>CM017907.1:12598660-13809214 GCA_008369825.1 Triplophysa tibetana | reverse complement strand
TAATAGATTTACAGTGCAGTAGATAAGTCAGTGCAGTTATTGAAGTTACAGTGAGGTGGGTTAATGCAGTTATTGAAGTAGTCCATTAGTGCAAATGAGCATTCAATATAATATTCCTGGTGTGCAAGTGAGCAGTATAGAGTACAAATGATGCTATGGTGTGTAAACAGTCCGGTAGAGCAGATAACATGAAGTACTGGTGTGTACAGTTCTGACATGCATGGAAGCCCTGTAGTGCAATGTAAACAATGTAATAGCAGCATTAAAGTTAAAGTTATGAGGGGTAGTGAAATCAGTGGGGAGCAGAGTTCAATAATCAGACAGCTCTGGGAAAAAAGCTGTTTCCGAGTCTGCGGGTTCTTGCCCGGAGGCACCTGAAGCGCCTACCGGAAAGCAGGAGAGTAAACAGTCTATGAGCGGGGTGAGAGGAGTCCTTGAGAATGCTGCGAGCTCGACGCAGACAGCGTTTCTTCTGGATGTCCTCAACGGAAGGGAGTGTAGTCCATGTGATGCGCTGGGCTGTTCACCACCCGCTGCAGTGCCTTGCGCTCAGCAACAGAACAGTTCCCGTACCAGACTGTGACACAGCTGGTCAGGATGCTCTCTATCGTGCAGCAATAGAAGTTCAACAGGATAGTTGAAGACAGTTGGTTCTTCTTCAGTGTCCTCAGAAAGAAGAGACGCTGGTGAACCTTCTTGACCAGGCATTAGGGGTTGGTGGTCCAGGACAGGTACTCCGAAATATGGGTCCCCAGGAACTTAAAACTGGAAACACGTTCAACAGCCATCCCATTAATGTGGATGGGGTCGTGTGTGCCTCCTTTCGCCTTCCTGAAGTCCACGATGATCTCCTTTGTCTTGGAGGTGTTAAGGAGCAGGTTGTTGTTTGAGCACCATGTGGCCAGGTGCTGGACCTATTCCCTGTAAGCAGTCTCAACGTTGTTGCTGATGAGACCAATCACTGTTGTATCGTCTGCAAACTTGATAAAGGAGTTAGGTCCTTTCACAGGCCTGCAGTCGAGTGTGAAAAGGGAGTAGAGAAAGGGGCTCAGTACGTAGCCCTGTGGTACACACCAGTGTTGAGGGTGATGGTGGTGGAGCAGATGTGGCCTAACCTAACAAGCTGAGGCCTGTTCGTCAGGAAATCCATAATCCAGTTGCAGGTTGAGTTGTTAATGCCTAGGTTTCCAAGTTTGATGATTAGCTTGGAAGGGATGACAGTATTGAATGCAGAGCTGAAGTCTACAAACAGCATGCGTGCATAAGTGTCCTTATTGTCCAGATGTGTGAGCACGGCGTGCAGCGCCATGGACACTACATCATCTGTGCTCCTATTGCTGCGGTAGGCAAATTGGTATGGGTCCAGTGTGGATCGTAGAGAGTCTTTTAGGTGTGACAGGACCAGCTGCTCAAAGCACTTCATAACAATAGGTGTGAGTGCTACAGGGCGGTAGTCGTTCAGGCATGTCGGGCTGGGATGTTTCGGAATGGCCACAATGGAGGTGGATTTAAAACATGCTGGAACCACTGCTTGGGCGAGGGACAGGTTGAAGATATCCGTGAAGACCCCAGCGAGCTGCTTCGCACATGCCCTGAGTACGCGACCAGGGATGCCATCTGGGCCAGAAGCCTTGCGCGCGTTTATCCGGCTTAGTGCAGTGTAAACATCTGTGGAGTTTAGTGTGATGATTGGTTGGTCAGTAGAATGTGTAAGCTTGGTGGCGGGTTCCTTATTGTCTCTCTCAAAGCGTGCATAAAAGTCATAAAGCTCGCTCAGGAAGGCGGCATCTGTGGCTGTGGGGGTGGAGTGGTTGGGTTTGTTATCACTAATGGCCTGGATGCCCTGCCACATGCGTTGAGGGTCAGAATCCTGAGATCAATAGATTATATGACCTTGAACTTGCTCATGTTTAGGATCCAGTCTTTTCGGTTGGTGTCATTCTGCAGCTTCAGTTAAAGGCTGTCAATATACATTTTGGGCATTTTATCTTCACAATTGTTTGTCAGAATCATTTTTCAAATTATATAATAATATTATTATAAAAAGCCTCATTAATTGTTGTTACTTGCACATGTAGTTTTTCTGACTTCCTCACCGTAAGAAGATTCGTATCAGAAACATTTTTAGTTTAGTGACATTTATAAACCCTAAGAATCATACATGCTATTAACTTGAAATTAATTTGAATTAAGATTAACACAGGCTTTATACATATTGTAAACTGTTTTTCATGTTAGCTGGTGCATCAGCTAATGTTAACAAATACTGTACATCAGCAGGCCTACTGTAAAGTGCAACCAAACAATAATATGAATGTGAATGTGAACTATCACTGTTTTAATGAACTGAAAAGAAACTGTTAAATTGTGTGAGGTGCTACCACATTTGAAATTCAACTTCCAGTTGTACTGTAAATCATGTTATCTTTGCCTGAATGCAGGATTGAATAGAAGAGTAGACAAAAGTACTGCAGTTCATAATATCTTCATAACTTACAAACAGATGTTCATACTGTTTGGTCTGTCAATGTGTCGACTGATCTGTGTTATACAGAGAATGATTACAGTGTAGAAATGGTGCACCGTTGACAAACAGTCACACAAAATATCAAGGGAACAAAAAAGATCTGTCCATCATCACTTGATAATAGTTTAAAACATATGCGCAAAACTCTGTAACTACTCAATGAACTCGTTCAAAGCTTTGTGAATACGAATGAGTGAATGTTATTTTTACAGATTTTGTTCGAGTCTAAAACATAGACCAAACAGATCTGATATGAGTGCAGAAGATACTACCGTCATTTTATCTTAACAAAAATGCCTGTTGCATGTGTACTGCTTGAGTAATGAACACAAATGCATGACAAATAAAATCTCTCATTCCTTTATTCAGACGTAGTGTGAAATGGATCATACAAATGTGATTTAGATCGTTAAATACAGTTTTTTTTTTGGTCGGCAGCACCAACCAATACAGATATTAAACAAAGCTTTCTGGCAAACTATGTAACTATTACCATGCTGTTATCAAGTCATTGTGGGTAATATTGACATTTTTAAATATGGGACATACTATGTTTTTCACGACATGAGCAACTATACATATACATTAGTGAATTAAATAACATAGACATTCCTGAGGTCAGTGAACCTGTCAGTATTGTTACAGTATCATCAGATCTCTCAAAATGACCAGTTCACTCTATTTACACATCTAATCCTAACACACTCTCTCCAGTGTAATGACGAGATACTGTTTAAGCAATATATGTAAAAGCAATACAGTACTCCTATATTATGTGATGATGCCCATAAGAAAATGTTAAAAATGGAAGAAACTAATTTACAGATCACAGTATATGAAAATGCGGAAGACGAATTTCATGCATGTTTAAGCACCGATGCAATTATTTTAAGGTATAAAACTAAATTCAAGTACAATGTATTGCTTTGGATATACAGTATATGTGAAGAGTTTGGTTCCAAAATGAGATTTTCAAAAATCATGTTTTTTTATTGTTCATTCCAATTAATATCAATCAAACTGCTGTTGGTTTCTTTTGATTTAAACCATTATAATTCAAAACACACAGCCAACTAACATATAATAAAAAACAAGATTTTTTAAGTTTGAGTTACATCATTTTGGAACCACACAAATCATGTGTGTATATGTATGTATGTATACACATACACACAATGCAATATTTGAAGTATTTTAATAATATTCCTTAACTAGATTTAGATAAATAAAAAAAATAAATATCACAAACTAAAGTTCAAAAGGTAAGCTTTTATCCTGACAATTATTTGCTTTTGATACTAAATACACATCATGGACACTGCTCGTATATTCATGTTTTTTTAAAAGCATTTGATATATTTCTTTTCATCCCTCTACAAGAGTCGTCTGCGTTCCTGTTTTTTCATGTAATTCAGATGACATAGCCTCAAGAGAACACGAGTCATTTTGTTTTTGTCTCCTCCCAGAGTTTCTGAAGTGGATGGACTGGTTGGGTAGGGACGGTGTGGTACAGCCATAGGTGGTTGGTTTGTTTGTCACCGGACGCCACTCCCACTAACAAAGCTTTATGAGAACTCGCTGATGCCTCAATCGAGGGCAGTGTACGTTGGGGCGCTAGTCTGGCAAACAAAAGTTCCTCCACGTAAGCCAGCTGCAGTGGCGGTTTTAGGCACGGGCGAACCGGGCAGCCGCCCGGGACGCCAAATTTTCACGACACGTGGGGGGCGGCAAAAGCAATTGAAAAAGAAAAATAATGTGCGCCGCTAAGCGGGTTTCTATTATCTATAATATAACTGTCTGTGTGGGGAATTGGCAAATTGCCGCCCCTGCTTGCTGAGAAGCGCAGAAGCTGTGAAAAGTGTAAAGGGGAGGGTCCGCGCACGCGATAGACAGTTCACCTCTCCCAAATAGAGCGGACAAGGAGGGGGATCCAATTAGTGGGCTAAAGTCAGTCACACTTTGACTTTCTTCCAAATAACGCACATTTCATTCATAATATTAAAGATTTTTTTTCTGAATTGTGTGTGTGAAATGTCTAATAAAAAAAAGCTAATCCAAAACGATCATGTGGAGGTGAAGTGGTTTAGTCTTGATTGTCGAGTGCCAGATAAACACAGCGACAGTGATGGAGAGAAAAAGGTTTAAGCCGTCAGGTGCCCAATACAGGAAAAAATAAAAGTAGAAGAGGAGAAAGGAGCAAAAGATAAAGGTATTCAACTACGTTCTCTCTGAATGCTAACGGTAACGTTCTCCATATCAGCAATGAAGGGATTATGTTAATGATGGTAATGTTAACTCTGACGTTTGTTAGCCTTCTTGCTATATGATGCTTGCTATGCTTATACAACAATAATTCGGTTTTAACTCGACAAACACGAGATCTAATTTCACCGTAAGTTTGTGCTTTGCAACAAAACTGTTTCAAGTAAACTTTTTATTTATTTCCATCATTGGGGTTAATCTTGGGCCCTGTAATTAGCCAACGGAATTAACATATGTGTAGGAAGTTTCAAAGACGAACATTTGCTATAACTCTGTTGCGTGACAAAGAATATAATTCGGGGCAGTAACCAAGGAGCTAATTGGTCCTCCCTTAGATTAGAATAATATAGCGTCTAACGAGTCATGACAGACATCTGGCATGTAAGGGCATGTTTATTTAAATTTGCAATTCATAAGAGTTATATTTAGTGGTGGGCACAGATTAATTTTTTTAATCTAGATTAAAATTGCTCATTCTGCCGAAGGCATTCATTATGTGTGCTACCCAAATAATGACTAAAAGTAAGTCTTTGAGAACAGGGGCTCATCTCCTGTTTACAAAATGCATCCCAAACTGCTTGAGAAAACTGTTCTACTATGATAATTTGTGAAGAAAATTTAATTATGTTCAATAAGATGTACTTGTGTTTACTTCCGCATTAGGTAAGGGATGCTTTGCGTTTAGGTGCTACTTGAGACTGGAAGAGCTCCTACAGTACATTTACATTTAGTCATTTAGCAGACGCTAAATTACAGCGATTTACAAAGAGTTAGGGAGCAAAAAGCTATATGTCATACAGGAGCCATAATACATTAGGTGTCAATACAAAGTTACTGGTTTCAACTAAAGCTAGACCACTTCCTGTTGAGAGAATTTTTTTTAAACCAACTTCATGTAAACCAATTCCGTACAGAAAACAAATTCCACATTGAACAAGGTGCAAACAACCTTAGTCTTGTCCATTGGGAAGCTTCATAAAAATAAATTTTCCCTGAAGCAAACCCGGCGGCTTCATAGCTGCATCCATGTTAGCACGTCACGTTTGATCTGGTCATTTCACAGTAACATTACGTTGTGTTCAGATTCTGATAACTTATACTGTTTTGTGCAGAACTGTGTTTTTAAAATGTTCTGTTGAAGGATTTGTGCAATTGAGAAATATAAGCTTGTCTTACAATTATATTGTTATGGTAAAACATGGCTGTTTGTGCAAAATTTTGTTTTTGTTTTTTTTCTCAGATGGGTGGGATAGGTGGGGGGCACCCAGAGGGGATCTTGCCCGGGGAGTGATTCAATGTAGAACCGCCACTGGCCAGCTGTTCAAAAGATTATCACAGTCCGATTGTCTCTTCACCAGCTGTGTCCAAGAGACTCTTTCACTGGAAGCAGGTGGGAGAGAGATAGAGATGTGTGGATAGAGTTGTGGGTGTTGGGAGAGTGTCAGAGACGACTTATCTTTCCGATGTGGACAATGTGGCTTCAATCCATCTTTACATACCCATTGGAGCTGACTGCTCCTGCTCTGGCTCCTCTTTGTCCCCTTTCTTGCTCTTTTGCCCGGCAGGGTTCGGCAGCCTCGTCGAAGTGCAACCGCAGTGTGTTGCGTATCACCAGGCGCTCCATGATAAAGGATGCACAGAACCAGGGCACAGCATACTCTGCTGTGATGAGGCCCATGAAATTATATTTAAACTCCGAGTAGTCCCAGGGACAGGCATTGAACTGCTTTAGCAGCAGACCTGTACCAAACTCCCATAGGTAAGTCCACAATGTGTAAATGATGCAGCGAAGCAGGACGTTACAGCGGCCCCGCAGACAGAGGTGCATGCGCTCTACGATCAAGATGCACGTTCCATAGATGAAGAGCGCCCATACACTCGTAACACCCGGAAACTTCCAGTTGCGGTTGACCACAAACTCCCATGCGGCCGTGAACATGACTTCACAAAAGTAGCCGTGGATGGCGTACAGATACCACCGGGAGAGGGCCGTAAGTGGTTTGGGGGTCGCTGTTGTTGCCATGGTTACCATCTTCCTTCTTTTCTTTTGATGTGTGACGTTGTTAAACTTCAGGGAGTAAAGAAAAAAGTGGGTTATAAATCCATGTATTCTGCATTTTTGTGTAAATGTCTCTTGGCAAGAAAAAAACGTTGAACTTTGTAGTAATATTATTAAAATTTATTTTTGGTTAAGAAATTAACATGGAAATGAAGGATGTGTTCAACTGGACATTTTGTCACATTTTTGTCCATTTATGAACTCCATATATAAAGAACTACACTGCGGAAACAATAAGACATAGACAAACACACAGTGTTGCCATGTAACAACAGATAGTACGATTTAATATTTACTAATTCAACTAATATAATATTTATATATTATATTTTATAAGTCTTTCAGTTTTTAAATATATTCTCTTTTTATACATTATCTTAAAGGGTTTCTTGAGAAGCTCCTGGGATCCACGGCACAACATTAACCACAAGTATCCTGTCAGACTTAAAATAGACTGGCTCTAACGGGATTTACTGTCACTGGTGAGGATTCAGGAGTGAAGAGTTTGTAAAGGGAAATAGAAGAGGGGGAAATTCCTCTAATAGGCGGTTTCATCTTGACAACATAAACAAACGTCAATGCGCATTTGCACTTTTATGACCCCAACTTGACTTCCGGTACCCATTCACAGACAATAGAATCTGATATCAATCAAAAGGAACATTGAAGAACTATTACTTGGCTGAACTTTTCTCTCCAATGTTTTGAATTTAGACTCGATACCAATCTAACCGGTAGATTTCAATGCACCTTGCATTTTATTTAAATGCAACCAAACTACATGACCCATTCAACAAATTGTAATAAAATTATTGTAGAGTAAAATAATAATACAAATTAATATTAACATAAGTAAAATATGAATAGTTACATTATTAGACACTAGCATAGCACCGTAAGTTACTTGGGGTCAGGCGTGCGTCTATATGCAATTTTAACATGCTTGCGGACAAAAACATCAATTCAGACAGCAATAGAAGAAACGTTACATCGGCATCGAAAACGACTGTCTTTCTTTCAATACTGTAAGTTTAGAATCAGTGCATTCTCTGTCTCCCTTCCTATAAGTTCAGAGTACGCATGAAATGAGTTGCGTGCAAGTAAAGTGCATTCACATATAACTTCTGTTTGTTCAACTTTGTTTAAGCTGTCAAGCCCTAGTTTGACAGGCAAATGACACAACACCGCTTCTGCATTGTACACTCGGACAAAACTATCGTACGTGTATAAAATCATTAAACACGTTGTGTGTACTGATTGTACTGATGTACTGTGCACGTCAAATAGTTGCCCCCAAAATAACGCGGACTCGTTATATGTTGCTGTCCTTAGTTTAATATAATGCTCTGCAGAAGAAATTTCCGTGTAACAGAAAATGTAAAATGTATGATGCTACAATTCCCTTAAAATAGTCAAACAATCTATATTAACAACAAAAAAAAATACACAGAAAATTATGAAAGTGCAAGAATAACATGCATAATAGTGTTAATGTAATGTCTTAACATAATAACGCTGTGACAATAAGGGTTGTTTCTATTTAAAAAGTTCTGTTTACATATAAGGGGGTCCCTGGTCCATGCATCTCTTATCTAAGGGGTCCTTGCCCCGAAAAAAGCGGAAGGCCCCTGGTCTATACTGTAAACAACTGTAACATTTTTGCTGATTTAACCCAACCTGCTGTCTGGCAGAGTTAATGCACACTCACCTCCGTCTGTTTGGGTCCGGGGAGTGCAGGACTTCCAAGCTTTGGTGCTGGGTTGTTGTGCTATCATGTACTGAAATTACATTTAATGCACATTAATACATGTCGCAATTGAATAGATAAATCATATTAGTATACATGTAAAACACATATGTAGATTGGGGGTGAGCCGATATGTAAATGTTGGCTGAAAACAATCGATAACTGATAACTCTTTAACATTGGAAGCCAATAACCGATATATTGGCCAATATACAGTTTGTAAATATTGGTCTATAATTTAAACATTCGTAAATATCTACATACTATACTTAGATCAACAATGTTTCACTAAGTAATTACTTATAGCAGAAAGTGAATGTGCACTTGAAGTGGTTATCGGTTTTAAGAACTGATAGGACTAAAAATGACCATTCATTGACCAATACCGATATGGACGATAAAATCTCATGCATCCCTAACGAAGATATGTATTGATTTTACAAAAATAGAAATAAGTCCCATATTTACATTGTACTGTGCTATGAACACTATAAAAATATTTCCACATATTGTCACTGTTGTTGTATCTGATATTTTTTATAATTTTATAAATCATTACTATTCTATGAGGGGTTCTCAAACTCAAATCTGTTATAAATAACACAGGATAAAAATATCATCCTCCAAAAGTTTTATCAATACAACAGAATGAGAGGACGGGTGCACTCTGCTAAAAGGTTGATATTCTTCACTCTAATGGAAAAGCCATTATGAAATATTTATCTATGCATTGAGATAAGACAGCTCTTATCCCACAATAAAAGGGACAAGTGCCCAACCATCCATAAAGATAAAGAAGTGTGCGATGCTGAGCTCCATGTTATGGTCATTACATGTTGTGCTCGTATCCCATCCCCCATTCGCTGGCCTTGTAGTCAGCATTGCTATTGATCGCCCCCTGTCAAACCTCTATTGACCTTCTCAGGAACCTAGACAGACCAGTCACTCATGTCAGCCTGGGCATCACTTGGACAGACAAGCTCACAAGCATATCAGCATCAAAGTAAATTTTGTGAACTTGAAATTTTGATCCAAAAATCTCATTACTGCCATGTGAAATTAAAGATGTATTATTTTAAGTGTAAAGTGTGCTTGAAAAGTAGAAAAATGAGATCCGAAAGAGTAACTAACTTTCATCTCCGTACAGAATGAAACCGAATATCACACATAAATGGTTAAACTATCCAAACATGTTTTGTTACAATGTCCTTTCGTCAACAGCACTATACACGTGGCTGGCATGTCATCGACAGAGACAATATTTTATAACGTCCTTTTCTGGGCACTGGAATGACTGGCTTAGATGCATTCTTGTTGCCGCTATTTCTAGAGGTGACTGATGTGAGCTCTGGTCTCCTGCCATGAGTTCACTCAGCACAAATATAAATGGCAATGGATCAATAGCGCACCCGGCTCAGTTACTCCTAAACAACATCTTGGCACCAGCCAGCACACAACCTTTATTCTTCAAATCAGGTCTGCATGGTCCCAATGAGCCTCCAAAGAGCTGTTAGGTGATTATCAGGTTTCAGATGGAGGTGGAAGCTGTTCAAGGCTTTAGCATTAGATGGAAAAATAATCTTAAGTTTCACGAATGAGAGCTTGTTTAGTTTTATGAGGCAAAAATGAAATAAAATGGGCAACAGTAGTAAAATGATGTAGATGGCGAGTAGGGATTTGAAAGTACAAATTTAGCAAGACTTGAGATTTCCTACAGTCTAAATGCTTTCTGAATGCATTTAATGTATCATCCCAACTGAGACAAAATATGAGAGTTTTGAAAAGAGCAGCCAATCTCAAATTGGAAAAGAGCAGGTACACTTAAACACTTTCTAGTATGTGTTCTAATTCACATACCTAGACAGTATCTGATATACCTAAGTAGTATCTGATATTAGAATTAGTATGTTCTAATTATAGTGTGTTTAAAAAGTACACTTAACGGGACAGTTTACCCAAAAAATTAAATTATTTCATCATCTCTACTCACCCACTTGTCATTTTGTGTCCTTCACAGAACACAGAAAAAGATATTTCGAAGAACCTTATCAATCAAACAATAGTGGCCGCCATTGACTTCCATTGCATTGACACAAACCACTGATACATTTTGCAAAACACCTTTTTTTATTAATACACAGAAAAAAGAAGGTCATACATGTTTTGAACAACGTGAGGGTGAATAAATGATGGCAATTTAAATTTTTGGCTAAACTATCACTTTAAAGTACCCGGATTTTCTAATAAGTGATGCTTCACTAAATTAATAAATTCAATTATTAAGTAAAAACTACATAGAAATAATGAATGAATAAATAAATGCTTAAATGCCAAGACATTGTTTTTTGATGTGTATGATTGTCAAGAAATGTCATTAACATTTTGATGATATACTCACTGAATGAGAACTAAACTGTATATATATCATAACAAAATCAATACATATTTTATGTTCTGGTCAAGAGTCAACTTGGGGTGTAGTATTTTAGGTTTTTAGCTAATTTGCCCCATGAAAAAATATTAGACCTAATAAAAATAGCTTTGTGATAATTTGATATTATAATATACTCTTCCATAAAAATATATTGGCAAGGTATTTTCTAGTATCATAGCACATATAAGTCTCATATATACAATATTTTACTTAAGTGATTACAAAAGATTAGCAGCTATTGAATCTTAATTATGATGTTTAGTCACATGAATGCATCAAGCCTGACACTGCAAGACTTTCTGACGCTGACATTAAGAATTTTCTACTCACCATAATAAAACCAAAATCTATCATAATGACATATGTTTTAAATTCCTATTCTGGTTAAGATTGAGATGTGTATTTAATGGAGCAGTGCTGATCTGTCATCCTAAATCTCCAGTTTTAATCAACAGAGCTTTGAGTCTCTTTGATGTCACTCAGCTGATGGAAGTGGGGCTTCAGCTTAGCAGAATGAAATATGAGGACGAATTCAACGTCATAAATATTGACCCGTCCAAACTGTTCCAGAATGACCTCTTAAAGGGCACGCAATCCTATGTGTCCTGTTTTATATGTGCAAGCGACTAAGGTGTAAGATAAAATGGGTCTGATTCTAGACAATGGCCCACACCTGTTATAGCATTGGAAGTCGTTTGGTTCGTTTTGTTAAGAAACTGTCGAGTGTCGTCTAATGTAAGGTGGAAACGACTCGATGCTGGTTTAGCAAATCAAATGTTAATGCAAATATGCGTCACTTTGGGATGTGTAAATGTGATGGTTTTTCGCGTGCGACTAAATATACCGCAGTCGTGACAGCAGAGGCTGTCGGATGCGCAGCGCATGCCTCCATGATAACCAACTGCCGCAGCGCTGCGCCGGATGCGCAGACACCGCACACAGAGCTGCGACAACGTACAAACTAAAGCTACAAAATATCCCTCATTATGATACAATGACGAGCAAATCATTGTTTTAGATCAGAGTAAGTTAACTTAAAACGATTTAACATTAAATAAAGTTTCTTTACTAATCGTTTACATGTCGTATAACAAAGAAACAACCGTGAGATACGCAACAACCCGACTAGTTAGTTTAAAAGAAGTTTATAGATAACAATGTAAACGTTTACAAAACACCCACACATTAAGTTCGGACAGAAAATGAACAAGACCGGTTCTCTGACCCGTTTATCTCGGGATAGCCCGTGGAGGAAACCCGTGTGGGATTGATGAAACATCATAACACCCGGTGAGACTTACCGTGTTATTCCTCCTCCGCCGTACATGTAGACAAGCCGTGCCTCATTTTGCTTTTTAAAGAAAATAACACCGAGAATCGTTGCACCGGTTGCCCGTATGTGTGCATTGACGTCCGTCTCGGTCTTCCAGCCGCTGTCCGGTGATAAGTGACATATTTTACTCCACTGCAGCAGTAATAGCACATGCAAAGATCGCGGCTGCGTCTCATAAACTACAGAGCCGCCTACCTCAGCAACATTTTGACCGTCAAGTCGGCTTAGCTCACACGACCCTCAGCTGACGGAGGCGGTAGTCAAAGATAATGCACGCGCATCTGATGCCCGAGAATGCTGCCTGAATAGGCAGCTGGTGTGGTATTGAAGACGCAGCCGGAGAAGGGCTCACTGTTAACCGTTTCACTGCTTTCTTCATCCGAATATATTCGGTATCTCATCATTTATCATGTCATTATTATGAGTTTACATTGATAGTGTATTAGATTTTCTAATAAAATAACAAGCAAGTCAATAAGAAATGTATAAAATAAAAAGTGTAGACATAATTGAATTTTCTTGAACTTAAAAAAACTAATTGATGAGATTTTCCACGCAACCCTAATTTTCTCTTCATTTTACTTTGTTGATGTTAGATGATATATGGTTATAGTTAATACCAACGTGTTTGCGGGTACCCATATCACAATTCAAACACAAATCATTCCGAGTTATCTAAAACACAGAGTCGAAGACAATGCATAGCTTTTTTGTCATATTGTGTCATTTGGGACAATAAGCTTCTTGTGTATGTATAAAACAAAGTAAATGTGTAAATTCAGTGTATATATACATACTTCATGACCAATGGATATAAGGCTATGAGTGGAAAGAGAAGCTCTCTATATTACCTAAAGACATCAATATTTGATAAGCAGAGTGCAAGCCGGTTTGTATTGCGTACCTAACGCCTGAAGCTGTCAGTGTTTGAACGCTTCCACTGAAAAAAAAGTGCAAAATGTGAGAAATAACTCAAACACCACACTCCTGTAAAGGCTCATTCTTAAGAAGGTGCATCATTGTATTAATGGGGCAGTACCTTTTCAGAGTTGCCATCATCTCTAGACACTCCGTACTGTATATACGGGAGAAATCTAGGGATGTTCCTTACAAAAAGAGACATTTCAAATACGCTGTGCATGGCAAATCCATTACAACAAGCTCTGGTAACCGCCGGAGGCTTTAAAATGCACCACTGTACAATAACGCCTCCCTCCCGTTTTCATTTACATATTCACAAAAGAGAAATTACATATGAGCGTAGTTGCAATTTTTGTGAAAAAGGTAGAAAAAGAACGTTCTGTTGTCTTTCCGAATAATTTAAACGGCTGTTGCAGGGTAAGCTTACAGATACGGAGAATACAAACATCTAAACAAAGTCATAATCCTTCGTGTCAGTGCCGATCCGACACTTTACAAAACAATGCAAAAGACAAAAAATTTACAGTTCGTCCCACTGTTACATTATGGATTGAGAGCGAGCTGGTTCAAGAAACGTTCAAGATTCTTAGTTTTATCAGCAAATCATTAAAAAGAAAAAGGTTATATTTGGTAAAAAAAGAACAGTAATGATTATTGTAATAATTATAATTACAATGACAGAAGTAACAGGCAATAGTAAATAATAATAATAATCAGTCCTGTACAATCAGCTCAGTCCAGCAATTGGCCATAGGCTGCTGGAACCCATGGAGACAGGAGGGCTTTGCAGTCTTTTCAATGGCTTCAGCTATTAAAAAAAATGGGCCACTTGGACAGGGCATGCTGACCGCAGATCCTTTCTTAGGTCCATCCATTAGTGAGAGCTGGGAAAAAAATCTCTCGAGTCACCTAGAAATTGAACATAAGAGAATCGCTGTCAGACTTGGGCAATCAGACTTTCCAATACAACATTTCTAGCAAGGATATTTGTTTTCAAGAAATTGTTGGGAAGGTTCATGATCGTGAAGGATATAACTATATTTGGCATGAAAGACTAATATCCGCCAGTATTTAAAATAGTTAGGCATTAAAATATTTTTAATTATATATACAATATACATTTCCAATATAATATACTTGTTTTAATGGTATATGCTTGTTAAATAAAGCAACTCCATGATCTAAACATCAACAAAAATGTTTTACTACCATAATTGACTTGTAAAAAGCCTGGTGCCTGTGGAGGAAAAATGCGTTTGAAATTCTCAGGAGTTCTGTACCTGCTCATCTTGTCGAAGTACAGCAGTCAGTTGTCAAAGCAGAGGTCAGTCCAGTTCATGAACCTCATCCTGCAAGCCAGAGGGAGTTCGGCTTGGTTCAGACATCCTCTTGGCTATTATGTCCCACTGAGGGGCCAGGACCTTGGGTTTGGACCCTGATACACAAAGCGAGAGAGAGGATGAGATACTGTAAATCCACCCATTCACTCTTTCAAGTCTTTGATTATAGGCACATCTAAAAGAGGGCATTTCAAATATCTTTTTCTCAAATGTCACTCCATGCCATCATATAAAGACATTTTTGGCTTTATGGTTTCATAAAGAACCTTTCAATCCGAGGATACTTTCTGTTTCACAAAAGGTTTCGCAACCTAGTGAGCAGCCTACCTAAACAGCATTTTAATGCATCATAGACAGGATTTTTTCAATAATGTTGTTCCGAAAGTGAAATTTTCAATTCCAAAAACAAAGTGTTTTGAAATGTCTACACTACTGGTCAAAAGTTTGACAAAAAGTTTTGTAGTGAAAAATATTTGTAGTGAAAAATATTTTAATCTAAAGGCCTATACCTCAATGTTTGAAACCACTTTTGTAGACCAATTTAGTTGTGCCAACAAACTCATTTTGTTCATTATAAAACTAAATTTGAATTTTAAAAATTATTTTTAAATTGATTACTTATAATGAATAAAAAGCAGCCACTTGGACTACAGCATATATGGAATAATTGTTAAAAAGCTTTCCAGGTTAAGGCCCAGTGAAATTGGATGATAAAATGGCAAGTGTACGATTTTGCAAATTCTAGGCAAAAGGTGACAACTTTGAAGATGCTAAAAAAATAACAGTTCCTTTTTTATATATTATACAGAGTTCATATCTTTAGAACATAATTCCCACAGTTACAAACGTGGTATTCCATGTTTTTAAAGGGTTTGCTATTATTCTAAAATATGTACAAACAGCTTAATATGCAGCAACTCCTCTAAGCTTTAAAAAACTTTTAATGCAGATCCAGCTAAATTGCAGTTTCATAAGCGGTTCATCACTAAAAGGCCCCCTACTGGTAGCAAGTGGTTTTATAAGCTCTCTCCTGCTAATGCCTCAGTCATATAACTGGTGTCTCACAACACAAAAGCTCAGGTTCAACGGGAAAAACACAAACACATCATTAACATCAAAATTTCGTGAAACAACTAAGCGCTACCCACAACAACAGAAAGTACATGAAAATCTGAATATGAATGCCACGTTAAAATCAGCATCAGGATTATAAAAAAGTTGATGCTTCAGACAGATTGGTGCCAGGCTCATCATAAATTTATATAACGGAGGAACATTGATTTCTCTCCAAACCCTTCACACAGATGAGAGAGGAACACACATAAGTGTTCCTAGTATCAGCTCAGCAGAAATTGAACACGTGCTCAGGAAGCCCCCTATGAAATAAGCTGTTACGGTGCCTTTAGTCGGTGTGTTTTCTAGATTCTGATCTCCCGCAGGACTAATGATCCTATGAGTCACTGCTGATCCGTTACCATGACAACCTTGAAAGCCATTCAGAGATTAAAGTAGCGCGTGCATACTTTTGACTCTGCTGGTGCAGATACGAGTGGGTGAGTTCGAGACGAGTGAATGAGACATTGCAAGAAGATAGGAGGGAGCTGTGTGGGCTGCACAGCAAGAACATCATCACGCAACCCACAACCTCCTGCTATTGAAACTCCTGCATTTGATTGCCTACCATCTAAGCCATTGTGCTGCTCATAGGTGCGTTTCCCCAAGATGGTCGGGGAGCCGTTGTTGAGGATGGGCGTGGATTTGATGGGCGTCAGGCTGCCGGTGGAAATGGTGGGCCCTCGAGGAGGATCTAATTTGGGTGGGCAGGGGTGGGCCTCTGAAACACAGCAGTTTCAACAAAGTATGGTTAAATTGGGCCAGCTTCAGGAAGTACTTGTTTAAAACAGAAGGATTTTACTTACCCAAGTATCTGACCACGGACTCCAAAGGCTTCCTTAATATCTGCTTTGGCGATGCGGGCTTCTTGGACATATCTGGCAACCGCACAGCACCTAAAATGTGACCAATGACACACAATTAAAATGAAGCATTAAACGTTAATGGGGTTAAAAAAGCTGGCTAATAAAGCAAATTAATTCTTCAAGGCATAGTTCTATTTTCTAAGAATCTGATGCTCAGGTTTACAATTCGACTTTGCAGTCACGTTTTGACTTCATAAAAAAAAAATGTAAGTACACAAGCCCCGATGGTGCTTTTACATTCTTCATGGAAATTGAAAGCTTCATGACCATTATTGTAATTGTATTGAAAGCAGTGACCACTACATCATTCATACTTTCTCTAGCCTTTCATGGAGACAAAAAAGTATAAATTAGTATGAAACCGAGACGATAAGCATGAGTAAATGACAGGTTTTTCTTTTTTTTGTGCACTATTCTTTAATAAGATGGCATAGCTCATATAATAATTTTGAACATGACTCAAATCAAGCCTCAGAATGAAATAATTATCGTCTCCTTGACAGGCGACATAATCTGAATTATCTAATTGAATGTTAAAAGTATTCAAACTAAGCATTTGACGAAACGGCTCGATCACTGTATTATAACCAAAAAGGGACTGGCCCTTTAAAACGTAACGGAGCAGCCCACTGAATCACCATTAAGTTATTTAAAAGAGAGATTTGTAATTGGTGGCGAATTTGGCTGCAAGGCAAAAGCAAATCGGTTACGAATAACAACATACTCTGATAATCGATTTTCCTTCTAGGTTTGCTCCCAGTCACTTATACTTCCATATATTTCCAATATCTTGATGACCACTTGCTACTTACTAAATTTATATTTTGTCTAAAATCCGTTTTCTGAAAATCAAACATCCCTTTATCCTCAGAGCTACTTTGTTTTGCTACCTTATACCTCGTAGATAATTAATCAGTTAAACAACATTACTATGAGTATCCTTTGAATAAGGCACTTAAGACATATCTAGTGAGAAGGTCACAAAAAATCTATGTAGTTAATGTTTTTATTTGGCTTTATATCTGCCATGAGGCCTTTATAACAACGGCACTGACTCGTCTTACGGCTAGGTCTCTATGGCACACGTTTTCTGTAGTTTAAGATCAATGGCAATACAACTCCAGCGGCGGTTATCAGAAACTTACACTCTGCTTTGATTGCGGCAGTGTTGACAAGTGTATACGGGTGTCTTGCCAGGTATTTGGATCGCAGCAAGTCCTGGCAGACGTTTCGAGCCGTTCTGGTCATCGGAGACGTGTGAAGAAAGAACGCCTGCTTTGTCTTAACAGCAAATTTCGGGCTCCCGCCGTGTCTTACAGGCACTCCGTGAGGACTCTGAAGACAAAACACAGACTTTGAGATAAGATTGGGGACCTGGGCAACAGGTTACTCTAAATATTCCATTCAAGTAAAGGTGTTCTAGTTTCAAACATGTTCACTCATTTAACATCCACATAGAAGCACAGTAAAACAGAATTGTACAGTAAAGGGGAGACATAGAGATGTGCATAAGAAGAAATGATTCCAGACCCTGATGGAATGTGTTAGGAGATGATCCACTTTACACCCACCATGTTGTTGCGGTTAGGTCCAGGCCTCTCTCCATCCAGTCTGGTTGGCATCTTCAGACCGCCGTACTTCTTCCAGTAGGTCCAGCAAGAGGCACACAGTCTGCACTGCATGTTGGGCGGCCCCCATGAGTACCACTGATACGAATTAGTGGCTACACAGACAGAAACAAGTAAATCTTCTTACAACAACACCTTGCACATGCATTGTTCTACACTAATTTCAGTCCTCCCCAAACCGTTGGGATGATAACCAAAGCCATTTAAAATCTTTGGTGAAAGTTTTACAATGATCAGCCTTGAAAAAACGGCAGTATTGTTATCAGCCCTAAAAGAGACCATGAGCACTCACTGTAACAGCTCTCGCAAGCCCGGCCCAGTCCGACTGGCTGTCCGGGCACTGCTGGAACCGCCCCTGCCGGAGCCGCCCCTGTCGGAACCGCCCCTGTCGGAACCGCCCCTGCCGGAGCCGACCCTGCCGGAGCCGACCCTGCCGGAGCCGACCCTGCCGGAGCCGACCCTGCCGGAACCGACCCTGCCGGAACCGACCCTGCCGGAACCGACCCTGCCAGGACCGACCCTGCCAGGACCGACCCTGCCAGGACCGACCCTGCCAGGACCGACCCTGCCAGGACCGACCCTGCGCCGTTCACCAACCCAGGTTTAACGCTGTTCATACTCAGCTGGTTAGGGTTGGGCTTGTTACTGTAGAGATAAAGCAAGTTGATCACAAGGTGTGCTGGAATTACTGCTGGAATTCTGCAGCATGAGCATGTGACCGGAATTACTCCGGTCAAAGTGAAATAATGCAACTCGGTGAAATGCAAAATCTGGCACTGAACATTGACCCTACTTACTAGTTGGGGATGTAAACCTGCTTGAGCTTGCTTTCAGCTTCTGCTGCTTTTAACCTTTTCTGTATTGAACAAGAACAGCGTGTCAAACTTAGCGTTCAGAAGTATAGAGAAAGAGAGATTGAGAGGGAAAAGATGGCCGTGATGGATTACCTGCTGAACATATCTGTCGGTGGTCTTCCACATGTAATAATACTCTATAATGCTGGTAAGGGATTTCCAAGGAAGCTGAAATGCAAAAATGAAACCAATGATTGCAACTGAAAACAAAAAACTAGGCAGTTACATATTTATTAGAGCAAAGGGTCACAATGAAGAATGTAAATCCAAAGGAAAATATGTGTTCCGATGTAAACTGATTCAAATGACACTAATTTATTCTGGTTCCTTAAACACAACTAGTTCTGAATAAGGACCAGTTCTTGATCCCATCTTTTTTGTCCCCAAATCAGATGATTTGCTTCTTTTGGCTGTGCCCATTCTCCATAACTGGCTCCTCCCTACTTCAAGTAAACAGAAGCCTTGAGAGAAACCCTCAGTGCTGCACTAACACCCAGCAACCACCAGGTGGCAGAGTTAAACATGAACTTGGCACGCACTCTTCCCCGAACAAAGGCAGTTTATCAGTCATAACAGGCATTATTACATCCTACTTGCAAAGGAGAAAATCCTCTTAAACCAATATATGTGTAGCATTACTATTATACTTGCAATGAAGCAAATCTTCTTAAAGCAATATATGTGTACCATTCAGAAGAAATTCAGTTAATTGTTGCTGTTGTGTGTAGTAAACCCTGCCAGGTATGTACTCACAAAGTCTTGCTGAATGTCAGTGAAGTCTTTGCCATATTTCTCTAGCGCCTCCTCGAAAAGGTTGGCTTCCGATGAGCTCCATTCCTCCATTTCATCCCGACAGAGCACAGGCCCGCCCTGGGGTACCAGCGCAGAGATAGCTCGCGTCATGTCGTAACCGTTCTTATACAATGTGTCCATGGCGTGAAACTAAAGAAAGCATTACAGAAAAAGGCTTTATGGTTGAGGGTTACATTTGAAGAAACATCATCAAATACTCAATAGATCCTGCTGTATTTCAGGAGAGTGTATTAATAACTAACAAGGAAATATGAAATGAAAAAATTCTGCGAACAACACAATGCTCACACACATGCAGAAAACTGGTAAATGTGGCCAGTGTATGAGTGTATGTCTATCCATTGATGCTCTGCCCTCTGGCATCTTTCCTTCATGTTTTGTATACAAGGGGCAGAGTTGGGTGGTTGATTAAAACCCTGTGCCGCTGAGTTCTTGTAATGATCTAATCACGATTATTGCAGATAATGGAGATTATTGTGCACTTAAACTTTCAATTACATATAGTCGCAGACTTTAAAGGTGTTATGGTCAATGTTTGAATACTTAGCAAACCAACCTAAAGCAAAGGTTCACTCAAAAATAATGTATGACTGTCTGTTCTCAGCAGAAAACAGAAGAAGATATTTTGAAGAATGTTGGTAACCAAACAACATAGCCCCCTTTGACTTCCAGTCTATAGACACAGCCCCACTGCTAAAAAACTGAAACAGGAAGTTTTTCTAGACTAGCGTTAAACAAGTGTTGTTTACATCTTTCAAAGTAGTCTATAAGCTTTAAAAATTATTTGTTTTATGGTGAATGGCTTAGGTGGCTTTTAATATGCATTTCATCAATTAGTTTGTTGATATCTTAAAACAAACTGACAGACAATTTCTTTTCCTTATATGTGGTAAAAAGAATAAATGTAAACGGACAACATATTTTCCTTCCATCTTGATGTCTTGTTTTCTCTAAATATACTCTAAAAACATCTGGACAAATTAATTCAAAAGGTTGTAGATGTAATCTGTGAGATGTGCTGTACCAGTGTGATGTCTCTGGAGGCTGCCGCAGCGCTCATGTGCAGACTGGGCTGGCGAACAGAACTGCTGCAGTCTAGAGCCCGCGCAAACGTACCCACAGACCTGCAGGGGAGGGGGGTGGGGAAGTTTGACAAAGAGAAAAAAAAGAGGAAAAAGAGTGAGTGCGAGACAGACTGAGTGTAAAATATGCAGTTTGAAAACAGAAAGATATTTTAGGGTAGCATGCTGAGCTTTTTATTGATTACATGTTTATTTAACTCAATGTTCTGATCGTATCAGAATGTCACATGACTGTGGAAAAGAATCCAGAGAGGAAACATGCTCATGCTGCAGAATCTTACCGAGCCACGACGAGGAACTGGTCGATCTGTTTCTCGCTGAGGGGGTTGGTGGGATCCCACACCTTCTCCTCCAATTTTTCCAGCTCACGATCGTCACTCTCTCCTGAAAAACCAACACCCACAGATCCCATCACTTCAGTGCACGGCTTAGACATTTTATCTGCCTTCTTCGTAAATGAGCTTTCATCTGATGTGAAGTCTAGTTATTGAACTCTGTGTCAGCGGTTAAACAATATTTCGCCAGTTTAGTCAGACTTTTTCGAGATTATCAGCATCTGGCAGTAATGGAAACTTGAGTCCGAGACCCAGACAAATTATACTCAAGTGTTAAGAAGACTACGCACTCCAATTCAAAGAAAATACAGTCGTACATGCAAAAATATTTTTACTTTGTGAGAATATTTATATAAAAATTCTTTGTGTCTCTGTCTTTCTATTAGCTATTACTGTATATTCTAAAGCAGATTTACCTAGAAATAAAACGACAATCCCTTATAGACTAGTAAACCTTTAAAAATTCTGATGTTTTTAATATCAAGTAGGTATGACATTTTTCATAAATTGGGAATTTGTTCATTTTTGTGAGAGGTATTACATAAACATTAGACCACCTATAAACCAACAAACAAAATTCATGGTCATTAAACTCATTTAAAAAAACATAGTTTCCTGAAGGTTTAGAACGTCTTTTCAGCATTCAAAAATTTTACTTTTTTAAATGGGTGCCATATTTTTTATTTTATTTGGATAATTTGCTGAAAGTGCAAAATGTTATTCTAAAGAGGAATAGAGACAAGCAAGATGACAAGATAAAATGATAACATTTTGAATATCTGTAGGGTTTCAGCTGGATTGGGTCTAAAACATCAAAAGCTTTGGCTTCTTGTGTCTTACCCTCTTTGAGGAGGTCGGTGATATCAGCCTGGTACTTATTTCCCACTCTGATCTCTCCCTTGTCAGCCAGCAGTGTCTTCTGCTGAGGGTCATACACCAGCGAGTAGAAAAAGGCGTCCTGCAAAACAAAAGAGACTTAGATCAAAGCTTTTATATAAACAAATAAACTCATTGAGGGCAGTGTTTGTTGGTATTAGGGAACTGAGCTGTTTTCATACATCAGGACCAGTAGGTGGCGCTGTGCTGAAACTGTGAATGTATCTCAGGTCATGCATCTCAATTCATACAAAGTTTCGTGTCAGTTGACTCAAGACGGCAAGGAGAAATTAAACCTTTTTTTAACTCTAACAGTTTCTTATAGAAAAACATATAAATTGCTTTACTATAGAGCCACATCTGGGACCATCTGCGAAGCTTTGAATCGAACACCCACTACTTTTATGGGGTAGAAAAATGAATGAAAAGAGAAAGAAAACCCAAATAAACACAACAGGATTCCAGCACTTTGTGCAATCCTAATCTAGCCATATGGACTGTTTCATTTTAACAACATAAACAAACGTTCCTGCGCAAGCACACTTTCGTGACCCCAACTAAACTTCCGGTACACATTAACAAACAATGGAGTGCCTGTAGATTATTTCTGTTAACAAGCAAAAGAAACCGAAAAGAACAGTTATTTGGCTAAACTCTTCTCTCCAATATTTTGAATTTAGACTGCGATACCAAGCTCAACCACTAGATTTTAATGTACCATTAAAATGAACCGGTTTGTTAAAAATGAGACCGAACTACAAGATCCATTCAACAAATCTTTTATTTAAAACAATTATTATACAGTAAAATAATAATACAAATGAAAAGTAACATAAATTATATAAAATATAAATAGTTATATTATTAGACACTAGCCAAACACAAACCGGATGTTAACAGGGGGTCAGGTGGCGCACGTCAGATGAAAACGTCTATATACGAGAGTCAAAAACTTTATCTATATCACTATATAAACTACATCACCAATCCATAGTGTGAATTAAATAAAAAATGAAATATCCCCAAACTATTATCATGTATATGATGACTTTATCGACCATATACTAAAAAAACAAGCACACCACTAATCATTATACAGACACAACCCCACAGCGGCAGACCTCGGCCATTAGTAGCGGATTTCTTTTGTGCCAGTGGACACGTATCGTAAGTCGAGTCTCTAGTCTCCTCATTACTAAATATGAGAAGGAACATAGTGGGTCAACATGCTGAATTATTCATTCAGATCGGGACTCAAAACTAGCACTCGTGCGCACGCTGGCTTGCTTGCTCATCGGATAAACATTTCCCTTTTAGGGGCGTACTGTGAATGGAGATGCAGAGAGGGAAAGGCAAATTCATGCAAAGTAAAGCAGCAGCACGTGTGCTCAAAAGCTTTGCGGAGACTTACCTCTCGGTCTAGATAGGACTTGAGGGCTTCGGTTTCATTCAGAAGTGTAACGCAACATTTCCCCCTGAAAATACAATGAGACACATTTACAATGTTTATGGTGGACTGAATCGCACACTCTCATATGCAGCGAAATGGTTTAGAAACGCATCACACCGTTTGTTTCAAATGTTGTTGGACAGAAGTGGTATTTTGTTTTGCCTCTGCTATCAGGCTACAGTTATTTTCAGATTTTTTTTGGATGACTAGCATTTGTGCAACCGGCCAATGGTTAAGCTAAAAAAAAACACTACTACTTGATTATAAATGTTCCCCTCAGCTGCTGTATATGTATAACGTTTCAAAAAGAATAAATAAAAGAGCAGAACTACCCTTTACGATGTTGAGACATAAGAAAAGCTCCTCAGAATTTTGATTTGAAGTCAAAAATTGTATTTCATTGGAATGATTAAAATTAAAAGCATGAAGCTCCACTCCTGAGATCTCAGAGCAAAAACAAACTTTCAACTAAAAAGGTAGAAATAAAAGTTGAGTAAAGTTGGACCCATGGCCTAATGGTTAAGGCATATGCTTCAATGCATTAAGCCTTGACTCTCGTGTGGGAGTTTAAATCCTTTGCATTTCTTTATTATCCTCTGTCGAATATAAAAATAATTAAAAAAACACATTTTTAAGTTTCACTCCACACGCAAAACAAACTAGAAAAATTAAGCAAACTTCTAATGCAGCATATTTTAAAACTCAGCACTGAGAAGGATGTTATTCATTATCCAGCTTTCATCATCAACCAACAGTAAAGAACCTGTTCAACCAGAAAGGCATAAACACAGAAACGCTTCACCCTTGAGTCCAACGGGTCTAACCAGGACACCAGTGTTCATGATGATTGGGCATGATTTCATAGCAACTCACAAAATAATAACAGGCACGACCCTTAAAACCAGATTTTATTAATATTCCCAAATAACCCTTCTGAACCAAAACGGGCCTGACTCAATCTTCAATTGCTCTCTGCTGAATTCATACCGGCAAGAGAAACGTTGTGAATGAAGGAGAGGTTAATACACTTCAGTGTTAGTGATTCCATTAGGACAGAGGAGGATAGAGACAATGCAGGAGGGTGTGCGTGTGAGGCGCGTGACTCAAGCACTGAAGCTAATTGACAGCGATCTAACTGGCTGCTGAGGAGCAGAATGAAGCACGTGGAAAGACTGTTTTCTGGGTTACCTGATGTGCGTCGCGGGCAGAGACTCGAGCTGTCTGGAGAGGAAGAGCTCTCTGTGTCGTAGCTGGTGCTTCTGTTTCTCAGGGAGATCCACTATTTCAGGGTTCTCCATCTCCTCTTCCATTTCTCCTGAAAGTCCAAGTAAACGAAAACAAAGATGAATGTCTTAGTTTACCTCACAAACCTTCATCTTTAGTGTTGACTGATTTTGGTCAATAACTTTTTCTGTTGTCAGATTAAATTGTCAGTTTAGTCAAGTGAATTTTTAGTCAAATCTGTATTTAGTATTTAATTTCAACAATTTTGTATAGGTATCCTTTGGTAAATGATGTCAGATTGTTCATTCTGGGTGAACTGTCACGAAGTATAGCTCCCTGGAGCAATCATGTGAGGTCTGACCTTTAACAGTTAACAGACCAGACTAGTACTAGTTAACTTTGTTTACTTACACTTACCCAAATCTGCCAGATCAATTCCCCCAAAAAATAGAAACTCTGTATATTTGTTTTTTAAATAACATGATATTCTTCGTAGAAACATAAATACAGACTTCTTTAAATCCTTTTAGATCATACTATTTTTAGATTTTAATTTTTCTTTTTTCAACTACACCAACTGACCCTAAACAAAACAACATTTAATTAAACTATTTAGTTAATTAAAACATGTATTACAACAACTATCCTAGGGGAATGTGCATGGAGTATAAAAGCCCTTTTCAGTAATTTGCCGGACTTTTTCAAACCAATTATTAGTGAAACACAAAGTTTTCTGATGAATTAATAAAAAACGTTTATAACAGGCTTTTTATTACATGTAAAATATCACATATATCTGTTCCTGCAAGCAGCTAATGACGATAAACATGTTAATCTGCTGTACCATCTAATATCTTTGCATTATTTTATGCTATCTACAGTTTTATCTTTTGTAAATTCACACATTTTTTTTAGTCTTGGCTCTGTAGATTCAGCAGTGTTGTTTAAAAGTGTTGCAGAAAATGGTAGCATATATTTATCTATAATGCCGTGTATAATATCATCCATCAGGGACTCCGTTCGCGAGAAACTGACATTAAAAACATCAGTGACTGAAAGACCCATAAACAGTCTCTCACAAAACCTAACGATTATCCTTTAGCTGACATTTTCATTCAAAGCATTGCACGATACACTTACAAGTACAGAGCCATAGACAAAGCCTGTGAAGTTGGACCTTTAACCTTTCAGTTACCAGTCTAGTTCGCCGCAAATCTAGTAACCCTAATAAAGACCCCAATCAAAAAATCTCACCAACTCCACAGGCTTGAACATTACCAATTGAAGTGCAGGAGTGACTGTGGTGGCCATTCATCAAACCCATAAAATTCTGCATTTAAACCAGATTCTGATCAAACACTCAAATGTGAAAATAACTGTGAAAACACGAACAACACAATAGTTGGTTTCCTAATTCTGTCTGAAAAAACACATTATAATCTCTCAAAGAGAACACTATATATGTACAGAAGCAGTGAATATCTCTCTCTTCAAACCTACACATGTGTGGTGTATGAATGCAGTGTGGAGCGCAGAATGATAAGTGGGAGAGTCGTAAGGGAGGGAGGAAAACCACCAAGCGTACTCCAATTCATTTGGAGTTTCATTAAGGAAGGAGAGAGAGAGAAACCTGAGGAAGAGAGGGTAAGAGTGTGTGGTGTGTGAGAGAGAGAGAGAGAGAGAGAGAGAGAGAAGAACAAAAGGAATCAAGAGATTTTATGAGAAAAAAGATGTTTGACTGAAATCAATATGTATTCCCTTCTCTTTCTCACCCACTCCGGCATTCGGCATGCACGTACCCCACTGCTTTCTGCCTGTCACAAACTCGATCTGGTTAAGCGCTTTTTTGATACGTGTACACAAATCCGAACATACACCAAACAAGGAGGTCCATAATACCTGGAGAGAGCTCTCTCTTATGAACATCCTTTTCATCTCTGTGGCAGTTGCTTGGCTAGCGCAAGATTTAAATTTTGACATCTTTTTTCAACTACTCAACTGAGGCGAATATGACACGCTACTAAACACACTGGAGCTGCGGGAAAATGAAGTCAAGGCAGCTGATTGGCTGATGGCGTCAAAAGAACATATGCAGCCCCATTCCCTAGCTAGTGACTATTTTGAGTTTTGTGGTGAAGGGAAGCAGACAGAGAATAACTTATAAAACATAATATTGTGCTTTATTACATCATACTCATACATCACATATACAGAAATATTGGATTCTGATTGGCCAGTCGTGACACTCCAAGGTCAGTTATTCCCCAATAATGACCGCTTAAAATCAAATAATGCATTAATGTATTGCGAACCTACAGTTTAATATTTTACTAACAGGTTTTCCTTGCCTGCATTAGTTACAAATAAGCTAAAATATATCTCAAATAAACATATATTGTTCAATAACTTAGAGGCAAGTAGTCATGTAATAGACGGTTGTTATTGAGAAATGAACCCCTTCAATGTGATACAAGGCCTTTCCTACCATTGAATATTTTGGTATTGAAAAATAAACTTTAATTTTAGGCAAATAATGACAAGGAAATTAAAAAATAGTCTTATATATTTAAAAAGATTATGTGTATTTCCCTGTACTTCCATTTTAAATATTTGGGTGTCTTAAGATATATTATACCTGTCAAGGTGGGTCCTTGAACAAAAAAGTTTGGCAACCACTGCTATAATATAACGAAATATCTGCAAGTTCTATGTTGCTTATCAGAGTATATTTCGAAGGAGAAAGAAGCTATTTGGATTCTAATAAAAGAAAATCCTGTCTATATCTAACAAGTGCTAACTGGACCTTTCTAACAGCCAAAGCTTTTTAACCCCTCGACACCGAACCCAAGATGTGAAAGCTGGCGGTCACTTTTCAAGCGTTTCACATCAGTAACTGTTCAATTACAGCTGTGTATAGAGCACAGACAACCCCTGCTGAGATGCACAGAGAGTGAGGAGAGAGGAACTGAGGAGGGGAGCATGAAAGCAAGAAGGAACAGCCCTGTGGCCAAGAGCAGTCTGCCATGTTCTTGTGAGCCAGTAAGAAAAGAGGCTCCGAACTTTGTAAACTTCAGTCTTTTGGCTTTCTGAGAGAGAGATAGAGATAGGGAGAAAGAGCGACAGAGAGAGAGAGAGCGACACAGAGAGAGCGACACAGAGAGAGAGAGCGACACCGAGAGAGAGAGATCAACGGACTATGCAATCTGCCTGTACTCTCTACAAATTACCTCTCCTTCTCACCTGTCTTAACCAATCATCAATTATTGATGAACGAATCACCTTACCAGACAAAGGGGAAGAAAGGAAAGACAAAACCATGAAGAGAGGTTGGGAAACTGCTCTTATTCAAAATCACTTCTTCTTTTTGAATACTGTAATCAAATGATTTATTACATTTGCTATTAGTTCTCTGAATTCAGAAGATTGTACTAAAAATAATGGTTGTGTTTTCTACACTGCTGCTACATACACAGCACCAAAACAAAGGAATCTTTGCCTTAGCAGTTGTGATTCTGATGTAGGGGTGTGCGATATGACGATATTGGATCGCGAACGATTAAAATGACTGCACGATCCACTTTTTCGGGAAAATCGTTAAATCGTCCTATATAGTGATGTTCTATAGAATTCGTCAACATCCTAGCGATAGATTGCGCCATGTTAACAAGCTCGTATACGTTGCTTGTGAATTCAGTAAGATTAAGTGACGCGGTCAGTGACGATGGAGGGAAACACGGAGGACTTGGTCCCTAAAAAAAATTCTACATCAGGAATATTGAAATGGTTTGGGTTTTCCCCAACTGACACGGCCCAAACAAAAGTTATTTGCAAATGTGGCAATGATAAGATCCGAGCTTCGTTAGGCAACACAACGAACCTTTTTAACCACCTCAAAATATAGGGACTGAAAGAGTATGCCGACAGTCAAATTATAAAGGGATCCCACGCGAGTAAATCAGGTACAACCAAGCATACGGAAACGACAAGGCTTACACAACGATTTTCGCGAAAGAACTATTTGAGAAAGGAACTCCGTATCCGTATGACAGAACGAGCAAGCGCTGGAAAGATGTCACTGACGCGGTCGCATTTTACCTGACCAAAGACATGATTCCCATAAAGACTGTGGAAAATGAGGGCTTTAAAAACTGCTCAAAGTCGTAGATCCACGTTACGAAATACCCAGCCAAAAATATTTTTCCTCCACGCCCATTCCACAGCTTTACTCTATGTGCCGCAACAAGATGCAAAACAAAATTCAAAATGTAAAGTTTTTTGCTAACAGCTGATTTATGGTCTTGCACTTGCATTAAATATTAACTTGATTAAAATATTCTTCAAAATATAAATGGTAAAGAGTATATTTTTATATGGGGACTTACTTTGGCTGTATTGAAGCCCCTTTAATGCGCAAAATAGTCTTAAAACCAACTCGAAGAAGAACCGCGATAAAATTCTGATGTCTAAATTGGTGCAAGAAGGCCAGCCTGAACATCCCTCGTTTTATTTCTCAGTGGTTGCACACAACAACAAACAGTGTGAGTGTGGTCAGATGGTCACAAATAAATAGCTCTTATTAATGCAAGAAGACTCATATTTGGTTTTAAACTTTGTCTTTTGTTTTGAATCCTTGAATTACTTTTGCCATGCCCAGCATAAAATGATCAAGAAGCCATTACTGTGTTCTTAAGGCCTGTGAGACCAAAATCACAGTGTTGTTACTGAGCGGTTGTTCTTATAATGTATTCAGAGTGAAACCGGATATTCAGCAAGGGAAAAAAACATAATACAGGACTTGATTTTATCCATTAGGAACATTTCAGATCGTGTAGTGAATGGAGGAAAGGAGTTGAAAAATATCACCTCATCCAAAAAAGAAAGTGATTTGAGAAGTATTAAAAGATATACAACTTTGAAGGAATCCTTTAGCTGACTACAATAAGAATATTTTAAATAACTTAAATGATGAGAGTTCTCCAGGATAAGTCCAAAAACATAAATTAAGTAAATAAGGTAAATGCACTAAAATGGTGAGTTCACCCTCACTTCTTTTCAAACCCTTATGACTTGAAGAACGCTGGTAACCTACCAAACAACATTTCCCCCTTTGACTTGCATTGCAAGACATTTCTCCAAATATCTTCTTCTGTGTTTTACATAAGAATTATAAACAGGTTCTGAACGACATGAGGATGAATAAATTACTGTGTTAACATGCTGCGCACCAATTATGCGATTATTTATTGTTTACATGAGGTAAAGTGTTATCGCAGTAATGCCAAAAATATAATTTCTATTATAATTGCATAATGAGGGTGCATGTAAACGTAATCCATGACAGAAGTTTCTTTAAGCCCACTCAGCTCTTTCTGACAAACAACTAAAGGACAAAATTGAGAACACCTCAGATACGAACATAATAGATCCAAAATGTGCATGACCTCCGTAACCACACTTTAAAACCCCATTCACAGAGCTGACTTAAGTCACACAAACACACACATTCATCTGTATGTCCCTTGATCCCAAACATTCACGCAAACACACGCTGCTCATAACCTTCACGTCGATAAGGACACCAGAATGGATAAGCCGATAAATTCTGCTGCCTTTTCCATTCGCTCTTTTGTTTATTTTGTCCTTCCAATTCAGAAAGAATGTAAAACACACAAACACGGCTCACTCTGACAGCAATGACCTCACACACCGTGGTCGGTGTGTGAGGTGCTTCCAGTGAGTAGTTCACAGTAGGGCTAGGTCTCTCTCTCTCTCTTTCTCTCTGCACACATGGCGCCTCGCTGCCTCATGCTCTCCGGGCCTGGCGAGGTGGAGCAAGCATCACAGAGAGCAAAATATTTCATCTGTGAGTCACAGCGCCCGCACAGCTCTGAATCCTCAAACGCTAGAGAAGTGAACTTTCCACAGAACAACCTCTCTCCTCTGCTCTATTAGGTACTATTGAGAGTCAAAAAACAGATTTAGCCTTTTTTAAAGGAAGTGTGAGTGGTGCTCTCCGATGGTGGTTGCAATGCGGTTGCTAGGCTGTGTTGTGTGGTTTATTAATCAGTCGAAAGAGCACTTAAGGTTAAGGACACTCATGAAGGTACATCCGACAAGCCTGCACGGATTCTTCCTCTTCTCATTCAGGGAGGCTCTTCAGCGCTCCGCCTCCACACTGTGACTTTTTTTCCCATACCCTGTTACACTCATTCTTTAACGCCCCTCCCCTCATCCACAGGCAGAGACAGGATGTAGCACACACCCGTGCGGTGAACGACCATTCCTGCCATGCATTTTTTACATATTGCAAATGTCTTGAGGTCCACAGAGAGGCTGTTGACATGGAGAAGACATCCACATTTCACACACACACACACACACACAAACACAAACACACACACAAAGTTCCTCACCGCTTTTGTATGGTCAATACGAAAAAACGTGCCTCAAATATTAGAATCAGACGTGATGTTGGTCAAACATATGTTTTTAAAACAAATACAAGTTACCCAATACTCTACAGCAGCTATTTTGAAGAAAGATACACAAATTTGTGTTTCATTTTAAAACCTCATTCAAGAAAGGAGGATGTTAAAAGGTCTGTCAATCATCTGAACATTGCATAATAGACTACACAAATGTCTTACAGCTTTTACATAACAAGATTAAAAGTAGGGCTGCACGATTTGAAGAAAAATCGAATTGTGATTTTTCTGACGAAAAATGCAATTTGCGATTTAAAATGCGATTTGACTACTATTTAAAAAAAAAGAGCTAGGTTTATTGTGTTGGTTTTAATAGCATGCATCAAAGAAAAACCAAGCAAAATCACAAACTATTGTAACATTATCCCACTGTTTATTTAAAACCACTTACACTGTGGCCATTTTTTTTTGATAAAGTTGTCATGCAAAAATGTCATGACAAATTAAGAAAATGACAGAAGTATCTTAAATAGTTCAATTAATAAGTATAAACAAAACATGACGTTTAAGATCCCAAACACACTGTAAACAATTACAGTTATGTCTACCATCTGTTATTTTGCCGTACCTTTGTGCAACTTTGTCGTAAGGGTGTGCTTATTTCAAAAGTGTGAGCAATTGAAGTTTGCTTGGATGTCAGTTGTGGTGGTTGTTGCGACGAAGTGGGTTTATCTGTGGACTTTTTGGCCTTGCATTCATCATAGAATAGTCTTTGATACCTCTGCAGGTGTTGATAGAGATTGGTTGTGTTGCCTCGCGAGGTCGACACAGACTTTCAAAATAATTCCAAACATAAGCGTTGCTTTTTCATTAGGTACCAAGTCATCTGCTGCTGGAGGACTTTGCGCTTCAGCAGACATGACGTTACTTTGTTGCGAATTTGAACTGCTGCTCCCGGTCACGCTCATCTTTTCCAAATGACGTTCTTTGCTAATTCAAAAGCATGTACAGTAGAGATGCGCGGATAAGCTAAAATGTCACCCGCATCCGCAGCTTCAAATAAATTATCCACCCGTCCGCACGTATAATTTTCTCTGATATATATATTCTCCCTTTTTAAATTTCTCTCGGATCTGTTTTGCCTCCATTTCTGCTTAAAGAAATAGACCATCCTCTACCGCCGCCACGCGCACATTTCTTTGAAAATAACTGCAAATTAGCGCCTGATTAAAAATGCATTTAAAACATATTCGTATTTTTTGAGAAATTGTGTTAATATTGTACATGATATCATCCACCCGCAACATTAATCTTAATGTATTTTTTTTATTACCCGACCCGCGGATCATCCGCATTGCCCAGGGATTTAACTGCCATCCGCGCATCACTAAAGTGTTAAAATGCTGCCTATTGGTTTAACGTAAAATTGCAGAAGCAAACTGTCAAATAATACGTAGCTGCATTTTTATCATATTGAAAGCCCTTTAAATCGAAATAATCGCAGCATTTGCATTTGAACATCGCACTCGTTCAAATTGCGATTTCGGTTTAAAAACGAATAATTGTGCAGGCCTAGTTAAAAGGATTTGCGTTTCCATATTCTTTTACACACTCCGTCAAGTAAATTTTGCAGAAGGTCCTCACTGCTCTTTTCCATACAATAACAAATAACAGTGAACGCAACTAAGCTTTGACCTTAATGACTATCAGCCATGAGACACAAGAACCAATGACGTGAGCAAAAACGCTTCAGATTTTGATCCGTTCCTCCCTCAAAGCAAGTCATGATTTTTTTTAAATTCTACATTCTCAATCTCTATCCATTTAAATAGAAATTGTTTTTTCTGATAATATTAAATCTAAATCAAAAGACTGAAGTAAAATCTGAGACTACATGTGAATCTGGACACAATAGTTGAATCTGAACACAACACATGTGTTTAACGAATGAAGAATCTAAAGTATATCTATGCAGCCAGATACTGGATTGTACACCATTGACTTTGATGGTGAAGTGATAATAACCAGATCGGAATGACATTGCTGTAATAATAATAATAATACACGACAACTCCCACTCGTACAGCACACTTACACTATGTGCTTACTCTGTGGTCAATCGCCTACGAAAGCTGTAAAAAATCTGTTTTGTTGACTGTAGGTCAGATGACTGAAAAACTAATACAATTTGATTAATGGTTTCAATTAAAAGACTAAATATTGACCCTATTCACTTAACGAACAACTGTAGTATTTTGTATTAGTTTACATTATTAAAAATGATATATCTTTTTATAACCTTTCACCAAGATGTAGTGACATTTTCTGATTAAATACCAAAGTAGGCCGTGTGTGCAGAGAAACATTATATTCACCAAAAAAATAAATATTATATCATTAATTATATCATTTCTAAACAGCACAATAAAACCCCAAAGGACAAAATCAAGTGTCTGAGCTGACCAAATAAAAAAAAGACGCATTCTAAAGCATATTTATTTGATTATGGATAACTATCGAGAGAATGACAGTGAAATAAACAAGCGCTATTCTAGTTATTTGGTTGCTCTGTATGGTAACAAAAAACAGAAACTTTCAGATTCGGCTGAATGTGGGAGGCCAGTGTGGATAGAAAACAAACATTGGCCTCCACTGCTCGGTTCAAAAAACTGTTGTGCTGCCCACCTAGGCAACATATTGGGTGCTCTTGCAGAAGGCAGAAATGCCACCTTATGGCCAAAAATGTTAAATCTAAAGCAGCATCAAAAGTAAACATTAATCCCAGAATGCAATGTAATGCGCTTGTTGTAAAACGTAACTTTCAACATTTTATTTTTTGTTATCTATTAGATTTGTTTCGTATGCCCAGTTCATAAGCGACAAAGCAAGATGATCCCATTCAGTTCAATGGAGAGCTGGCAACTTGTAGCAATAAGAGCAGGATCAACCATTAGCAACTGGATGGGTGTGTCTAGCGACGCAAAAAAGTTGAGAAACGTATAACGTCATGCAAATAAACCGACTTTTGGCAGCAACAGCCAATATGAGTGAAGATGGGAGCTAACGTGATTCTTCTCCTCTCAACTCCTGCAGTGAGTATGACCAGTAGTGGGAAAGCCACCTAACTGCCAACCCCTGGTGACTTGCACTGACAAAGTCACTTGTAAAATGAACTGGGCAATAGAGATATCTAACTACTGTGTATTGACAGACACTCGTAAGCAAGGGCCAAAATATAAAGAATCAGCAAAAGACTGTCTCTTACCACAACCCCTTAAAAATAAACCTATGGACTATGTTTAATAATGGAAACACTGCTCAGTTCGAAGTCCAACAGTGATGGACTTGAAGTGCACACAAACGCTGTTTTGATAATTGTAAGGGTAAAAATTTCAGTGAGATGGTTGCTTAAAAATGCTCCCTGAAACATAGCTCACTAAATATTTCTCAATGCGCCTTCCTTTAAAAGCACCACTGCTACAAATATTATACTCCGTATTCGGCCGCACAAATCGACTAGTCTATTGTTTGATGACTAGCACACCAACATAAATGCCCAAATCTTTACCTTGAAACCTAAAAAAAAAGATTCCTGCTTAAGATACAATTAAAATTACATTTATTATTGGTTATTTTTTACATATAACTGTACGTTCACATCAACGGCGTCAAGAGTGTCAAAAAACGCTCTGGACGCCATGCCACCAACGCTGTAGAAAGATTTGTGCACACTATGTCGCTCTGACTTAGCCCAAAGTTTACAGGGCTGCGTTCTCTGGAATCCTGTCAAGCAGTGGACTTCTAGGTTCCGATTGGTTTCTGCAGAACCGCGTCATTTCCATAAACTTGACCTGATTTAAACTCTCATCTACTCCCACTGCCGGCTTACATTGAAAATTAATTACTTCCAGCCACTTTGACACTCTCGACGGCGACTGTGTGAACTAGGGTTGGGCCGATAGATGATGACATCATCCATTGCCGATGGCTGAAAGCCATCAAAATGTTGGGCAGGCATTGTGATTCCCCTGCATGATGCAATTTTCGTCATCAGGAGGGTCCGTGGTTGTCCACACATCCAGTCCGGGTACGCACACAGCATATTCCCAAGGCAAACATTGACAGCAGCGCGTCCACAGTATGACATTCTGAACATGTGCCGAGCTCGTCCATTCATGCTTATCCGCCGTAGCATATGATTTGGAAGCTGAGCGACGCATGTGTGTGCGAGACGGACATAGAAAGTGAACGCAAACAGCGAATCATAGTAATGCACGCACGTTATGTACGTGTAAACTTGTCAATGTAAATGACGACCACACAGCCTACACTTGTTGGCTCACGATCTAATCGTCTTCCCAAATGAAATAACAACTGGAAGAAATTCCAAATTTGCAGGTCGTACATGTGCGAGAACCTTATGAAAACAAATAATGCTGTCTTGAAAACTGGTCAAAAAATAGTTTTTTGGGTCGCAGTCTGGAGCATTGATATAATTGTTTTTAATGTTTTGGCAGATGGCCGTCTAGCAAACTGATATACCCCAATCCCCGACTCGCCCTGCACTGCCCCCCGCTGTCATCGTCCATTGCGATTTAGACATCGCCCTACCCAAGTTCAAAAAGCCCTGAAACCACTGCAGGCACATCTCCATAAAAAAAACATTTGCTGAATTGAACCCAGCATTGTGGGTACTGTAGTCTCTGGCAACTACTCACGTGCATGCTTGTCTGCTAGGGTGATGAGCGTTGTGGAGATGTCTCTGCGCCGATAGAAGCACACCACTTTGGCCTCCACGTTCCCGTTGGCAGTCTGCAAACAGAAACAGAGTTGTCACAGCAACAGCCTCTAGACCAATCAGCTGCTGCACAGACTTGATATGCAAATGAGGATTAAATCACAACCGTGACCTAAACACCCCTGTACTTGCTGAATGATATAAAATAGTCTCATGATGGAGGAAGGGTGATTCTCACAAAATCTTGGTTTCAAATATGCCACAATGTTTTTAGAAATTCTTCCATCAATGAACTTCCTTTTTAAAATCAAAAACAAGGTCTGACAAGTTTAAAAGCAGCAATTCAAAAAAACATTTCTAAAACAATTAACCAAGACCTTTAGAATCTCACTACCGTTACAGTCTAAAAACGTCAATATCATAGCATGGTTTGCAAAAAAAGCACCTTTTCATTCATTATATGTATATTTTTTTATGTGGAATATTCAATGTACTGGTTAAGATAACAAATATTGTGGCGCATCCAGTACGACAAGAGAGTATTACACTTTAAACTTGAAATATAAAAAAATCTGTTCACCTGGTACCCATTTGGAAGGTACTGGCAGACGTACTTCAAACGGAATGAATCTTTATGTAAAGATATAAAGTCCTTAAAATGAACACTTATTTTTTCGACCATTTCTTCATTTTTATTATACATTGATATGTCAGTTGTGTTTTTTTGTCAGTTGATAACATCTAATGAACAATCAAATTTTTTTCAGAATAGTTACATTTTACTCAGTTTAAATTGCAACATATCATGTATACAGACATAGCTGGATGTGTTATGGTAAAGAGATATTCAGCAGAAAATGGGAAAAAACACAAAGTCATTTCTTTCTTCAGTTATGATAATGATTTTTCGTGTTCCTGAATAATATGTTGTATATTTAAAAACATTAGTGCTGTGATATTCCAATTGTTTCGTTCAAATGACACGGGAACAAGAGTGTAGAAGGGAGAGACGTAGTGAGATGTCAAAAGCCACCTTCAAGTGTTAAGGTGTGGGTTTAGTGACAAACTATTTGTTTCTCACTCACCTTGTTGAGCTCCTCTATTCGTCTGATTAGTAGAGGGTTACTGGAGGAGTTTTCAAAATAAACGTAATCTGTGAGGAGAGAAAGAAACGATTGTTAGCGTTCTAGCACCTATGGTCTGTCAGCGGCATACAGCATCTCCTGTCACGCTCGCACACCTGCTGAGGCTTACCGGATTGGTACAGAGACTAAACACAACATTCCTCTTCAAGTTACGTGATGGTAAAGTCTTTTTGGCAAGTTCCCAACAAGAACACCCGACAACGAATTTGTGACGCTGTGTGAACAGCTATGGCATTTGTAATTCAACCTCATAGATAACCTTCAGTGTCCTCTTTCTTTTGGCAGAGATATGACACACAAGTATCAGGACCATCATAGGTGAGATAGGCAATTTAAGAAGAAGTTTACTCAAAAGGAATTATTTACACACTTTCGTGTCATTCCAAACCTAAAATGCTTTTTGCTATGAATAACCAACAGGAAATGTTACACTCAAAAAGGCTTCTAGCAATAACACATATTAATAAAGCCATGACAGCTTTGTTCAAAGAATGGAGCAATTTTTTGTTGTTAATGGCTGATCATTTTCTTCTTCAGTGGATTGTAAACACAAGAACCTATGCAACCAGACCAGTCAATTAAAGACTGTTTAAACCAATAGACAGTAAATATTTAAGATAAACTTGTAAAAATCTGTTTCAATCTAAGAAAATAGCAGCATCCATACCACAGCGACAGTAATACAGGGGAAAAATATAGTTAGGATCAATTTAAGACCTATTTTTCAGCTGATAAAATATTAAGAACCAATCAAAATCCAATTGAATTTAAAGGAGCAACATGGGATTTTCAGAAGGATCTATTGACAGAAATGCAATATAGTATACAAAACTATTTCTTCAGAGGTGTAAAAAGACCTTACGTGATGAACAGTTATGTTTGTATTACCTTAAAATAAGCTATTTCTATCTACAAACAGAGCGGGCATATATAAATTTAATTCCCCATGTCGCGTCGCCATGTTTAGTACACTTCTAGCAAACAGAAAAACCAAAGTTACTCACATACTGATCCAAATCAAAGCAACCTCCTCGGGGGTGATTTTTAGATTATCTTTTTCTCCAAAGTCTCTCTGCTGGAAAGTATCTCATAGATATCTATGGGTATCTCCTCTAAAAGCCTTAGTACGACTGGGCCTAACGCGTCTCTGCTGGAAAGTCTTAATAATATAAACGAAGGTCCAGCTCCTGCCTGACTTTTATCCTACATTTTATCCTTAAAGCAACCCAGGAATGATCTGTCATGCATTCTGACTTTACAGTGTTAAACGTGGTGTCTTCTCATGCTTTACATGGTCAACTTGTCAAAAAATCGAGTTGGGCGTAGGGGTGGCCGATATGAGCTCAAATTCATTTTGTATTTTTCACTGTCAATATCGATATGACGATATGATCAAAAATATTGAATCCCATTTTAGTACACCTTAGTTCAACTATAGGCAAAATATGTATTTTAACTAGAGCTGCACGATTCTGGATAAATTGAGGATCACCATTCTTTTGTTTCAAATCCATTCTGAATGATGACTAAAAGTAATACATAATTTACTAGAGGTTCTGACAAAAAAATAGTTTATTTAGGTATGTTATATGTAGGACTTTGCTTTAAAATTATTACACATTTCATGGTTAACCTACAGTAACTATGGTGAGAAATGTTCAACCACAAATTCCATAAGTAAACTAAAGTGTATTTTCATTTTTTTAGTTTAAATGCAAAAGTTTAACTTCCTACAAAGTATAAATGCATTGAAGTAACTTACATTACATTTACATTTAGGCATTTGGCAGACGCTTTTATCCAAAGCAACTTGCATTGCTTTATCCTATACATGTTACATAGGTATTTGCAATCCCCTGGGATCGAACACACAACCTTGCCTTATTAACGCAATGCTCTTACCACTGAGCTACAGGAAAGCTTGTACATGAATGACGAATAGAAGCACTCATTCGGATTTGTCCGCGCTAAAAACTGCAATCGTTAGTTTCGTATCAAACATGTCAAGTAGAGGTATGAAGCAAAATCAGAAGAATGTAACACAATCCTGAAAGACACTCATAAGAACAGTTTTGTTGTCAGGCTGTATTTACTTTATATGTTGGTCTGTTATTTATCGTGAAATTAATTTGGGTAGAGTAGGAGCTTGTAAACAAGTCTCATGTGTGGGAAGATCTGTTGTACGCATTTGGGTGCATGTCTCATATTCGTGTACATGCATTCTTTTCAAGTGGTGAAGGAGATTGCTGGTGTTTCCACCTTTGGCTGGAGACGGCTTCACAACTTGCAGAGTATGGTTTGTTGGTCGATGTCGGAGATTTTGAACCCAAACCAGTTCCATACGACAGAGGAGCCTCCCCCCCTTTTTTTTAGTAATTCCTCCTCGTGCTGTTCAACAATCTCATTTTCTGTGCATTCGCTCTTCTTTTTCCCTCAAATCTCACCTTCAATCTCATGAATTCGCAAACGCAAGCTGGAGTTTCTTGTGAACACTTGATCGTTGCTGTGGCGTGTTTGAGTGACGTTCGGCGGGTTGTGCTATAGGCAAACTTGGACTGTAACGGCGATCTCTGTTTGATTACTAATGCCTGTGTAGCGAGGAGTTGGACATAGAGGACAAAAGATTAAACGTTCGGCCTCGACATATCTTCATTTGCTTTGTTAACAGTTGACAAATTGAACAAAACGTTATAAATGCAAAATTAAAGTTCATGAATATATAACGATATGCATGATGTAGCAAAATTCATATCATGGAGCTAAATAATACTGGTAGTCACGTACATATTGGTACATCGCCCAGCCCTGGGCGTATAACATAGTATTTTGTACAGGTTACGGGAAGTTCTTTTTTAACATCAAAATCACTTCAACTTTTCTCAGTCCCTTATTTGGACAATTCTCCCAGAAAGTACACGGCACGGCCACAGGAGACGGAGCATGCGCAGACGTCACTTTCACACCAAGCAGGAGAGAGAGAGCATACGTTTGCGAAGTTGTGGTTCGTTCACTACATTTGGGTGATGAATGTTATATAAACTGTGGATATAACGCTAGATTTGGAAATCGTTTGAAACTCATATATGGAGCTGTCCCAGCGCTAAAAGATGCCGCACATGAACCACATGCGGTGAGTGAAACTGATGTTTGTGTTTTGTTGACAATGGGTGCGCATGTGCTTTTGTTCACCCTACCCCTCCCCCTGCACGCACCATATGTTTCCGGAAACAATTTTAAAGCTGTATCTATCTTTTATAAATGTGATCAAACTAAATTCTCTTCGAAGACACGAAGTATGCAATACTACTCTATAGGTACTCAAGATTAATTTGAGATTGGCAGAAACCCTGTGTGTAACGCCGGCTTTAAATTCCACAGACTTTTTATTTATGTATTACATAAGAAATGGCTCTTTCTACAGTCTTTCCAATGCCCGCATGATCTTATCCCTGCGTCAACATGAGAAGACACGCTTTCTCAGCCGACGACATCTTTTTATACTTTGTTGGCCACTGTTGTGTTTCGAAAGGGAGGTGTCAGCGGAGGACCTAGAGATTGGTTGCAATTTTCAAACTCACCGCTGGTGGCCGCTATAAATCCCACTCTAGACGTTTAAAGGGCTCACACATTTAAATTACGAAACTGCGGCATGGAAGCTTACACCATAATTGTATCCCTTTTGGTCTTGACACGAATATACTGCACATTATAGTTCTTGGTGTGAATCGGCCTTCAGCTCAGAATTTGTTTACAAATTGCACTAGAGAAATAGGAGTAGGTTACAGGAGGACAGAATTTTCATTTTAGGATTTACCAACCTTTCCAATCTGAACAAGATCCAGGCAACTTTCAGACATGATGTTTTGAGGCGAAACAATACTTGGAGGAAGAGCTGTGACATCTGAATACTTGGGTTACCTCAAAAATATATTTATTCTGTTGGGTTCCTAGTATATCTCAGATTCCCTATCTTGTTTCGTCTTCCCATCCTCTGTGTTTTCGTATGCGTGCGTGTTTGTGTTTGAGTGAATGCTTTTGGCTTTGCTCCAGGGTGTGTGAGCTCTGTGCAAGCTTAGGGCTCTGTGGGACATCCCCGCAGGCCTCAGACTTGTTGGGGTGCCTGGTCTTAACCCTGTGTGTGCTGGGACCTCAGGGAGATTACACCCCACACAGCAAACGGCATACATGCTCATGCACACATACCGTAACAGTAATTTCAGGGTTTGGGGGTTGGGCACCAGAACCCCGAGTCTAGCATAAATGATGCTTGCAACTCAGTGTTTGGTAACATAGCCTTTGAGTCGGAGGTTCTTGTATCAGAGAGAAAGATGCCAGTTTACTAATACATCAAAACATATGATTTAAATTCAATGGGAAAAAATCAGATGCAGCTAGACTTTAGTCCTGAAGGCAAAAAACTGGCTACATTGAGCTTGAAAGATTGTTCAGTCCTGAATAGGTACTAGGAGTACTAGACATTCTGCAGATTTTTGATGAGAGCAAAATACAGCAGTATGAGCCAAATCGGAGTCGCATTTCCCATAGAGTTCAACTTAAAATCATAGTTCACCCAAAATTATTAATTTTGTCATCATTTACTCATCAACTTGTCATTTCAAACCTGTGTAACCTCTCTTCTACATAACAAAAATGAAGGAATTTTAAAGAAAGTTGGTAACCGAACAACGGCGGTACCTATTCACTTGCATTGGTTTTATGTCCATACAATGAAAGTGAATGAGTACCGTTGTTCGGTTACCAACATTCTTTGAAATACCTTCTTTTGTGTTGTGCAGAAGAAATAAGGTCTCACAGGTTTGAGAAGAGGGTGAGTAAATGATACTGTAAATGATGACAGCATTGTCATTTTGGGTGAACTATCCCTTTACCTTTCCGCCTCTGCTTCGGGATGCCCATCCCGAGGTAGGAAGAAGTTCCACCATGTCCAGACGACCGACAGATGCCCATCCCCAATTTGAGATAATGCCAGCTACAGCTGCAGACTGACTGAGCATCCCAGCCCCATCTAAGGCAATTCCACCACCAGCCAAGAGAAATATGACCATCGGACCATCCCAGCTCAGACCAATACACCCCCAACAAAGAGCAAAGACGGACCATTTGTCTCATTAATGCTGAAGTTACAATATTTGGTATTGAATGCTAAACTTAAATCACATGTCAGCAGTTTGAGTGCAGCTATGACACGTCAGAGGGGATCTGGCCCTCCCGGTTGAGCCTGGTTTCTCCCAAGGTTTTTTTCTCCATTAATCAATCATTGGAGTTTGGGTTCCTCGCCACAGCAGGGCAGTGTTGGCCTGCTCACCGGGAGACTGCATTTATTTATTTATTTAGAAATTATATATTATTTATTAGTATGATCTTACTCGTTGTATAAATACAATGCACTGTGCTGTGTTTTACCTTTTCTGTTTTTCCTGTTTGCCCTGTAAAGCTGCTTTGAAACAATACACATTGTGAAAAGCGCTATATAAATAAACTTGAATTGAATTGAATTGAATGGTAACCAATTATGCCAAAGCAAAAAAAAGGCATCAATTGTAAGGCCCGCACTTGGTTTCCTTTGTTCTGACACAAAGATTACACTTCCTAAGATCTCTGTATTTTCTTGGTTTTACTTTCATTAAAAGTAGGGATGCACCGATCCGATACTCTGGATCGGAATTGGGGCCGATCCGGGTCTTTTTAGCTGGATCGGGTATCGGACTGACGGGTTCTCTTCAGTCCGATCCGTTGCGATACCCGTGGATGTTACTCTTAAGCTTCGTAAAGGACTAACTATCAGGAAATTACCATAAACGTTGTCATGCACTGTATTAGATGTCATGTATTTCGATAGCTTTATGCGAGGAATAAACCAATATAGCATAATTAAAAAAAACTCTGACCTCCGCTGGTGCTGTCATCCGTCAATCTCAATCCAGCATGCGCGTGTCCGGGAACAGTCAGGACGTTACTCCTTCAAAAGTTTTCAATATTCTTCATAATCACTAGATAATAGACTGTGGTTTTGTTTAAAATGCATTTTCCCGGAGACGGTACTCGCTGAGTGTAACTTTATTAGATTCAAGCACTGGAAGTGGTCTATGTTATGCGTCATTCATACACAATAACTTTTAATTTTAGGATGGATTCAACGCTCTATAATTTAAACACATAACATATATCTTCTCTTTGTGTTATAACCGTTTTGAACTTGGGAAGCAAAGATCCCCGCGACATCAGGATCATCACTATCCGGGATGCTCGTGAGTGAAGCGGGTGCATTAAGCGCATCATTCTGCGTCCAATGCGCATGACTTTAAATAACGTAGAAGCGAATGTATTAAGCGCATCATTTTGTGTCCAGGATGTGCATGAGCGAGTTTGGAGACTTTTATACTGTGATAGTTTTGGGTAATATCAGAGATTTATTTGTTAAACATTTTGAAAGTATCTGTGCTTTATGAGACCACATTTTTGTTTTGTATGTATTTTTAAGTTTAATACAGCACTTAATTACATTTAAAAAAAATCATACTTTTAAGAAAAAATACTTAAGTAAAGGAAAATGGTAGATTATAATGTACTCATGGATTTAAAGTAAAAAAAACGTTTATTTATGGACTGCAGTGGAGTAAGTATGATCTGCTTCATACTGTAGGGAAGTATTTTTTGTCCAAGGTACTCTGATAAAGTACAGATATTTTAAAATGTACTTGAAAGTAAACATGCTTAACTATCCACCTCTGGCAATAAAGGTTCAAATATGCAATTCTATTTTGATCATGAAAAACAGTGCTAGTATCGGATCAGAATCGGTGTCGGCCGATACGCAGAATTCAGGTATCGGAATCGGATCGGAAAAAGTAGTATCGGTGCATCCCTAATTAAAAGCAGACCATAATGCATTTTTATCTGTCACATGCATGTAAACTGTCCTCTCACAGTTCAGAGTGTGCTGTTTATGTTTTAGCTTATCAGCCTAATGATCAATGCATGTTTTATACTTCAGCTTCATTCATGGTTAAAATAAAATCTACAACACCACAAGAGACAAGAAATGATTTTGATATTATACTGATGTTCTTTTTCCACCTTTAGGGAGTTAAAGCCCAATCTGGATACATTCTGCACATTTCCAACAAAGGAAAGACAGTTCTGGGCCAAGAAAACTGGCTCTGCTTCGAGCCCCAAATCCATTGGTTTCGAAAAAGGAACCTCTAAGGGTGTGTTAACACTTAGCATATTTGGTTTGATTAAAACCTCTGTGGCAAATTTGGAGGTAAATTTAAATGTTGCCACCCGAACCCTTTTATTTACAAATGCCACATTCAACAACCCAAGTCTAGTTCTAAAAGATTTCAGGTACTTGGCCGAGCACTATTTTCCACACTAGAACCGTTTTAGTGGAAAAGTGTATATGTTTTAAAGACCCTTTCTCTTAGAAAGTCTGTGAGGCTGTACATTGCGGTGTATTTTTTTTGTATTATTGTTCACTACAGAGTTCAAGCTGGCTTATCTGTGTGATGGCATGTTTCTCACACTAATATTAAAATTATTTTGACACTAATAATAAAATGTATTTTCAATGTATACTTTTAGCACCAATACATCAAAAACACCTGAATCATCTCTTTCGTGGCATTTAACTACATCTGCATGTTTCTGTAAGACTACATCTCTGCAATGCCGTTGTCTTTTTGCTGCTTTTCTAATGAGCACTACTTCTACCATGGGCCTCCTCGGCCTCAGCAAAACCTGACATGAAGACTATCAGACCCTCAAGCAAAACTGTGAGGAGAACGACAATGAGCTTACAGAAGACCTAAAGGCATCATCGCTGTCTCTCACAGCTTCTGCCAACCCTCCTGCCATCTCCACTCGCCTACGAGGTCTTCGCGACCCAGCCAGCACAGGTCTACAGAGTGCAGCGAGGCCATTCAATCCCTGTCTTAGGACAATCAGATGAGGACCTATGAGACATCCGTTACTATGGCAATACTTGTTTATTCAAGCTTATGTGCCAAACACATACTCTGAGCATTAGTGCAGGGTTTTTCCTGCCTCAAAATGAGATGGAGGTGGTGCCATCCTGATCTTGTAAACACACATACCTTTAAAGGGGTCATATGACAGAGCTAAAACAAATGATATCGTTTGTTTTGGATGTAATGAAATGTGTATACACGATTTAAGGTAAATGCTGCATTTTCCACATACCGCGCATGTTTTATCTCCTCTTTACCCTGCCTCTCTGAAACATGCAGATTTTTTACAAAGCTCATCCCTCTGAAAAGCGAGATGTGTTTTGATTGGCCAGTTAGTCAGTGCGTAGTGATTGGTTGCATACTGCAAGCGTGTGATGGAAATGTAACGCCTCTTACCATATTTGGAACATCAGGTTCCAAACAACTGGGCTGACGGTAACGCCCATCTTACTTTCATATACATTTTGGAGGTCTTGGTCAAATCATACCACAAACTGAAGTTCATTTTGCGGGGGTGTGGTTACACGAGGCGATTCATCAGGCAGGTCTGGGTGAGCATTCACTTTTAGATAGAATGCATTTTTTGTACCGAACACATAATTTTCGTAATTTCATGTGTCTATTACATGCCAAAGACATAGAAAAACACGTATTCGCGCCATATGACACCTTAAAGTGGCTTAACCAAAGTGACTTTATAGGCGGCCGCCTCCAATTTCTCTATGCAGGAAAAACCAAGTAGTGTTGCTTAGTGATATAGTTACTGTCTGCCTCTGACTCTGATTTTCAAGTTTTACAGTGACCTTTGTTTGTAATCCTCTTTATAACTAGCTCGTAAACTATAGAATCTGTATATTTTGGGAAAAATGTTGAAAAAGAGATATCCGTACACATACTAGGGCTGTTCCGATTGACGATACTGTCATGTATCGACAATAGTCAGACATCTCGGCGATGGCTGATTCCAATAGTTGGCTGTTTGTCAATGAATGTTGCAAAGTAATATTACAAACATTATCTTTCAAAACTTTTGCAAGTTCGGAGAAACACTTCCTGTTTAATGTACTGGTCCGTACATTAACAATGGAATGGTTCATATAGATTACCAGATCAATAACTCGTACACTAAACGTTGTTATAACACAAATTAAATCTTTCCTTAAACAACAATTTACAACCTAATCTTTCTCAAATCGATCTCTACATGACACGCGACATGGACAGGTCCTAAGGGACTACCTGCAAAACGACTACAGACCTGAAAAGCTTTACTAGAAAAATGGTAATTAACTTCTATGTTACATACTGTAGTGTTTTACACATCAATGTTCTCCTGTTGAATTTGATCTGAACTTCATTACACGACAGTATGTAACATTGAGGTTAATTACTATTTTTGTATAATAGCTAATGCTTTTCAGGTTTTGCACTTAGCAGACGATCCCTTCGTTCCCTTGTAGCTAATTGTTTACATTAGATGGAAAGAGGTGACATTCATGCTATAACAATGTTAAGCTCACAAGTTATTGGTCCAGGAATCTGCAACTAAATATGAACCATTCCATTGTTTATGTACGGAGCTAACATTACTCTGCCAGCGGGACATTAAACATGAAGTGTTTGTCCGAATTCACAAAAGGTTTTGTGATATAACGCAAATTTCTTTGCGAGAGAATGCAAAACTTTACAAGTGAATGCAATGTTTTTCGGGGAAACACAAAAGCTTTGAAAAATATTGACGGACACATCCGAAGCGTGTGCAGAAACAAACAAATGGACAATATATATAGAAATAAATACACATTTGCGTGCAAGTTGCTCATATTGAGTCTCACAAAATGCAAGCTGCGACCATAAGAGCATCAATGATTTTCTCCTGAAGTTGAAATCATGCAGGATTTTATCCGTCTAAACCTGACTGAACTGTATAAAGTTGATGACCCAACATCTGTGGAGTTATCTCGCCTGGGTGAGGACCTCTGGATCATCAGAAATTAAAAATAATTTGCATATCTTAACTGTCCTTACAAAACCTCGGATGTCCAAAAATTCCCTGTTTTTTCAGGAAATGGAAAAAACTTGCTTTTACAATGATGTAATATTGTGTTTTCAAAGTTGACAAGCCCCAGCGTTTCCCATAGAATGCATTTACTTGTGTCGTCCATCCAGGTATAATAATGGCCGTTCAAGTATATTTGGTATCACATTTTATAATTCTTTATCCACCCGGGATTATGACAGTATCTGTGATCGATTAACTATTGGATAAAGTGCGCTTCCTCCTCTTACTCTCTTTCCTGACTTGTCCTCCTCTTCTGTGTTCGCATGCACTATCTTCCGATGAGCTCAATGTGTGTGCGAGCCCTCGGCCTCTCGTCCGTGAGTGTAGTTAGCTCTGTGTAATGATTTTAACTGTCACTTGCATTTAAAAATCAAAGAAGCGTTCATATACAGCAAAACATTGTGGAGAAAGGGCAAACAGCATACAGCAGCTATATAATGGAGATACGCTATATTGTGATTTTGTCCGATGATGTTGCGTTTATAAGTCAGGATTTTAGCAGCAGTTAGAGTGACTGTTGGTGGCATTCAATTGTAAAATACAGTATAATGTGACCAGATCAGAGAGTGGAAGAAAAACAGATATCAAGTCCTAACATGATGCAAGCACGGAGTGATGACGTCACAAATACGCTAATTAGTTCGAAACGTCACCGGCGCCACAAGTCTGTCAAAATCCTGTGGGAAACACTGAGCCCTATAAATACTTTTTATTGGTTAGATATTTGCAAAAACCCAGTAACAAACAAAGTGTGACTAACGATTAATCTTGCAGTTCTAATTATTAAAGATCTCGATTCAAACACCCACACAAGCTCATTAATGAGAAATTCTCGTGTGTCTGTTAACTTGAACCTCCGACTAAAATCCTAACGCTTCAATCTGTGTTGGTGGTGCAGCTGAAGCAGAGAAACCATTATCATCATTAGGTATGAAGTGACGTCACAAACAGTCTTTTCAACCACACTACCATTATTTCTGTGTCAAATGATCGCAGGAGAACTGGGATTAAAGCAGAAAGTCAAAAGCTCTCGATCTGCCCAAATTCATCTCACACCATATAAAAAAACCAACATAAAGTAAATACAGCCTAGCAACAAAACTGCTCTTATGATTGTTTTTCAGGATTGCATTACATTGTTCTGATCATGGTTCACATCTTAACTAGACAGGTTTGAAACTCTAACGATTGCAGTTCGTGTCCTAGACAAATCTGAGTGTGCGCTTATATCTGTCATTACAGTAAAAACACGTCATGATAGTGTGTGGCGCTTATCACTGTATATATTTACACTAAAAGAGAAGCTGCACTATAAAGCTTCTCATCAAGTTACCCAGCATTTCATGTTTCAGGTTATTTTAAACTGTTTACAGGTGAAAATACTGTGTTGTTACGTTTATCAGTTGGGTACTTCTTCAAAGACCTCTTCAAGCAGTCTGTAGATGTCAGGCAAAAATCTTTCTAAAGAACTTGAATTTCAACTAGCCCTTATGAATTTGTTTTACTTCATACACCCATTTTAAAATACTATCCAAGTTCTGTCTGTACATCCAAACATACATGTTTTTCTGTAAAGCCGCTATAATAAGTATGCATTCCTAAAAGCGCTACAAAAGTAAATTAATTTGAGTAGAGGCGTTAATTAAGATTTTTTAGTTTCTTCAATTGAGGCAGACCTGAATGAAAGGTCTCCTCTTCATACACTTTTTTTATGTTATTTAAAGACTGAAGGTCAAGTTCACTCTCAAGAGCATCTTAATTTCTTAACATATGGTTAAGAGTGTGGTTTTTAATGAGTTTTTAATAAATGTTATGTCCTCTTATTTCTACATTATTATACTATCATTCGTTAATACTTTTTAATCTGCTTTTTATTAATGGTTGCCTACAATACTTGAAAGCAATTTACTTATTGCTTAACACTAAACATTAGTCAGTCCAGCCTTGAAGACATCAAACAAAACTGCACAACATTTCCAGATTACGTTTTAATGTAAGACTGACTTCAAATGTACTGATGAACTGTGCATAATATCAACAGAAATTATTTTAAGAAAGTTACATTTTGACTTGAGTTTAGAGCTATGTGAAACAGGTTTTGAGCCTGTGAGTTTTTAATGGAGCTATCTAATGTGACGCAGCTAAAACATAAACACATTGCTGTTGCATTGCAAACAAACTGAAGTGTCACATCATGACAAATTAGGACAGGAAGTGGTACGTAGAGGTGTAAGACCATCGGCTCGTGGGAAAGTTAGAAATTACCTCATTATCAAACAGAGAACGATTAAGGAAAATGTTGTTTCCAATGAGCATAACACCCACCTGAAGGTTTTTTTAGTAGTTATGGATTAAGGGTGAAATCAATCTGTAAAAAAATCAACTGTTTAAGCACTTCCTTCAACACAAAGTTGAACAACGCTACTGCTAAAGTAACAGCAGAATGTAGTAAATTAATCCTTGGAGCATTTTCTAAGAAACAACATTATTCCTTTCATCTCATTAAAAACTCTCTGCCAGTGGAGGAACCATTGAATAAATTATAATGTTGCCGTTTTAACTGTCAATCATACAACTTTGCTAGCTAGATAACTGCTCCTGGGTGGAGCTTCAGGACTCAGCAAGGGGCAGGGATGCTTCGCTAGTAGGCAACTGACAGCTTGCAGTAACTGCAACCCATCATTACCTGTATTTAAATGGCTAGTTCAACCAATAATGAACAATGGTGGTACCCATGAACTTCTATTGTACGAACACAAAATAAATTTAAGTCTATGGATCTGCAATTGTTCTGTTACCAATATTCTTTAAAATGTCTTCTTTTGTGTAGAAGAAAGTCATACAGGTTTGAAATGACGAGAGGGTGAGTAAATGATGACCAATTTTTAATTTGGTAAACCTCATACAATACAGTTCAATGCCGTAAATACAGTAGTCTGGTTTAACCAATGAATGCGCAGTATAGAGTGAGTTTTGAGAAAAATCTGCAGAATTCTGCGAAATCTGTGGAATTATCTTTATTAATCTTTGGCTCATTTTATTGAACAGCTATATAAATGGTAAAGAAAACACATATACAGTAACTTCTGTGGCACTTTCTGCCAAGTTTCTTGGGTTTACATTGCATTTGGGTCTGTTAATGACATAAAGCAGATGTACTGTCCCTTTTTCGCCCAAAGACAGGGGTGAACTTCACATAGATTTTTCAATTCAGTTAGACCAACCTTGAAGGAACTTTCTGCACAATATACCAATGTGGACCAGATAACAGAATCTTGTGCCAAAATTATGGAGAGAATCTAAGAAGCCGTTGGAAAACTGCGTTTTTGGGGACTGAAAACGCAAACTTTCGAAAAAGAGTCTCAAATTGTTTTTGAAAACCAGGACATTATCATTTCCGTGTAAACTCAGCATTTGGCCTGGCATGCATAATACATCATTTTTATAAGTATTCCTGGATACATGTAAATGCGGAACATTTTGATAACACTGTCCTGTGTAGGGATGGAACAATATATATATATAAAGGGGAATATGAAAGCTGGTTAACAATGAGATGTTCCCAGGTTTCAAAAGGAGCCTGTTAATGTGTATAAACGTACCTGATTTTTATACAATTTCTTTAAGGAGTTAAATGTGTCAGGTCACAAATTAAAATATTACTCATGTTGGTAATACGTAGGGATGGGTATCGTTAAGGTTTTAACAGTATTACTACTTTTATCGATGCCACTTATCGATCCGGTACTTTAACGGTACTTTTTGTTGTGTTTTTTTATGAGAGACAAAACTAAAGCTGGAATGTGTTTTCACTATTTAAAACATTCTTTACTGACCTAACGTATCTTAATGCAGGTAAAAGATGACTGATACCAGCCTATAAGTCATAGAGAATTTAAAAAAATGCATGTGGGCCCAAGTTTGTGTTTTTTGTTGTTGTTGTTTAAAAATAATAAAGAAATGGTATTCCAATTATGTGTTGTGGCTGGAGATCTTCTCTTTTGTGATGATGTGTGTAGTGTAAAGCTGTGTTTATAGTCGAGCTTGGCTCCGCTTCGCGAGCCTCCGCTGACCGCGCGCGCCACATCCCAAACGGACGAGACGTTTATACTTGACGCGTTCGCCGTTGAGGTATTCTTTCAACCGAAAGGGGGCGCACAAACGAAATCGTCCTGTAAATCCGCAGGGTTTAGAAGAAAAGTAGGAATTTTACCGGAATTACGTCAGATCATTCAGAATGGCCTCTTGCGAGCAGCTGCTCGACAAGAGAACCGGAGATTTTGTGTTGTTGCTACTATAAAAAAAGGGCTAAAGCAGATGGAATGTCTCTCCCACTGCATGCCAAAAACGTGGAGATGTAAATCACATCGCTCTTGTGAAGCAGATGCGTTTGATGGACTGGGAAATGCATTTCGAACTATTGTTTGTTGATTTAATAAATTTTTATATCAAACTTTTGTTCACTCTTTCAATTCTGTGCATAATGCAGAAACATTTCTACATATTGTTGGTTAGGGACTGCTAAATGTACATTACCATAGATTAACCCATTGGATAACTTTATGTTATCTAAAATGAGAAGATATAAGAACAGTTCAAAAGAGCAATGTTGATAAATATTGTTTTACTCTGAATACAATATAAAACAGGCACACTGATGATAAAAGATGTCTGTACAGGCGTATCTATTAAGCCAAAATCTCTTCAAAGCTTTCATGTTGACTGCGGCGCCACGCGAACTTTTCGCTCGAGTCACAAAAAAAGTTGTGCACGCCGCCACGCGAAATGTGTTCGCGCGGACACAAAGCGAACTCCGCGAACACCGCGATGACGTCATATTTGGCGCGCGCACCCAGGCGAACTAGCGACTGCGTCGACTATAACCCCAGCTTAATACAGTATATAAAAAGTTATACACGTTTGGAACCTCTTGCAATGTACACACACAAAAGTTTAAGTATTTCATCACTACAAATTCATTTTTAGGTAAGCTCTGCTTTATAATTTCTAAAGCATAGTTTATTATTATTCATCCATTTTAAATGCAGTACTGTGAAAGCATTTTTAAGGTTTTAGATATATTAAGGCTACTGCAGAAAAAATACTCTAAAGATTTATAGGCCAATGTAGAATATTTTTTAATATGTTGTGTGTTTATTAAATTATTACATGCTAATTTAAAGAAACCTTATTCAATGTTTATGTCGGTGTTATTTAGGAAGACTGCTAGGCTAGCATACGTACATGAGGACGTGGATGATGAACTAGTAGCTAGGCAGTCGAAAACTGTGCATTTCTCTGTCTGCACATAATGCACTTTTGAAAGATGTTTTGCCAGATTGCTTGTGTTTTCGCTCTTACAAGCAAAAATCTTGATGCACTTGTTGCAACGAGCATTGTCTGCATCCACTCGAGTGAAATGTAACCATACTTTAGACTGTTTGATTCTCTCCGCCATCGTCACTCTATTAAGGGCGAGCTTTCGTGTTGTGTGCCCGCGAGCTCTGTGTAGTGTGGGACAGATGGACATTTCGCATGCTAGATTGCGAATAACGAAAATGCAGGTAAATTTCTTTAATATTATCACAAATAAGAAATGGTTGGTCAGTTAAAATATGCTAGGCAACGTTTATTTAGAAATAATAAATAGGAAATATTTTTCTTAATTTCTCCAGTACCGACAGCAGAACCGTTAACGTCAGAGCTTATCGATACTTGGGTCTTTCATAATTTAGCCCCGGGACCGATTAAGTACAGGGTTTCGGTACCCATCCCTAGTAATACGTTATTAATTTACCGACTGAAAAAACATTTTGTGGACTTAAATAAAGTGAAAAATGTTGCACTCAAAGTCAGGCTAAAAAAAATTCTGAAAATTGTTTCTAAACATTATCGATGTTAGAAACGATTTACTGAAACGCATAACAAAGACACAGAAGTGTCTTGTACTGAATTAAGGAGTTAAACCGCTAATCAGTTTTTCACCCATTCTCTGTTCAGGATGTTTTGGGCGGAGCTAAAGCAGGGGATCGATGACACAATGGAGCGTCCGAGCATGCATGGCCCTCCCCTATCACTAGAGTGCCAAGCATCAGGCTTCTGCCCAATCACGAGCTCAGGGGTTGTAAGCTCTCAAACAGACATTTTCAGGCTCTCTCATGCTCTCACTCTGCCTAACTAAGCGAATCTCACACCAAATAAAAAGCAAACGGTAACTCTGACGGGTATGGACGGAAGGGAATGATGTGAATGGAAGAAGGATCACTGTGCTTGATAGCGACGTGCTTCAGTGAATGAATTTTAATTAACAAAATTCGGAAGGCGAACAAGCACCCAACTGGTTCGCTATCAGCAATCTCAGCATCGATCATATCAGCTCAAGAGAGAACAACTACAAATAGACTGAGCTGTCTTACCTGCATTCTCTTTATAGTCTTCAAGCATCCCTCCACTACCCTGGCTCCTCACCACGAGCTTGTTTTCTCCTGCAGGACAAAGGGGGAGCGCTCTGGGTTCAGGCTAATATCGGGCCCAGAGCCCTCTCCCCAGACAGGGGGAGAGTAGCCCCAACTCTGAGTTCGGAAGAAACTGATGGGCTCCGAGCCCTCTCCTCGGACATCACACCAAATACGCATACCTTTAAACATGCATTACAATCTGCATACTCAAACTCGTGAATGATATTTTAATGAATATTGCATGTTTTTTTTTTTATTCAAATCTTCACATATAGCCTACTGGGGACTCGGGTTGAGCGATGCGAGTGGGCGTGGCTCCAGGGCCAACCGCAAAAACGCCCCCCAGCATTTGACAGCAGAGAGTCTCAAATAAAGTTAACTTGTTTAATTTACTTGGATGTTTTTTTCTACATTCGAATATGGCTGGGTGGTTAACACACTTTTCTGTTATGTGAAAAAATCAGAACATATATTTTAATGTCACTTTACTCGGACTTTAACCTTTTCATGTGCATTTTGTTTTCGTTGTCATAGATATCGTGATATAACGTTTAAGGATTGTCAAGCAATTTATTGATAATCACAGAAGAGTTACATTATGATATGATCGGTATCGTGAGCCGGTACCCTGTGATTCCCACCACTAGTCGTGTGTACCTGAAACTTTTCAAAAACGCTACGGAAAAGCCTTTCCAATTTTTATCTTGTAAACGTACTCTAAAATCTGTCTGCTCTATGCATCTGCTAATACTCTAAAGTATGACTAGATGATATGAATGCATATACCATTGCAACAGAAAAAGATTTCTGTGTTCTTTGTATATCTGGTATGAAAATAAGGGGGCGTGGCTAATTACCATGCAGAGCTCCTGCTCGTTAGATTGAGTGAAGCGCTGCACAACACCAAGTGTGACAAAGAAACATGGAGAAAAGCTAAGAGGAGAACCCACAAACAAATCCCGAGCAGGTGGAGCTCGAGAAGAGACATTCAATATGTGCAGTAGTAGGGGTCCTTCAGGACGTGTTAAGAGAACATTTCTCATCAATAGCGACATGCTCAATCCCGACCGTTAACATAGCAGAGTTGAACGTCACCGATCCTAATGTGATTCAGCCATGTGATTTCCATCTTTCTGTGGCTGATCATGGTGGTCTGTTTTAAAAAAAATCCCACTGATTTTCTTGGCACGTTTCTTCTACGCTGGAGTCTAGGAGAAGCCTCCCTTCTGGGAGAAGAATAGAGAGCCAGCGAAAAGCCGTTAGCTCAATGAGAGAGAATTCAGGCCGACTACCTTCTCCATCAAGTGTGAGGGAGGACAAAGAGGAAAGGAACGCTTTGTTTCCTTCTCACAGGCCATTGTTTTAACCATCATGCCTCCACATCTCAATTTAATGCTGCAAAATCCTCTAAAGGGTGACAAGGACTTGATCATGACTGGGGGAACCAGGAGAATTCTGAACACTTTGAAAACAGAAAGGGATCTGGGATGCTTTAATAAGATTCAAATCATAGTCTGACTGCATAACTACATCACAACCTCATCTCAGCATTTGGCTATTAGTACGCTTGCGCTAAGTGTTGGGTGCACAGTAGAGGTCTGAGCATGGAGGTGTAAAATTGTGCAAAACTGGCATTGATCTAGTCTGAGGTAGTTCAATGTGCTTCTATTTGGTCCATGTTGGACCAATGGGAGATAAGGAGCAATGTACAGTGAGAGAGAGAGAGAGAGAGAGAGAGAGAGAGAGAGAGAGAGAGAGAGAGAGAGAGAGAGAGAGAGAGAGCAGGAGTTGTCGATATGTATCAGGTGATGCAGTAGCCAGAGGTATGGCGGCCCACTGAGATTCTGTGCTGGACGAAGAGCCCGGGGCCATTTTCAACATCAGCAGCAGAGATGTTGCAAATACTGGGAGGAGCATGTAACAGAAATTTACGAAATAATCTTGAAGTCCCGACTAAACCATCCACAACGCTGGGATGTATCTCTTTACAGGATAACCACAGAGAAAAGATCTGTGTAGAGAATGAAATACCCATGTATATTTTATAATTTTACAATGCATTTATGTTAAGTACTGATCCAACAACAATCTTACGGACTTACAAAATTTTACTACTACTGCACATTTTTTTTTATTTATGTTACACTCAAATTCTCTTTGTTTAACCACTCCTGTTCTAATTTAATTTCTCTCATTTTCAAAAGACATTTCCATGTGAGGTCGAGGAGAGTTCGATACGATACCTGTTATCGATCATATTAATCGAGTATATGTCCTTTAGTCTAAAAAAAAACATATACTCGTTTTGAAGATTTTGGTTTTTCTATGAGGAGGAAAAAAATGATATGCCTTAGGTCAGCTATATTTAATTTTTTTCTTAGAAAGCTGCTTTGAGTGAATGCAACATTGTAAAAAAATTGAAATATATATAAATAAACTTCAACCTTTTTGTGCAGCATCCAATAACAATTTAGAAAAATGAGGTGCACTCCTAAAAATAAGGGTGCTACAAACCATGTTTGTTCCGCAAAGAAAGCTCCTTAAATTAGACATTTCTTTCTTACGTTTTCATAGTCTAAAGAACCCTTTCCACTACAAAGAACAGAAGAAACAAAATGTACTTGTCCAAGTTTATTTATGGAACCATAGAGCCAAAATGATTCTTTGGCATTTATTTGTATACAATCTTATATTTCAGTCTAATTTTGTTTAAAATAATAATAAAAAAGTGCAATTACAAGAAAAAAGGGTCAAAAATGTGAGTCACATTAAGTCCAGTTGATTCCTCACAATAAAACGGACAGTAAGTCGTGCGCATTAAACATCCCAGCACAGTCTGTTCTGTTCTACACAGCACATTTTCCAACTGTAGCAAGTCACCTGAGTATTCTTTGCATACAGAAAATATGAATACTATTCATATTACATCCTGCAAAAACAGTAAGAATAGTATATTTCAAACACACATACACTACAACAGTCTGGGTTTAGAGAAAAATAACTTTTAAAGGGGTAATATGGTACGATTAAGTGTTTTTCTGTGTCTTTGGTGTTTTTTAAGTTGGCCATGCATGTTTGAGACAATTAAAATTGCAAAAATGAAAGTGTCGGTACAAAAGATGCATTCTATCTAAAAGCGAATGCTCACCCAGACCTGCCTGAAACGCCTCGTGTAACCACACCCCCAAATATTTACATCAGTATCTGGTATGATTTGAGTAAGACCGCCCAAATATATAAGCAAGTAAGGTGGGCATACCTGTCAGTACAATTGCTTTGGAACCTGATGCCCGGTATGTGGAAAGTACAGTGTTTTTTAACCCTAAATTGTGTATACGCATTGCATTACATCTAAAACAAGCGATAATATTCGTTTTAGCCGTGTCATATGACTCCTTTAAAAGGTGAATTTTCATTAGGATGCATTTGATGTGGGCACAGGATATCTCACACAGTGCCTGACATGAGATCAGCTTTTGTCTACACTATGTTAGACCACCCTATACATCCCCACTTTCTCAAGACTAAACATCCTCTGCCAAACACACTCATTATATCAATAATTACACATTGGACACCGTAAGGACACATTTTTCTCCTCAGACCAGTACCCTAATGGATAATTGATGCCAACATGGGATCAGTTCATTTTCACTTGTCTTTTGTACAGAGCCAGATGCAATCACTTAAATAGGTACCTGAGCTTCGGCCATAATGGATAATTAATGTAATTAGACATAATTGTGGACACCTTTTAAATTTGACCCACATTTATTCAAACAGCATTGCGTTATTGGTAACTACTGGCTTTTATGATCACGCACCAATTTCAGTGCAGTGTATTCTACATCTCAATTAAGTTCAACCTCTGAGACAACGTGACCACGTTTTCTATTCTGTTCTGGGGTTTTTTTACAACATCTTTATAAGCACAGGACCAAACTCCACTTCATCTTTGAGCTTTATGTCTACGTTCACAAACTTTCTCACTTTATCTTTTGTTCGTACGCCTCTACATAAAGCCCAATGAGATTCATGACTGAACCAGTAAACAGCGCTTCTTACCCAACGGAGTCTCAAAGTAAAAGCGTGCTGCTAAACTTAACTTTAAAAGCTCATATGCCTCCCTCCTCTCTAAATTTAAGAGTTACCCGAATGTTACTAGTACTCAATGACACACGCAAGCGCTACATCATGCTAACAACGACAAATGTTGAGCCAGTTACTGTTAAAAACATTCCCGGGGTCCCGAAACGAGAGCGTTACTCTTCATCTCACCATCGTCTTCCTCGTCCTCTCTCTGTAGTACTACATTACTTTAAAACATAAAAGAGGAAGGACAAACCTAAAACTGCTAAGCCCTGACGCAAAACAGCATGTACGAGGGTGACACGCAAAAAACAACACGATGTTTTTAACAAAGCTTGATCTCTTACCTCCGACCCGGTACATGTTGGCTGCCATGACTGCCCCCGGTCCTGCCTGGCGTCTCCAGGTAGGGCTTTCTATCTCTCGCCGCTGCCGCCGCTGAGTGCTGTGCGCTGGAAAATGGTGGATTGATCAATACGAAACGGACCAGCGAAGAGATCTTAAAGAGACAGTGCACATATTTTCGAAACCGCGCTTTACGGAGCGGCAGATTGAATTGAGAATCACGCGTGTGTTCTGAGACACCTTCCCAACAAAGCGGGTTCCTCGGTGAGGAGGAGAGATTCAGGCCACGGGAGAGGGAGGGAAGAGGGTCCGTGTGTATGGGCAAGCATCACTCTCCTTTTAACGTTTCCCCGCCTCTTTCGAATGACCATTGCTGTACTACTTAGGACCCACTAGAGGCAAAAATGAAACAAATAAACAACTGTTGCTTTTCGAACGAGTTTGAAACAAACACATATACAGGGATGCTATAACATTGAAAAAATCTGTTTGCAAATTGATAAACGATGTATTTGGTTGTTCTAATATGTTGGATGCTGACCTATAAAAGGCTAAGAAATAATTCTCCCAAAATATTTTTTTTTTCACAAATGCACGTACGTTTTGTTTGTGTGCATGTGTGAGAGAGAGAGAGAAAGATAGAGAGAGATAACAGAACTGCATATATATGCATGTGTGTGTGTGTGTGTGTGTGTGTGTGTGTGTGTGTGTGTAACGGCTAAACATGTGTTTGTTTTGAATGTATGTAGCCTATGTTACACATTTTAGACCCTACAGATATTTACAATTTAGGTGATACATTTTTGCATAAAAATTATTGTTTCAGCTGAGGTACCCGTATTTTGTAGCCTACTTCTAGGAGAAATGTATTTACAGCATGAACTATCCAGACTTTCAAAAGTACAAAAAACCTTGTACTAAACATCATAAATTAGTCTGAACCGAATTGGTGGAATTTACATTAATTCATTCAGCATATGCCTTCTTTTAAAATGTATACATTTAAAGGACCACTGTGTAGTTTTGTGTAGTAGGATCCATTGAAAGAAATGCAATATAATATTCATAACTATGTGTTCAAAGGTGTATAAAGTCCCTACTTAATGAAGCGTTATGTTTTCTTACTTTAGAATGAGCTATTTCTATCTACATACAGCGTGGGTCCTAAACAGACGGCTAAACAGACGACCTGCTCTACAGAATGCGTTTCGTAAATACATTATCTTATTTGAGAAAGAAGGGAAATCTTTATGACACCTAATCCTATCGCGGTCTCCGTAGTGCTTGAAATGGAGGGGGGGTGAAGTGAGTTGTTGGTTGCAATTCAGAACCTTACCGCTAGATGCAGCCAAAATTTACTAACAGCACCTTTAACGCCCTTTAAGTTACTTTGGATAGAAGCATCTGCAAATATTAAATACATATTTAGTGACAAAAATATATAAAACAAAAATAAAATATATATTTTAAGTGAAAACCAAAAGTAATGGCCTGAAGTTTCGTCTAGCACATAATAATGTAATGTGGTAGTTCTTAACTCTGTTTAAGTTGAGAGAGTGTAGACTAAACACTCTCAGTTGACAGTAACAAAACCAGATTTTTTGTAAACTGAAGTCTAAATCGTGTTGTATTTATTTGTTCAATAGCCTTGGAATACGCATACAGTAAAGTCGTGCAAGATGGTTTATATTTATACTTTCCATGTGCACAACGCTACATAGATTTTACCCCTTCTGAGTTTGGTCTCAGGGAAATGTGAAAGACCGCTTTACAGTAAGGCGTTGTGGGTGGCACATGTTCCTACATTTTTATGCATAGAAAGAGTCAGCATATGAGAAACATTGGCCATAGATGCTATGCTACAACAGGAAACACTTAACCATCTACTGCAATGAGATCAGTGGCAGGATCAGATAAGGTGAATATTAAGGAGTGTGGTTTGACACACATAGTAATCAGGCCATAAACTACACACAAACAGAATCAGAAGGTTTTATAAACCCCGATTTTAGGATGTAATGATAATTTTGTAAAAATATATTTCAAAATTGCCCTTATACAGGACATTCTTTTAATTTATGTGACACATTTCTATGTATATCCAAAGCATTACATACAATACAATTTAAAAACCTCAGAAATGATCACATGACTTCACAGCTTTCACTGGCATTCATCTATTTATGGTGGATCTACAAAAATTAGATAATAGGTGCCCACATAAGGCAGTGTTCCACTTTAGGGCAATTCCTCCACTGTCAGAGAAAGGTATAAACACTGACGGTACTCTTTAAAAATGTCCTAATATGTACCATTTAGGCACATATATGAATAAATTTGGGACCAATATGTATGGTTGAGGTACTGATATACACTATTGGGACCAGTAGCCTATGAGCAAAGGTTTGAAAGGGTGACACCCCATGAAAGCTTTTGTACCAACAGTCAATTTTAAAGAAATCTTAATGTCCCCCTAGGAACTTATACAAGTATAGACATGAACATTTGTATACTACATGAACATTTATTTATTCATCCGATAACATTAGCATTGCTAGCATTCATTCAATTATTTGACAAAAATATTAAAACATCAAAGAAAGAAAATCTTATTTCTTTACGATTTTATTTTTTTATCCACAGAACACCAGTGAAGACATTCAAAGAACTTTAATGGAGCATCTTTGTCCATATAATTAAATTGAATAGGCTCTGAAAGTGTCATTTACATTTGTGTTTCACAAAAGAAAGTCATAAAAATAATAGCACAATTTTCAGATGATCTTTCCTTTTCCTTTCCTTTTATGACACCACTATCATTTATTACAATCATTTTTTTTTATTTAACTATCAACCGACTCAGATTGCAAAATATACTCTGTTCATTAAATATATACTTCTGCTGTTAAGAAAGCAAAAAAGGACGTATACAGATATTAAATACAAAAACAGGTCATGCAAACAGTAATCTGTCAATTGGCAAAACATGAAATAATATACATAGATTCACCTGTCTCTATTTAGATAAGGCTTAAAGATCTGAAGAACGGAGATCTTTAAATGGAGAAGATTTCAGGCATGCAGGTGAATTTCAATAAGCGCTAGTTTCGGTAGGAAATAGTGAGGCACCTCTCATGTTAAGTTGTTGTTGTTAGTGAAGGCAGAGTGGAATGCTGTGGTGAGCAGTTGATTTACACCATATGAAAACCTTACAAACTGAGCTCTGCCTCCAGCTTAATCTGCAGTCACATGATTGGTCCCAGCCAATAGCAGGCTTTGATTTACTCTCTGTGGAGACTCACAACAAAGCCAAGTCCATGCTGCTGATTGTGTGTGCTTGTGTGTGTGTGTTTATTCATAAATATACTTCTTTAAAAGCCTGGCACAAATTCAAGCCAAATCACTTCAATAAATGTATTAAGTAATCACTTCTAAATGAAATGATGTGATATTGCATTTTAAATTTTGCTGCATTCTATCCATACTCATGACTAGAGATACGGCCTACAATACTCTAAAACAATTAGCAGTAGGCCTCACAATTTCTTTATCTGTGACTCAATTTTCCACAATATCACTGCATGGTAGCAGCAGCACCTCAGTTGGCCTTATCCCAGAGCCCTTGCACTCGCACAACAGGGAACTGCCTGAGAAACACAAGAAATCAATTAAGGCGTAAGGCCTGATCAAGTTCCACTTTCTCTTGTGTTTTTTTATATTACGGCTTCTAATTAGAGTCAGACACTGTTTGCCAACTGTCGTCAATGTTCCCTGGAAGGAACTGTGAAATGTTTGTGCTCTTAAAAGGATATATTTGTTAAAGTGATTTTTTTTACCTCAAAATGACTGCTGTCAAAAGTGCAGGTAAGTGCTTGACACTGAAATAACATTCAGCAGAAATACACTGAGACAGAAAAACAGAATAGAGATTAACATTAAAACAGACAAACATTTCAAAGTAATGAGAAGATGTTTGATTGAAGTAATGAGAAGACGTCTGATCGGCTGAAGAGATAAGGCGGCACATTAAACAGGAAATGACACGAGAGATGACCGTCACACCCATAATATTGCCATGTTTGTTTTCAAGCTAAAGTAGAAGTAACATTGGTCCACGACATTCTTGGTTTGAGCTCCGTTGCCGATTTTCAAATCAGTTGATGGTTAAACATGGCTAAATGTCTATCTTGTTAATGCAGTTATATAATGTAGTGCATAGTCCAAAAATCTGGAAAAAATTCAACCCAGCGTTTGGTCCAAAAAGTTAAAAATGACCGTATGCTAGTTTGTTTTAACCCATTGGGTCATTTTAACATTAACACTTTTATTCAAAGCTACTTACAAGTTGGGTAAGCAATGGAAGCAATTGGGTCAACACTAGGACAACAAAAAGCAAGTGCAATAAAAACATGTCTAACAAAGCTTCTACAGTGTACAGAGCTAAGTTAAGTTTATCTAGGTTTAATTAAGCATGCTTTTTTATAGATATTTTAGAAAAGACAAAGAAATCAGAAACGATCAGGTGCTGATGGAAGAGATGTGTTCTCTGCAAATTATAAACATTTTCTGGGTTCATTTAACTCAACGGTCACAAGGTCAATTTTTATCAACATTTTGAATGGGAAAATATAATACACATTACGTTATATGTCAAATAAAACTAAAAAGCAAACATAACGCTTTAGTTAGAAAAAATAAAGATATTTATCAATAGAAGCTTCTATACATATTGAGAACACAACACCACAGTATTTAGATATGAGGCCTGCGGGTGTTAAAAGTATTCCTAAATTATTACATTTGATAAAAAGTCCCCGATCTGGACCACAGTTCAGATTTGACAGCTGAGTTCTTGTGCACTTCTCACGGATCATCAGCAGGGGGCAATATTCAACCATTTTTATCACAAGTCTTTGTTCTCACGTGCTCTCCAAACAAGAACAAAGCAGCCTTGCCACTGCTGACAGAGGAAATGACACTGATTTAACCGTTTCATCTATGTTCCTTCACAACACATCTGGAGATTAGATTTGAAACTGATGACAAATATTTTGTCACAGCAACCCAGACACTGACCTTACTCATATACTCTCTGATGAAAAGCTTTTCTTTCCAGAATTCCCCTCTTCCCTTCCCTGTGTTTTGGTGAAAGATTTGATAAGTGTGTGAACATGTTTGTGGTGTATATGTGTGAGAGTCTAATGTGAAGTTATAGAACCATGTGCGGTTGGCCCTGGGCACAGCAGTTGTGGAAGTTTGAAACCAAGATCACAGCTTCACCCAATCCTCGTCTATCTGTAGTTTCCTAATTTCCCTCTTATTTTAAAAAACATATAAAAAAGCAATAGTATGGGCCAGTGGTTATGTTCATGGACAGATTATGACTTAAAAGGGTCCCAGGGCCAGTTCCTCCAAGCCCTCCCCAGAATGTTTCTGTTCTTTACCTTAGCTGTGCATTCTTACTTATAGAAAGTGAAAGTTAAGATGAAAATGAATATTACAACCGTTCTCGCTCTGCGTCAAATGCATGCGCTAAACTGTATAGAAGTCTAGTATGAGCTCATAGTTAAAAATCAACAATGGACCAAATAAATGCGTCTTTAATTAACTGTCATATATACACGTATTTAATGCATCACATAAATAAAAAAATATTTCTCACCATAAAATGCCTCTGTGACATATCTAAAACATCAAATCACCAAGCAAAAGATTCAGAAAAGGCTATTTAAATGTGCTTTATTTTGTATAAGTTAATTCTTTTTTAATATTACGAAGAATAAAAGTGTGTCTTCTTGTCAAAGGCACGTCTTCATGTTTTCAGCTGATCAGGGTTGCCAGATCTGCATAAAAAACAGCACAAATATTACAGCTCAAAATATAATACTCCCAAATCTTAAATATACATTTTATTGTCAGTGCTATCCATTACAAAAATAATTGTATTCTTCACATTATACTTAAATTTTAAGCTGATCAGGGTTGCCAGATCTGCGTAACAAAAGTAGCCTAGATATCAAAACTCAGAATATTCTTCAGTGCTATGCATCTTTTCATTTTAAAATCACTGTATGCAATTGTATAGTCATAAACATAGTCTGTTTTCATAAATTACAGCTGATTAAAGGGACAATTCACCCAAAATCAGAATTCTGTTTAAATCATTTACTCACCCTCAAATTGTTCCGAATATGTATGACTTTTTGTTGTTTGCTTAACTAAAGAAAGATATTTGGAAGAATACTATTTACCACCATAGTAGAAAAAATACAATGTTAGATTAGATAATTATGGCCCAGAACAGTTTACTTATACTTTCTTTAAAATATCTTCTTTGTGCTCAACAAAACAAAGACATTTACAAAAGCAATTTTTCCTACTATGGTAGTTAATACTGCCCCAGAACTGTTTGGTAGCAAACTTCTTCCATATATCTATCTTCATAGTCAGCAGAAATGTTTAGAGATTTGAAACAACTTGTGAGTGAGTAAATGATGACAGAATTGTCGATACTTCCCTTTAACAAAATCGTACCACTTTTAATCCATGCAATAAAAAGAATTTGCAGCAACAGTTAAAAAGAAACTGCGGGAAAGACTGGCCAAGCATGCAGCTGATGTTCTATCCCTTCCCCTCCATCCACCTGTCATACCGGGACAACCCTTCACATTCCAATCAATTCCGAATAGGCAAAATCAAGTACCACCTTTCGTTTTTCTTTTTGTATATTCTTTTTCACATTTTATATTAATCGCCTTTTGTGAGATGTAAATTCAAGTTCAAAAGAAATTAAATTCTTCTGTACCACTATGAGCAAACAGAATAGAATAAACAATAGGTTTCTCAAAATCCTTATTTTGCAAACATATAGTCCAGCCACAAACACATGCTATAAATCCAGCCAACATTCATATGTCAAGCTGGCCATGATGCTCAAATAATGGGGTTGCTAAGGCCATGCTCTAACCACAAAGCTACAGGAAAGCTATCAATGTCTTACTTTTTAAAACTACCGTAATCCCATCACATTTACACCTGTACCTTAAGAACAGATAAGAGGATAATAAGATAAGGACTGAAATATAAATCATAATTAAAATATCCCAGAACTATGGCAACAGTAAGAGGTATATTTGGCACTGGCCAGAAGCAACAGGATTTTCCAACTCTCAGCTGCTCCGGATTGGCATTGACACTGTCTCCATCTGCCCTGCCCTGCTTGAGAATTACACCAGCCTCTTTCAGCAAAACCTGACAGAGCCAGACTTTGAAAGTGCAAGGCCCTACAAGAGGCCAGCTGTCCATGTTTTAGTGTGCTATCCGGTCTACAGAACACACCATGGACAGTTGGCAAAGGAACACTGGAGTCATCCAAATGCCAAAAATCTGGAGAAAAAGAAACAGCTGAATCCAGAGACTTTAAGGCTGGGCAACATTCACAACCCGCATACAAGTGCAATACTGTATGTACATCAGTATTTTAATGAATGAACATGTGTGAGTTTTCAAGGACTGCGTAATACACAGAAATATCAGGATAAAAGTAAGGCAGTAAAATGATATGGAGCAAAAATGTGCCTCAGGCAGTACTTTTAATCTAACAGGACTAGACAGCATTACACATTGCACAAATATAAAGGACATGCATAAAGTCACATGTATGCACAAAATATAACTGTCATTTTTTAACATTGAGGTTGTGGTCTGTTCTATAATGATTTAAATGTTCTCTTTCTCTGAAAGCTACAAACCGCAGCCTTTCTCGATACTAAATTTACCTTAGACTGCTGAAAACACTCATTCAAAACTAGTGAACATTTTATTTGTGTGTTGGCACATTAACTGCATCTTCGGGCAAATCACAGCTATTATTTATAAAAAAAGCCGTTTTTAAAAAAGATTTTTAAACATTCCCTTGAGCATTACAGAAAGTGAAGCTTTGGGGTTTTTTCACTTCTTAAAATGGAACAAAGCATTTGAGACCTTCTGTTTTACTTTTTACTATATTGGCATGTTTATGCAACTATAGGGTATTTTGAAGCTCTGGACTGGTTTATATACTTTTTCAAAGACAAATCACAGATGTGACCTTTGATGTATTTTCTTGACCCAAACCCACATTCTGTATACTTGCTGTTTGTGCCGTGCCGTTAGAGGAATGCCTCTAGTGGGTGAATGTTTAAGAAATGGCTCTGTTAGTTCTCTTTATGGTTTGAATACGTCCAGTTCTTGGGTTCTTGTGTGGGCGCTCTCGTGCTGTTTGACAAAGTACATCTCTGGACAAGTTCAGATTAAAACATTGTGGAAGTGATCTCATATCCTTTCTGAGACAGAACCAGAAACGTATGGCTTTGAAAAAGCATTATGCTTTGATACGATATACTGTATCTGCGTTCGGTTTAGTCAAAGTAGGATTTTAACAATTCTAGAATGGCTTATGCTATTTCACTTTTTGCGGGTTAGTGTACTTGCGCATGTAATACCAGTACAGATTTTATAGTGGTGTATTGCATCAATAGTAACATTTGTACTACTTATATACAACATGTAAAAAATTTATTATATTAAGAATTTATTTTACACTAATACCATCATATTTCAAATCAATTTTTTTCTAATTTCACGATATTGAAGAGAAGACAGTCGTTACCTCCGTTTCATGCCGACTTTGACAGAAATAAAATGAAACAGATGAGACAATACTGTTGATTCTGACAAATTTGAAATGTTTGAGTTGATATTGAAACTTGACAAATCTGAGCTTTGCTCTCAATTTAAGGTCATTAATAACTAGGAAAAGTAATTGAAATATTAAAGAGACCTCCTGTGATTTTCTTTTCCATGGGAAATTACATGTGGTTTACATTTTCAGTTTAGGGGGTTGTTAAAATAGAAACAGTGATGTCTGCCATAACAACTCACCATTGCAAATATTATGTTCATATTTAAGTCAAAACAGTCAACATCCTCCAGAAATTCCCAAATTACATAATGAACACATTGGTGACTAGCGGTCTTCTGTCATTTCTTAAACAGTACGTTTGTCCATCACAACAAGCCTCTGGACCCACATGATGATGTGACAATAAAAACAATATAATGGAATTTCTTAAATTCTCCTCCTGAAACTTCATGTGCAACCGCACCCATTTGATTGATCGTTAGAAATAAATTTTCCACTTGCACAAACATTGATGTAAGAAAAGTCAAGAATGACGTGTAAGCAAACTTTCTAAATATACTCGCTCCGATTAGATAAAACAGAGATACTCAGGACAAGAGGAAACTCCCAAAAGGGGACCGCTGGGAATGTACTGTTGAGTACAGCTCTGTGGAATATCTTTCCATCAAACATAGCAACAATCTCCAAGCGTGTGGTGAGAACAGAGGACGGGGTCAATGCACTGTTATCTTAGGCCAAGAGTCAAGCTAAATACCAAGGGATAACTTGACATTCTTCAGCATCCATACTGGTTAAAATTCAGAGTATCACAGAAGTGCCATTTGTGTAACGGTCCCTTGTTAAGCAGTTTCTCACATGCTCTGAGGACTTCTGTTGTTGAACTGTGACTGTCTGATAGTGGAGTTTGGTTCTGTCGCTTAGTGACTAGAGGGAGATAATGTGGAGTCTGTGCATTCTCTGCCTTATCAGGCTTCGCAGACACCTGCTTCTATTTTCCCAGACTGATGGCTTTAACTGCAGACACATTTAAGCGACCGAGAATAGAGCTTTTGCTGTTAATGAAATTCTGAACAGTTTATATGATAATAATAGAATAACTGAATGCTTCAGTAGGTACTTCTGGACTTTCACTGACATTTGTTTCACACTGCTATGCTTAAATAAAACAAGCCCAGTTACACATGACTCTGTGAGACATGACTAAATTCCTAAAAGCTCCATTGGGAGTGTTTCATACTGTCTCTGTCATTGAAATTATCATGTTTCTCTTTAACTTCATAATCTTTAAAGGATAAACATATTTATATCTTAATTAAGAGCTCAAACTCATCACCACACCTAGATAATGCCTTGAAAATCCATTGCTATTTGTGACTTATAAAACATGTACATACATTAGGGACACAGATGTTCTCACATGAATCATATCCCACACGTGTGTGAGAAGTCAAGCTTGCTTTGGGTGCGGTTGTTTGGGTGGGACATGCACTGAGGTTATCACACTTGCTTTTGAGGTGACATTTGGCTCCGAATCTCAGGGAGCGGTTGCAGATGATAGACTTCTTTTATGGGAGACAGAGGGGTTTAGGCACCTGTTTCCCACTTGGCCAAATGGATTGGCATGAACCAGAAGTAAAAAGTATTTAAATTAAGAAAAAAAACAGAAAACTATCACTGCAGTAAAGATTTAATGTGAAGTAAACAGGGATTAAAATGAACTGCCGACAATCCACAAAATGTGCTGGAAAATTACACCAGGTCAAAAAACTAATTACACTTCCATTAAGTTTGTACTAATACAAAAATAGTCTTAAGTACTTCTATATATGGTGGTCACAGTTGAGTACACTTAGATATTCTTATCTTAAAAAGTACTAAAGACATGTAACATGTAACTCTGATAGCTTACAAGCCATTTGTTTCATTTTAAACGCCATTCCAGCATCTAAAAACTAGCCATTTTGGTAGGTTTTACAGAATCTATCATCATGCAGGTCATCTATATAAATCCATCTGTCAGTGGCAGTTGCCTGTAAAAAATATTAAGTTCATATAAATTAAATCTGCCCAGATTTAGTTTGAAAATTCATTTTCATTGAAAACCAAGTAAGTAACTGTTGCCATTTCCAGCTAAAGAATTTAACCAATGAAAATCATTGTTTTGTAACATGCATGACTTTTGTCCCACAGAACGACCGACCCCTGCAAAGCAGCTGTACCAAACTGCTTCTGCAGCAAACTTACCGTTGCTGTAACACTGACACAAAAAGTAAATTTATTCCCCTCAGTGAAATTGGCAGCGGGGAGAATAAAAGTCCACATTTACTTGTGCTTTATATACTGTACACATTACGTAAAACGGTCACTGGTCAATTTGGTATTTGTCTAATTTACAAAGCAATTTAGATATTTGGAGAAAAACAGGATTTGCTCGCGAGTGTCTGTAAACAGGCGTAGGCCAATAGTCAATAAGATCCACATTCCACTATTGACTCATACATTTATGCATTTTCCAGGTGCATTTATTCAAACCATTTAACAGTACATTCAAGCTATTCATTTCATAAGTATGTTCTCGGGATTCTAACCCAAAACCTTTGGGCTGCTACACCCAATCCAGACATTGTGTAGGCAACAGCATGTAAGAGCTGGCAAACGGCTGGGACTAAAAAAGACATGGCGAAAATTGAAGGGTGTGTGGAAAAGTGATGTAAGGGATAAATTTGTGAAAAACGTAATAATGTCAGTGACCTCAAACACAAACAAAAAGGGAAGCATTATAAGCATGACTGCGACTTGCCAATATCGTTCTCCCTCTTATTTCCACTAGTAACGGTCGGGCATTTTCTGAAGAATCCCTTATTCGTGAGACGTGAAAGGCGCTTTTGTTGGACGGCTTTCACATTCCCGTTGAAGGATGTTAAAAGGAAGAGCGAGCAGACAGAAGCGGTGACCTAGAAGGCCACGCCTACTTAGTGACAGACTTGTAGCATGACCAATAAGAGAGGATGACTGAGCGAAGCGCTCATACACAAACTTGAGGGAGGGCGTGGCTATGCAAATACAGAGCGGTGCTTTCAGTGGGATGCTCTCGCTTTTGTCAGCCATTGGTCAGCTTGCGCGCGTGGAGGAGAAACCTGCTACTGACTGAGAGAATCCAGTTTGAAATTCACTCGTTATTTTCACCATCTTTCTCACAAACGCGAAAGAACAGACGATGGCCTCCAAGTGCCCTAAATGCGAGAAGACTGTGTATTTTGGTAAGTAAATTTCATTTTTCCTTTTATATTTCCCTAATTAATATTAGTGCAACGTGACGTTTTGACATAATAAAATACATCCACGTTGTAACAAGCAAATGGATTTGATTGTTTGTTGATAACAGTCAGTAGGCGATGCCAGACTTACACAGAGCAATGTTTACTATAGATCGTAAAATAAATTTGTGTAGAGACCATTTACTCTCAAAGCAATCCATTTTTTTATGCATGTGTTTAAAACCACCCCCATAATTAGCCGAATTTGGGCTTGCATACGAACGTAAATATAGGTCTGTTTGACTTTAAATGTCAGCTGTATACTTAGATTCGTTTGTGAAATGACAGTTTATAAAGAGGGAATTTTATTGCCCATTTCTGTACAGTAATAATAAACAGTTGTGTCCACGTCCTGTCTGTAGTAGGATTTCTTTTCGTTATCTTCCACTGTCTAGACGAGATGATGTGCTGTTTTCATAAAATAAAAATCAAGACTGTAAGGTGGAAGTCAATTTGCTTTTATAGACTTACAGATGTATTCTTTGATAACAGAGCACATGGCTTTTGCAGTAGATGTCAGGGGAGCTGTAAGATCAAAGTGAATCACTTTTATTTATGTCTATTTTCTGTCCAGCATTGGCCCCTGCTCAATATATACCATCTCCCACTTGACTTTATCATCCCCACTCTTGTATTCATAAGGTTTTGCATCAGTGCATCAGAGATGATTATTCGGCTCTTATTTATGTTCTATTAATCTGTGTCAACTAAAAAGCCATGACACATGAACACTTAAGCCGTCTCTATGGAACAAGTGAGATGAGGTTATAAAAAAAGCAAACGCTGCTCTTTGCATTGGCTGTCTGAAGGGGGTGGGTAGGAATGTATTTTTCTTCATTTAATTCAGAACCCAGATTTTACATGGACCATCAAGAGGTGACCCAATGATTTGTTTATCATACAAAAGTAAAAAAGTTGTACTTAAATTCAAACATTAAAATCGATTTATATTACCATTAGACCGAACAAATATTGGTATGAAATGGAGAGGAAGAAACATACAATCGTGCAATCGTGGCCTAATGGTCAGAGAGTCGGACTCGTGACCAGAAGGTTGCCGGTTCGATCCTCAGGGCCGGCAGGTAACGATTGCGGTGCCCTTGAGCAAGGCACCTAACCCCTACACGCTCCCCGGGCGCTGCACTGATAGCTGCCCACTGCTCCGGGTGTACGTGTGTTCACCACTTGCTGTGCGTATGTTCACTAGTCACTGGATGGGTTAAATGCAGAGGTCACATCTCGGGTATGGGTCACCTTATCTGACAAAAGGTCACTTTCACTTCACAATTTGATATCTTAATGTCTTTTTCATGTTCTCTGACTGACATGCACAGCCAATAAATAATAGGCTTTAAGGTTTAAAGGACACAACCTGTCCATGTTGGCATCTGCCTATTTTGGCTAGCTACACTACTAAGTGATAAACTTACACTGAGATACTGTAGTTTGATGGGATGCACAACCTTTAAGGTCAAGAAGGAAAGATATGGGAAGCACGTTCTGATGCCTTTTAAAAGTTGATAAGCCTTGCTATCCTAAGTATGCACCATTCACATGGTCACTTTTGGCTATCCACATTTAGCATTCTGCTTTTACTCACATCCACAACAACCATATCAGAACAGGACCTGCAGCCCATTAGTTGTAACCAACTTAACATCACTTAACTGAGGGAAAGAAATATTAAGGAAAAGGTGCTATAGGATGCATCTACAAGCGTCAATAAAAATCCACAAGGTTGTTGAGGCAGGATGGCCGGTTAAGATGGAAACCAAATTGTATTAGATTTATTGAGCGGAAATGAGGATTTGTACTTATGCTGTATTGTAAATGTCACAACGGTAAAAGTGGGTGTGATGTCATAGTACTGAAGAAGGCACAATGTATGGTCTCACCACCTCAGACCTCTGTGTACGTCAGAAGGGAGTTGGTCAGGAGGATGCGGGTGACTGGTCTTTTATTAGGTACTAGTTGAAGGCAAAGCACATTCCATCCAGCTGTGGAGGAGCAGGGGCGTGGTTCTAAACTCCTCTTTTGGTCCTTGCCAGCTTTGCCTCTAAATATGTCACCAAGTGAATGTTTAAAAGTGAAGGTGGCTATGTCCAACTAGGATTAATGCTCACATCTACGCATTTAAACTTATATTATTCATGGGTTTAGAAATTTTTTTTTCCTTTTTAATATTTTATGCTAAATATAAACTACATTGAATAAAAATAAAAATGATAAATATTACCAAATTCAGTTTTGGTTGCAAAGCCTGTAGCTCCAGATGGCTTTTCCAAATTGAGTTTGTGGGAGTCATCGCACGTAAATTCCTTTCTGACTATATCCTGTTTCTAACTTAAGTGGTAAGCCACTGTATTGAGTGGAAAACCTTCAAACTTTCAGCAGAACCTTTTATTCATTTATTGAACAGCTGTTAGCAGATGCTGTGTGGGTTCTTTCAACTGTAAAAGCTTTAGCAACTTTTCACATAAAATGGTACTACGTCGAATAAGTAATTTCCCTTTTTCGTATTTTTATTCAGAATAGATGGAATTTAACAAATAGACTGTCGGAAGCAATGCATGACGATGTACAAATAAAATCAGGGGCAGGATTGTAAGTAAACCTTGCAGCAAAATGGGAACAAAAGTTTAAATGAATGAGAACATGTCATGCCTTATTAATGTCAAACAGCACTTTTGCATTTTATCAAAGCTCACAGACGAGAGAATGACGTCAGAATTTGGTGGCACAAGAATTTAGCTTCCTTGCCTTTTCATTCCTACCCTTCATCTGTCCCTTCAGGGCCTGTTCTTTTTCCTTCAGAGAAGAATACTGTCTTTCTCAGAATGCCATCTCATGCCACTTGAGAGAGGCCATCTCAATCATGTTTTCCTTTGGTTTCAGAGTACGTTCTTTTCCACTCGGTTGTTTTTCTATCATGTTTTCCTCAACAGATTTTCAGTGTGAAGGTACTAGATACAGAGAGTTACTCATAGCACACTATGTTCTCCTCCTCAAACGACCATAGTCATTTGTTCTCTCACTGTCCCCATCTCTTTCTGTCTCACATACAATAACTCACTGTGTGTAAACCTTGTGGTTTCTGCATGGCTACCCCACAATCAGTCTAAATTTGCAGAATGTGTTTCATAATGCTTCTAAAAGAGATGTTGCATCCTGCTTCAAGGGGCATTGCATAATCGTGGGAGTCAGAATGGGGGGACACTCTTTATTTCTGTCAGGATTCCTAACAGGCATGAACCTACACCATAGTTACAAGAGGGTTTTTTGCTGGCAATGTTAGCAAAGAAAGACCTGAGAAGTTTTGCAAGTATGTTTTATGTAACTTTTATTTAAACGGACATTAGTCTAATTAGATCTACCGAAGACCTGTAAATATGCATTTGTCTCTATTGATTTGCTTTACTGTACTTGGAGACACAAAAATAAAATTGATACCGCATGATATAATATATCTGACAATAAAAGACACAATAGTTCATAAATATATATTCGTGGGTTGATTTCTTCAAAAAGTGTAAACACAGTGGGATCTTCACAACTTCAGTGGTTGCCACAAGATTGGAATAGTTCACCCCAAAATGAATTTGAATCCATAATTTAATCACCCTTGTGCCATACTTTCAGTATGTCTTTGTTTTTAAGCCGGATAATTCAAGTTATCCTAAAAAATATCTTGGCTCATATCCACATATTCATCATAAAAGTAATTCACATGACTTCAGGTAATAATTAAGTCTTCTGAAGAGAAGCTATATGTTTGTGAGTAAAACGATAAATATTTCGAGTGTATTTAGCCCCTCAAGCGCTCCTGAAATCCTCTAGCCCTGATTAGTTGGGTGCATGTTTGAAATTGTCATTAGCTGTAGGAAAGCAGAGCGATGCACGAGGCAGCATTGATTTGTACTTACAGCCTTGGGCATTTCAGTAGCACAAAAGCACATGCAACTCTCATTCGGGCTAGATAACTGAAAATCATGAGGTTGCTTAATTCTTTGCTGGTAGGGTTGGGCGATGTCTACCAAATTGGCATCGGTTGATGTCTACCAAATTGGCATTGGGAATGCCTACAGTGAAACATTGTGATAGACGAGGACATCGGGGGGAAGGGCAAGGCAGGGGTTACATCGGTTTGCTTGATGGCCATCTGCCAAAACATTAAAAACAATTATATCAGGGATCCAGACTCCAAACATTTTGCGACCAGTTTTAAAGACAACATGAGCATTTTTACAAGTAATCAAGCATCTGCATTAGTCCAGATAGGCCTTGTAGTCAAGCTTGGATATCAGCTGTCATCATCTGATCACAAATTCAAAACCAGCCCATATCAGCTAATCCAAATTTAGAACAGAGACATACTACCAAAATGTAAATTAAAAAATCTGCCAATAAAAGATTACTTTTCTCTGAATGTTGACTTCATTTTTTCTTGACTTGAAAGGTCCTGACTGAACTTGCGCATTTACGACCTGCAAATTTGGAATTTCTTCCAGTTTTTATTTTATGGGGAAAAATAAGTAGATATTGAGCCCACCAGTGTAGGCTGTGTGTGATTAGTCAACTGCGCGGGTCACACGTCATCGATGTTTCACGCTACCATCGCAGACGTTCACAGTTCAGGTCATCATTGACAAGTTTGCACATGCACACAGTGTGAGGGCATTACTACGATTTTGTTTGCTTTCACTTTCTAAGTCTCTAATACTCGCACACGCACACATTGCGCAACTTCTCAATCATACTCGACCGCCATAAAGCGTGAAGGGACGAGCTTGACAGTTGGGACTCGGCTGTCAACATTTGCTGTATGCGTACGTATACCGGATTGGGGACGACTGCGTACCCTCCTGGGGACGATAAATTGCGTCATGCAAGGGAATCACGATGCCAGCCCAACATCATTATGGCTGTCAACCATCGGCGATGGACGATGTCATCGTCTATCAGCCCAAACCTAGTAGCTGGAGGAAACCGTGCTAGACTAAAGAGACAGGGCCTTGCATCAGGGCCACATCTGTGCAGCGAGGGCCTAATACCACACCCATTCTTTCCACACTACTGCACAGAAGTTCACAGGCCAGTGCAAATTGGATATCCAAGCTTGCAATCAGATGACAATTTGAGACTTGTTTGGAGAAGGAAAGTCCTGCCACAAAGCAGTAGAGGGCTACAGGCGCTGTTTGCCATCATGGTACAGAAGGGCCATTTACTGTGTTCTAGGCCTCTGATCTGATCTCAGTGCATGTTGTGTGCTATTTATAGTTTGAAAAAGCTGAGGTTCGTGGGAGCTAACCACAGCAATCATTTCCTTGCTTCCTGATGCCAGGAAGTGTACGTAATAGTTTCGTCTGCATCTGAGCTGCCTTTTACCCCTGTTTCATTTCATTGTGTAAGCATACGTGTTTGGCCAAGGCCTGCAGGCTTTCAGGTGCAAAGCTGGCGGGTTGAACTGTACTCTGTGACTCTAAGCAAAATGCAATGCTGGACCCAGATGGCCTGCATGTTGTTGCGGTGCGGGAGGATACAGTTGGAGAGATGTACTAGTCGTTCAAACAGATGGGTTTATGTAAATACGCCAAAGTGGAAACAAATCTGTCCCTCCCTTAAAATTGATTTCAGAGTGCACAGATATGTATAATGTGTGATATTGCATTTGAGTTAGATTTTTTCCGAACTTTGGATGGTTGAAATCAAAAGTACAAGTAGCCAGTTGTAACTCAATAAGGGGATGTTTATTTATACAGACCTTTCAGCGTTCTACTCTTTCATTCCTACCGAAGTCCATTATTCAGAGGAAAGAGGGATTTGGGCTACTGAGGATGCATTCTGGTTGTGGGCCCTGTAGGGTTTTCAGCCATGAGTAAATGTTGTTCAAGCCTAGTGCTGTTTATCTGTGATTACACATCTTAGACTTTGCTCAAGGCTGGGTCAGTGTGTTAGAGGCTCTCCTTTCTGTTTAGCTCTATCTGGAGTAGGACAGAGCATTAGATTTTCCCTCGTTCAATTTGTCAGTGATCACAGACTTATTAAGGGCTCCAATTTGCTTGAAAAAAAAGAGTTTCCCATTTGCAGCCCCCAGAAATGAAAATTCGTTCATACACAGGCTCAGCCTCATGTAATTCCAAACCTGTATGCTTTTTTACAGTGGAATATAAAAAAACGGGGTCTTCAACTACTTTTCTTTGAGGGCCAGATTCCAAAAGTATAAATAGGGTGACAGCCAGTTTTTACCATATCCTCATTACTTATGTTATTTTGTGTTTCTGTTATTTATTGCATTTTGATTCTTTTATACTGTTTTTGTTGCTTGTATTTATAGGTCATATATTTAATCATGCACACAAATATTGCATCCAGTATTTGGTTCTTATATTTTTTTTAAAGAAGATTTATGTTAAGATATTTGAATAAATAAAAGTCAAAAGCTAATATGTTCAGCTCAAAAGTAATCCCTGCCCCTTGTGGCGTTAAACTGGGGTCCTATAAAGCAGGTCAATTGTTCTGTCCAGGAAACTGAACGCTTATATGCTATTATCACATCTTCAGGTGCATTCCAATCGCATTCATAAGCGTGGGGCACTTAGAAGGAACAATCCGTAAGTGCAAGTTCTGGAGGGAGATGAACAGCTGGTTTCATAAATATAGCCGTATTTTCATACATAATGAATGCAGTAATAAAAACAAAAGTTTTTCCCTTATCTGTACCCTTCCTGCAGTTACTTTAAGGGGCACAAGACACGGATGCGCAAACCGACTACCTGTGGATGTGGTTTGGCGAGAATAACGTTGTAAATAACAGTAAGTTTCTTGGACAGACCGATCAAATCCCTTTATTAGACGTCAATTTATCAAAATGAGTGGCGGGAATTACTTTCGTAAAGAATGTAGCAGCGTTTTGGACCTTCAATGATGTGGCATCTCAGGACGTGCATTTCTTAAAGCACATCTTTCTTCAAGTCTCTCCACTTATTTGAAAAGGCGGGCAATTGACTAGCCCTGATTAAGGGCATCTGCAGCGCCTAATCTTCAATAGGGCTTGGTCTTACTCTCGAAGTACTGCACATGTGATCGTAGGGCATTTGTAGCTTTAAATAAAGTCAGACCAATTTTCTAACTAGAATGCATTAAATTTGTTAGGCGGCGGTCAGTCTGCGCAGTGCCACATTAGTCAAACACGCCTATTGACATCAAATCTGCTGCAACATGTATAGTACTTAAATAAGATGGATAGTTACTGTCCTGCAAAGTTGAACCCTAATGAAACACACTTGAGTCACAAGAAAATTACATGCAGGTGTGTTTATTAGGGTTGGAAATAAATTGCAGGGCAGCAGCCCTTCCACTAAAACTATATAAAACCTAAGCAATATTTGTGAATTTATCCAAGGGAAGATTAAGTCAGTAATTATTTTATTTCTTTTAACTCGTAACTCACTAAATTATAGAAAAATATTTAAATGGGACAAATAAATACAATTTAATTTTGAGGTATCTTTTATCTTTTATGTTTTTTTTTTTTTTTTATGAAGTAATACTATCAATTAGTTTATACGACAATGATTTAATTGAAAACGGTTGCGTTTTTCATTTGCATTTTTGAAATTACAACTGAAAATGTTATCAAAACGAGTACACCAATCTACAAAACGAGTAAAATAGCTGTATTATGCATGTCAGTGGTAAGAGCATGGCGTTAACAATGCCAAGGTTGTGTGTTCAGTCCCAGGGGGTTGCACAGAAACAAATGTATAGGACAATGTAAGTCGTTTTGGAAAAAAGCATCTGCCAAATGCATATATGTAAATGTAATAAAGAAACACCATATGCCTGCGAACATGCATAGGTCTCGGCAGAAAAAACATTTATTAGAATGTTGATTAGTAGAAGCATAGTCCTGATTTCCACCGTTTATTGCTTATAAAAATGAGCACGTACTGCATCATGTGCATGACATAACTTTTCACAGATTCACATTTATTTTGCAAACGATAACCACTTCGTTAGGGCATGTCCGTGTTGCAGAGAGTCAAGCATTATAACCGGTTTGTTGAATCTTGCTCATACATTTTTATTTCATTAAATCCATTGTTTGGTGGAAAGTGGTTTGTTTTGAGGGATCTAGTACCTTGGAAACCAATGACAACCAATGACAAACTAATGACAACCCTGACAACCGAAGACTATAAGTCCACATCCAGACCTGCATCTTCTGCTGAGATGGCACAAGCTCAGTGGCGTGAAGGTGCCGTTACTCTCACATGAGTGCAGAGGGTTTCGTTTACAATCCCTTTGTGTCCCGGACACAGCCCATTAAACAAACCTACGTGTCGCTCAAGGATCAGTTGACTCGGTGTTGAAGTGGGAAGAAATTGTGGGGTTAACATTAAGGAAAACATACAGGCAGGATGTTAGAGACATTTATCAAGAATGGAGAAGGGGAAAAAAGGTATTGCCTCCATAGCTGAAAACAAAGAGCAAAGCTGATTATCTGCTATGAGGTGTACGTGGTGGACTATAACCTCTGTCTGTGCTCATTAGAGCCGGACGATGTGAAGCGTCCCAAGCTAGGTATAATCTTACAAAACCGTCCATTAGAATGCTTGGTTCATTTTCGACCCCTCATCCAGGGTAACATGATTCCCTAATGAAATCCTGACTGATAGAGCGTCTTCCCTGTCTGGTTGAATAAACCCTTTGAGGGTCATACAATATCACTGTGTTGTTAGGGATATCTCTCTGGTATGACTTATGACAGATTAAGGGACCGTAGTGTAGTCAACCGGATTTCATTGGAATGTAGGTCTTTAAATACTGCAAGGATGCTGAAATGGTTAAGTGTAGAAGCCTAGAATTGGAATATTTGTCTGACATTGCTGCGATTTACACTGGTTTTCATTTGAATGTAGAATGAGAATGTGGTTAAGTGTTTGGCTGGAGAAAGTCCAGGATCTATTCATCTAAATTAAGTGATTCCCTCCAGCCAGACAACAGAACGCCTCCCCAGCAACCCTTACACAACAACACAAACCCATTCGGCGGCTACTCTGTTTATCTGTACTTGATCATCGATTTATACACACATATACTGTGGTATACAGGATTGCGATCCTGGTTCACATTCTTCTCTTGGAGCAGAAGCTTTGATTTTTGTATTAACATTATCATAATTTGAATAAATCCCAAAGATTATATCTCTGAGATCCATGCTTTAATGTGTTGCCCCACACACTTTCCAAATTGTTTCTACAACTCAGTGTAGGAGTACAGTCTGGAACAACACTTTCTGGATCTACTATGCGTTTGGTCGTATAAATCTCTTCTGGGGGTGAAAGCGATCTCTGTTGCCCAGAGCCAGACCCCCCAAGAGATGAACTTAGAGGGCAGTAGGACTGAAAGACTGAAAACAATACTCCACCATGCAGGAACGCTAGGGAGGAGGGGGAAGCTACAGTAAAGGAAACCAATTGTTCTCTCTGGCTGATTGTGCCTTGTTCTGATAAGAGAAGGTGTTTCCTTTAGAGCGAGAGAGTTGTCTCAGCATTGTCGGGAGTCTAGGATATATACTTGGAAGGAGTATTATTAGATCTGGAAAAGTCTCCCAAGGCCCTCCTATAGAAATGGTACAGGAGGAGAAATGGAGTAGTGGGTTCCTGAGATGCTCTGTTAGTTCACTTCCCGGCTAAAATTAGTGGAGAATTGCCGCTGGATTTCATTGTCTTACACATCAACACAGTCTTCAGCAATGGAAGCAGCCATCATTAGCTCTTACAATATGGCCGGTCCATTTTCCCAATGTTATATGATCTCACTTTGATTGTCCAAATGAAAATAAAGCTACTGTATCCTTTAGCTCACACGGTTCTGAAAACTATATAAAGCCAGCATTAATAAACATAATGGAGCACTGATGGCGTTGAGAGAGGGAGAGGTTCTTTGTTTCAACCTCCGCACTGCACGTTGTTTGTGCAAGGGCTTGGTTTTCAAACAGGAAGTTTCCTAAAGTTATTCCATGGCACATTGTATACATCTCAGGAGCTGTAGCTACTAGGATATATATATTTTTAAATAAAGCCCCCAGCCAAAATAACCGATGTTCCAGCATTGTGTAATGTACTGTTTCTGGTTTAATTAAAATTCTAAGTCTTTCTTTGAGGGGGGGCACAAAGGGATGCACCATACACGGGGGCTCACAGTGATATAATTTGAGTACCCATATCTGGTACACAAGTACTTTTTAAAAAATTCCTGTAGCAGCTTTGGAATCACTGTTTAATATTTTTTTTTATAGCTTTGGTTTTTCATCTCTCGTCAAGACACAATTTAGCTGAAGATTGGTGGGATGGTTCAAATACAGTAATATGCCTTGTGTAGAAGATAAGTGCCATTAGTTTTCTAAGTGATCAGATCTCAATTTTTACCTAGCTGTTCATAAACTGGCAAACAAAAATCCCCTTGAAGAAAGTCATATCTGGTGAATCGAAGTTTGGTTATTGAGACTAAAGATCCTCAAAAATTGTTTCAATCTAGATTATACAATTTCTCTCTCTCTTTCTGCTCATCTCTAGCTGAAAAAGTGACGTCACTGGGTAAGGATTGGCACAAATTCTGTTTGAAGTGCGACCGTTGCAGTAAAACTCTGACAGCAGGCAGCCATGCTGAGGTGAGTGAATGAGAGCTACAGATCGCACACTAACCCTCTGCATCCTTATGGTCGAAACACAAACTCTAAACAGCTGAGTATTGACTTTATGACACTGACTGAACAATTTCACCAGAAAGTCAGCAGTTCTATTTGAAGAGTCAAGCAAAAGGATTGAATCCCATTTTGTGTGTTTATGTCTTGCTTGCACATTCTTTTCTTTCTCATAGCATGCCACACACAACTTGCACCCAATTTCTGTTTCAGAGAGCTGTGTGTAATGCAACACAATAACCAGTTTGAGGTCACATTATGCTAGTATTAAATGATTGGCTGAAAGCTTTGCTTGTTCTCCGGTTTGTGTGACTGCACTACGACGCGAAATTGCGCATGACCCTTACAACATCCTATTACATCACTCTCAGACGACTACATCTAGATTGGAATGGCAGCAGAGGAAGCAGTGATCTTTTACAGACTCATTATGTCTATCAACATACGTTTTGGATTCCAACATATTGCTTTGATATTATAGGTCATCCGTTAGCATTAAAAAAGCTGTTACTGATTACTGGTATCCGTTTACCATACAAACATTTTTATAATGTTCAGAGTTTCAGAAAGAGAAACATCATAATTTCACTACAAAATTAGTTTTCTTCTTAATCTCTGTGTAAGCATATTAACATCCTAAACACACGCATCAGACTAATTCTGAATGAAGGTCAAGTTGCCACGGAGCCATCAATACTAATAACTTGATTTATGGCCACAGACCGAAGTCTCACTTATAGTCCCTATGGGGATCAATTGTTCTTTTCCTTCATTAAGACAACATGTCCACAGACAACTCAAAAACAGTTAAACAAATGAAACAGTGCATACATCTGGGGCTCCAAATAATTGTTTCCATTACTAATAAACAAATTGCAGGTTATTAGGCCTCCATTCAATTAAATATCATCATATGTAAAATATAACGATGAAACGAGTGCACATTCCTACAGTACTGACACTCACAAAATACAGCATATGTGTTTTCTGAAATTGCATTAGGTATGTTCGATTTCTTAAAATGTCGCAGACTGATCGGCCAAAGTGACATAAGATTACCGCAAGAACGTTTTGAAAAAGCACACGGAGCTCTGCTCTCGCGGAACTCTGATGTCATACGCTGACCGGTCTGCGCAACACCATGAAAGCGAACATCAAGCGTCTTGCTAATACCTTCGTAGTTCGTCTCGTACATGGACAAGACACTTACATACGGCATTGAAACTCCTCTGTCAACCTTGACAGGTGTATTTATGGACTTCATATTGTTCATATGCGATAAAGCCTGCTTACTAGGATATGAGGAACTAAACACAGCGCATCTACTCTGACGCGTTTCAGTTTGCTTCCATCTGCTCACCGGATACTTTGCTGCATGGTTTGTTTTAAAAACTTGTTAAATGTGTGTAAAGCGAGGCAACGAGGTCTGTATCATACGCCACAATATCAATAGCCGTAACTTTCGATAAAAGCATGAGGCTCGCTCTTTCAAACTCCTCGCGCTCTGGGTAGCTTGCATCTGAGCTGCGGGTGCGAGAGGTTACCATAGAAACGTTGTTTGCCGTTGATTAGCGTCGTGTATCGGCCAGGACAACCTGTACAACGTAAAATATTCATATGTATAATGATGTTTTTCACGATAAAATGGGGCGGGTAAGACATCCGGCGAGCCACATGAATTTTGAAAAGATCCACGTGGGGTTCGCGACCACAGGTTCAACCTTTAACAATAACTGTGACTGTTTGGCCAGTTATTAGAGGTGCCCATGTGTTACTTGTGTTACAGTTTGCACATCTAATTATAAGATACAATATTATACAAATAAAAAAATATATTGAGATAAAATAATGTCTTATTCTTAGTAGTATGATTGATATACTATCGTCACTGTGATCTCTTTTTATTATTAATATTATTGCAAATCGATTGACCAGTATGGTGTTTGTTTCTACTCGCAATCATTGATGTGCACTGTTCATTGTCAGCAGACCCACACACTGTTTTCTACATACAGTAGAACCTCAGTATTTGTTCACTATAGACGGTAGGCACAAGACTTTACTTTACTGTCAGACATAGTTAGTATCTAAGGATGATGATCTCTTAGTGTCCTTTATGTGTTCTGGCAGGGCAAGTGAGTGAAAGTTCTACATCAAGCAGAGGTGGATAGAGACAGGGTTTCGGATTTTGTTTCCAGAATAAAGTAGTTGAAGGTTCTGGGAAAACTGTGGGTTTGGAAAAGTAATCTATAAGGGTGTTGGAAAGCTGAATTGAAATTGGATCTGATAATCGTGGGTAGTTTCAACCTCAGACATCACTCCCACAAGCCCTTCATGTCTGATGCATATTATACTCAAAAAAGGGTAATAGATTTCTCAAAACACCAAGCTTCAATCTGATTAGCGGGCTTTACACAATTTGTATCTGCTGTTTGAGAAACAAAATGGTTTACAGGGTTTTCTACAAAAACCTTCACTACACATGTATACTCGGATCTCAGGGTTATGAAGTCATATATACCCTAAAAATTGAATTCATTAAATTTCTTTCTACTTTTTTGGCTAGTATACTCTGTACAGTAGACCAGAGTTGTGTGAACGGTTAAAAGTGGTTAAAAATGTGGGACTGAACTAGATTTGCTTGTGAAATGCGGAAAACTTCCCAGTAGTTTTCTGGAAGAACTATAGACTGACTAAACTACACCAGATCAGCCAAATCTCTGTAAGCATGAAGAACTTCTTCTATAACATTTCATGGTATTGACATTTACTGATGATCAATGTCATCACTGACAACATCAGGGTTTCCAATCATGGTCATGGGAATTAAGGTGTCTGCAAAGCTTTGTTGTAATGTGTGGCTCATTGCATATTTTTTTTGTGCACACCTCTGAACTGGCATGAGGCCACTGTTCTTAGTTTCTTCCGTTTCTTTATCCTGCCCCGTGCAGCTGTAACGGTCACACAGCTGCCCTCTGACAGTTTCCATGACAACACTTTCCCGCCATTGGCCCTGACCGCTGGGCTCTGGGAAGACCTGCCGTTAAAATATGGTCTGTCTTCCATATCCTATGTGCAAATATAGACAAACAAAGATGCATACTTGAAATGTTTTGTACAAACACACTGTAGCTTAGTAACTGTTGTGAGTATTACCAGGGAAGGGAAGTTTACTGGCCTGTGACATTAAGTGACTAATTCACCGTTAGATGATTATCCCATAAGCAATATAGATGTAAAGAGGCAATGTATTCTTGCATTATATGTATTAATTGTCATAGAAGGCATGGTCATTATTTTACCATTCTGTCCTGTTTTCTCATAGCATGATGGGAAACCGTACTGCCACAAGCCATGTTATGCTGCCCTCTTTGGGCCAAAAGGTGAGAGTTGCTAATATGGTCCAAGGTCATGAACTGTGTGTACTGTTTCCCATGCTCTTTTTTTGTAAACACAATAAATCAGTTATGACATTTTTTAATCAAGGAATGCAAAATACTATGTAAAATATTTTTTTAGCTATGAAAATATCTTAGAGCGCCCTCTGCTGGCTATTTTACAACTGTTTTAAGACAGCATCAAAATTATATTATTAATCATTCACAAACAACTTGTTTCTATTGGAGATCATGTAATCATACTGTATAAATAATAAATAACTGCAAACAGTTATTGTGATAATGAGGATGGCAAATTTGTATAGCTGTTAATGGTGGTGAGACTTCATCATGATGTTCTTTTTGTATTATTATTTTAGGTGTGAACATTGGAGGTGCAGGCTCTTATGTGTATGAAGCTCCCACTAGCACTACACCACCCGCATCCACTGTGGACTCGGCACCCAAACCTCAAGAAAAGGGGGTCCCAGCACCGTACAGGCAACCATCTAAAGGTAAAACAAAAAAGACCATTCATGCCTATCCAAGATGAATCTGTAATGCCGTTGTGATATTGGTTTTCTTATGTAAGATTAATTTTACCATTAGGGTCCTGATTACCATTTCAGGGTATTATTTATTTTGGGGTTCTTTATATAGCAAAAAATTATTTAGATACAATATAGGTATTGTAATAATATTAAAATGAAAAATGTATGTTGAATTAATTTGCAATCTAAGTAGATCTATTCTGCTGTCCAAAGGCGCAGTAACTACACATTTGGTCAAAATTGAGTTATTCACAGAGCTATGAATCAGAATGAGAGAAACTTTGTGGTTAAAGTAGGATTGCGATAAAATGACTCTTAATCTTTAATCTTACTTTTGAGCAATTTTAACATTCCCAACCAGCAAACATCATTAAAATTATCAAAGTTATTTAAAACAATTGACATGTAGTAAGAAACACAAGAAGAAAGTTGGATGAACACATTTAGTTTGTAGATACTGCACTTTGCTTTTGGAATAGTGTTTTAGTTGTGTGGGGTCATCCAAAGACAGAGTGCGGTATCTGCATTTTAGTGGTCAGAGGTCACATCAGTGGTCACGGTTTTTATCTATGAAAAATTTCTTCCTATTAAGGCATTACATAGATGCATTACCACTAATTTACCCACAACATGTTTGACTGGCTGGTGTAAAAACTTTAAAGGCATTTTTCTGAGTTTCAGTGTTTGAGTAGCCTGCATTGCACTTTGCCTTTGTAGGGTAGAATAGGTAAGTTAAGCTCTCTTGAGGATTTATGGTTTGTCCGAACAAGTGTGACTACTGTACATGACAAATTGAAATACACTATTTCAGAGAGTCCAACTAGATTTTTTGACCTCTTATTATTTTATTTAAAAATTGTTTTGCCATGTGACGATAACCCTAATGGTTCCTAAACCGTTCTGTATGCACCTGTTCTTTCAGCTGGTAGCGTCACCACCTTTTCTGGAGAAGCCAATCTGTGTCCCAGATGCAACAAGAAAGTCTATTTTGGTATGCACCTCTTTCAGACTTTTAGACTTGTATTTAATAATGGCAGCAAATGCAGTAGTGCTTACAGAACAACATGTCTTGTCACTTACACATGGCAGCTGAGAAGGTGACATCACTGGGGAAAGACTGGCATCGGCCGTGTCTGCGCTGTGAGAGATGCAGTAAGACACTGGCAGCAGGCAGCCACGCAGAGGTGAGTTAGAAATGAAAGCTGTAATTCTCAAATTAATGTATTCCTGAAATTAAAGAAAATTATTGATTGATTGATAACTTACCGCATATTAATTTGTAAAAACTATTGTTTATTATTTGTTATAGCATGACGGTCATCCCTACTGCCACAAACCATGTTACGCTGTCCTATTTGGTCCTAAAGGTACTGTTATGTTTTTAACTCTAGGTGGAGCTATATGACAGTTTTGTTGTTTTTATTTGCAATGCTCATGTTTTGACTTTTGTTCTTTGTCAGTATTAAAGATAAACAATTATGCATTTTCATATGAAATTGCATGTCTCATTTAAATAGAAAAGTTGGTGTTGTATTGTCATATTTGTGCCTAATAATTCAAATTCATGCAATATTTGATTACTTTATTATCATTTTTCTTAACCTAATGTGATTCAGATCTAAAGTATGATATGTTATTTATGTATTCCATTTACAGGTGTAAACACCGGTGGTGTTGGCAGCTACATATATGAGAAGGAGGTCAACGCTGAGGCTCAGCCTTGATTTTCAGCCCTTCCGAATCCTCAACATCACTATAATCACATCCACTTTCAACCTCACTCACTTTCACATATTTCCCACATATCGTCTTTATCACGAATAATGTGCCAGTCCTGATCTTCCTGCAGAAAAGGTGATGCCACATACCGAAACCATGCCCTTTTCCCTGATCTCCAAATGTACCCCTAAAGACATATTAACTGACATGATGTACAGTATACAATGTGATCAAGTCTAATTTAACCCACGTCTTTTTTATAATTTATGTAAATGTTTGTCTTTATTATTTATGTATAATCAGTGTTTCCCTAAATTGAAACAAAGTTGAAGGAATTCAGGATCAATTCTGACAATACAGTATGAACAGTAGAACATACGTCCCTGTTCACACATTAAACCACAGAGGTTCGAAAGGAGCTTTGTTTTCGGTTTGAATTGTTTGCCGACAGGGAGATTAATGTCACCTCAGTGCAGGTGAGGTTCAGGAGCACATCACCATAAATCTCAACAAAAATTCTCAAATCCAGATTTACTTTTTGGCCATATGGCAACATTCCTACGCTAAAACATTTTTTATAGAGATGGTCTGTAAGATGTATTGCAGACAGAAAAGTATAAGGCCAGGCTCTTATTATTGTTCAGTAGAGGACAAGCTTCTTCATGAGCTAGTTAGCTAAATCTCGCAGGGATTGATGGGTATGGGAGTGTATGTGATTGATGTTTGGTGACTAAGTGGCTGCAGCTAATATTTATGATGCCAGTCTAGTACCATTACTTAACGCATGGAATCAGATTAAGGAGAAAAGCATATTAACATGCTCTTGTATTGTTTTGTATTCTTTTAGATGAACCCCAGTTTCTCAGTGGTGAAACTGAAGTATTATATTTCCTAGTAGGACTTCAGCTTGTATTAAGTTCAACCACATTCTTACTGAATGGGTTTTTGTATTCTATGACTGTTTTTGCTGTTTTACTAATTTCTTTGCTGTATCAGGCTTTTGTTCTTTTGATAACTTTCTTTTGAAAAGTGAGCCTGAACTTGAGTCCCGCTGCTTCTGTCTGTGTAATCTCACATTAAAGTTTGGAAGATTTAGAGGTTTTCGTGTTATATTTACTTTGTATATTTACGTTCACAGAAACACATCTTGGTGCTGAATTGTTTCAATAAAGTGATTTTAAATGGGTAGTTCACCCGAAAATCGTTCTTTCTCCTCGGTGGACATTTTGAAAAACGTTGGTAACCAAAAAACATTGACTTTCATTGCATGGACACAAAACAACAGCGGGAAGTCATACAGGTTTGTAATGGTATGAGGGTGAGTAAATGATTTTCTCATTTGAATTATTGGGTAATCTTGTATTTGTCTGCTTATTGAGCTCTTTACCTATTTAAAGCAAGTCAAGCATGCTAGTATTTACTCAAACATTAGATAAAAGCTTGATTTGCTTTTGCACTGATCATAAAAAGGGATTAAAGTTACAAAGAGAGGGTTAAAAATCTATCACTCTACTCAAGGTTTCTTTGTGCTTGAGACATGACTGACTGCTAGAATTGCAAAAATATATGTGCGGATAACAATGTCATCTGCAGGTTAAAATGTCATAATTTGGAAAACCCCATTTCCATAAACAAGTGGCCTATTCAGTTACATTATAAGCAAGTTAAAACAATAGATGGCCTCGATCATCCACAGCAAAAGTAAAGATATTCTTTACAGATATATATGCTGAGAGACCTGTACAAGCAAGACTCAATACATTTTTGACATGGAGTGACCAATTTACTTGACAACTCGCTTATATCACACATTCAGCTTGCATCTTAAGTATCATGCCTTAAAACCTTTTTGTCAAGCTGTCTGTAAAATATGTAGTAAATAAAAAAGGGTTCTTTCATTATTATGCAACACTTTATTGTAATTGTCAACTTATGTAATGCAGCTTCCATATTTGGTAAGGTCTTGTTGCGATTTTCTCTCAAATTAACCAGATGGTGACTTCTGCAATGCAAAATGCACTTCCGGTCCATTACTGAATGCCTTTAGTTCAAAGAACTCAGTCTCTGGAAACATACTGTTCACTGAATATGTGCTGTATTCTGCCTCTGACGCATTTTTCCTGACTGCAGACATAAACTTTCACAAATCTGAACACACACATAGTGGTGATATAGATGGCCAAACTGGCAATATGATCTGGCCAGATAGAGCAGGATTAGATTCAAAGAAGTCCAGATGTATCCATACAGTAGGGTCTGCTGAAATGATGTCCAAGAGAGATGAAAGAGAGTTGAGGCAGATCTGAATGTAATAGTTCTGACACAGAGAAATCATGTGGCAAATTTCACCTCTCTGAGTTGTTCAATCCAAATAATGAAAAACTTAGCATTAGTTTTTACAGGTATATTGGTCAGGTATTCTTAATCATTTACCACGATTGAAAGTGTAATTCTAAAACGTGTGAGTCATTTTCGTAATAACATTTAAGTGCGGCCTATACATTACCACTTGCTTTTTTATTTAATTTGAATTATATTTACTGTACTTAATCTGGTTGAGTTTTACATTCATCCACTAGATGGCCAGTGCTTTACAGTATCTATGTTCTAAATGTGGTTCATCATCACATTACCCATCAATAAAGAGCAGACCCATGGGCGGTACCGGGCATAAAAGCCCTGGAAACATTGACAGCACTGAAGGGGGGGGTTGAGGTGAGTATTTTTACACCTATTCTTTACATTATCTTTTATCCTGCTCTGAATGAGTGTTTGCTTAGTCTAATTCCAGAAATAGAGTTGTTCCTATACAGTAAAAAACTGATGTGCCCACCATGTGGTGTTTACTTAAATTAAGAGATGATGGCGTGTTTCAGTTATAACACTAAATTAAAGCCAAAATTTAATAAAATAAGATATCCGTTACATCAAATTTGCTTTATTTTAAGTTTCTGATGCAAAATTATTCTCTGAGAAAACCCCTAGATAGATGCTTATGGTATTTCTTTTATAATCTGTAATCTCTTTTTAAGTGCCTAAATTGGAAGTCAGCAAAGTTCTTATCAGGTGCAGAAAATTAGGATATTTAAATTGATCTATTCTGCCATTATTTGGCTCCGAGAGGATTAATTTGTGACCAGGATTGTTCCAATGAATGACAGAAATTCCACAAGCATTATTTTTTAACTTTTTAATAAGTGATATATTTTTATACATAGATTTCATTCGAACTTTGTCCTGTTGAAACTACATACGGAATTTAATTGTCGTCAATTATTAAATCATTAAAAGTAAAGATGTGTGAATGTAATGTTTGCTTTAGTCAAATATTGATTACTCTCTATATGATATGGTTGAGCATTTTCCTGAATCCATGTACAAATATCACTGTTGTACTGCATGTGAATTTGAACTGGTTTTCTTTGCAGTATTTGAGATCAACACACAATAAAGAGCATTTTTTGTGATATTTTGACCTGTTTCTTCCAAGTCAATACAAATAGAAACAATATCTTATTAGAAATTTGGGAAAAATATTGTTAGTAGTTTGCAGAATGAAACAAAAATAATAATTTTCCTGACCACAATACTGGTCTTTAAATAGTAAATTCATAAAAACTGAAAAATAATTTTGATAGGTCTTCATTTTTTCCATAGCTGTGTATTAATTTAATTGAACTGCTGATAGCACAATCAATATCTCTGCCACACTCTCTATTATTGTAACCCATAGCAACACCCTAAGTATTTAGCTGCCTTAATGACTGATTTTATTGTCTTCTAATAAATAGTCCAAAGTCTCAGTCATTTCTCCTTTATTCCTCTTGTAATGGTACACAGATGTGTTTTAACCACCCCTGGCCTGTAAACACTTTACATTTATTAGTCTCAAATCTCTCTCGTAGTGCAACAGTGATGCCACACAAGTTCTTGAGATTTTACAATTAATGCTTCATGAGTAATCCTCTTCCTTTACTATTTCACATAAGGCTTCAGGGGGTAAATCGTTAGTTGCGTGCTGAGCTGTTAGTCTTGATTTTCATAATGTTACAGCAATAAAAGAGACGAGAATGGAAGACCTTATATATACGAGAGACCAGACTCTATTAGTTAAACAATACACAAGATATCATGTTTCTGCTGTCACCATCTCACAGGAAAATATGATCTGTCTGCACATGTGCGCCGGATGATGCAACATTTCGGACCGATGAATCCTGCCAAAGACCAGTTTAGATCTGCATAAATTTACATGCCAGGTTGGTGTGGTGGTTACAGATGGTTTAAAACAGATCACATTCATGCTTTTCACGAAACATTCCTGGTTTAGCTGGCTAACCTTGTTAATGTTAAGGCATTCTTGCGTCTTTACCACGTCCAAAACGCAGTATGCTGGTGGTGAGGTGTACACTCTAAAAAATGTTGGGTTATTTCAACCCATCATAAGTAAAATATGGAAAACGTTTGGGTTAAAATAACCCAGAACATGGGTGTATTTGACCCAACAATGGGTTAAAACAACCCAGAATATAGGTTGAAACAACGATGCATAGGTAAATTTATAAACTAACTGTTGGGTTTGTCAATTTTGGACCACATGTTGGGATGAAATAGCCCAACACTCTTCAGAAAGAAAAATTAGATCTGAAAAGATAATCAAGTCTGGATTTAGGCCAGAGGTTCCACGGCTCCAGTTTTGTATTTTTTTTATACAGACTGTATCAGATGATACATTTACTTTATATACAGTATACATGATGCAGAATATGGCAAAACACAAGCAACTAAAGTATACTGTGTGCTTTAGGGTGGTTTGAAACCTTAATACAAGAAAAAAATGGAAAACCTTTTAGTAATATAATACGATGCATACAGTGACTACTGCTTTTCATTACATTTTCCATTCCTCAAAACAACAATGAACGTATGTGACCTGGATGCTACCATATTTGCATCATGGATAAACACAATGGCGACTACTACAATTTACTATTTACATGTGTAAAGCTGGCGGCTTTTAAGTTGTGTTCTGTTATACATGGTCTCCCTAAGACGAATAGGTATTTGGGAATATTAATAGTATCTGTACAATTTATCTATCCAGCTAAAGTCTGTTTGGCAAGACTGAACACATCAAGATGTTTTATTTTGACTAACACAAGACTATGGGCCCAATCCTACACCCGGTGCAATACAGCACAAGGCGCAGCGCAAGTGTTTTTGCTAGTTTCAGCCCAGACACGCAGTTCTCATTTTCCCGTCCTGCGCCATGTTGTTTAAATAGCAAATTCATTTGCGCTCATTTTGTGCGCCCATGGGCGTGCTGGTCTAAAAAAAAGAGGTGTGTTCAAGAGCGTTGCTAGTTTGAGGAATTGAAAATAGACTGCGCCATAGATCAAGTCAAACCTGGTTTCAAATCTAAAGTCAATCTTTTTTTTAATTTAAAGAGCGTGTTTGTAGAAAATGCGCATCTGAGCGGGTCCACAACACGCTTTCACTTTAGTTGTTACTCAGAGGGAAGGGCAGCAGCACATACACGTGGCATTTTTTTAAAGAGTATTATTATGTAGATTATGTGTCATTGCTCTTGCAAATTCCTACGTGAAAATAGCGAGCACAGCTGGCTCTAAAGGTAAGTTTATATTGGTGTGTCAGACCTACGCCACAGGCCACGTGTCTGTTTTCATTTTTACGTCGTTGTCCGCTTCCACAGGCAATGACCACTAGGCATCAGTGTCCATGTGCGTGTTGCTTGTGTAACCAAGACAATAGCCGAAGAAGAAGCATGCTGACCAATCCCAGCGTTTGCGGTCCACAGGGTTGACGTTTTGTAACATTTTTGGAGAGGTGCGTGTCAGGCTACGGCGTAGGGTACGTGGCTCCGTATAGGCTACGGCGTAGGACCTATGCACGAGCATAAACTGAACTGAGGGAATGAGAGATGAGACTCTGATTGGTTTACTGCACGTTACACCCCCAAAAAACCCATTAACAGAATCGGGACAACCCGTTTAGACCATGCGCCAGGGCGCGGCAACTGTTTTCCCCTAGTTAAACTAGCAAAAGTCGATTTGGACACACCCTGAGTGCACCTGCGCCGTGCGGTTTAGACCAGGTGCTTCGATCTTTAAAATATGGCCCTATGTGTCTGTCTTTTCTCAAATTGGAATCCTTTGGCTATAGGCAAATTAAGGATGTATGGTTTTTTCCATTATGCATTTACAGTGGATACCGGGTTTTGCAAAAGGGTGTAATCCGAGAACATTTTGTACAAACTATACCAGGTCTCAATGTATGTGTGTGTCTCATTTTATTTGATAGTTCATTCTGTTGTTGAGTTGAGGCAAATATCTCTCTTGCGTTAGAATGCGGAAAAAAAGCTTTTATAAGCAGTCAAAGCACGTAGGGTATTTTCTCGTAGTTTCTGGCTGTCAATCTCTTTTGAAGCCTGCTTGAAACCGATACTGACGGATTTTAAATATAGCACGGCTAAGACTATGAAAGGATACAACAAACATTCACTGTGACCTGAACACGTTTGAACAACAATTGCTTAATAGATTCCAGCTGTACCAGCACTTACTTTATGGAGGAAAAGCAGAAACACAAACAAATGTGCAAACAGTGCAATTTACGTATTTCAGGTAAAAAGAAAAAGGTTTTTGGACTGAACTTGCACCTGTTCTGAATCTCCTGTTTGTTTTACTTTATAACATTAATTTATACCAGGTGAACTAAACCTGTTTTGCTTCATTTAACCTAAACTAATTATGTGACATATCTGCACTTCCGCAGGTTTCCCTCCATCTTTCCCTTCCTTTGTCACTGAACTTCCTGTTATGTGTTTAACCATCAGAAAACTGGGCTCCATTCCCACCATTAATCCAACCCAGACTCTATTCCATTTTTTATAGTCTTTTAGTTTGATGTTCTTATTCCGTTACTCTCCTCAGGGACTGCAGAACCGCACACATAGTTGTGCACAGAAATGCCAGATTGATTCAGACACACTAATAGAGACAAACCGGAGTTCAAAGTTTAATCTCTTTCTTTTAACACATCTGTATTTTTGTCAAGTAGCCTCAAATCCCGGAAGGACATCATTGAGGCCAAAAGCAGTGAGTTGCCTGCACTGGAGCCAAAGCAACAACACCCTACCAATGTGAGAACATTGTACATGATTGCTTACCCTTCTATAACCCTTCTATGAAAAAGTAAGACAAAGACATTTGACATATAAATAGGTTCTGATTTCAAACAAAATATTCCATGGATTGTTCCAATAACCTTATATCGACCTGTTTATGTTTGCTCCTGTTATTGTACAGTTATGTGCCATGCAGATGCATTTTAGCTCTTTAAACGGACCGTTAACCCAAAAATGAAAATTCTATAATTCTTCCAAACCTGTATAAATTTCTTTGTTCTGCTTAACAATGGAAGACATTTCGAAGAGTGTCAGTAACAATCTTTATTTTAAATTTTCTGCCATAGTATGGAAAATGAATACTATGGTAGTGTCACGTTCCACAATCTGCCCTCATTTACCACAGGACTACACTACCCATAATCTTTTACACCCGTCTAACGTGATCCCCATCATCTGCACATCTTTTGTTAATTCCCATCGCTGTCTACCCCTTCTTATCTGTATTTAGTTCTCTTCTTAGTTCAGTTCTTTGTCTGGTATTGAATGTGTATATGGCGATGTGCTTTTTCCTGTGTATCCTTGGATTATATTAAACTATATTGGATTATCTATTTTTCCCTACTGGTCCCTGCATGAACTTTACAGGCAGTAAATGGGGGATGAGAGAGTTTCTGACCATCTTCAAAATATATTAGTTTGTAAAAACGTACACTGTTAAAATTTCACTTTGAAAATCCGGTAAAATATAAAATTAAAGAAACAGACGACACATTGACAAGTTGGGTGAAAAACAACTTTAAAATATATTTAATTTAACTTTTAACTTTTTTTTCTGGTGCCCCAGCTAACTGAATATCATCGTTTTTATAGTTTGTTCAGTTCACTCTATGGTTTTTCGAAACCTCAAATACTAACTACAAAACTTTTACACATGACTAGTTCCTGGCCATTTGGAACTGAACAATACATCATCTCATGTGGTTTGTTGAGACCAGCTAGTGCTTTCTTGGTCATCAGGGTTTGATATTGAAGAATAAGACTAAGCAAGACCTAGGGATCAGAATATCATAGAAACATAGATAAGGCCATTAAAAACGCTAACTGCATCCTAGCAACCACACGACAACACACTTAAAACCACCCAAAACACATTAGCATTGTGAAAGCTGATGATAACCTGTAGCAATGCAGTGGTGAGTTTTGTTCAGACAAGGTTCAGCAGAAATGAGACACTTTTCTCTCTCGAGCTCAGTGGAAGTACTATAGATGTACTGAGGCTCAACTGGAAGAGAGTCAAAGGTTGATATACAGACTGGAATATACCCAGTTTCCTGCGATAGATAAAGCAGCTGCTCTGCTATTCTTTGACTTGGCTGAATTCTTCAGTGGTCTGAATGAGTTCCCACATAAACCCACCAGAGTAGCCCTTCGGTCCAACTCTTCCCTCTGGGAAAACATTTCTCTGTGCTTTCCTTTCACGTCTGCAGAGCGAATCAGCATTTGTTTGTGTTGAGCAGCCGTTTCCATGGAGACCGAAGGTTCTCAGACATTCAGCATTCCAGACTATTTCTTCTGATATTTTTCTCGATAATAGAGCAGACATGTTAAATCAAATCCTTAATTTCCCTCTGTTGAGGAAGACTTGTGTTATTAATATGGGACGCTGTGTGTACTAAGAAAAGTGAGAGGTCCTTCTAATTTAAAAAGACGAATGAGGCCTTAAAATGTTGACCGCTAGAAAATTACTTTGATCCATGAGTGTAAGCTAACCTGTTATTAGCACTTGATTAGCAACTGAAACACTATCCAATAGAAATACAGAACAGACGATGCCAAAACCCGTGAACTCTCAATCGAACCACACTTGATTGATTTAAGCCATGCAGAAAATTACACCCAATCAGAGCTCAGTCCATCAGGCTAGGGTTAGAGATGATGGTTGTAGAAAATAATCCACAGTTTGAAAACAATCTCTGGTAAAATGGAAAGTTCACTCAAAACTGAAAATTCTGTTATAAAGTTGTCCCAAACCCATATTATTATTTTCTGCAGAAAACAAAGAAATTCATTTTAAGGAATGTTTCAAACTGTTCTGGGGCACCACTAGAAAAAAATACAATGGTGGTCAGAACTTTTTGGTTTCCCACATTCTTCAAAGTATCTTCTTTTGTGTTCAACAGAACAAATCAATTTATATAAGTTTGGAACAACTCGAGGATGTGTACCTAATGACAGAATATTCGTGTTTGGGTGAACTATTCCTTTAGATCACTTCTGTTCATTTAGTACTTCTGAGATAAAACTTAAGCAATAAAGCTCAAAAGAAATTACTTTTCACACACATAACCTATTTATCACAAAAAATATGATGTTTTAAAGCATCAGGCAATCTAATGTGCTTCTCATTCCCGTTCGATTAATCCCACAGGGCCATTTTATCATGACATAGATTTACTAGCCGTTTCCACAGTAATGCCATATTCAATGAACTGGTTTTATTGAAACAGCAGTTTTCGCAAACAATAGACCAATACACTCTCATATTATTCTGCTACGTATAAGCCAAAATCTTTTAAGATCCTAATCATCGTGAAAATTTCCACTGTACCTTCCGAATACTGTATAGATTCGGTTTCCCTTTCCATTACCAGCTTTCTTAAAATATTTTACACTGCTGAAATCAATCAAAAGAACGTTTTATTTTCACCTCAGTGATGATTTTAGCACACAGAGGCTTTTGAAGAAAAGACATTAACATAATAACTTACATCTGTTGACTGCAACATCAAGACATTTCACTTTGATTGGAATAGAGCACAATGATTGGGTCAGAGCCAAACACAGCAAAGTATAAGACAATGATCAATTCTCCAGGTTTCTCTAAAGGATTTGGAGCAATGATACATTTTCTTGCTCGCTGTGATTGTTAAATTGCACATTTTCCATATAAAACCCTTTTAATTTATTCTAGGTTCTGTCAAGGCATGCCAAAATCCTGCCTTGAAATAAAAGTCTTCCAATTCTTTATTCAAAGTTCCGCAATTTCCTTTTTTTAAGAAAAAGCTGGTTTTCTTTAGAGTGCTGACAGTTTTCTCACTCTATTAGACATGGGTTTACTGTACAAGTAGGTGTTAAAGCCTTAAAAGTTACAGAGTATGGAATTGATATAGCGTAACAGTGGCAGGTTACCATGGTTACCGTCCATCCATACACTCGTTTCCTGTACGCTCTGCTTTATTTCTGCTTATTACCCCATAATGACATAACCCTCCATCCCCCCGCCAAACTCTCTCCGTTGCAACCGCAGTCATTTCCTTGCTGATAAACTCATTTAATGAAAACTCCAGAGTACACACAAATGGAAACTGCTCTACAATTGCAAGAGCTATGAAGTTCTACTGCAAGTACATAGAAAATTCCAAGAAAATCCCAAGTTCAAAGCCACACCCAGACACCAATAAACCTGTAGTCTTAGTAATTTCTCATACTGATCTGTGCCATGTGCGGCTTGCGGGCCTCATAATGGAAACCGCGTGGATGTGCCGTCCACCCCAAAATATCGGGTCTGATTTGTATCAATGGCTTTAAAGTAGCGTGTGGGGTGTCACAGTGGAGTGGATGATTGTAGCACTTTAGTGGAGGAAATCCAGCCATAAACGCACATTTGGACTCATTCAACCATCTCCAAAATCCTGTGAAATGTAATGTTTATGTCTGTGGCGTTTTCTTTCCTTTGACAGGGCTTCCGAACCGGTCGCTTGGTTTTTTAGGTCCACAGAGGCATATGAGAGTAATTTTCTCTGCTGTAGAGTAAACCAGAGCCAAAATAAAGTAGGTCGGCTTACTTTGATTTACCTATAGGTATTTCAAAATTACCTATCAAGTGAGTGAACCAAAGACTGAAAAGGTGTGAATGGAAACTTGGCACCGTTAAGAAGGGTGTGTCTGCAGAGACAAGAATTCAACGATTTTACATATTATTGATTTTCTGACTTTCATCAACTTTCTGATGTAATCATCTGCTCTTTGCATGCAAGAGAGGAAATACTCCAGACTAAAATGCTTCAGGGTTGTGAGGTGTATTATTGAGTGTGTATTATTGACGTTTTGTCAGAGTTCAGATATCACTACAACTGTTCATGTATTTAAAAGAAGAGCTTATGTAGAGTTTGATGTTTGATGTAAAAGTGTAAAAACATGAATAAAAAATAGCATGAACCTAGTAAATTGTATCCAACATTTTGTTAAACCATAACAAGTTCTACAAACTCGCAGACTTGCAAGGTTTCTGCCCATACTAACATCTCTCAAGTGCTCAAATCACGTTGTTATGAATCATTCTCTGCTTAACATGACGTTCCCTCAAATGTACCATTTCCCCCGATACCATTTTTAAACCTTTAGTTATGTTGCTGTTAGAGCAAGTAATACCTGCAAAATTATAAAGCTTAAAGTTCAATGCAAATCGAGATGTTGTCTTCCATGACTTTAACATCGGCTTTGAAAGCTGTTCTGTGTAATACACAGATTTTGTGTGTGGTGTGTGCGTGTGTGTGCGCATATCTCTAAAACATTTCTTTGAAACGTCCTTTGAAGTCCTGCTTGCAAATGTCTCCTGATCAATCTGCTTGTTTAATTATCAAAATCAGGTCCAATATAAAAAAGCAAAAGTATCTCTTTTGTTATTAATGTTAATTAATATAACCGGTCTGATGCCAATCAGTCCGGTGTCATAGCCTGAGAAGTGTAAGCTCGCTGATATGGTATGGGTTGGACATCTACGCACACACACGCTTTAACTAAGGAACCAATCACGACAGACCCGGTCAGCTTTCAGAGCGTTTCAGAAGGAGGAACTTTATACATACCGGAAGAATTACAGTTGTTTTTTGAGAAGAGGAACAATAGCCAGCTGTGTTTTTAAATTAGAAACATGAACACTCATTGTTCAACACTCAAAAAACATTATCAAAGCCTCAAAAACCGCATTCCCTTAACATTCACAGAGAAGCCCATCTTACTGGAAAAAATCCAGGTCAGCTGAGGTATCGATTCCTTCCAAAAGAAATGGAAATTACTCCACATTGTGAAACACGGGTGTTTAATGCGAGCCAAATAATGAACAGCTCAGTGCCATAAACTTTTAGTGCTAGTAAATATGGGGATGTGTGAAACTGTGCTGAAAACACGCACAGCAGAAAACACTGTAAAATGCTTCCATCTCACAGTTGGAACTGTGCAAGCTAGGAAATGCACAATTCCTTATATGTTTTAATGTTCAATAAAGTTGGATGCCGTTAAAGGAAATCAAACATATGCTTGCAATTTTTGAAAAAAATGAGAGTAGGCTGTACAACATATGCTGTCCAACTTGAAAAATATTTTACAGAAACTGCTGAGCTTATAAGAGTGTGGAGAGCTGATATAAAAACAAGACAGCTTCTTGCAATACTGTTAACAATCTTCTGAACGCTTGCAGGATCATCATATCCTGCTTTATTTCTTGTTACCATGGCACAGGAAGTAAACTATGACAAATACTAGCAGTTGCTAAGGAAACCGTATTTTTAACCTCCCTCTTTTTTTTTTTTGTGGAAATAGTTGTGAAGTTTCCAGTACTGTGCCAGACCAGAGCATTACGTTTAATGATGTTTATGTTTACAGGCAGTGCGAAATGACCGTTACATTTCAATCAGTCCTAAGTGAAAAGATTATGTCTGCATATTTTTAATCTCAATTTTGTTACAACGGTTATGTTTACTTTCCACATAGTTTTAAATAAACGCATTCTTTTGATTTAAAACACAGATACGCTATGCAAGGAGAACTGCCACTTTAATTACATATCAGCTGACATGATCCTCCCAACAGTTTAAACAATCCTAAATTTGTGTAAACCTTCTTTCAAATTTTGATACTCCTCCAAGACAAACATTTTAACTGTATTGACATTTAAGTGTTGAAAGAGTATCACATGACAAGGTGTTTAACCCAACACATCAAGCTTATGATGATGACTGAACTTATGACTTTGCTAATGAGAGGTGCTTGCTAAGGCAACTCCAACCACAACTCTTGCTAACGCTGAGTACAAAACTTCTGAGCAATCTTTTACCGTTTGTACTACAGACAAGAATGATGCCTCAAACTGCACAGCTTAACTTTAATAAGCAACCAAACGTACAATCTTTAGACTTGTGCCAGTAGGTAACCAACCAGAAACAATCTAGCAGCACCCAGTCAACTTGTAGCAGCATGCAAAAAACATCTCAAAAGAGCTGAGAAAGCGCATGCCAATGCTGTGTCAAGTGGCAACCACCCAGAACTCTTGCATTGCAGATGTTAGATTTGCATGTGAAGGTTTCACTCACATTTCCTTGCTTGTTCTTACTGTGTAGACTCTGAAAAAGCTACAATTTCTCCCTTTGAAATTTATGAATCCTGAATGCCTGAATTGTAGACCAACAGTTACACTGGCAGAACACATGTACATGGAGTAAATGTCTATTGGATGTCTGGATTTTCATCTGCTAGACATTTTTTTTCTGTTTGCTCATCTGCAAAACGTCTCTGGGAGGTTTCCCGCAGATGTCATATGTTTAGAAGATGCCTGTTCATGATTTAGAATGAATGTGAATCTGCCTTTTCTAAGACGTTATCAGATGTCTAGGGCCCATATTAATGAAAAATCCTAGTGACAAAATTCTAAGAAAGTTCTCAGAAATGTGAGCGTTTCCCCTTAGAATTACAGAAAAGATCCTAGTAAAGAAAAAAGTTATTCATAAAGCATCTTAATCCTTAAAAGAGCTCTTAAGGTCCAAAATTTTAGAATTAGCTAGGTGGACATTTAAGAGACATAAGAGTTGGCAGTAGAGAAAATGGACAAAACACGAAAAAGTGTGTTGCAATGCATGACAATTTCCAAATTACTTTTAAAGTTTATCAGATTTTTTATTTGAATGTATATTGTGTGTGTGTGTTCAACTTATGTTTGTCTTGGATTTGTTGTATAGCTGCTTTGATGCAATGCAAATTGTAAAAGCGCTGTAAATTAAAATTGCATTGAAAAGAATGACAGTGAGATAGTAAGATACAACACATTAGATGATGCAGGGTTCATGTTTGTGACCGATCCTAGACACGCTAACATCTACAAGACTGCGCAGAAATGCCATAGTGGCAGAAATAGAAGAAATCACCACATTAACATATTTAGCAACTGGAGAAATGCAGCTATGAAGCAGAGATTCTTCTATAGCAACCTTCTATAGTAATCACACAGAAACTTAATGTGCCATGATTCGTTTTCTTTTTTCTATTCGATATAAAGCACTTTCACACAATTTTAACACAGTTGATCCAAAGTGCTGCACAATATAGCTAGAAATATACACAATTAGAAACACAAAATCACAGATACAGATTATCTCGGGTAGTAAAATCCACAGACAGTAGGTGTTTTTTAACCAGGCATTTAAAAACCGGTAGGGAGGGCGCAGCTCTAACTGACATTGCTAATGTGTTCCGTAAACTAGGACCAGCAACAGTGAAGGCTCGATCAACAAGATTACTAGATCTCAGGGACCTATTTGGTCTGTGGCAAGAGATTGCTTTAGAGAGATATAATGCTGCTGGATTATGCAGAGATTTAAAAACAAAGATTTTGTAAACAACTCTAGATTTGATTGGTAACAATGTTAAAAGAAATAAGGGTAGGCAAGATGTGATCGAACCTCCGTCTGCCTGTCAAAAACCTAGAAGCATCATTCTGGACCACTTGTAAGCGCATTATAGAAGACTGATTTATACCATAGTAAATTGAATTACAGTCATCTAAACAAGATAAGAGAAACAACTGAATGATCTGTAAACTGTTTGTTGGAAAGAAGTGATTTGATTTTTGATAAACGGCGTAAGTGGAAGAAGCTTGATTTGAACACTGCACTAATTTTATTCTCAAAACCAAGGTTGCAATCGAAAAGAACACCAAGATTTTTTGCACAAGATGTAAAATAAGAGGAGAGATGGCCAAATTGAGGGGCATAGTCTTCATATGCACCAAACAAAATGATTTCAGTTTTATTTTCGTTAAACTCAGTCAATTTTATTTTATTTTAAAGTGCTTTTACAATTTGCATTGCATCAAAGCAGCTATACGAGAAAACCAAAACCAAGATAATCAAAAGTTGATAACACACACATACAAAACAATAAAAAATCTGATAAACCTTAAAAGTAATATGGAAATTGTCATGCATTGCAGCACATTTCTTCTCACTTTTTGTGTTTCATCCCTTTTCTCTGCTGCTAAAGATCTTAAGTCTTTTAAAAGTCCTCCTAGCTACTCCTAAAATTTTAGCTCCTTTTAGGGTTAAGATGCTTTATGGATTACTTTTTTCATCTTTTCTGCAATTCTGAGGGGAAACGCCCACATTTCTACGAATTTTCTTAGAATTTTGCCACTAGGAGCAACTCCTAGCATTTTACATGAACACTGGCTCAGATCTTTAGCAGACATCTTACAAACCTACCTGTACAATCCGGTAAAAAGTTCTTGAGGACGTGTACAGTATGTGGCATGCATTACAATTCATACAGAAAGTTGTTGGAGTGTCAAGATCTGAAAGGCACATTGAATGACAGCCAAGCGTTCTTTCAGTCGCCTGTCATACGTCAAACTCAACCCACAACAGAGTTACTGTGGCAACACTGTGTCCCACCTAATGTCCTCTTGACATCATCACATTGTTATTTCGACATGATGTAACAAGGGCAAAAAATGATCCCGCTTTCAGCATGTATGGACTAAAGACTGTGCGTGTGTGTGATCCTTTACTCAACGACATGCTTTAAAATTTTGTCTGCTTTCAGCCCACAAAGAGGAAAGATCGCTACAACGGCAGCTTCTGTTCTCATCCCTCCCTTAAGTTGGCGGTGATGACTTACAGTAAGTCCTGCTAACTGTTATTCCCCAGGCCCTGATTACCTAATCAGAGACGTCTGTGTTTGCTCACCCCTCTTACACGCCGATCCATCAAACTGACAATGAACTCTCACAATTATTCATGTACAGCACAGATTACTGAAATAACTAAAGATATGCTGATCTTTTGTAAAATAGTGACAGAAAAATCAACACTAATTTATAACACGCCATAATAGAAGAGTGATCTATGATTCATGCCGCTTTCTAAATATCCACTGCCAGATAATGTACTTGGTGTTAAGGAGTTAAAACAGCTTAGTAGTTAAATAAAACAGTCTAGAAACATACGGTAAAACTTTTAAAAGTAGCTCAGCTCTTTTAAAAAACAAATTACTTTTTAAGTAAAAAAAGTTGTCACTATATTTGTAGTCTATTAGTCAAGTGGACCAAGAATAAAAACCTCTGCTGGCTCTGTCTCAAACAGTGCTGGCACATTTGACTTTTTTAAGCATAATATTTTGTTTAATGTTGCTGTGTTTTGCTATTTTCGGCTTTGTTGTTTTATCTAATTAAAGTCTTTTATTTAGTTTCAATTAGCCTATATTGAATGAATTCAAAAAAGTGTTAGGTTAAATTAAATAAAAAAATCTAAATTGGTGAAATTTTCTCAGAGTGCACTCATATTGTTTAAGGCTAATGCTGTAACTCTAACTAATATCCTCATTATTTCTTTTCGCACCAGACACGGCTTTTATTGTATAATATGACCAATATGTCTGTAAAAAGACAATTAAAGTAATTTTTTGTGATTTCATGTTTTCTAGATAAAATCATTCAACATAATTTAAACGTCATGGGATATCGCTGGTTGTTTAACGCATAAAGACACCGATGAAAGTATAAGACAATCTTTAATAAATACAACATTAAATCCAAAAACAGTGAGTGAACGTCCAATACAAGCATTAACGTCAACACTTGACAAAAAACACTAAACAAAACAGAACTTATCTAGTGATGAGGTGATAACAGTCAGGCGAGGGATGCAGGTGATGAGCTTTGGAGGACGATGGGAAATGTAGTTCTGAGGATGTGACAGACAGGGGTTGTGACAGTAAAGAATATAATGTGCCAATATAACCCTAATCTCTTAAATATTGATTGAGTAATGCCAAATCTTGGTTAAATGAATGGTTGAAAGCAAACTTTGATGCTCATAAACTCATAATTGATTTTTCAGACTTTAGCCTGGTTTTCACACAGTTGAACACATATTATGAGTTTAGTGTGTTTTTACAACTATCATGCATTTAAAAGGTTTTAGAGCCTTTCTTCTGTACCATAAACTATTAAGCCAAACATGTGTATTTGGCAACATAATGCTTTTTCCCCAATACCAAAGATCAGCAAAGGTCTTGCTTTATAAACCTTAAAGTTTCATCCTTTAGTATTATTTAAATATGACCTGTTCAGGTGCCCACACTTCATGTTGGGGATTACAAGTCCTGCAGGTGCTAAGATCAAATAACATTCCTGACGACTATGATAACAGGTCTGAAAGGGACTGTCAGGAAAAATGATCTCAAGCATGGTTTTCTGGAGTTTTCTACAGTCAACAAGGAAGGAAGTTGGGATCAGTAGAAAATCCTTGATGGTGAACTTCACAATGAATACACCGTGGGGATGAGCCCTGTGTACAAGCCTGCAATTACAGTTCTAGAGATCCAGAACTCTGACCTGCGAGAGATGAAACAGCGGGTGGGATATTTGTGGTTGCGAGGCCGGCACAACTGAGTAAACATGTGTGGTATTATGCAGCTAGTAGTTTGCAGATGGATCAGCTTTTTGTAGAGCTTTCATTATAAGTCAAACACAAATACACAGGACAGGAGAAGGTCAGAGAGGCTGGGGCCGCGGCACATTATTTACTGTACATTCGGGAGACGTTTATGTTTGGTAAATATATACATGTATATTAAAGTGGGGACCAAAAGTCTGATTCTTTATATAAAAAAAATGTAAGTTCTTCACTTTAACTTTGACTGTAAATGTAAATTGTATTTTATTAAAGGAGTGTTGTATTGTATTAAATGACTGTAGTTGAATGATACGTATGTTATTCTGAATTATATCATATTTTAAGTTTAATTTTATATTTTTTTGTTTGAAAATTAAATAATAGAATTACCTGTAATCTAAAACTGACATAAAATGACATCATTCTTTGCCTGTGTGTGTGTGTGTGTGTGTGTGTGTGTAGAGAAGAGTTTTGCATACGTCAATGGTCCTATTTGCTATATGTTTTGTCATTATGTTGGGCAGTTACCATGGTGAGTGATTAGTCTAAGGGTTGGGCCGAGACTCCAGTATCCTTTCTGAAAACATCTGATCTATCACAAACTGATGCTGTTTACCAAACACACAAACACACGACTGCACCTAACTTATACATGCACATGAATACTCACACGCACAGACATAAACACACAGAATTCTATATAAACAATGCTTTATTGTCATATTCATTACAGTGAATGGCTAGTTTATCCCAGTACGCAGCTGCTCTCTAAAGGTACAACTAAAACCAACTTTGAGATGTTTCCGAACTACATTCAACCAATAAATACAGCACATAAGCTGTCATAAATTTAAGAACTGTCAGAAAGATGGAGATAAAAAATAGATTTTGATGCTTTGGGGTGTCTAATGACATTAGATGGAGCCACCACCTATTCCAGGTGACAGGTGACAAGTTTATTGTGTGTATCTTCTGTGTATTTATTGCATGGTCATATTTAAAGGACAATCCCACAGAAATGGATCTGAGGTTGTACCTGGTATAGATCATATCATTTTCTGTCTATTTCAAACAAGCACTGATGGTCCACAAATTTTTTTCAGCGAAAACCTAATCAAAGCTATTCATAAACAATTATGAAGCTTTATATTTGCACAACTTTCTGCAAATAGTCAAATCGACGCAATTTTTTCTCTCCCCTGTGCTTTAAAAACGGACACACAACTGAGGAGCGGCTTTGAATAGAAAAAAAATATTGGACACACCTAACTGTTGTTATTGTCATAACAACATTGTTTTTTATAATATATAAATAAAAAATAATTTAAAAAATATTTAAATAACATAATTTGAACAATTATGTATAAAATCTAAAGATAACATATCCAGTTTCATCATTAAAAAGATATAGATGTTACAGGCATATTTTCCAAAATCTAAATAGAGAAACCATATTTCACTTTAAATTTCATTTACAGCTGGGAAACTACATCTGTTAAAACGTTAACAAGTTAAACAGTGTACATTACAACCGGGTCTCATGATGATAACTCATGACGCGTTCTTGTGCACGCGCGCAGATTACGCGCGCTCTCGGTATGCCTCTCTCGCCGTGTGCAAACTCTCTTCACAGCGCTATATATAAGGACTGTCGATAAGATGTGCTCATACCAAAGGCGTGGCTGCTTGCAGGTGGACGCTGCTCTTCTCCATCTCAACTCTCTACTTTCAGGACTTTTCTCCTTCAGGGAACTAAAATACAGAAAACATGCCTAAATGCCCCAAGTGCGAAAAGGAAGTATACTTTGGTAAGGACATTTACATAAATATAAACTATACGTATGTGTATGTAGTTTACGTTAAAATATAAACGAAGTTGACATTTAGTTTATGTTCTTCATATTTCTAAACATAATGTAAACTAGTCGGAAAAAATGATTTAAAAAGAGCTCAAGGGGTTTATAAGGAAGCCTGCTGTCAACTGCAACATGATGAACATACTTCCTGTTTGAAACTATTTGAAAAAGTTGCACATGTTTGTTGAAAGTTGTTTCAGATTAGCCTCAAATAACACATCGTCTACAGTACTAGTAAAACATTTTTTTTAAACGTGTAGAAGACATTGTTACATGGTTAAAAGTAAAACAAAGAATTTAGTATGAACATATATGAATGCATTGGCCAATACTCCCTAGGCTAAAATGCAAAACATGTTAACAAATGTACTATTTTACATTGTAAAGTAACATGTTTGCATGGGTTCTTCAGTCAGCTTATTTGAATTTTTAATGCACCAGTACACCTCAACCGGACAGGAGCTATTTTCAAAAACCTCACCCCTAATGCTAACATGGATCAGAAATTATATAATTAGATGAAAATTATTTTACATGTATGGAAATTAAATACTTGCTTCCTTAAGGGAGTCCTTGTGGAGTTGCTGAAATGTTTATTGTTATGTTCTGTTGCAATGATGCATAAAAGAAATATGAGATGTGTACATTTCTCTTAAGCAAGTAGAGTTTTGACCATGCAATCGAATTAAACTCACTTGCAGCTGTTTCTTCTGCAGGTCTGGGCTTGGGGTTTTTCCTTTCTTTTATATTGAATATCCTTCTCCTGTATTTTCATTCTGTCAATAAACATTATATCTAAGCCAAAATAAACAGGGATCTTTTATGCTTTTGTCATCAAGTGGACAAATGTAATTTTGGCACAGTCTATATTAATGTGCAGCTCTGAATGTTACATATATTCTTATCCACGTGTACTTTAAAGTTCACAGTCAGGTATCATTGAGTTACGTGTTATTTATAGTAGTTGGATTTCCTCTGAGATAACAAAAGATGATAGATAATAAAGATGTGAGCATCACCCAGCCTGAATTGCTAATCTTATACCAAATTCTGTATGTGTTTGTTTAATAATTTGCATTTACTGTTGCAATGCTATTCGGAACCTTTACAAAACTACTTAATATGCCTTGCTGTGCTACTCTTCTCATTCACTGTGATTTATTTAATGTTCTGACGGAAAATACTGCAGCGTCTTAGGGATGGAGTAAAAACCTACAACGAAGATAAGATTGTAATCGAAATAATTCAGCTTCTAGCCTATGAAGTAATTTATAAAAGAAGAGAACTGATATGTGTGGTTACTTAAAAAAACATGCAAAGTCTTTTCAATGCGAACAATTTATTTAATGCAACTCATACAGCCTAAACCCACAGGTATTCATTTTGCGCGATTTATTGAACCAGTGTGAGCTGTGAAGTTGACTGAATAGTAAATGCAGAAGCAGAAAGCATTGTAAAAAATGTATCCCTTTTAAACAGTTTTTTTACACACTGCCCCCAACTGTTATTAGTCATGCAATCACGTTCATTGAGCTAATGTTGCTTTTCTGGCCGTGCCGGATGCAACAAACCAACAAGAAAACAAACCAGTACAGCTTCAAGCAAATTTAATGTCAATGTAAAAAAACCTGCTAAAACCTCTACAAAGCAACTCATAATTCTTATGTATGCCATATTTTATTGCTTAAAAATAGGTGGCACACAGAAAGAATAGATTCAAATCAGTGAGTTGTTGATTTTACTCTCTGTCCAGAACACTTTGTGTTCATACAGTCCAATTTACCAAATTCAAGAGATTAGTGTGTACTGGCCTGCTGAAGGAAGTAAAGTAATTACAGCCTTAGGTGTGGTTCAGATGACCAAACGCAATCTTGGCAGTATTGCAACAGACTGCTGCTCCCAACCCCAGTCTTATATGAATTCCTTTCTGCCTTGTTTGTCCTTTCCAAATGTTTTTTTCTCACATGGAACTTTCCCAGTTTGTCTGAATCATGTGTTCAGAATCCAGCATTGAACAAAAGAGCTTCCTGTGTGTGACATGACTTATTGTCTCAATTCAGATGTACTGCATGTACTTTCCTACAGCGCTCAACGCTGTGTCTCCCATGTCTGGAGCCTGTTCTAACACCTCATCACATTTTTAACATGCACGTTAAAGACGCTCTTTGTGCATCCATTGCGTCTTTATGCCAAAAAACTGGAAGTAGGATTAAACTAATCGCTTTTCTTGTCTGGGAGCCATAAATCTTTTTAACATGGTCATGGTTACAGACAAGTTTTGGCCTCCATGATACCCAAGTGCTTGTCCAAAACCTCCCTCGTAAAAGGAACAAATGGAGAATATCCTCTGCTGAAGTCGTCCAAGCATGCACAACTGTCTCATCTTCCCACTTCTTTTACGATGTTCACCATGAGGGCTGTTTCTTTCTGCCGAAGATAAAGACTCCTTTATCGCAATCTTTTGTAAGGGAAGGGAGGAATAAATTCTTTCGGGAGTGTCCCGCGAGCGAGACTTTGAGCAAAGAACATACTGATCAGACAAGACTTGTCTTCTTCGTTCCAGCTCGCTGGACTGCATACAGAGGCAATCTGCATGATCTGAAATGAGTCCAGATTTGGGTTTGAGTTTTATTGACATTACAAGTTGTCCCGACTTCATTTGAACAACATAATAGCCTCAAATTGGCCCATGTCTGGTTGACTTTGTGCCCCCCACCCCTTTATAAAGACATCTCATTAACTAGAGATTCTTCATAATGCTGTCTGAGAATGGCCATTTTCTGGGCATTAACTGCCGAATTCATAATTTATTCTGATGTGTAATTGTTTTCAACGTCCTGATATGGAAGAAACCGGCTGCATCCTGCTAGCGCAGGTTCAGTTTTCTTCCTGGTTATAGTGTTACATTAGTCTGAATTATTGATGTTAATCGTTGTGTTTCAGCGGAGAGAGTCACGTCACTTGGCAAAGACTGGCACAGACCCTGCCTCAAGTGCGAGAAATGCAATAAGACCCTCTCGCCGGGCTCACATGCAGAGGTAAGCTTTAGAAAATACACTGCCATCCGATTTCCCAACAGAGCCGAGATGTTAACTTTTTGCACACAAACACTTGGCATAAACACTTCATGAGGTTACACTGTCAGAGTATTATGGACCGTTTTTAAGTTCATTTATGTTCTCTGAACTGACAAATGTGTTTTACCTCACAGCATGAAGGGAAGCCCTATTGTAACAACCCATGCTACTCTGCGCTCTTTGGACCCAAAGGTGAGTCACCAATCGGCAATGTGTTATGGATGACTGCTCGGTTTTACTGTGCTGTATGGTTATCCTTTTACTAAGGCATCATATGATGAATTCTATTGATTGATTACTTCATAAGCTTCTAGGGCGGGTTCTCAACCTTTTTGATTCCAAAGCCCCCCATTGTATTCAACGATATTCTAAGGATCCCCTCCACTCACAAAAACTCAACATTTCTATTTAATAAAATATTTCAGAGCTAGACATCAACTAGAAAGACATTTACATAATATAATTTTTTTTTTTTTAATATATTTAAATTGTTATTTTGGCTAATTATAAAATATGAATCATCTTGATGCCCCCTTAAAATTCAGCTGGTCCCCCCTGTTGAAAACCACTGTTCGTGACTGTTGTGAGACAGTCAGTCATAAACTATTATAGAACAGCTTATATCTATTCTGTGGAAAATATTCAAATTGCAATCAACTCTTGCATTATGCAGTGACACTCAATGCAAATGTGTTCCTGGCACTGGTGTTCCTGGTAAACTCTTACACCATTGAAATGGCTAAAATAAACATTTGTTTACTTTGTTTAAGGCCATCAAGTAAAAAATTAAATCCAATTAGAATATATTTCTATAAAGCATTTCACAATATTGAATTGAATCGAAGCAGCTTTACGGTATAGGCAGGTAAGGGAAGCAAGCAAAGGATATATACTGTAGTGTTATTACAAAATACAAGTACACTAGGTGTTCCAACCACAACAACAATCGGACATTCGTTGTGTTAATAACACTCATAAATATGTCTATGCACCAATCGTTCTACCTGTAAGCTGTCTGCAAGATTGTAAACAGAAACTTAACAATAAATAATTTGAACAATGGAATGTTGTATAAATGGTGCTGTAAGAAAATACAGTGCGGTAAAGAAAATCACTATAAAGAAAATCACTACAATGAACTTGTAATTGTCAACATCAGCAAATGCATTACCTCAAGCGAATAACAATAAGCAACTTGGTTTTCAGCATTTATAAATCTTAGTTAATGCCATTAAAATTGTTAATGTTCATTTTATTAACTTGTATTTAGTTTATTAATGATTTTTATATTTTATTATTCTAATTTCCCTTACATTCCATTTTGAGTCAACATTGCTAAAATTCTATCATGCATGCAGTTTCTTTCTAATCAACTAGCCTCCTACGCTAGCATTATAAGCTCTCGAAATCAAGCGGGCACCATTATCTGTTGATATCTATAACCTTAATAATAATAACCTTAACTGTTTTCCCCTTTTGTCTTTTAGGGTTTGGACGTGGTGGTTCTGAGAGCCACACATTTAAATAGACTGTTAGGTGAGCTAACCATATTCCATATACAATAAACAGATTAATTGTTTTACTCTACATAAAACTCATCAATAACTCTATCTTTTTCCACTTACAGGTTTACTCCCTCTGAAACGGTGTTTATAGAGGCACGGATGCCACTATTTTATCCACCTATAGCTAAACCAAAGAAAACATGACCAAACAATTTAGAAACTACTAATTTGTGTAAAACGTTGTCTGCTATAGCAGCATGGAATGATGTTTCACGTTTCTTCTTTTTGTAATTGAACTGAACATTGTATACATTAAATGTCTGTTTTAAACTACTGCTCTTTTTGTTCTTGCTTAATTGATGTCCCACGTGTAAACACATCACTCATGGATCAAACCATTTCCACTTTGAGAAGCCAAAGTTAACAGATGTTAAGCGTTGACTTCAGCTAATGACTATAATAACAGGTCTCAGAGCTGTAGAACAGATCCAGGGAGTTAAGAAAGCTCAGCAGACAGTTAGCTTCAGTTTGATTCATTCATGTCAGGCCATCTCCACATCACAGCGGATATTCAGAAAAACAACATGCCAACAGGATTTATTGATAACCTTTGATTCAAAGTATCTTGTTGAACAAATAAAGTGTATTTACAAAATCCCTACATGGCTACATACCAGAATGAGCACATGCTCTGCTCAAACTAAACCCACATTCATTTCAACATGACTCAGATGGGGAGTTTTCACATACTGTATATCACAGTGATCACCCAATGGCTGTTTGATGCATACACCCGCACCTCTTTAATTCCTTCCAAACACCCAGAACAACTGGCAGCGGTCAAAGGACAGCAGTCGCTATGGTAACAGACCTAAACAAGGCCCAACAGTAACTTGGCCCTCTGTGTCTACCATTTATCCCAGAACAAAGATCCTTTATCTTACATGAAAAAACAGGCGAGAGAGGCGGTGTTAATTTCCCAAAGTCCATTTAGCCCTTTAAAATATTTTTTCAAAGAAAGTACCATGGGGCACACATGCCGTCTATTTTTATAGCAGCTTAATTGAGATCATGCAGCTGTGCAGGTTCAAGCCCCCGCCCCGTCCCTCTATTAGTGCATTACCTCACAGGGTGGATATTCCTTTGACTGAATCAACGGTATCTGCCGTTTTTAGACTAAACAACAAAACTGAAACTTCTGTTCCATGTTGGCATACACGAGTTCCTCTTTGTTGGCTAGAGCATGGAAAGAATAATATTTGGTCTCATTAAACAAAATAAAGCTCATGAGTAGCTTCTGCCTAGATCTTCGCACATTCTGTCCTACTTGAATGTACAGATCTATCAGTATCATGAGCACAGAACATACATTCACAAACATTATCAAGACTTCACACAGTGTAAAAAAAATTGTTAAAAAAGTGTTTTCTTACTGTGCTTGTTTGCAACAGCAGCTGGCTTTTCTTTTTATGACAGGATATTTGTCAAGTTTCCCTCTGTGTGAAAGTGACATTTAATGGGCAAGCAATACAAAAAGCACCAAAGAGAATTATTATTTTTCCGCTAAAAACCACAGTGGTTTTATATGTTTTTAAGATGTTCATAGTCAGTCATGGAATTCATATAAAGCCTTCACCAATTAGATGGTGCAAGAAATGATGCAAACCTCTGCCAGCACATTTCATCTTGCTCTTTTATTTTGGCATTTATTTACCACTGTGCCACTTATTTCCATTTAAGCTTCTTAAATAGACATTTGTGGACATTTTTATAAAGCACTTACAAATGTAGTAACTGTTCATATTCACACCGAGGGTGGATAAAGAACGCAAAGGTTGTTTTTACTTTGGACTTTTTTGATCTTCCTTTTTGTTTTAGTTCATAGTTATGCCAATAAAAACTGAAATTATGTTAAAAATTTATGTTTTCCCTGAAATAAAATCTTCTATTTAATAGATTAATGTTCATTAACTACAGACAGTTTTTACCCAAATATTATATTAAAACTGCAGGAAAGTCTATTTAAAACAATTATAAATGTTTAAAAGCACAATGCTTGTAACACACCATTTAAAATCCTGAAGTAGCAATCTGTTTTAGCAGCTGGTATCCTTTACTTTTTTGCAGAGTATAGATCAGGCTCCAATAAAACCCAATTGAATATATAATTAAAGCTGGAAAATTACAGGCAGGTGTGGTTGAAACAAAGCTTTTGGAAAGAAACATCTAAGGTCATCTTTTACTCACCCTCGTGTCATTTTAAACGCGTACTGTATGACTTTCTTTCTTCTGTTGAACACAAAATACGATATTTTAAAGAATGCTGGTACCCAAACATACAGTACCCATTGACTTGTATTGGTTTTGTGTCTATTCAAGAGAAGTGAATGGGTACCTCTGTTGGTTGGTTTATACATATTTTTTAACATCACAAATAATCACTGTATGACGACTTTGGATATAGATTATTGTCATTATCTAAAGAAAATAAGTGGTCAATATGGTGTTTTAAGTGGTAGTGTGATGCATAACAGCTTTTACAGCATCTTTAGGTGATTGCTTTGGTAGTTTGCTTTGTAGTCTAAGTCAAAAAGCCCACAACTAAATCTCCATTACATTCTGTCGTGGGTGAATCGTTCAATGTTATTCAATGGTATTGTTTGGCCTGTTTAATTGTCTACAAGGCGGAAACCGTAAATTCAATTGCTTACAAAAAGCAAAACAGTCCAGATTGAGTTTAAATCAATCAAATATATTTAAATATAATATTTAGCATTAAGGATTTGTTCAAAGCATTATTAATACAGATGTTTCTCTTAAATGATTAAAGCAATAAATTTTCAGGACAAACATTCATTCTTATTTGAGGATCACAAGAATGAGTCGTTCTTTCTTATGTGGCCAAATCTTAATCATTTACATCAGAGGTTTTCAATCACAGAGCCCGCCAACCTGACTCTCATCCAACCCATATAAAAAGGCTAAAATTTGTATTGGGTAACACTTTATAATAACTTTCAAGTATGTTGACTAGATAACTGCATTGTTAAATGTTAAACAGATCATTCATTGGACAAAACAGTATATACATTTATTCTGTGTGTTTGGCTTATTCTGCCGAGCTCTGAAAGGCCCCAAGCAAAGAAACGGCCGTCCATGAAACCCTTTCCATGAAAAATTTTCCAAATAAACGTTTAATTGCATAAACGAATCAGAGAAAGTAAAACAGAATTCTATTCATTTTGGCTGCCAGAATGTGACATGAGAGAAAAGCAAAGATTTGATGTTTGGTCTGATCCTCATCTCTGTAATTGGTAAATAAATAACACTCTAACAAATTATTCTGTCCCTTTCCTACACTTTCTCTTTACTCTCTCCCTCTCTTCTCACAAACAGTCATGAGGGCTGGAAGTAATCTCCTCTGATTGGCAGCACATTTCTGAAGATGTTGAGTAAGTCAGCGTGTGCTAATAAGAATTCAGTGAGACAGGAAGAGGGTTGATGTGAGCTGTGAACACCTGTGAGGTGTGAGGGTATGAACATCTGTCTCTGGTATGCTGCTGATTAGTGAACATGCCTGAACTTCCTGCAGAATCCCTGAAGATGGAGGTGATGATATCCCCAGTGCTTGACTCCACTTCATTGATGGCACAACAAAGCAGGTCAGAGCTCTGTCCCTGAAGGCAGCCCCATGTTGTCGTTTACAGTACATGGTTTCTATTAAGAAAGTGATAAAACAAAACGACGTCCGATGCAAACTACATTGTAATTATTATAATGTTCTTGCTGTGAATGTAAATGTGAATTTAACTGGGTGACCCAAACCTCCCAGGATACAATGTGTCTAACAACTTTATAACTAAGTGTGGATGCTAAGCAGAACACAAGAAGAACTGATCATTGTTCAGTGGATGTTTCATTCATTTTCAGTTTTTTTTCTAATTCACATTTAGAGAAATGACAGTCTCTCACTTCCATTGAAATGGATCAACAGTTTTATGACATCATACTGTACTTTAGCTTCTCAAAAAAAAATTCTGTCCAATCAAAAGCTGTCAAGATTCTAGAGAATGTAGTGTCTGCCCTGCTATTGGCTATTTTAAAAGTGCAGGAGCAACTCAATATCTCCACTGTTAATTTTGGGATTCAGAGGAATTTACATCAATGCATCAAATAAAGCTACAGATTTCAAGGCATGTCAATGGGTCTTTAAGAGCAGAAGGCAAAATTCAGAATGGACTGTTTCAACGGGAGCAAACATGATGTGCCCCAAATGTAACTTCTGCTAGACCTCCACAAAGATTCTATAACTGTCTATAATGACTTATGATACCATTTAGATGGTTTCACAGTCACAACATAAACAAATGTTACTGCCCATGCATTCATTCGTGGACTGCCCTTAACTTCCACATATTCACAAGTTTAAGAGTGCCTGTAGGTTATTTCTGATAACAAGCAAAAGAAACCGAGAAGAATCGTTACTTGGCTAAACTTGCCTCTCCAATATTTTGAATTTAGACTGTGATACCAAGCTCAACCACTAGATGTCAATGTACCATTTGGTTTCTTTTTATAAATAATCTCGCTGTATATGCTTCCCCGTGGGCATATACATATACACGTGAATTTGTTTAGTAAGCTAATGGAACCGGAGAATGTGGAAACGTCATTTGGAAACCATTTTGAACTCTTCTGCAGCAAGGGGATGGTTTGGACTTTGTGTACCAGACCAAAAACCCGAAATTTACGGAGTGTGGATTAAGCCATGAGTCTGCTCAGACGGATGCATCAGTAGAATTCGTCCTTTTAACAGTTGTTCAAATACTGAAATATTTTAGAGAGATTCTTTTAAGGTCGAAAAACTACATAGTGTTGCTTTAATAAAATTAACATACAACACAATTCAACAACTTGTTTATTTTAATACAATTATTATACAATAAAATTGCAACATAAGTTAATATGAACAAAAATAAAATATAAATAGTTCTATTATTAGACATTACCGAGACAGATTAACAAACACAGACCAGAAGTTTACTCCAGAATGAAAACTGTCTATTGCGAGTTTTATAATCAAATGTTTTCTAGATTAACAATCTCTATGCATTACTTAATTTACTTAACTAAAATGAATAACCTAACCTAATTCATTCAAAACAATGCAAGAAAATAAGTTTGAAATAGGTTGTAAATAGGCTTTTGTTCCAGGGTGAGGTGACCTATATGAATTCGTGAGATTCACAAGAGTAAGATTGCAAATGTAACTGTCAACACATCTGTTCAGTGTCCATACACAAGTTTTTTTTTATAACACAGCTTTTTCTCCATAAACATTTCAAACATGATTCCACAACTATACACAGAAAACAGGATATACTACAGTAAATCCCATGTCGTAAGACATAATTTAACCGTTGCTGTCGTCTTCAACATGCTCCCATCACCCTGGGGCATCAGGGTCAACTGACAGGGCTTGTGGCTGTGTGCTTTCCATTGATGAATGAACCAAACCTGTTATGAATGGCCTTGTGGAATTTTCCCCCGCGCACTTTACTGAAGTTTGTATGGATTGTGCAGAATAACTCTTTTCTGTGTTTTTAATAAGATAACAATGATCTCCTTTGATCTTTGATAGACTCCATGTGTTGTTTAAGACTTCAAAAAATAGATTGTTAAAAAAGAGTTACTTCTGATTATAAACTAGATAGTTCCATTGTAGTTATTAATGCTGATTGATTAAAAGAGTGGAAAGGTTATACTTACCGCAATAGTTCTAGTTATACTGTACAACAAGAGTAAATCATCTTGATGCATCTGTGTAGTAAACTGAAGTTATTTTTTAATAAAATGAACTATCACAGAAATTCTACTAAATTTAAAGATTAATGGAAATTGTATTGGTGTAAATGGAAACTTTAATGTTCTTTTTGGATCTCTACTGGTGGTTCTGTTTATGAAATGTGGTTGGGAACCAAAAGATGCCATTAAATTGCATGGAATAAAGCACAAAACACACTACATGAAGCGAATGTGTTATGATTTTAATCGTGAACGGATGATGGTTCATAATGATTATGGAAACCACCAGGGCATTTATTTAACAATATTTATTCCTACAATGGCACTTCTCACCTGATTATTTTCTAAACTATGCATAACGTAATGAATTATGGTATATACTGTTATTTCATGATTAACACATTGATGTGGAATGTTGCAGTGATATCAAAGGGGAAATAAATGACTTACAATATTTGTCATAAAGGCTAAACCACAGAGGTAAAGCACATATGGCTAACAGCTGGTGTGCAGTTAGTGTTTCCCTTTAAACATTTGTTCGTCTGATATGCAGACCAAACATCTGTCAAATACATCGAAATACAACTTTCTTGTTGAAACATGTATCCTTTCATTTGACTATGTAAAATGAATTATGTTGTTGTTATTATGATATATGATTATTATGATTATGATTATTATAATGAATATTCTGGACAAAACTTAGCACATGTATGAAAGCCTACAGTAGAAATATAGTAACCTCAGTACATGTTGTGGATTATTTAGCGATTGTCTTGCGCCACCAAGTGGTTACTGATGAAACAGCAGTTCAGTATTCATAATTAGGTTTCTTGTTTTGTATTATATAGCCTACTTTACAGGCACATGACAAAAAACAAACCATGTTTGTTTAAATGCTATTTGCTATTATGCAACTATTTGAACGTTTTCACATGATTCTAGTGCTGAATTCTTTTATCACTGAATTCACATCACCGAAGAACTCATGGATGGTGGTGAAGAAGGCAAAAGCAAATCTTCTGCAGTAGAATTTTGGTAGCAGTATTCAATTTACAATTTCTTTGGTCGAACATGGCGAGGTCTGTTCTGAGTGGAACCTGTCCTTTTGAACCCATGTATGATCTTGGCCACCTTGCTACAGCTCAGTTTCAGGATCTTGGCAATCTTCTTATAGCCTAGGCCATCTTTGTGTAGAGCAACAGTCATTTTTTCAGATCCTCAGAGAGTTCATTGCCATGAGGTGACATATTGAACTTCTAGTGACCAGTATGATAGAGTGAGAGCAATATCACCAAATTTAACACACCTGCTCCACAATCACACCTGAGACATTATAACACTAAAGAATCACGACACTGGGAGGGAAAATTTGCTTATTGGGCCCAATTTGGACATTTCTCTTAGAGGTGTACTCAATTTAGTTGCCAGCGGTTTAGAGATGAATGGCTGTGTGTTGAGTTAATTTTAGGGCAAATTTAAACTGTTATACAAGCTGTACACTCACTACTTAACACTGTAGCATAGTGTCATTTATTCAGTGATGTCACTGTGTGTATTCAATTCAATTCAATTCAATTCAAGTTTATTTATATAGCGCTTTTCACAATGTGCATTGTTCCAAAGCAGCTTTTCAGGGGCCAACAGGAAAACAGAAAAGGTAAAACACAGCACAGTGCATGGTGTTTATAGAACAAGCAAGATCATTCTAATGTATATCTAATTAAAAATAAATAATACATTAAATATTTAAACGTAGAGCAGGCAAGCTCATTGGCTGCTGATGGAGGGAACCTATGGTAGAGTTATTATGTCAGATTGGTTCAGACTTTAGGACTGCGCCATCTAGAGTTTCATGCCAGAACTTACTGTGTCAAACACATAAAAGTAGACTTTAATTGGACATAATATTTAAAGGGGTTTGGTGTAATTTTGGGCCAGGATCTATTTTATCTCACGTTCACGTTTCTACCCCCTTTAATCTTATGCATGGATGCATATATAGCCAGAAACAATTGGTTTGATCCATTCACACAAGCAACAGTCTATGTCTCATGTAACATTTATTCATAATTACATTTATTCATAATTACATAGACGTAAAAATTTCAAGGCCACACACACGGTAACACAATGTTTGATGGCCAATGGTACACTGATAAATATGGTTTATAAATAATTTAAAGGTTTGTTTTGTTTCTTTTGTTTGGAGAAATTGGTTTCTCTTTGTTGTTTGTTTATGGTTATGTTTATGCATTTGTATTTTGTGTTTTCGCTTGTAAACCCAAATTTATGCTGCTTTTAAGTGTTGTGCTGTCCTTAAATATAAGTGAAAGAACAATATCCTCTTGTTACTTGTATTAGTAGAGTGTATGTTAGTAGTTGTTTATAAAAAGAAAGACACCAAAGAAATAACTTGCTAAATATTAGGGTTTCAAATCTTTTTTGAAGAAAAATATTTTCGTTATTCAAACACGTGGTTTCACCACGATTCTTATCTGCAGCATAAGTCGGAGGCTGGCAATTAAACGGGTGTACTATTTCCGTTGACCTTTATATTCTGTTGAACATCCGCATAGTAGGGACGATTTCATAAACTTCTTCACAAGTAAAATTGATCATATTAAAGAAAAGATTACAGCTTAGCAACAAGTGGAAACACATTCTCGTAGGCACCCCGGCCTACACATACTACTTGCTACTTGAAAAGACCATCACAGTTCTAGCCCCATTTGAGAAGCTAACAAGAGAGTTGAGATCTCATTTGCCTTTGCGTCTGATGTCATTCCCAGTGTCAGTGTCCTAAAACGCATTCTGACACGACAAACTGAGACCGAAGAGGGAATTTAAAGCATGAATGGCACCCTTCTTGAACCTGCGAACAGACGTTTCAGAGACGTGGAATCTGAGCCACTATACTTGCTTGCATCGCTACTCGATCATAGATATATAAAGACAGGTTTATAAATGTAATCTCTGTTACATTTTTAATTTTGGTATTTGAGTTGCAGTGTGTATTTTTGTTAATAAAGGTACTTCACAAATGAAGAAATCTCAAGACATACAAAGAATGTATTAATGAGTCTATCACAGGCAAGCAAGATAGAAGAAGCTGCCCATCATGTAAACACTCTTAATGAAGTAAAAGAAGGACTGTTAAAACGTGAGTCAGTGTTTTTTGTGGGAGCTTTTCTCTTAATATCTTATGGGAATCTTGAGGTTAATTCAAATATTTTAGTTTACATTGCAAGTATCTTTTTGTTCTGGAACTAAATCCATTTTAAATGGTTATTTTTATGTGTTTATGTCTTTTATAGTTCAACCAAAGAGGTTACATTTGAAAACATTTGTGAGTGCCTTACTGATAATAATTACTGTAATCTACACTTAAGTCATATTGTGGGTTACATATTTCATTTTTTGCACAGTAGAACATTTCTGTAGAACATTTGTTGTGCAGTTTAAGCATGATGCTTTTTGTATGGCTGACAAATGTTTTATAAACAGCTTTATTGATAAAAAGGTCGATGGAGATGGTATTGGATCGGTATCGATAGATACTCAAGGATATGGTATCAGTATCGGACTTTAAAAAGTGGTATCAGCCCAGCCCAAGTCAAGCAAATCGCAGAGGTGGCTGTTAACCTGCACTTCCAAAACCCGCTAATTTTGGGGACGAATTAGCCAGAGTTTAGTGTTTTATTGGGGCATTTAGACATTAACAGCATGGTAAATAAAAAATATATATATTTATAAACTGTATATATAGTGTGTGCCTTTACATGCGTACAGTAAAGCAAGAAAATATACATGTGCAATTTTGAACTATCACCCTAGACTTTAAAGTGCTCTTCTTTTCTTTCTTGGCCAACCAACCAATCACATTCTTTAAAAAACTGTGTCATAAATATCAACAATATCAATATTTTGCCACTCTAAAAAAACGGTTGTATCGAGTGACCCAAGGCGCTTAGTCAAAGCAAGATACAACCCAGTTAGTCGTGCCAAAATGCCTTTCCAGGGGGCTCACTGTAATCCGATGGCAGGACATTTAGGGCAGGCAGCGACGCCCAAAAGCACCATTGTGCTTATATAGGAAAATATTTAAAGGGTATTGGGGTAATTTGGGGGCAGTATCTGTTTTACCTAACTGTCCCATTTCTACCCCCTTGAAACTTATGAATAGATGCATATATAGCCAGAAACAATTAGTTTGATGCATGCGCACATGTAACAGTGTATGTCTCATGTAGCATTTCTTTATAATTACATAGACATGCTAAAAATGCAATGCCACACACACGCTTCATGTCACACATGTGTGATGACCAATGCCACACTAATAAATATGGTTTATAAATAATTTAAAGGTTTGTTTTGTTTCTTCTGTTTGGAGAAATTGGTTTCTGTTTGTTTATGCTAATGCATTTGTATTTTGTTTTACATCTATTCTAAATCATACACATCTTACAGACATCTTCTAGATGTCTATATGACATCTGACAGTAGATGTCTCAAGAGAAGTATTGCAGACTCCCCGACCTGCGAGAGGGTTATGTGACAAGCAGGACGAGGGCCGTGAATTTGTTTTGCACCGGTCTCGCATCTCTCATGGAGGAGCTCCGGAAGCATATGAGGAGTGATAACAGTGAATGACGAGAGAAAACCAGCCCTGGGTTTTTAAGTAGTGTTTAATTATGCTTATGTGGCCATGTCGACCATGAGGGAGCTGTCGGCACTTTACTTTCTTTTTGTTGTATGTTCATTTTATTAAAAGTTGTTTAACGTTCGCCGGTTCCCACCTCCTTGTTTCCGTTCATAGGAACAATGTTACACCCCTGTAGTTTTTTATGGGATGTTTGCTGTACAAGCACATTCAAAAAAAGTTAAAATAAAAAAAGATAGTATAACACATAGATTTTCACCATAAATGTATTTTTTCGGTTTCTTTCCTTCCCCCAACCCATATGTGGTCAACAGATGCATTTACAAATAACATTACAAACTTTGCTACGTTTTATTGTGTTTTTCATATTTATTATTCTAAAACACGTGAGAAAACACAATTGAAACACAATAAGTTAGACTGTAGTAAAAAGCACTTCAGATTTCTTTCCACATACATCATTAGTGTACAAGCCCCTATGAAAATAGCATAGAAAGTGTGCATACAGTTTTTAGCCTTTTCCATACTTTACAGTCTACATAGGAATTTCCCTTGGCTGAATGAAAGACGTTGCAACCCTCACAACATACCCTAAATTCATTATAATATTTGAATATTCATATCCGAACAACATCAATAATACAAAGCTTGGCTAAATTATTTTGACAAATGCCCTTTCTTCATATTAGAGCTGATCCGTCTTTACACACATGTGAACAAGTATATATAATAATATAGAGATTTTTCAACATAAAAAAACATTAAATAGTCCAAGAAGCTTCTTTTTCTCACTTGGCTTCAAGTTTGAAACAGTTTTGAATATCGTTGCATCACCAACACACAACCTCGCATGCACACCCTTGCAAATAAACAGACACGCTTGCAAATAAACACTGCATAGAAAACTTCATCTTGATCAGGAATAATTGGAGCTGTTACTCTTAGCTGTGAACTCCCTGTTTGTCTATCCTTTCAGAGAAGACTCTTTGTTGCCATGGAGACAAAGCCAAGAAGTGTTTGGCCAGCGGAGACAAATCCAAGACGTGTGCAACTGCAGTTCAACTCAGCAGCCGACAGATATCGGTGCCAATAAATAGATACGGAAGGATTTGTTCTAAAAATATAAGTTGATTATTTCATAACACTTTTGTTCAAAGATTCCGAGAGTAAAATAAAGAAGTGGAGTGGCTGAGGAATTCAAAGTCACTATTGCTATTGCACTTGCATCAGTCCGGTTCATATAATCATGCTCTCAGCGATCACAGGTAGCAAATATCCAAAACTTCAAGTCAAATGAGAAAAAGAACCCCCAACCCCTCCAAATAAACATAATAAAACGGTACAAAGCAAATAGTAACAATTATAATAACAATAAATGATTATATCAGGGACAACCAATATAGTCTGTGGAGTATAAAAAGGAAACATTGTAAAAGTGATTGTCAAAGATAGAAAGTGTCGAAAACATTGAAGGCATCAGCGAGTTGACCGTTTCATATTAAAGGAATAGCTCAGCCCAAAATAAACCCAAACCCTCGTGTTGTTCCAAATATGTAAGAGGATATAGTTACCAGCCAAATGTCAGAACTGCCCTTTTCCACAAAGAAATGTACAATCAGCACAAGCTCAAGAGAGGACAAGGATATGCTTAATTAGTAGTTTGAACGACTTCCATGATATGCAATTTTGAAGCCATATGATACCTGGGTTTAAAGAACAGATGAAAACACTGGCCAACGTTCGATATGTAAACTGTATTAATTCTTGCATTTTAATGGTTTCGTGTACAGCATCAAAGTCCCACTAACTGTTAACTTTTATAGAAAGACTTTACAATAAGGTTGTTATTTGTTAACATTAGTAGATGCATTAGCTAACATGAACATACAATTAGCAATATAGTTATTCAGTATATTTATTAATCAAAGTGAAAAAATTAAATTCAGATTTTATTTACTTGACTTTTTGTCATTTTTAACCCCGTCTGCCTTTCTTTTGCTGAACACAAAAGATGTTTTAAAGAATGTCGATAACAGAAAACTGATGCTACATAAAAGTAAATGGGCACCATCAGTTTTTAGTCAGCAATATCTTTCATAATATTTTATGTGTTTTGCTAAAGAAAGACATACAGGTTTCACAACAACTTGAGGGCGAGTAAATGTTATCATGTTTGGTTAAACTGTCCTTTTAATGTCAGTATGTGTATTTCCTTCTGCATTAACTATTGTTAAGAGTTACATTTAATTTTAATTATGTATTAGTAAATGCTGAAAATAACGTGAATTGAGATAAAAAACTTTTGCAAAATTATTCTTAATTGTTAGGGCATGTAAGCTAATGCATTAACTACTTGTTAATAGAACCCAACCTTGTTATAAAGTATTACCCCTTTTACTGTACAAAAAAAGAGCATCCAGGAAATGTAGCTTAATCTGATTTTATGTACCAAAAAAGAAAAGACTGCAATAATATCATGAGGGAGATTAAATAAAACCATATTTTTAGGTGGACTATTCCTTTAAAATATTCAGAACAGAAAGCCCAAAATTACAGCACTAGAGATCAGAGAGACCCGGCTTACACAGTTGTTCAAGCATTTGGCAGTCACATGGAAGAGAAATATACCATCATTTTCATTTAAAAACATAAAGAAAAGCCTAAACTCGCCGAAAGTAATTCCACACAGACACAGTGTCCTCCACTCGCTTCTGTTTTGTGTCCTTTAGCATCCACAGCAATGAATCCATACTGTATCTTTTCACAGAAGAACAATAAGTGAATTCTATGCACAGACACCGGAGACATGTGCTGTGGTCCAGTCAGTGTGTGTTGGATGAGTCCAAAAGTGCATTTATAAAGACATACGCACACATTCACACTCACACAGTCACACTGAGATGGCATGGCTTACACTCCCAATAGCCCTATTTCTGAACCCCTGAATCCTGCTGAAGCATTTTTTCTGTTTCTTGAAATCTCTCATACACTCATGTAAAGCACGCACACGCGCACACACACACACACGCGCTCACACACACACACACAAAGGGAGTAAGCCAGTCCCTGAAACTGTTTTGGGAACGGTCTTGTTGGCTGATAAATAAAAATCAGTCTGTATGAGGAAGAGCATTAGCTAATGCCAGTCTTCGTCATCTGCGTCCTCCTCTTCCTCTGAGGAATCATCGCTGCTCGCTCTTCTCGTTCTGTCCTGATTCCCCATCGCTCTTTTCTGCTGGGCAGCCAGTAACGCTGCGGCCGCCTGCTGTTGAGCCTCCCGCTGTTCGGCCTCCCGCTGCAGGAGTGCAGCCTGCTTCTTTTCGGCTTCAGCGTGACTCTTCATGTGAGCGCTGCGACTCTTCACTTTGAGGAAGATCCTGAAGAGAGCACAGAGGTCAGATTAGCACAAAACATGTGCAGAAGTGTATCAATTCATATGAGCTTCGCATTGTACAAACTTCCTTATTCAGGAGGGCGTGAGAGTTACCTTTAAATGCTAATAAACAACGCTATCAAAATCAACTGTAAAGTCCTGTGACACCAACATTAACATTTTAATACATTCCTACTAGCTTTGCGGCAAATGTATGCTAGTTTACTCCTAAAAGATGATTAAATTAGCATTGAGCTGACAAACAGTCGTATTTAAAACTTAAAGGCTTTCCATAAAAATGCCCATAAAATATTTGTTTCTCTTTGATGCAGCTTTGATATAAACTATAGGATGAAAAACCCTCAATGTCCAAAACTGTGTTTATTAAAGGCGGGGTATCTGATTTCTCTTAGCCGTTGTTGACACACCCCTACGCCAATCTTTCCATCAGTGCTCGGCTCAACCAATGTCCATCCTAGGCACTGTGCACTTGACTACTGATTGGCTGCAAGTTTGTTTTGGTACCCAGCCCGACTTTGTCTAAACTGGCGTAATTCAGAAATCGGACACCCTGCCTTTAAGCCATTTCATGGGGTCCGAATTGCGTTCTTACAAGAGTTTACATATTTCGTTTTTGGCTTAACCTTGTTTAGGCTAAATTCAATTCAATTCAAGTTTATTTATTTAGCGCTTTTCACAATGTGCATTGTTCCAAAGCAGCTTTACAGGAGCAAACAAGAAAAACGGTAAAACACAGAAAGGTAAAACACTGCACAGTGCACGGTGTTTATAGAAAAAGGAAGATCATTATTATAAATAATATCTAATAAATAAATAATTAAATAAATACAGTTTGCTAGATGCACTACAACATCTGTACCTTTTTCATTGTGTGTCAGAAACTGCATTAAGCTTTATCATGTGATCACTTATACCATGTTGTTTAAGACTACAGTCGTGATATGAGAAAATGACATTTTATTCAAATAAGTTAATCATTCAGTATCATAAATAAAAACATCCGAGTTTACTATCTGAACATATCTCAGTACAAAAAAATAAATAAAGAGATAAACTACTACATGTCAAAATGACACACATGGTAATGATCAGAGAACCGTTTTTTAGCATCTCTGTGCTCTTGGTTGCCAAGAGACAGTTGATTTTAACACGCCAAACGTTGCCATGGATAAAATCTTCCATCAAAGTCAGATGTTGCTTTGCTACTAGACTGATCTCTGATGAATGTTATGCAAGAGCCATTAGGCTTCATTGATTCTGTAAGACCCCTTGCTCTTCTTATGAGCACATGCCACATAAAAATCTATAGCAGTACACGTGAGCTGTAACTGCTCACCAGTGTCACAGAAGTTACAGACTGTTTTTCAATATATATTGATCAGGTTATATCCAATTCTGCAAGCCAAACAACATTTATCCATTACTATTGTTATCATAAATGTTATTGTTTAAGTATTTTTGTTTTTATTACTGTTGATGTTCATAATATTTAAGATTGATTCGGTTTATATTTTGTTTCATAATTTTAAATTACATTTAGTTTATTAATAATTATTGTGTTCACATAAGACAATGTTTAACTAAACTCAAAACAGCTTAACTTTAAAATATACTTTAACTTTTTTTAATTGGTCATATGAATTAACCTTTTTTAATTGGTCATATAAATAAACTTTTTTTACCTGGTCATATAAATTATGTTGTATGATGTTAACTGACCTGCCGCACTTCTTGCAGGGAAATTCACCCTCTGGGTTAGTTCCCTTTCCCGTGTTGCCAGACCCACTCTTCCTGCCGGTGGTGTCGGGACGAGGTTTAGATGGTGGTGCTGGCACGTGCCTGACCATCGTGGACGGATCACTCGTGCTGTCCGCTTGATTTCTTAAGACCAGAACGGCTGCAGCCTATCAAGAAAAACATGGTCAGTATGCACTACAAACTAGTTTATTATAGTTGACAACCACTGTTCTAATAATTGAGCCACTCCTTTAAAATAAACTCAAACTTCCCACTGCACCACTCTTTACTAACCAGCTTTAAATGTACTATGACCAGATACTGCAACCGTGCAATTTACACACCTAATGATGAACACCACCAGAGGGCGCTTCACATAACTTACAGTTGTTAAATAATCAGAAGTACTGCTTTTAAAATCCCTATGTGTGTTGTTTGTGGTGTTGTAATTTTTAAAATGACAAACAACACAAGTATATAGCTGTCTTTAAGTGCTTTTTGCACCATTTTTCTATCAAACTCACATTTTCAGTGGCTTGTAAAGATTGTGTCACCCTGCCCGGGCTGTTTTCTTGTCTTCCGTCACATGACCCTTCCCACTTCCTGCTATCCTCCTCTTCTTTCCGTGATTCAAATTTCTGTGAGCTCTGCAGATTGATGGAAAAAAATCACTATAGTGATGCGTTGGTCTATGCAAAATCAAGCGAACAGGTGCACACACACATAGAACAGAAGCCACAGGAACTAACTTTATTGTCCACTTCCTCCTCTGCTGTAGGTTTAGTCTCCGATGGCTCTGCTTCTCCATATAAGAGCGTTCCGTTCCTGCCGATCTTCACCTGTTTCTTATACGTGTAGTAAAACTCCACACACTGAGCCACTGTCTTGGAGCTCACCTTTGAATGAAACACAAATATTGCACACAATTCACACAAACAAACCTTCAAAATTCAGCAGTTTTCTTTTTGCACACTACAGTTTGGGACTGTTGAACAAAACATGAGCCCTGTAATACATAACTGTGCATGTAAAACAAATTCCCGTATATTGAAAAGAATTTGAAGTCTAAACAGTTTCGAGGCCCCATTGACTACCATAGTAGTTTTTTTAACTTACTATAGAAGTCAATAGTGGCCCAGAACAATTTGGCTAGAGACATTCTTCCGAATATCTTTCGTGGTTTTCAGCAGGACAACAAAATGTATACAGATTTGGAAATATAAGGGCAAGTAAATGATGATATTATTTGATATCGGTGTAAATTATCTATTAATGAGTTGCACTGTTAGAACAAGTTCTGTTTAACAAAACCCATCCTACCACTTTCTGGACCATGAAGAAGTCCTTTTTATAGGCAGCAATGCCTCTGTTGAATAATCGTCTTTCTTCGGGCGTCCAGCTGTCGGAGCCTGTGCAGGACACACAAACCGTTCATGAAATCAGAAAGGGGCCTTCCATGCATCCTATTCCCTCACAGACCACCCCCCAGCCCCCCCCCCCGTCACAAACGCATACATGCACAAATATCACAGAAACAGCAGACGGTCAGCCCCAGCTTCAGGACAAACAATAATGCCCCTGTTTTCTACCAGGAATTAACAACATGCCACAGTCACCCCCACCCCCTCACACACTCCCAGACTCTACCCATCCACCCACTCATCACCCTGCACTCTCTGCATCCGACCCCTCCCCTCTGCTGTACTCCAGCTGCTTTTGTTTACAACCAAATGGCAAGAGCAGCTTTGGAATGCCAGCGCAGGGGGATGCCGCGTACCCAGAGCACAGGCCGACATACCATTGGGATTATTTCATGTCACCCCACTAAAAAAAAGTGAATCAAATTGTAGTTGGCAGTGGCTAGGGACTTACCAGAGTAATGGTAGTCGACCAGAGGGTGTGATTTGGGAAAGATGGGGTTTTTTAACAGCAGACAGGTGAGAGCCCCCTAAAAAGAAAAGGGAATTTAGATTTGGTTTAAAGGAAGAGAGTATAAAACAGCTTTTTTTATTTGAACTTGACTAGCCAAAACTTGTATATTGAAAACAAGACAAATAAGTTAAGTATGAGTTTTCATGGATTCTGGCACGCTACACGGCAACAAAGCATGGAAACACTTAAATATATCCCACTACACAGTGACATTTATGCATTGAGACTTTTTTTATACAGAGAGCCGTGCTTTTGAGTTCCTACACTTCATGTGTTTCCTGGGAATCACAGAATTGACCTTGGTAATGCAAACATCGCCTTTGACCTGTTGATCTACAAAGACAATGAAACCAAATATATGTAGAAACATTTGAATTAAAAAAACAAGTTGTTTTAGTTTGTTATTTGCCTAAAAAAAAAAAATTCCCATAATACCACGTATGCTCTTTATTATTATAGGTAAAAATAATTGTTAAGCGCTGTATATTTAGCTTTTCATTTTATAACATGTTTTAAAATCTGTGGATTTATTCTAAGTTTACGACAATAATCCTTCTAGTTGTGATTTGACTGGAAACGGAACAAGGAAAAGAAACGGGTCAGGGCATGTTATCCCACCAGTTTATATTAAAATCTGGGATAATGGAATCTGATAAAGAAAGAGAGATTCATGGCATGAACTTAACACAAGAGAGATGAAGTGAGAGAAATAAATGGGAAAAGGAGAAATACAGTTCTGCAAGACTGTCTCCATTTCCTTGACAACATTTGTAAAGGTCTATTCAAAGCCTGCTGTGTAAATCAGGAGATAATAATCCCTCTCCGTCTATATCTCTCTCGCTCTCTATGGTACAGTTTCTCAGGCTACAGAAATCCAGGACACCTTTTCTGGGTCATTGAACTTTAACTTCTTTGCCACTTCATTTCTAGTGACTGTGGACAGGAAATGATACAGAGAATGGGTAAGAACCTGTGTCGCCTGAATTTTTTAGATTCAAGATTCAACTTTATTGTCATTACACAAATACAAGTACAGTGTAACGAAATGTGGTTTAGGTCTAACCAGAAGTGCAATTAGAATGAACACCAATGCTAAGGAGTATTGCTTTTTTATACACTGACTGTATAGTATTGAGCCTATAAAGCCACACACAATGTACCAGAGATGTATCAGAGAAATATATTATAGAAATAATAGAAATGGAGAGATAAAGAAAAAAAAAGTAAACTAAATGTAAATCCATAGGCGGTTCTTCGGTAGGTAGGGGCTTTACAGCAAGAAAAATATTTAAAAACTACGTTTGTAAAATTACTAAACTGTTTTGAGAATCTTTGTTTTTTACACTTGAAAAACATGTCTATAGTTTGTGATGAACTGTTAATGTGCTTGGACCTTTGTGGCTCAGAAATTTTAATTTTAATTCTAGAACATCGTGCTTGCTGATTGCAAATAATTTAATATCTAATTAAATGCCATTCATATATTTGTACAAGTGACTAATAAACACTTTCACGAATACATTTTGGGAACAGTATAAATTAAAAACTCTGTACATCTGTACAAATAATGCTACATTTATGTAAGCCAGATGACTGATTTGCACATAGAGATAAACTACAAGTACCAGAGGTCTAGCAACTTTACTGCAACAAAATAAACTATTTACAGCAATGCAGTCCAACTTGTTGAGCTTTTTTATCTGCAGTTAACGCCAGTAACCTCAAAAGAAGCACCCACACAACTCGCAGTTTCAATTTCAGCAGAAGCTATTGTTCCGATGCAGCAAACACAAGCAGCACATCAAATGTAATAAACAGTTCAGCTCAGAAACACCACGCACTAGATCCAGGCCTCTTTTGCGTGTGTCGTTCTGGACGCAAGCCTATGATTGACAGGCCGTTGCCATGGCAGCAGTGTGACAGCTCAGCGGTAAGTGACTGGCTGTTGTGCTGTTGCAGCTGCTGGCTCAGCGGAGCGAACATTGAAAAGAATCAGATCAAAACGTACACACCCGTTGCGTCATCAAAAGTTGCATGTTTGCGTGTGAGCGGACTCGATGCCATCGAAGGAAACAATGCGTGTGATTTACATACACATTTTTCCGAAATGACACAACTGCGTTTGCATGCGCTGCCCTCACACATGCTGCACCTTGTCTGGTTTTGCAATGTGTAATTCCACATTCCACTTAAATCCACATAGAAGATACGTCCCGAAGCTCAGGTAGTGTCACGGTCGTCTTTAATGTCGATTAAGATAAAAGCACCCGCTAAATGTATACATGTACATTTTATAATTCAAAATGCATATATGTCAATCCACTTCATTTCAACTTAGCCAATACATCTCCTAACAGATATTTCCCTGTTTACAAACAAAGTGTTATTCAAATGTTTTCCACTCATATGGCTATCCCAACCTTACTTGCACGGAAGTGCTTTCCAAGTTTAAAAAGTCCAATGGCCAGGTGTTAACTGGTTGGATAATTAAGCAATGCAACGGCACACCACACGAGACTCACCATGATGTCACCTTTGCATTCATACAGGCAATGCATGGCCAGTTCCTGATTGGTCCCACCTCCACACAACGCACTTGAGCATGCCAGGTGCATGAGCTCGTCCACTGCAGAAACAAAGGAGGAGTGTTAAGGATTCCTAAAGACAAGGTCATGCAGACTTTGTCTACGTCCTCTTCAAACTACCAAACATTTGGCATTTGTTGAATTGAACAGCAGAAGTGTTGTTGTAGGATTGTATAAGGTCTAAACCTCTCTGCGGTTGCTGAGTGCTGGCCTCGAGGTCAGTCAGTGGCGCCCACAACTGTTCAGCTTTGTGTAGGTCGTGCTGCACTGCCGAACGGTCCCTGTGGTCTGGAACTTCTGCCTGGTACCGAGATCCAATGTTTATACGCCTGGAGAGAGAGAGAGAGAGAGAGAGAGAGAGGAGATATAAAATATATACTGGTTGCTCTGGCAATCTAAACTTTGCATGTTTAAAATATTAATGTTTTCATGAATTAATTTATTAATATTTAATTCCAAATATTTTCCTCAACAATCAGAGTTAAAAAAAAAGGGTCGGATGATTTTCAACTATTTTTAGTAGCTGGGATGTCCCCCTTTTGCTTTAGTTACAGTATGCACACTAGTTGGCATGAACCCAAGTATTCAATGTTCCAAAGAACATCTTGTGCGCTTCAGTGGAAGCGACGAAATGTGATCTTCTGCACGCAGTAGTTAATGCTCAATGTCACAAACTTGTGTACTACAAATAATGTCTTATTATTTGACATCACAACATTATGACATACTTTTTTAAACCACCTTCTTAAAACCACCTTTAAAAGTTCTGTTGTCGAATATAAACCTTTGGACCCTATTGTATATAATCCATATCCTAGTTTAAGATGAAGAAGACAATTACAATCTGTCATTAAGAGTAAAGGGAAATCAATTTGAATGAATTGATCTCTAGCGTCAGTTCGTTTCTGAAAATCAAGAAAATGGCTTGACCGGGGGTATTTTGAATAAAATTAACACCCTGTGTTTTTCCAAAGCCAAATGTTCCAATATCTGACTGCCAAGGTCTGGGGATAAGACAAGACAGATTTTGCTTTATTATTTTGTTCCAGAATGTGCTTTCGTCTTGCATTGGCCAAATCCAAAAATGAAGGGTTCTGTGCCATTCATTGAGAGTGAGTTTCTTTGTATGTAGAAGAGAAAGAATCTTAACTGAACACTAAGCATTGCATAAACCGGCTGGTACCAGTCAGAGACGATATCCCATAATTCTCTCTGCTCAGCCACTATCCTCCACCCACTCTCATGTAAGATTTAAGAAACCATTTCAGACACCGTTCTTCCATTAATACAAAAAAAACATGTCACACCAATGCTACTTTTAAAGGAATAGTTCACCCCCCAAAAAATGTCTGTCATTTGCTCACCCTCAAGTTATTTTAAGTCTCCTAACACTCCTTAATAATCCACTGAACACAAAAGAAGATATTTCAAATTATGTTAGAAATCAAACCATTCTGGGGCACCATTGACTTCCATAGAAAGGATAATAAACCAAAGTACAGTTTGGTTTCTTACATTATTTGAAAAATCTTTAGTGTTCAACAGAACAAAGAAACGTATACAGGTTTAAAACAACAAGAGGCTGAGTAAACTATCCCTTTAAATGCACTTAATGTATTGAGCTATAAAAATGCATTTTGCAATTCTCTTACTATTTACCTTCTTGTCATTCTAAAACTGTGCCCAAGTGACATGTTGTCATAGCGGTCAGAACATTTTTAATGTGACATTACTGAAATATCGAGTTGTTTTCCCCCAAAACAGTTACATGGAAAATGAACTACAAGCCGTACATACTTTCTCGCTGAAACTCTTGAGTGCTTTATAAAGTGTAAAAATGAGTCATAATGTACTGCTTTTGTGTGCAATCACCTAACTGGATATTCATGAAATTATCATATTCTGTGTTCTGAAATAGAAGACAGTCATACAGATTTGGAGCAAACCTTCGTGTAAATGATTACAGAATTTTATTTTTCTCTGGGTAAACTACTGCCTAATCAAGTTTTATTTGTATTTATTATTTTATATTTTGTTAAGGAAATGTGTGCAGTGTGGGTGCTTCATTTGAATGATGTGAGTACTTACGGCTCAATGCTGACAGGTGTAGCTTCGGTCATAGCAGAGAGCACCGGAGGTGTTATATCACTGCTATCTGCACATTTACAAACAAAAGACATTAAACATAAGCATAACCACTTTGTCTTATTAAATACGATCTTGCTTTGTCTGTATCTGGTAAAGCTACATTTTAAAACCTAGTGAACTAGGCATTTTCATACAGTAGGTGTGGAAAAAAACTGTTCCATAGAGTACATGGCTTTTTCAGAGATACCTAATTTTTTGACTCATCAAGTATCATTTTACTGCTTTCCTTCTGAAACCTTGTATCTCCATATACAGTGATTTTGCCGTCATTATTATTAGTCACCCTTCATGTTTGTCATTGGGTTTGCTAATATCCAAGCAATAAATGTTGAGAAAGTCAACTTTGACAACACAATATTTAATCCTTTAAAAAGTTTTGGAAGGACAGCAAGAATTTGCAGATTAAGCTACACCAAAACACAAAGAAATAAGGCAGAACTAAGGAAAAACTATTAATTTATCAAACAGAGTTAAGAGAAATTTCGACCAACAATAACTTGATCAAAATAATAATTGTTTTATCTATATAAAATGTTTTTTTATCCATTATGTCTATGCTATGTGTTTCTGGTGTTATAACCATACAAAAATTAACAATTGTTTTTATTACAATAAAAGTATTATCAAGTGTATTGCCATTTGTATTGTATTGAGTTTTGAAATTAAACTACTTTTTATTTAAACTGTTTACTTTGGTAAAACCATGGATCATTTATGGTGAATATGGTTTAACTATAGTAAGCATGTTTGTTTTAACATTAATAAAATGATGAGTGTTGAAGTAGTAAAGCCTTAGCATAGCAATGTATGCTAATGACAGACTCTTAGACAATACTTCAAAAGATCTGCTGCCTACATAGAACATTCCAAATCAGTCACTATAACATATTCTATGACAGTAAGGATGATCCCTAATTAGCCAGCTGCCTGTGTAGACATCTCACTAGGTTTTTAAAATAGTCATCAAGTAAATTATTAAAGGAATAGTTCACCCAAAAAATGAAAATTAATTTGCCATTATGGCGTTCAAAAACTGTAGGACTTTCTTCTGTTGAACACGAAAGATATCTTAAAGAACATTGGTAACCAAACAAAATTGACCAACATTGACTTCCATTGTAATATTTATCTTCTCTTGTGACCCACTTAAGAAATTCTGGTTTTGAACGACATAAGGGTGATTAAAAGATGACAATTTTTATTTATGAATGAACTATCCCTTTAAATTCAAAACATTGAATAAAGTGTAGCTTTTATTTTTCTGTCCTACTATACAGACAGTGAAAGAAACTCACTTGAGCGCAGGAGGCTGCGGGTGGCAGATTTGGGCGTGGCAGGAGGAGGCAGCCCCTGAATATTCGCTGCCACGGATGCGGCAGCAGCTGAAAGGAAGGTGGAGAAGTAAAGACCTGAGCCCTCTCGAACAGGGCTGAGGATGGGCGGCGGAGTATAAGGAGGCATTATGAGCGGGTTGTCAACCATGCGGACAGGTGAACGTAGATGGCTCTGGTATGGCGTGATGCTGGAATAAACCGGTGGGACTATGAAAGTTCCGAGTTTAGGTGGAGGAATGAAGAGCGGTTCTGGACGAGGTCGTCGCTTGATTTTGGATGATTTGACATCGGTATCATTTCCGCTCCCTGTTCCACCATTCTGTTGAAGAGTTTAGACATTGGCAGGCTGGTTAATATACAAACCCATCTAAACGCATAAACCATAAGCAGTCTGGAGGATCCTAATAAGCGTTGACTCGACTCATATCTTATAAATCTAATGGGGAAATGGGGCAAGTGATGGATTAGGGTGCAGAGAATGGACTGGGTCAAAATTATCAGGATTACTGGGGGATTTTAATCCATGGATTAAAGAAGGGGAAGGGGTCAGATCAGAAGGCAGAATGCAACAAAATGTTAATCTGATATTAGATCAGTAATGTACTCACCTGGCCGGAGCTTTCAGACAAAGAGTTACGCAATGAGCGCCGTCGCGTAACAATCACAGACGTCTTGTAATCGGAGATCATGTCGTGAGAGTCCAAAGGCCGCCTTGGCCAGCTGGCTGTGAGAGAGGCCGGCTCGTGGTCCGGAGATGAGGTCTGCCTCACTGGCACAGAGACAGGAATGACCAATGGCATGAGGCTGTCATCTTTGGGCCTCTTGGCACTGCCTTGATCCATCTCAGTCGCGCCTCGACCTGGACCAGACGGGGCCACTGGGGGACTCCAGGGTCTGTGGGTCTCCTGCTGACAACATAGACGATTAACACACTGAAATTATTAATTTCAAACACTTCACAAAAAGTTTATATTTCTTAACTGATGTAAATTAAATGACATATACAGTTTTTCAGAATTTAATAATCTTTGTTAATGTCAACGGGGCAATTCCAGCGTTATAGACGTGACAGTTTCATTCAAAAGTTGAAATATAAATTCCCCGAAAACGTTTTTTATCACCAGTATACCCAACAATCTTACTAAGCCCCTGATGAATCGAGACATCAGAAAAATAGTCTATTTACAAGTTTTCCATTTTAAAAGAAGAAAATAGTTTTTGAGAGACAACATATTTTGTAGGATTTTTAGGAATAAAAAATGTATGAAGAATATGTACAGTTATGGATGTGACAAATTTGTTGTGACACAAAAACACACAAAAAATGCCTTGCAAACTTTAAGATAGAGTTCACTGGCATTCAACCACCAAATACTGTCAAACGTCCAATTGCTATGGTAAGAATCTTTCGTAAAAATGTTTGCATGAAATTGCCCAGTTAATGGCAATATAACTGTTCATGTTACTACAGAGAGAATGAGTAGGAGCTTCTTCCCTCTTCCAGAACTCTCCTGCGTAACATGCACTCATACCACAACAGCACTGTGTTTGCACACAAATATGCATATTGTATACATTTTATACTACAGATATATATACATATATTGCACGGCATCTGCACTTTACATGGACACTCCCCTACACTATTTATGAGTGTAACACACACTCATATGACAAAAGGACAGTTTTGCACACACATATGCATACATTGCACAGCACCTGCACTTTACATGGACACTTCCCCACTCCCCTACACGATTTATATTTATATATCGTTTAAGCTTCCTTACTTTCCCATCTCCTTTATAATCTATTCGGACAGTCGAAAAAGCTTTTCAATGGATGTCGTACCTATATGGTGTTGTATGTGACGAATAAACTTTGAACTTTCATCTAATGTTAACATTTAAATATATATAATTACATTTTTTAATTAACATTAACTAAGATTAATAATTCTGTAGAAGTATTGTCCATTCTTAGTACATGTTAACAATTAATGTTAACAAATACAACCTTCTTGTAATGCGTTACCTTAATAATTAAACTAAAGGCTTTTATCTGAGCTGTGTGAATCCTTCCTTCATTCTGTATTTGCTATGCATTAGGGGAATAAGCAAGTGCTCAAGAGCTGATAAGATAGCACAGGAAAAGAGGTAAAGTCCAGACCATTTATCAAAACAACCATAGGACCCAGATTGACCTCAATTTCCTATACATAGTATGTATTGTGTTGTGTCACCAGCATTTAAGATAAAGGCCACCAAATAGGCTGAGATCTCAGGTTCCGTATAACACTGTGTCTACCTCAGACGAGCAACAGCTCATCCAGTGTGGACATTTTTTATATTATAATGGGTTGTAATGGGTTATATTGTCACGTCGCATCGTACCGCGTCCGGTGTAGACAGGGTGTACCCCTCTTGTGATATTAATGATTTAAAAAAGCTTCCTTCTATGTGGGATCACTGAACCGCTGCATTGAATTTGCCCTAGAACAGGAACTCAAAACGAATCAAGTGGATCCATTTGCAATTTCACAATGTCCAAAATGTAAAAACCTCACACACATTGATGTTCGAGTCAGAAGAACATATTCTGGGAGGAGCCACAAATCTAAGTTTCCCTTATTGTGAGAACAATTCCTGTTTCTCTTTATTACAAACCCAAAGTGGAAGCAATCGAGCAAAGAAAATAAAACCACTGAAACTTCACTGACCTGTAATGAAAAAACACAAAAACTGCAATATGCGTCACTTCTACCACACGTCTAGCTGGAACATGTGTGAAAATGTTGAAATCCCTGAGGATGTGGCCCGTTTTATCTAAAGTGTGACCTTGCTGGCACGGCTGAGGTATTCAGATTAGCACATGAAACCACTTGCTTATTACCCTTAAAGAAAAGGCATTTCAGACTGCTTCCAGACAAAAGCAGATGAAAAAGCATTTAATGACTCCCATCAGTACCTGGTCACAATAATCTTCACTGATTTATGTTCTTGCTAATTTTAAAATACCTGGAATCAAGTTTACGTAAGCAACTTTCATTACCGTACCTTGCAGACTGTGTTAGTGTTGTTATCTGGCCCACAGATCAAGCATATACATACATACTCGCACAACCTTTCTTTGTTATCATCGGTTGGGTGTCTTCTCCTTTTCTAAGGAATTTTACGTAACAAGGAAAAGAAGACTGAGCTAAATAGCATTTCCCAGAAACATTTCTGTCCACTCCTGAAGTAATACATGACTGCGAATTGCACTAATTCATTGTGTACAATAAGAGCATAAGCAAAGTAAATACCACAGTCCAAAGATGGAAGATGAACTACCGGCTCTGGGACAAATTCTCTTTCCAAACACTGACAATTATCCGTGAGATGAACAGAAATGTGCTTTTGGGCTTTGGCCTAAATGTTTCGGCTTCTGGGCCACTGTGCTGAGGGTGGAGTGCACTTGCTGGTAGTAGAATGAACTGTCACCCATGAGACAGTCGCAATTGTGTGGAAAAGCTTTTGTTTTGGATCTAAAGATTATGTGACCTAATGGTGAGAATCGGTGAGTGTTTCTTACTACTGTTACACTCCTTTAACAACTGAAAAACCTGCAGAACCTGTAAGCATTTGAAACAGGTACAATATACTCTGTTAGATTCTGCTAATTCTGGTACATTTACAGTTTTAATGCACAATTAATGTACAATGTCCCTGTTAACTAAAGAAAGAAAGTAAAGAACGTGTAAAACAGACTTGATGAAAACTTCTAGTGAGGTAGTTTATTGTCCTAAAAGATCCGCTGTGGTAAAATCTAAATTTGTTTATACATTTTTAATAGGCTTTAAGACAAACTTTGAGCAGATTCATCAGTGGCTGGGGACGGTAGCATAAACTGCTTGGACTAGTCTTACAAGTTAGTCATCCAATTTTTTCTTCAAAACTGGTCATAACTTCTTTTAGTCAGGCACATATTAAGATAGTTTAGTTTAATTAAAATCCAAAATTAGTCCTAACTAATTGCTAGTCAATGAGACTAGTTGTAAAGACACAGCAGTGTTTATACTATAGTGTTTCCCTTTAAAAACGCATAACTCTTGCTACGTTTACGGCATGCGTTTACTCTACTCCGGAGTTTTCGACCCCCGAAAACAGAGACCTGGAAACGCTGCAAGACCCGTTTTGGTTTGAAAACTCCAGTGTTGCGTTTCTGTGTAAACGGAGGCTTAATAATACGCTGCCGTGGTTGGCCACATTCGCTAACTGATTGGGTTGTCTGTATCATTGCGTTTGCTTACCTGATTCGTTAAGCCACTGTCATCTGAGCCATTACACTAGCTGACAATGACCAGCCTCGCAAGGACTATGTAGACAACAGGCTTGTTTAACTTCAAGCTGCGCTGCGTACACGGATCGACGCGGTGACATTATAGCAACGCGAGAGAGAATCGAGAGCAGTCTCCTTTAAATAGCTCACTCAGTAATGTGATATCATTTGTTCTAATAACATGTATTACCTCTTCTAACATTATCCACGTGAAGACATCCTTGCTTTTTACTCACCATCATGTTCATTTTGTACTGGTCGGCCTGTGACTAATAACCACTGTCATCAACAACCAACTTTTGTATGTCCACACCACTGTTAACATTTGTTAGCGCGTGCCCAGTGTGTCTGAATGGTCAGGTGACATGTGTTTTCAGTAATGTAGTGTAAACGCAATTTTTTTCTAAAACACATGTGGAAACGGCAGTTCAACTCAGGACCGTTTTCTTACAACAACGGGCTGATGAAAAAAACACCTTAACGTAGCGGCTATGTTTATGCAACTGGCCCCTGGTGTGATTGATAGGAGACGAGACTAATTTGCATATTCATTGATTCGCGTATACTAGGGGGCTGTTTATATGACAATCTCTTAAAAAAGACAGACAACTGTTTGAGCATTTTGGCTTTTCTAATACAAAACAACAGAGTTTTGAGGATTGAAAATTCAGACTGATTTTTATGTGCATGCTTATTAGGTGTACAGTCTATAGGCATGCGCAAGTGTACTCAAAACAACAAAGGTGGTATACAAGACTGTTTGTCGTTTGTTGCGTTACAAAATGACATCGGCAATTACCAGACTGGCATTCATACGACAGCAATTTTATTTGCTTTCGTGGAGCCGTGTGAATGCAGATAATTTTGACAATGTTGTTTTGTGTACATTAAACTTTTTAAAAATGCAAATGAAATAGTTTTTGTTTTCTTCTCCATCCTTGTCATGTAAAGATACTCTAAATGAGGCAGGGGTCTAGCATAATATTTAAGCATGAAGCATCTCTTTAAAGCATAAAATTATTTTCACAGGAAGATAATATCTTCATTAAAGATTAGATAAAGGGTTAAATTTATCAACTAAAGAGGGAATTTAAGTCGAGATTTTAATGTAGATAAACTTTCCATAATAGTATTTCCCCTAATTCCGAAATGATCAATGAATCAATTTATGCTTGGCATGCGTTTCCTTTCCTTACATACTTGACTAAAAATACATTGACAAGTGAACAGTCAGCTAACTCACCTTGACGTTACGTGCGGGAAGAGTTTCCATTTCCGAAGCCTTCAGAGCCAAGGTTTCTAGATTAGCCTCTTGTGAGACCCTCCTCTTACGCCTTGTGCTCTGAATTACACCTGTCGGAGCGGCCCTGATGTCTTGCACTGCACTGGTGTCTGAAGCCCCGTTTTGTGAGCCTTGGGTATGATGATCAGTTGGCATTACAAATGGGTTATCCGAGACCGGGTCTCCACCTTCTTTAGAAAGCCGGCGTGATCTTCGGGGCCCAGGCTGATGAGTCTCGATGGACTGCTGGAGAACGGTTGAAGGAGGCTGGGGGATCGGCTCAGGGGCCTGGGTCGACGGAGGATCAGGCATCTCCCGGGACTGTCCTGTTAGTAAAGGGTGATTCTGATCGACTGAGGGGGCTTGCTGGCTATTACAGTAATTTTCCACTACTTGCTGGTTCTGATGAGCCTGTTCCGATTTTTGTTGCTGTTGTTGAATCATATGTTGTTGTTGTTGCTGTGGTTGTGTCTGGTTTGGTGGTTGTGCTCGATGTTGCATTTGTGGTATATGTTGTGGGGCTTTCTGACGCTGAAAACCCTGTTGCTGCTGCGAATGTTGCCGTAACTGCTCCTCAAGCATCTGCTGCATATGTTGCCGCTGTGGCGGGAGCATCATCTGCCTCTGCATCAGCTGCTGTTGCTCCTGGGGTTGGGAATTTGCCTGTGTACTGTAATTCAGATTGGGCAAGGTCCGATTGCCCTGAACAACCTTATAGCGACCTGCTACCAAGTTCTGCTTGGGCTGTCCGAAAGCTATCTGAAAAGGTTGCAACACAGAATTCCCAGCCGCGGATTGGTTGTGCTGTTGTGGATTTAACATTACAGGCTTTTGTGTCTGTTGAAAGGTTTGCTGTTGCTCCCAGTCCATGCTCCGTCCAGTTTTAAAGCTCTCTGCACCAGGCCCTAGTTTATCGGTGGCTCTAATAGCCGAGGGTTCAGATTGTTGTTGTACAGGCATGCCCTCATGAATTTGTTTAGCAAAAGCAGTCTGGACCCCCAAGTATGGGGCAAAGTTCTGGGGCCAAGCTGTCATACCTTGCGACCAAGTGTTTGGTCTCTGTTGAGGTTGCAAGGATGAGTCTTGGTGTGACCACTTCATGGGCATTGTCTGTTGGTAGTGCCCACGGCTTTGATCGCCCTTCTCTGGGCTAAAAATAACAGAATTGAGGTACATATGCGGCACTTCTGCACTGGAGCTTTCCAGACCCACTCTGTCATTGTGACCTGGCCCTGAGGGAGGGACCCCGATCCCATAGTATGCCGAGGCCTGTGTGTGCGAAGATGCCTCTTTCATTGCCACACCCTGGTCTTTGAAGAAGGTAATACGTTTTCCTGTTCTCTTTGCGTTTGGTTTCGGTTGAGGCTGCAGGCTCATGACTTTCATAAAGGTACCGATGATGGTTGGAGTGGGTGGTTCAGGAGACAAAAGTTCAAACCCCCAAACCACAAAAAGTTATCTCCAAAATAACAAAAAGTCTTGAGAGTATCGCTCTGACTTTGTCGTTAAGTTTTATGCAGGTTAATGGTCATCCAAATCTACTCAACATGGTAAGAATATGAGTAACCTTTAAGATATCAAACTGCAGCATCCGTTGCGCAGTAATAACATGATCAGTACATTGTGTGGCTCTAACATGTCTATTTGTTTTATCTACAATGCCAGTTCTTCGGCTCCTGGGATATCAAACCGAGTTGAGAGATCTTTAGGTTAGTTTTCTCCTCATTCATGGCAGGCAACCTGAGAAGAAAGTGGTGAAAAATGGTATGGTTAGCCTTTCAGAGTCAGTCTTTTGGGCTCAGTGGGAGGTTCTATTCAATTGTCAGCGATGTCATGAATGAGGCTCTCAAAAATGATAAAAAATAAAAGGTAGACCAGCATTTTGTCCATGATAAAAAAACATTTATGAAAAACATTTATCAGAATCAGAAAGACCTTTATTGCCAAGTGTGCTTGGACACACAAGGATATTTGTCTTAGTGACAGAAGCTTCCAGTGCACATACAGGCTAAAAAAGTGACAAGGCACAGGCAACACAAACGTAAAAATGTAAGGCAGTTTGTGCAATCTTGCACAGAAAGAAACTAATGACTAATCTTGGAACCAATGCATCAAAGTGACAAACATGCATGACTGCTAACTACCTTTCAGGGGAAAGTGGGACTTTGGGGTTTCAGTGTGTTTGCACACAAAAAGAGTAATAGTGTCTAAAACGAGGAGAGATTTACAGTTGTACAATCTCACTGATGTGTTACAATTGACCAACATTAGTTTCACAATGAGAGAGGGGGTTAAAGGGGATTCCCCATAAACAACAGTAGAAACAGCCCCCAAATTTAATTTATGATTTTAAAGACATAATTTGTTTTTAAGTCATAAAATTACATTTTGTTTTTCAGTGAACCATTAAAAGTGAATCATGAAGTCTCATATGTGCATGCATAGCAAATAAATCTCCCATTTAAAAAATGTATAAATCATTTCCCACTTTAGACATGCATATTTCAAGAGTAAATATCCACTAGTGAACATTTGTTAAAAATGTCTGAAAGAAAACAAAATACAATATACAAACTACACTAACCGGACACTATTGGGCTCATATATAACTAACGCACAACCTATTGCAGCCTATTACTTTATTTTATTGATCACACCAAATGTCGTTTATAATCTTATTCCAAATTAACTTAAATGTAAATGTTGCATTTATAGATCTGTACCATGTATTTGTATTTTTCCTTTTACAGCAATCGGATTACTGAGATCTCAGCCTACTGATTAAAAATATTTACAACTTTTATAAAAAAATAAATGTTCTTGCTTCTTCTTCTTATTATTATTATTAGCGTTTAACCAATGTGTGTACACCAAATTAAACAAACAGGAGAAGTTTCTTTGTTTCGATTTTCTTCTAAAGGAAGTCAGTCAGTGGTCTCTTAACATCACTGTATACAATAATCTATCTTAACCCACTGTCACTGTGAGGAAGCAGCAAAACAGTGAGTATTCTCCAGAGCCGCAGCATGTTACAAAAGGCTCATTCATTCTCGCATCATTCTGCGCTATGTAGAGATCGGCTCAAGTAAAAATCAATATTAAAGACAACACGTAGAACTCCGAGCAGTCGTCTAAAAGCTGCAGTCTTGTCAGGGGTGGCGCAATACAATACTGAGAAACCCTCCTAGTACGAGGATGTAAACAACAGTTGCATCAACCAAATCGCCGTCAAAAAATAAAAACCCGATATAGGTCAAGTTCAGCCAACGCGTTTTGAAATAAACAACATGGTGTAAAATATGAGTGTTTTACATTAACCTAGCACGTTCTGTTACTTTGTTGCCAAAACGATGTTCATTACCAGAAGAAAAATAAGGAACAACGACGGTGCATTTTTACACGATCCTGTTTTAGCAGTTGGCAAGGTAACCCGTTTAATAGGCTTGTAACCTCAAGCCCGGTTACCTAATTGTACCCGTTTCTTAATTTGAACTATGTACGAACGCAGTAGAGGCACATGCTCGAGCGCAGACATATGGGTAAAAATCCCCGTTAAGAGAAAAGTGGCTGTGTCCCAAAACTTGGTGAGCTGTCTACATACACAGCATTCGGCGCTTTTTAGGGGGCGTTCGCCCAGGACACGTATTGCGTTCAACTAAATAGAGCATGGGCGCTTTTTTTAAAGTTAAACTGCTAATGACTTAAAAAAAGGTTAAAATGCACCGCTCACGACAGAAACGTCAACAGGCATATGTGCCTTGTAGTCCAACAACTGCAAAAACAGTGCACATGGAATGCAAAATCACGTCTCTTTAAGTGTCGTCTACGCAGACAGCTCACTACGTTTTGGTACACATCCATCCTGTTTGCAAATAGTCCCTTCCTGGACCCCTTTCCTAGAGCGGCCAGCTCAGCGCTATTTACCAGAAGTCCTTTGTTGCAGAAAATGGATTATCCAGTCACTAATTCCATGGCACACTGCAACACAGTGAGACAACAAGGCGCCCTATGAGGCATGCTTGAGCAGCAAAATAAAAATGAAAGTAGTAAATGACATGTCCGGCTGCCTGTCAACTGTGATGAACAGTGTGGTTCTTACTTTCAGCGATACGTGGCTCAAAACATGATTATTATTCTGCAACGTCTTGCTAAGGATTGTCTCTTGCATGTTTTCGGCTTGCTGCGCTACTATTTCACTTCTGGAAATATTGTCTTGACCTATTATTTTAAGACACTGAAAACAAGAATCCTTACCGTGCTCGTGAGTTCGTCCTAAGAACAAGTGAACGATCCATGAGCCGAATGGTCAATGCAACAGTCCAAAAATGACTGCATGCTTATCCACGATTGAGTCATGCTATGCTGACCTCACTCGAGTAATATTCAAGTCAAGAGGTAGATCCGCGCACAAACCTCAGAGAAATGGAGGACTTCTTTGAGAAAATGGCGGGACGATATTTTTAAATTTAACGCGATTTCGCTATTATTGCAAGCACATGCGATTCAAAACCCCTACAAGAAACTCTAGTTTACTCGTATGTTGAGTAACGTTATGGAACAACATTTCTCTTTCAGTCTTGTGATCTCCTACTGTCCTGGAATGGCCACACCCACTTCCGCGACCATATAAGGCCTTTCCCTTTCCATGCGGGCTCTGTAAATTACAGCAAATGCATGGTTCATGCGGGAAATTCCGTCACTGGGAAACGTCCTGTAAGCATGCACCAAACATTACCCCATCCACACCTGGATAAAGTCAAAGAATGACAAAATCCTGATATTTGCGGCCAATAATCACAGAAAAAAACAAATGCAAAGTCATGGAGAAGCAACTTAAACGTGAAAAAAAGAAATTGGATACAGATTGCATAGCAATAGCGCACCTTTTGTTCTGACAAAATATTCTATTAGTATTGTGAAAAATTTACTGATTTTGTATAAAAGATGAAAATCCTCTACATTTTGAACTGGAACACTTTCACTCCCTGGTGACGTCAGAAATAGAAACTAATCAACTTTCATTACAAAGAACCTTTACAGAAGGAATACGTTGTAATCCCTTCTAAGTAAGATAGAGTAGCAGACACAGTACAAGCTCTTAAGTGTAATACACAGACTACGGTGATTACTTTATAACATTTTTAGACTACGCACCAGTCTTTCATCGTTCTTGCCCATAGGATCATTTCTGCATGCGTGCAAAGGTTCAGGAGCCACAGACATGACTGAGCATGTGCCGTGAGTAAGTAGACACCCATAGGCCTCATCGAGTCAGTGTTTGTGGACTCTCTGCTGTGCCTTAAAATAAAGTGCAAATCCAACAGACATGCGGAGAGCTATTCTCTGGATATGGCATGTATTGAGTGTAGCAATTTTTGCTTATCAATAAACAATCTGACGCCTCGGATGATTTAAAGGGTTATAGTACTCTGTTATAATCGCAACAATACTGTTAATGCATATTCCTCCAGACAAGGTGCATGTAAATCACAAATACGTTAATAATAGCAATACAATTAAAACGCAATGGTTCCAATCAGTACTGAAAGCAAATAAGTATTGTTAATTTTGTCCTTAATGTAAGTGGATAATTGAGAAAACGATGCATGCACTTGGAAGAATTGCAATAAACGCTGCGATGGCTTTGGGGGAAGCGAACACAAGTTTATAAGACACAGTTGTTGTTGCAACACCACCAAATGTTGCACAACAGTAACATGATCCATTATAATGCATATACACAACCAACACACGCACTGTTGAGACCGCCACGGATTTAAAGGGAAAGCATTAATTGACAATAAGTAAATGGGTGCATTTGTTGCAATAATGCTGTCTGTCTTCCTACTGATAAGCATTCTCGGTTAGCTCTCGTATGTGCAGGGGTGGCTGCGTACGTGCAAAAGAGATTTTTTTCAAAACAAACAGCAACAGTTAACCATGTCTGTAAAAGCACAACTGATTGTTTATTTCAAAAGTACGTAACCACCCGATCGAGTTCATTCTTCTGGATAAGGCACTACTCGACGTCCTGCATAAAACTATAGAAATGTATGTATTTTTACAAGCGGACATGCATTCAAAGTTAATCGGATTAGAAATGCCTTCTCGTGTATTACATTACCGTTAAAAACATGCGACGTAGCTCCAGCTATCCTGATCTTTTTCGTGTTGCTTTCAGGAAAAAAAGAGAAAAAACTTAAAGCCTTTGCCTGCAGCGTCACTTCCTCGTTGGTAACAAGAGCGCCACCCGCTGCAAATCGCACAGTGATGTCATTTTCACTTGCATGTAGCGATAAACACATTTTGTGCGTCGATCGTGGCAGTTCTACAATGTAAAATAACACATAAATACGAAAATTGTCGCGGTAATTGTAAGTCCATTATGCAAATATTATGTCTGCTTTTTGAGTACAAACGAAAACACGCTGACATAATATATGTTAGAGTAAAACATTCAAATCGTCTCCAAAGTAAACACATGGAATATGCGACCAGCCCTTTAATGCATGTGCTGTGGCCAACCAGGAGACCGGGTGAGAATCACGTGATTGTTCAGGAAGTTGTCGTTTCGCTGCCAGCATGATTTTGAAAGTTGTGAGGTCTATCTTCAGCACATTTTCTTCTTTTTAAATCGTTAAGCGATATAATTACAACACAATAAAATGTTGAAGGTGAAAAGAGTTCTTTTGCACCTTCGTCCAGGTAAACCATGTAGATATTGCCCATTACAATGTAGTCAACTAAACAATGTTGACTTGACTTTAATGCATTTCTTACTTCGGTACTTGTGATTGCACTGTATTAGGCAAAAATGGTCATCCGGTTCCGGAACATTTTCGAGTAGAAGAAATCGTTCAACCCAGTGAGCTGAGCAAAGGAGAGGTGCTAGTTCGGACACTGTGTCTGTCAGTTGACCCATACATGGTGAGATGACCTTGTTTCTATTTAATGAAAAAACAAGAAAAGTGAAATAACCAAAACAATTGAGAGGGTTTGTAATTCACCGTGATGTGATTTCTGTTGTATCATGAACAATCTGATCACAGAATTAAACCATTTATATTCAACAAGCATTTGTAACACCACACGTATTTTAGCGCTGTCGTATGAACGATGATACTGGAGCTGACTACCTGTTGCCATGGAGATTAGAGGAGCCCGTGGACGGAGGTGGAGTTGGAATAGTAAAGGCAAGCAAAAATGAAGCATTGTCTGTTGGCAGTATTGTCACATCCTTCAACTGGCGCTGGCAGACATTTGACGTGATGAATGGAAGCCTTTTACATAAGGTAAAATATTAAACTCTGCACATATACAAGCCTGGATGTTCCTCATAAATTAAATGTGTGGTTTATTTGTGCCTACAGGTTAATCCAGAGATGGTAAATGGTCACCTGTCATATTTTCTGGGAGCTGTAGGCATGCCTGGACTAACTGCTCTATTAGGGGTGAGAGAAAAGGGTCATGTGACTCCTGGGACCAATCAAACAATGGTTGTCAGCGGAGCAGCAGGTGCTTGTGGGTCAATTGCTGGACAGGTAATTTATATTCATTGACAAATTAAATGTGTCAGTCATCTACTAAGAGTTGTATTTTAGTTTTTAAAAAGTTCATTAGTTATTTTAATTCTATTTTGACTACTTTTTATTGCTAAAGCAAAACACTCCAAATGTCCCATAGACTTTCATCAGAAGGATTCGGCAATGGGTACTTCTATTAAGCATCCTCTTAGCAACCACCGAGAACACCTTTGACACCATGTAGCATCTTTTGTGATGTACATCATGTTATTCCAACTGACCCTCCTGTTTTTTAAGATTGGCAGATTGGATGGTTGTGAGAAGGTGGTGGGAATTTGCGGTTCCGACCAGAAATGCCAGGCCTTGGTGACCGAGCTGGGTTTTACTTCAGCTATTAACTACAAGAAGGGAGATATCAGCTCAGCTCTGAAGGAACATTGCCCCAAAGGGATTGATATTTACTTTGATAATGTAGGGGGTCCCATCAGCGATGCTGTAATATCACAGGTTCAGTATTCACACTCTGTGCTTTTCTCTTAGAATAGTTGGGTTACTTTCTGTGGGTTGTCCATTTACGTGCGGCCCTTGCTGTGTGCAGATGAATACTGGGGGTCATGTGATCCTGTGTGGCCAGATCTCACAGTACAATAAGGATGTGCCTTACCCTCCACCTCTTAGTGAGGATACCCAAGACTCTTTGCGTTTTAAGAACATTACAAGGTACAAAATCTTCAAAGAGAGTGTTAGCTTGTGGGGTGGGAGTATAAGCATGTGTTTGTACAGTATGTTGTTCAGTATGGTTTCATAACTTCATTATTTTTCTTTACATATTTGTACACAGTAACTTTAGTTACAATAAGTCTGTTCACAGGGAGAGATTTGTTGTATTGAACTACATGGAGAAACACAAAGAAGGTCTTCTTCAGCTCAGTCACTGGGTAAAGACAGGACAGATAAAGGTAAGAGGAAAACAGTCAATAACAGTCTATCGTGGCTGTGAGAACGATTGCATGATCACATGGATGAGTTGTTTCTTTTTCATTTTACAGGTGTTGGAAACGGTTGTAAATGGTATAGAAAACATGGGAGGTGAGAGCTAAAACTGTCCCTGTTTATTTGAGTTTACATGCAAATCAAATTCATTGCTTAGTCACAGAATTCTTTAGGGCAGTTAATCAGTTGAAGTTGCTATCAGTGCACTTGACTCCGTAGTTATTATTAGGAGAAATTAGCATATGGTTAGTGATTAGCTATACACATGTTCATAGCATGTAGTATTTTAGCATAAAAAGCATATACTTTCTATCATCTGTATCACAAGCAGTTTACAATATTTGCCCTTTCGAGAAAAATGTTCACTTTATAAAAAAATGTTCAGTGTTAGATTAAGAGGACCCAAATCTCTTATGCATATTTCAGATGCCTTTTGCTCCATGATGACCGGAGGCAACGTAGGGAAACAGATCGTCAAAATTTCAGACTGAGTTTAGACGTCTCCATCAGAAGGTGCTGCTTTCATACGAGTCGAAGATGGTAACAGAAAGGTTGTGGATAATCATGGTGCCTAAAACATTGTTTTTGTAGCATGTTCTGTAAGTTGACTAGGGTAAAAACACAAGTTCAATAATTAATTAAATTAGCATTATTTGTTATCACAACATGTTGTTTTTGTTAACATGTTACATTAACAAAGGCATTAGCTATAATGAACTAACAATGAGCAATAAAAGTTTAGCATTTATTAATGTGTTCATGTTAGTTAATGCTGATACAATTGTTCATATAAGTTCATTGTGCAGCAACTAATGTTAACAGTTACAACATTTGATTTTAAAAAAGAAAAGTAAATGTGGAAATTAACGAACCAAGATTAATAAATACTGTAGAAGTATTGCTCATTTAATAACTCATGTTGTTCAAAGCATTTATAAATGTATCTTTATTGTAAAGTGTTACATTTGCCCTAACTCTTAAGTGTCTATCTTAAAAGTGTCTTCAAATAGTAGGCTCTTGATATTAACCCATTGTCATGATAAAAATAAATACTTTTTATATTTATTTGGTTGTCAGGCTTTATGATGAAGGATTATTTTGTAAACTGTATTTTAAAATATAAAAAGTCAAATATAAAATAAGCCCTTACTTAAGAAAGAAACAAATCAAATCACAATATGAAAACCCTTTAATCTCTCACACGTGAATACAGGCAGATAGACTAATCCAACGTGATGAAAAATATATAAAATGAGGTCATTCTTTTTTCTAAGCGATGTCACATGTTCAATACAGAGTTTCTTATGCTTATTTAGATGGAAAAACTTATTTTTTTACTGTAAAATCTGAGAAAAACGGTGTTTGGTGCCTTTCACAAAAAAATAAAAGCCACATGATCACAGGAACAGAGAATGCCTGTTAAACAATGCAGAACAACTAGAAGCAATGAGCACTACATACAAATATAATTGACTACATTAAAACATTTTAATTCCAAAACCAGATAATAAAATCAAAATCACAAAAAATCAGGTATCAAACATTAAAAAAGTCCCATTGTATCACCACAAATCTAGATAAACATTGAGTAAATGTGGACTATTCACAAGTTTACTGTCACTTTCATGAGCCTTAAAACTGCAAGTCTTCTAAAACAACATTCAAGTCAAACTAAAGCAGCCATTTGTTTAAGTCATTACTTTCCTGAGAGACAACAGAGACACTGAGAGACCTGACAAAACACAAAACATCAATAAACATCAGGGAATACAATAGAAACTCTTTCTGTTACCCATCAAGTCGATTATGGGCGCAATGAAAGACTTCAATGACAATAGAGTTTCTTTTCAAAATAGCTGATTTTTCCCCCTGTAAGTGGCCATTGTCCTTAGGCTGTTTGTGTGGTTTGCAACTGTGCACAGAAAGAGCTGTCGAACAATGTTAAGCTCATAAATGCAATGTCCATGTGTTGTTCTATTTTATTCTACTTTCTACATCAGGTTGTGCAATTTTGACTCTCATTTTTATTTCAATTTAGGTGTCTTTTTTATGTGAATGACAAAAGAGATGACCGCAGTGATCCCCCTTCCAGTGACTATGCAACAATAATTGTTATGCAACCGTAGTGCAACAACAATTGTTCTACATTTATGTTCATCTATATAAGTATAGTGGTTTCTTCCTTTTGATGAGTTGTAGAACTGTTTTTAGTGCGAAGTATAGTTAAAAATGATCACATTGTAAGACAATGCTGTGATCCAGCTGGAAATGGCCAACTTGATATTCCATATGATGGATTTATTCCACGGCTGTCTGGAATACTTGATTCTGATTGATCAATCGCCAGATTCTGTAGTCAAATAATTGTGACTGCACAGTTGTCCCAGCAGGTAACAATTTTTATATGGCTCTAATTTCTTTGTCACAAAATAAAATCTTTTATCATCTCAAAACATTATTTTATGTGTATTTGGTAAACAGCCGTGTAATAAGAAGAATAGTTTAGTGTCATCCCTCACAAAATGTGGGATTTTTTGCAATCATGACCAATTCATAGTATCTCTCCTATGCAGTTATATACAGTGGTGGCAGTTTCATGCATAAACATTATAAATAAGAAATTTAGCCAGTCTTTTTCACATCTTGATTGCCTTTAACAAATTAAAACTATGATTTGACAAGTAATTTTTAGTTCATCAAAGTAATATGTATGCACAAAGACTGGCAAATCTCTATATTAAATACATATATAATACATAAATAAATATTAAAAACAAATTGACATTCCCTCGTCCAATTCCAAACCTGTATGATTATCTTTTTTTGTCTGAAAGGTTTTAGGTTTTGAAATTATGATGCACATATATTTAATATGGGTGCACAAATTTTCACCTAAACATCTTCTTTCGTATCATACATAGGAGAATAAATCATCCAGGTTTGGATTGAAATGAGGTCCAATGAGGTTCATTTTTTGGAGTGAACTGTTACTTTAAAGTGATAGTTCAGCCAAAAATGAAAATTCTGCGGTCATTTACGCATCCTCGTCATTTCAAACCCGTATTTCTTTATTTCTTCCTTGAAGAAAGTCAGTAATCGAACAGCACCTACACCCATTCACTTCTACTGTATGGACACGAAACCAGTGCAAGTGAAAGGTGGCAAGTTAACAAAATTCTTGAATATATCTTCTTTTGTGTTCTTCATACAGGGCTGAAATGACAAGAGGGTGAGTAAATAATGACAGAATTTTAATTTTAGGGTGAACCATCACTTTAACTCTACTAATGTGTCTAGGTGTGCATGAAGGACGAGAATCAGGTTTAATAGGGCCCCATCACCCAAATGTAATAATGGCTCCCTTTGAAAGAGTTGAATAGTAACTAGTGTAATCCAATGGAAATGATTGGCAATTCAGTTACTGATTAGAAAAGGCAAGAGGAGGGAAGAACTTGGCATAAAAGAAAGTCTGTCAAATTTAAATTTACAGACTGAGAACGACAACTGAGAACATCACTGTCACAACGGTCTGTTGGTTCTGCTAACATCAGAGAAATGAGGCTGCGGTCCCCACCAGACCCTGTACACCAACAGCAGGGCCATGAGGAGAGCCCAGGTACGGACTGGAGACAGGAAAAAAGCCAGCAGCCCATAGGTCTCCAACAGAAAGTAGCAAGAATACGCCTGCCAGATCAAGAGCACCAGCATGCCCAGGTGCACCGGCAGAGTCCGCCAGTGGCAACCTGGCCGGCAGAAGTGCGAGCGGAAGTTGGTTCCTCGACACCTGTGATGAAGACTCCAACAGAGGTAATATGTGAGAGGCATGTTGAAGAAGAGGACCTGTGGGGCAAAGACAATCATTTTAGGTAGTGCTCCAAGATATCTATAGAATAATTTGGCAAAATGTAAAAAACACCGGTCCTGAAGCACTTCCTGTTTCCATATTTAAGATTATTTTAAATTTCACATGAATAATGAAATCATTTAGAGGTTTGTTTAACATTTCAATTCAGTTCAAAGTTTGTTGAACTTTGTTACTACATTTGTTTAGTGATAAAGTACTAAAAAAGGGAAGTGACTCTGGACCAGTGTTGTTTATATCTTACAGAATTTTCTATAATTAGTATCTACAATGGCCCCAAATGATATCTTTATTCTAAGCTTGAGTGGTGGAGTTTCACATTTTAAATGCCAAAGTCCTTTAATTTTGAATGAATTTTGACTGGCTGTGAATGTTTCATCTCTCACTCCACACATTGTAATATTGTAATCTACCCAGAAGCACTAACTGATATCAAAAGTGTGTACTTAATATAAAAGTCTCATATATATTATGCACATTATAATAATATGAAGAATATGCTTCAATTAATAATTAACTGATTCTTACAATCCAGTTGCTTTTCAACAATAAAAATTATGGAATTTTATAAATATTATTATTGGTGTACAATGGGCCTTTCAAATTGATTTTAGAATGCCCCCAACAGGTAGAATGTACATAAAAAGGTTATACAATTTTGAATTAAAAATATTTTTGTATGAATTTTAATAGGAGTGTTTAATTACCCATGAACCACAGACAACACAGCGGAACTGTCCAGAATCATAAGCTGTTACTTATAAATATCTTTTTGTGTTAGATTTATATTTCATTCATTGTGGAACATTTACATTACATTTACATCTACACAATTGGCAGACGCTTTAATCCAAAGCGACATATATTGCATTATCCTATACATTTTGTTTCTAAGTACGTGCAATCCCATGACCTTGCCGTTGTGAGCGCCATGCTCTAACCACTGAGCTACTGGAAAGAAGCAACACTTAATTTCCTCAAAAATTATAATAAAATTGTTGTCAATACATTAAAATACTAAAATCAACATATGTGTAGCTCATTTTGATGTGCCGTATGGTGAAATTCTAATCTTTTTTGGGGCTTTTGATAGTACTTAAGTAAGTTTAAAGATACTGTGTCTACTTAATTAAAGGAACAATATTCTACATGTCAGAGAACAAAAAAGAATTAATATTTAATGGCGTAATAAATTTAGTTTAATCTCAAAACCTGGATTGAACTCCTGAAACGTCTCTCTTCTGACTGTATCTAATAACTTTGAATTGTTATATAATAAATTCTCATTCATGTCATACCAGTTCAACATCCTGTGGGGTGTGACCCTTTAAAATTAAAATCAAATTCATAAAATCAGAATTTACCCCAACCCTGATACTCATAAAAACACCCATTTCATAATGCTCTGCATCTTGAATCCTGTATTACCTGAGTAACTCCTACAACATAAGACAAACTGCCTTCAAGAAAATGTCCGTCCACAAACACACCAAAAACAAAGCAGGCCCCGTTGTGTCCATCAATTACTTCGCCAATGAACCATGGCCCTAAAAACACCAGACAAAAATTCAAGAAGTCTTCATCAGCAGAAATTGCGAAAAATGGACATTGGACAGTTTTATTGCGCTCCTGAGCAAACTACTGGGGTCAGGGGTTGCTTATAGACATTTAGAAGACCGAGAGGCAATTGCATATACAGTAATACATGAAATATATAATTGTCTAATTATGTCATTATCTACCATCTATAAACTTTTGCCACGACTAAAAAACACTTGGTCTGAAAAGTGATTACAATGTTATGATTGATTATTACCATACAATTTGCAAAAAGTTAAGTAGGTGACTCTGTCTTACCCAACGCTGTGCAAAGATTGAACAGCAGTAGAGAATAGTAGAAGATGTTGATTTTACTGACAAGATGCAAGGACGTCAATACTTGAGAAGACAACCCTGGAAAAAGTATGTTTATATTACAAAAAGTACAATATGTTTTTTTTACATTAAGAATCTAAGTCAATCGACATACCTCTTGTAGAAGACACATGCATAAATCTGAAGATTACAAGCCCACCTAGGTTTAGTAAAACTATTACCACAAATCCAATCCGTGCCTTTGCAAAAACACACAAGGGTAGATGCATAAATATCAAAGAAATGCCAAGATAAATCAAGAATGTATGTGATTTTCAGAAAAGTTTTTTTGTGTTATTTTCTTACCAGTATGTAGTGGTCTGTAAGGAGAATGAAGGACTGTGTGAATCCGAAGCTGGGGGTTAGATCTTCTTCCAGGGTGAACTGCTGCTCACTTATTTTTGAGCGACCTGCTGAATCCTGGCATAAGAAGAGTGAACATGGTACGGCAATTTCATTTTATTAAACCGTTAGAAAAAATGTTGTCTATAAATACAATCAGTATTCCATAGGTGTGACAGAAAGTTTCCAGAGAATTGCCAATATGGCTATAGGTTGCCATGGTTTTGCTAGGTAGGTTTTTTATGATCCCTATAATAATCCTGCTGTCGTTGCAAGCCTGTATGACTTTCTTTCTTCTGTGGAACACAAAAGAAGATATTTTGAGAAATGTCTCATCGGTTTTGTGTCCGTACAATGGAAGTCAATGGGCTCCAATGTTTTTTGGATACCAACAGTCATATAACATGTTTTGTGTTCCGTAGCAAAAAGAAAGACCCACTTACTGGAATACTCTAGATGAACTCTACCATAAAGTAAGAAACTGAGAAATATAAAAATGAAGGAGAAATAATGCTTTAAAATGAAAATCTCAGCACCCCTCAGGTTGTTCCTAAACTGTATTCATTTACTTGTTCTGCAGAACACAAAGGAAGATATTTGGAAGAATGTCAGTAACCAAACAGATCTCACCCCCCATTTAATGCGATTGTAGGAAAAATAAATACTATGAGTGTCAAAAGGGGATGAGATCTGGTTACTGACATTCTTCCAAATATCTTCCCTTGTCTTTAGCAGAACAAAAAATGTATACAAGTTAGGAACAACCTGATGAGTAAGTAAAGACATTAATTTTGGGTGAACTATCCCTTTAAGCATGCATTGATTTTAAGTTACCTCCACTTTAACACTGATGGTGTGCAGTCCTGTAGAGTAGAGTGATGGGTCCCATGGAAGTACATATAGAGGTCCCTCCGCCCTGACAGCTTTTCCCAGCGTATCTCCATCCACACTCACATACACATATGTGATCTGAGATTCTGAAAAGGCCAGAACCCTAAACAAACCCAACGCACAGAACAAGCAGCAACAGTGAGTGTTGTGTGCCCAACAACAAACTTCAAAATGTGACATAACATGACACACATGAAGGGAATAAACTTGGATGAATACAGCATTGTCTTATTAGGTTGAAGAGGACACACACAGAGACACCTGATGTGTGTGGAACTGCGGATACGATCAATAGGTTCCACCCCTGGATGCAGGTACTGCGCGTCTTTGGGATTAGTGATGAGCACAGCGGGCCAGTCCTCAAACTTCAAGTCGGAAAAACTAAGAAGGTCATGATCAAAAGCCAATATCCTGTACCTGTATCAAAAGAAAATGATTGTTACTTTGGAAAAAGTAAATACACCTAGCCACCATGATGCTAGGGTTTTCTAATTTGTTCTTATTGGCCCAGGGCTCATCAGAAATTCTATCCATACAGTACGACCATTCTTCAAAGGAATAGTTCACCCAAAAATGAACTGAAAAATCCTTTAACCACCCCCATGTTTTCCAAACCTGTATACATGTTTTGTTCTGCTGAAAAGTATTATTTCTTCTGACATTTTGGTCAAAATGAGTCTACAAAGTCAAATAGAATGTAAAAACTGATCAGAATGCATAAAATATTCGTAGGCTACGAACTGTCAATTGCCCAAATCTGACCCGAAAGCTCAATTTATAAAACGTTATTATAAGCCTACTGTTGTGAATCGGGGTGAGGTAAGTAGCAAGGTTTGAACATTGTTTGTATATGTACTAATTTACATGCTTTGTTTATTTTTAACCCCAAAAAATGACATATTGCGGCTTTAATCTGTGTCTATTGAGATTTCTCACCTTTTGCTGTCCACCAGTATGTAGAAATGTAGTACATGGCTAAATTTAATATGGTTGTGGTTTTAAATGGCTTAGAGGCTTACTCAAACCCCTAGCGGAACCTTACTAAATTATTTTTGCCAGTACATTACAATGCCAAACAGTTAATATAGGTCAGCCGTTTTTGAACTGTCTAAGACATCAAGTCAGCTATATGAACATCTGGTCGCATTGCCTTGAGCGAGGGCCTTGTTCTCACCTGCGGTTAGCCATCCAGTCTCCCAGCTCTAACTCCAGTGTTCCTCCTCTATGTCGACTATGCAGTACGGGCATGAAGCCTCCTAGTGTATGTAGGTGTCCACACAGATACGCTACACCTGTACTGTAAAACCCAACGGATGAGATTCTTTGCAGAATATTATGTGTTTAGACTCATATGTGGTCAAATGTTCACAATTTCAGCAATGGAAGGTAGATATGTGTGAGATTTTGAAAGTGACAAAAACAGATTAAATGTAGTTGCACCATAAAGGAGATGTGTCCAAACCTCATGAGCTCTCTGACTCCTGGGAAGGGGGAGAGGACAGTAGATGTGGTGTAATGTCCAAACCAGATAGATTTGTTACTGCTCAGACTCTCCTCTCTAAAGGTCGCCAATAAATCCATTTCACTCTACAGGGAAAACTCACAATTTAGACTAAAGAAAATCTGCTGTCATATTCACGATTAAAAGGTCATTAAAATATTGCTCCTACCTGGCTTAGGATACCAAAGAAGTTATAGGGCCGTTTGGGTCCCGGTGTCAAAGTGGCGTCGGCACAAATAAATGAGTAGTTTCCAAATGGCGTTCTATGTTTGTAGTGGAATGATCCAACTTTCTTATTGGCTGAGTATTTTCTAGATATTCAGAGAAAAGAAATGTGATTCTGACACTTTAATGAAACATTACACAGACGAGTGAACTATATATAATTTACAATGAGACCCGTGTGTTAAAAGAATAATAATAATTTAGACTGACGTCAATAACTATGTGATTTTTTTTGTAAAAGTAGCTTTACAGTCATAACATTCACCATTTGTGATATTTGTACAGACCTGTAATAATTGTTCACACTCTCCAGTGATATAATATTAAAGGCATCTGAGGAAACAAGAAGAGAATATCAGTCAAGATTTACTGGAAATGGAAGACGACCAAGGACAAAATAACTGATAATGGAGCTCTTATTACATGTCTGGCAGCGTTTGTAATATAACAACTGTATCAGTGCCTATGAGGAAACGGGATAATGGGAAAAGAGGAAAATGATAGGCGAAACGAGTTTTGCAAGCTCATTAGAGATATTCATTGGTTTGATCCAGCAACATCCAGCAAAAAAAAGCTTGCATTTCTGTAGCTTAATAGAAGTAAATTCAATAACATGAGCCAAATGTCTCATGACAGCAAGATACATTTGATCAACCAAAGTGACATCACATATACACTACATATAACTGTATATTAAACAGTGCTAAAAATTGAATTCCCAATTATTGCAAATAAGCGTATCGCAATATGAATATTGCAGTGTTTTGCAAGTATTGAATCAATTATTTTAATACTCAATTTGTAGTTAAAGATGGGGCACACAATTTTTTTCAGAATAATTTTTAAGTATAGGCCTACCGTACGTGTGGGCTTTGGTGTGACAGTAAAAATGTTGAAAACAAACTGTTAATAATATGTTATGTTCTTTTATTAATATTTATAATAACAATATAAAATAGCACAAGAGTTTTTTTTATATTTGCCGTCACATCATGAGACAAATTTAAACATTTATTTTATCCACTACCCAATTCTCTCTCTTTGCATCCTGATAGCAATCACTAAGGACAGTGGGCTAGTTAAACTTATACATATAAATACTATAAAATGTTTTGTTCAATCATAGCATTCGTTGAAAACGAAAGGATGTCCAACTTGTCTTGTTTGGGGAAGGCGTCGATTTAGAGGACGCTCTGAAGGGAAGGCGGGATCTTATGCTCAATGTGAGCTTGCTATATTGTTTAGAAATCACCAACTCTTCCTTTAATAGAGAAGGTTTAGGTTGATGAAGATAGCAGAGAGACGGGCATGTGGATTTTAGTGCCTGTGGAGACGGGCATGTGGATTTTAATTCTCTGTCGTGTGTGCAACAATTATAACAGATTTTCGTTTTTTAAATATATTTCGATACAGTTCAAACTGACTTCACAAGCTTAAAACATTATTGAATAGCATATTGTATATTGTGTTGTTTAGCGAGTTATTACACATAAAGGTTTTTTTTTGTAGAGTGCACATCTAACATTAAACAGTATATATGTTTCTGAAAGACTTTGTACATTGTAAAGGTGTAATATTGGTGTGCCAGGACAGCTATGATAGTTTAAGTCTATTCCTTTACATAAAGCTATTATACAGCTTTTGTGTGTAGAATATGAGTCATTATTTAAATACGAGAGAATTAGGAGAAACGCTATGTGGCACCAAGTAAGGTTGATGAGTAAAGTTATTATTAATCTATTTAAGTTTATTTTCCTATCAAAACAAGCCGATAATATCTTGTTTGATTGGAGAACAGGGCTTCATTTCAAGCCATTAGACCTGCACAGTATTTTCCAGCTTTCTGGACTCAATGTCCTGTAATTGTTCTATTGTTAAGAGACTGTGGGGTCGAGATCGTCTATTATTATTTAAGACAAATATTGATGTAAAAAAAGGAAACTTAATATTGATCTTTATTTAGTTCAGAAGTAAATTCTCAGATAACCCCATGCAGATTTTTACACGCAATTGACCAAAAATTATGGAAAATAAATGATCACCATGGTTTCCTCGAATGTCAATCCATTTAGTGCGTTCCAAAACTCGTGATCTCTTCAGGACGTTGTGGTAGGCCTGCCACTCCACTTCCTGCTGAAGAGAGCCCATTTTATTCTCCGTCTTTGCATCTGTCAAGTCCCCTGTGAAATATTCCAAAAGCAACATACTTGTAACTCCATACAAAATTATAAGTATCATTTATATTGGCCAATATCATTGTCAGTTTTCTATGCTTGAGAAGTATCAACCACCATCTTACCTGTGGCCAGCACAAGATCAGGTTTAATCACATCAATAGTGTCACTACAGAAGCGTTCAAAGTCGGGAATCCTCCTCGGATCATGAAAACGACTGATATGGATGTCAGATACCTGTGCAAATAAACAGCTTGGTAAAGTCTGACACAAGCTTATTTACAGTTATCAGTGAGAGTTTGAAATCTCACACATGAAACCTATTTATAGGACAAGTGTCAGTGGCATTATAGAGAAGGCATCTCTATTCCTCAAATCAGTTTGGTGTTGTTGGTTGAATCATGCAAACACAATCCACTGAAACACTAACACCAGGTCATCTTTATAACAGGTCTGGATAATGTGTTCAGATGATAGTACTGGCTGTGTTATGTCACGCATTGGGCTTATGCTGTAAACATGCTTGGAGGGTTGATGTGATGTGTGATATGCTTGTTTCCGTATTCCAAGGACCTTATAGTTAGATATAACTAATGGTCCTAATGTGTTTACATGTTATTACAGTAGTGCATATTAGTAATGTTATGTATAAATGATAGAACTGCAATTACTGTATCCTGTATTTATAGAAACATTCCATAGCAGTGATTATTTATTAAGAAATGATTAATCTATTAATGAAAGTGTATAATTGATTGCAGTTGACCTAAACAATAAAAATGTAATTTGAATTTGTTCATTTTATCTCTAAACTGGTTTGCTGCCCTTGGTTGCTTACTGTGTTTGTCTGTCTTTTTTCCTGCAGGGTCAGTTTTTTTTTTTTACAATAATTCGTCAATAAAAATGCTTTATTCATTCAAAATATCACTAATTAATAGATTTTATCATCATTTTATGAAGATTTTTCCTCATTTATTTATTAGGCCTACATATTTATTATGTAAGTAATACTTTATTATGACAGAACACAAAATAAAAGCCATTTGACAATCAAACACATGATCAGCTATTGACAGTACAAATCTTTGGTACGACATGTCATTATGACCTCTCTCCACCGGTAGTTTGATTGACAGCAAAAACTCTCCTCTTACCTGCACAAACCAAAAGATATTCTCCAGCTGTCCACCGGGATACGGCGGGCCGCTCTTCCTCTTCATGCTTTCATCCCCGGATTGCTGTAAACTGCGTTTAGGATGCCATGCGTTGTCATATATGTCAAGTACCCAGGAAGTGAACAACGAGAGCAATAGCCCAACAATCACCAATGCCACAAACAACCTGAGCATCCTGCCGAAATGTCTCTGCCCTCTCCGAGATCCAGAACGCATCACATTTATAAAGCCCGTGGTCAGGCACACCTCCTCTTCATGCTGAAGGAGGGTAACTGATGATATGTTTACGTCATTCTCGTGGCTCAGTAAAAGCTAGACAGAGTCGCAATGGACGAAAAATCAGCGCGATGTAATTGCCCACATCAACCATTTGAAACTTCCGGGTGTTGAAACTTCCGGGTGGCGGAATATTCAAACTGGCGGAAAGCACGGGGACCCAAACGGAGGGACGAAAGGGGCGGAGCTAAATCGAGCTTCGCGGTCGGGAAAGGATTTTGTCCCCGCTAGGAAAAGCACTAATATGATGTTATTTATATTAATAAAAATGTTTTCATTATTATATGTAAAACAAAACCAAATAGTTTTGTTGCCTATTACTGTACATCTTGAGTTCAGAACCAATCAGCGAAGAGCACATTTACATATTAGTATAGGAACTCACTCACAGTCCATCAATGGCTAGTTATTTTTAATCAAATAAAAATACTTATATATAAGGATCTAAATATATATTACAAATATAAAATCAAATAATGGTTACTATATAGGTAAATTCTGACTTTAGATATAACATTTGCTGGCTTTCCCTTACACTCATATATATTTTTTTATATATTCCATTCTTTTATTGTACTATATACAATATGTATTTCTTTGCATTGGATTTTTTACATTCTTGTCTGTGGTGCAGGTAAACTAGGAACACTTTCAGTTTCAATGTGTTGGGACATTTATCTTCTTTGTCCACTAGAGAGACCTTCTTAAACAGCTACAGTGAGATGCAGACAAAACCATATATTGACAGGTGACATCACATATCTTTTAATACTGATATTGTAATTCTCCTCTTTGTTCTTTGACAGGACTGTTATATAGCCTGTTGGTGGGAGACGGGATCCTGTATGTAACAGGTACTGCTATCCTGACCACAGAACTACTTCAACGTGGCCCTCAGTCAAACCAGAGTCAGGATTGAGATCAATATTGAATTTTTAAATGTACACTTCAACTGACTACTAAGTTCACATACTGGCATTTTTTTATTTTGCCTTCTTTATTTAGAATCAGCTTCTATAGTATATTCTGTTCACATTTCTTCTGTAAGATGTAGACAATTCAGTTTCTGGGCAAGGTTGTGAAATGACCTACAATAACAGAGACACCGGTAGTGTAAAATATATTTCTCACATTCACACATGTGCCATATTGAATAGAAGCCATACAGTACATTGCCCTCTTTAACTCTTTCAGAGCGCACAGATAGTTTCTCTTTATTGTGTGCTTCAATCCTTATTAATAAAGGTAAACTTAATTATAAATAATATAAGGCAGGATATTTTCATCGTCTGTGGGGGCACACGCACACATTATACATATACATCATATTACAGCACTGTAATATTTATATTACTACAGTATACAACAGTAAATGTGTGTACATTCTAAACGTTTAATTTGCGCATTAACTCAAACAGCAGTGTTTCTGAAAAACTTCTCTCTTAAGTAGACAGCAGATACAGTAATACTCCATGGCTGCTATACATTTTTGTGTTAATAATATTACCGCATAATTATTTCCTGAGCATCACACGGATCTCCCTCTATCTGTGTTGAACGCGATTGGTTTTGCGATGCTGACGTCACTCGTTCATGTGCATGCGCGCGCAGACTAATCTTAGCTTCACAATCAAACCTTGAGTTGACGAAGAAACTCCATGAGCTGCTTCATGGAACCAACAAAGCTTGATCACGTTGGTTAGGTTTTGTCGACACAAAACTAATCCCGTAACCCTGAATTTGTTCAGCAACAGTCATGGTCAGCAACAGCAACTCAGGAATATTTGTATGCTTACATGCTCATGCATTACAAATTCTCCTGCACTGTTCCCCAGGCAAGCTGCTTGACCCACAATGTTCTCTTGCACATGTACAATATTCATCTGAACCGTTTGTATAGTTTGTATTTTTTTTAGATTACATATAGAAAAGCATTTTAATATAGTATAGTTTGTATTTTTTGTTTATTTATGGGTAAACATTTTTTACACATAGTATATTTATCGTCAAACTATGAGTAGAATAGTTATGTATGCTTGTATATATGTAGCACCATGGTCCTGTGAGGCACGACATTTCGTTTCTCTGTATGTCCCCACATGTAGCGGAATGACAATAAAGCTTGAACTGAATGGTACAGGCCCGAATGACTCCTACTTAAGTCACAATAAAGAAGCTGTTCCGCTTTCATTTCATTTACTCGCAGGAATTCTTTATTTAGAGGCCACTTTCGATTTTTGAACAGAGATTGAGCACAATGAACATCTTAAATTAAATTATAGTTTTACAGACAAGTGCTTTTGGACTAAAATGACACCTGAGCTGTACTGGAATGCACTTGGTGTCTCTGACTGTATGTTTTATTTGTATGCGGTCACTTGAAAACAAAAAACATACCTACGTAATTCATAAATGTACAAAAGCAACCCAGAAACTGTAGTTTATTTCGGCATAAGGCTAGTAGAATATTAACCACGCTCATCGCAAGTTAGGGGGGAACATAAATGATATTATTTTCACGTGTAATGTAAAAACGTCCTTTTTAAGGAACAATCCTTAATTCCACATTCAGTACTCTAAGTGCACATACTCATTTGTTTTGATTTTCACATTAATCTTCACACATTCTGTGAAGTAGTGCTGGCACATGATGGCTGAAGTCACTTATGAAATTTCTTGCTTGGATCCTTAGCATGATCGAGCAGCAGCTGGCAAGGAGTGAACTGGTTCCCATAAACCTCTTCAAACCTTCTCATCTTTTCTACTAATTTGTCCGCGCCGAAGCTGTCCACGAACCTGAAGGGGCCTGCGTTTACAACATACAATGTAAGAATTACCAATTAAGTAAGTGACCTATTACTCTTAAATGTAAAAATTATCTTAAGTTTCAATACTCAAATACAGGGTGAAGTGATCTCTCGACTGTTCTCACCTCCGAGACAGGGTGGAAACCCAAGACCAAACACAGCTCCAATGTCACCTTCAACTGGATTGGCAAGGATTCCCTCTTGTAGACACAGAACGGCCTCGTTCACAAAACGAGACACCAACCTGTACTGAACATCTGAATCTGAAGATCTGGTTGCAAAAAAAACGTTTTAGAAATGTTTTCAATGCATAAAAACATCTTACATTAAAGGGATATTTCGCCATAAACTCGAAATTTTCGCCATGAGGGCGAGTAAAACATTGGGAAATTTAGATTTTTTAGTTGAAATATCCCTTTAAATCAGCTTTGTATTGACATCAACTGGATTATTTAGCAATAAGCTATATAGAAATAAGAATGCTTCGAAAATGTAACAAAACATCTATATAACTCGTGCAACCATAAAATAAAATCCGGCAGCTTACACGGCAGCGTTTGGCGTAAGCTTGTAAGTCTCCAAAATGTCCCGAATTTCTGGGTTAACATCTTTCCGTCTAAGACCAGGCTGGTAGATGTAGCAGCCCTTGCCTGATTTACGACCTAACAGTGTTTCATGAAAAATAAACACATATTATTCATAATTCCATCATTTTAATATGCTATTAACAAGAATATGTAAAAATAATAGCTACGTTTAAAAGGACTAATCTAGTTCGTAATGGGTGGAGTTTATGCCATTTGTAATCCGCTTGATTGGACCTAAACACTTGATCAGATTAAAAACTGAAGTAGCATGTTGCATATTCTTGTCATCTCTAAAATGAACATATTAATGTTTTAAGCATTTCAAATATCTTAACCGTTTCTCTGGAGTTATTTACTAACCGCTATTTTTTTATTTTTAAAACATTTGCGGATCTACAAACATAGGTCAAAATATCTAATCATAAAATGTAATTTATATTCGTAGTAGGGTACAGAACATTTATTTAATTTATCGTGAACTAGCATGGCTTAGGAAGGATTTACTGGTTTTACCATGGTAAGTCTCTGTAACAACCTTGCTTCATTGGCATGTCAACATTATTTTGCGTTTATGAATTGTACATTATTATGCTGGTGTCTGTGACATAAAATAAATACATCTGTGCTTCTAACATTGTTTGAGTAGCCGTTTTGTGAATATTATAATGATACCCGCATCCGCCGCGTCTGTCTCTGTTTACTGTTAATAGTGATATGAATCTGCATATCACTTCTAAAGCTAGGTATTAGCTGTTATTGTTATCATATATATATTATTGTTTGCCTGTTTGTTTGCCTGCAAAGGCTCTGGTGGGTATTGGTAGTTTTGCCATGGTTTTACCATGGTAGAACTGCATCGGATGTTCTTGTGCTTCATTGGCACAAGACATTATACTCCTGCCTTTATAAACTGTAAATCATGCCGTTTGTAAAATAAAATATAGACAACATGTGCTTTAAAAAACTGTTATAGTGGGTATTTAGGCGAACACTTTAGATTTAAAACTTGTCATGTAAACACCCACAAGAATCAGATCACTTTATTTACCCTTCATGTAAACGCTACATTCAGATTGCACAATCTGAATAAATTCAATCCGATGTGTCCATGTAAACGTAGCTAGTGATCACTTTACATAATATTTACCCTTGAAGCCTTTTTCCACCATGGTCTTTAAAACACCAACATTTCCACCACCAAATCTGGAGCCAAAGGCTTTGCCGAGATCTTCAGCCACGTGAGCTGCCACATCGATGCCAACTTCGTCAGCCAGAGTAGCAGCACCCACAGGGAAGCCGAAGCTTGTGGTCAGTGCGTCCAGCTTCTTGGGGTCTGCACCTTCCTGTGTGTAGACAGTTAAAAAAAATTACCATCCAAGAACTCATCATGACCTGACTTCTGTTTATAGAAGTTTTCAAAAGATGAGAATAAATAGAAGTACTCAAACCTGCAGTACACGCACTGCCTCTGCCAACATGGGAGCTAAACATCTGGTTGTGTAGAATCCTGGCCCATCCTGCAAATAATCGTTACAATTAAATTCAAAAATGTATTATAGACTTTAAATAGATATATTTATTAAGCATGTGTGATGCTTACCCCAACAACGATAATGACTTTGCCTTGTTTCAGGCCGACGGCCACCGCTGAAGCTGTGGTGTCTTTAGATGTTTTATCAGTTGTGATGATCTCCAACAGCTGCATCTTATCCACTGGAGAGAAGTAGTGCATTCCAACAACCTTACAAACAACATGGCAGAGTTTAAGGTTGTACCATATCACCCAACTTACTCACAATAGTGTATTGAAGTCTTATACCTTTTCAGGTCGCTTGCTTGCAGCAGCAATGTCTTTGATAGGTAAAGCAGACGTGTTTGTTGCAAATATACAGTGGGGAGGAATGACCTGTAATTACAAAATGTTATGACACTTTTGAAGAGATCTGCCGGATTTCCAAAAAATGTATTTCTTGATTTAGCTTGATCTCGACTTACTGCTTCGACTTCTTTTATGACTTTGTGTTTGATGCTGAGGTCCTCAAAAACGGCTTCTATGATCATGTCTGCATTCGCAAAGCCGCTGTAGTCCACCTTCCCCGTAAGGTTGGACAGAATGCTGTCCCGTTCAAATGTTGTCAAGCTCCTCTTCTTAGTTTTGTCATTAAGTCTGAAAAGGAACTCTTAGAATTAACACTTAAAATACCCCCCATTTTAGAAAATTTTGTTAATTGGAAAATTCATTTAACGTTAAATTGAATTATGGTATGTGTTTAACACTCACCCTTTATAGACCTGCTGCTGTCCACGGTTAAGACCCTCCAATGTGGTATCTTTAAGAATGGTGTGAATTCCTTTATCTACAGTCACCTGGGCGATACCTGCCCCCATAAGCCCAGCTCCTAAAATGGCAAGTGTTCTGCAAAACGAAAATAATAAAAGGAATCACCATGTTATAAGTAGTAAAACCAATGGGCTAGTTACACAAGATGGCGCTGGTGAGCTTTTGCGACGTCATAGTCCGCAGACTAATTTCTGGTCGCATAACACAATCAAGTTATTTTGGCTTAACAAAGAGAGCAGCAAAATAAAGAGGAGCTCTCATATCGCTTATATGTTACTTTCATCTTTTTAATCTAAAAAACACCCATATGTGCAGGCCAAAAAAAATTCTCCTTTTCCCAGTGCTATAGGACCACTCTGGCGCCATCTTGTGCAACTAGAGAATTGTGTATTATGAAACAATAGCTATTAATTAATGGAGATGTCAATCAACCATCATACACCCTTATTAGCGTGTAAAAATATTAGACGTACTTAACATCCTTTTCAGGGGTTCCAAATCGATTCTTCTTGCATATGACCTGACCGTGATACAGGCCAATAAGAGCTTTGGATTCAGAGGTCATGGCTAACTTGCCGAAATTCTGTAATGCGAGAGAGAAAGTAGGGTATGAGTAAATGTTGCTTACTTTAATTTCAAATAAGGAAATAATAATTATTGTATTTTCACATCACCTGTGACTCTGCCAGGTAACCCGCATCGGGGCCCTGCTCCAAACCAGCCTTCACACACTGAGAAACACAACAGGCTGTTATTAATGATGTCATGAAAGAAAGCTTTAATACAGAGCAATCACAAAATTAAATGTTGTATACCTCTATTATTTTCAAAGGTGCAGGATACAGTCCTTTAGACTGTTTCATGACTTTCTTCTCAACTGTATTGTAGATCTGGTTTCTGACAAACGGGAAGCTCATGACATAGTCTTGGATCTCTATCGGAAAAATAGAAGGCGATGATTAGCAAACATTGCTAATTAAATTAGAAAATTACAATAAATTATAATAAAAGGCCTGTAATAATACTAAACATATTCGTAGTCTAATCTTAAAAAACACTTACTCTCCACCGTGCCCTTTTCTTTGGTAAGCTTGATTTTCTTGTTAGCAATTCCCCTAGCAATGTCCACAGCTATGTCCTCCAAGTAGTCAATAGTTCTCTCCTCAGGACTCTTTATTCCAGGCCCTGGAATTCATTGAAATCATATCAATGTTTTTGCCATATCCAAAATATAAATCAACAATTGCCAAATACAGAGGGTACTGTACCGAGAGTATCCACCAGCTGGTGGACCAGTCCCATTTTCTTGGCTTTATCCGCACGGATGTTCCTTCCTGTTAGCATCATATCAAAGGCACTGGGCATACCAACCTACGTAATAGCAAATGTGTGACACGATGAGGAAAAATCAAGAGAATTGTCGCGAAGCCAGCATCTACAGTATATAACAGACCATTTTGGGCAGTCTCTGTGTTCCTCCAGCTCCAGGCAGAAGGCCGAGCATAACCTCAGGAGTGCCAAGAACGGTCTTCTTATTCTTGGTAGCTATTCTGTACTGACAAGCGATGGCAACCTACGAAAACAGAAAGACTTTATCAATATGCTTTAATATTTCTGTACATAAAATAAAAAGCGAGTTGTATGGATCAAGCATCAATTGTTTTGTTTTATTTGTTTATCTAATTGGCAGGTGGGCTCAAGGCTTGAAGAGGTTATATTTCCTAATTCTCAGTACTATTGTTTATTGGTTACTTTGACAAACTCTCGTGTGTCAGGTTGTGCATTTGTTTGTGTATTATTTTGATAATCTGTCAATAAATGTAATGTCTGTGAATAAACATTTTGATAACCTATCAAAAATATTTCACAGCACACCAAAGAAAGTGCAAAACATTACAACCAAAACAAAACATTATGACCAGCGGAAAAATAAATGAGAAGAAAGCAAAGTACCTCCAAGCCTCCACCAAGGCACGATCCATTAATGGCAGCGACAATTGGCTTAGGAGACTTCTCAATCTTCTCAAACATCTTCTGTCCCTCCTGAGAGAGTCTGGTGACCTCCTCTGAAGTCTTGCAGGCTTGAATCATGCTAAATACAAAGTCATGTTGAATACAGTAAGATAACAGGTTTGACAAGCAAATGCAATAAAGCCATTGTAATTGAACATCACAGACAGTCAGATGTTACATGGATGCTCTGGGCTTATTTAACATTATGATGTTAATACCCATTGAATGAACTCACTTGATATCTGCGCCTGCAATGAAGCAGCCAGGTTTGGATGAGATGAGCACAGCGCTCTGGACAGCATTGTTTCCCCAAATCTCATTCATAACTTCTGTCAGCTCATTTTGCATTTGAACGGACAGAGTATTGACCTAGACATTACAGAAAATAAACATTATACTAAGGTAACACTGAAATTTTTAAATTAAAAGGCAAAAATATTACACAGAGACTATTACCTTTGAATTCGGGTCATTGAGGCGAACTACAGCTACATCTCCCTTGATCTCACAATGAACATGTGTACGAGCTATTAAACATTAAAAAAAATTACATTTAAGGAAATTGAACAGGCAAAATCAAGTCGATTCTTAGTGACATTATATAACTATACAAATATTTATATTACCCATCATAGAGGAAGCAATGCGGAACGTTCTCCTGGTGGCACCTTTAATGGAAACATACATTTTTATTGTAAAGTTGGTTGGAAAGTCGGGAAAAGGGATAATAAGTCATAACATCTAGTATATGAAGTGAGGGTCAGGTCGGGATAAGTAAAAAAAGTCAGAGGAGTGCAGGGGTAGATAGAGGACATGATTCCAGTTCCGTCACATAGGTGACCTTTCACCTAGATACCCTTTACCCTACACTAACGTTACAAGTACAACGAGAATGTCAAACATCACCGGACAAAATAAAGTCAATTAAAACTTTTATGTAAATGAAACAAGGAATGTTAAATATAATATATAATTCAACAATAACACTTATATGTATAGGTAAGTCGATTAAGTTGCGACGATCCCGAAGACAAGCCGCTTAAGTTATCCTACAACCGGAAATGCAGCAACAATCCAATGTAGAAGCCGAATGTTCTGCTTCATAATCAAGTATTTTTTTCATACGTAATACGTTTCATCCAATGAAACAGCATGTAAAATCTGGCGAGTTAGCTCTCCTGCTAGTAAACGAGCTTTAAAACAAATCTAACATTTAACGTTACAAACACGCGCGTTTCGCGGCGCAACCTGCTACAATTTACGCAAATCAAACCTGCACGAGCATGTAGCTTCATTAAAAGTCACAAACTATTCAAGACTAGCCCTTGAGTTTCTTAGCAGGAGAGCTAAGCTACTAGAGTGAAACAGCACTGAGATTTAAACTTCAACGCTATTCATTTACGTTAGTGTACAAAACGATTAAAATAGGAATGTGGAGTAATATAAGGAAGGATAAGGAGGTGTAAAGTACCTGTAAACAGGTCATATCTCCTGCTTGAGAGTCTGGAGAGAGATCCCAAGGCTCGTACACCGGCCATGTTTGGAGGTCAATGTGTGTATTGACAGCAGGCGGAAGACTGGAGGAGGAAGAGACCATTATTTCACTACACGTTGTAACTGGAGATCAGCCACAATCTCCACTTTGAAAGGGAATGAATAAAGTAAAAATAATCGTTAAACTTTTGCATGAGTTGTCATTATACGATTCTAAGTCTGGCACCCCTTAAAAATTAAACATGCTATTAATATCGGCTAATAAAAGTCCGCGTTTTGTCGGATTAATTATAATTAATAAGTTAACTGCAAATACCAAGGTGTGATAATTTAAGAACATTCAGGAATGGCTTAGTATTTGGTAGCCTATGTCTAAATTGAATGGCAGCATTATAAAAGGTCTGATAAAATCTGATGATTCCAGCATGATTTGAGAATGTTTTTAAAATCATCAAGTGTCTTTCAATTGACACAATTTTATTTATTCATTTATTTATTTATTATTTTATATAACATTAATGTATTTTAATTTGAGTAACTTGTCAATTTACTGACGTATCAATAAAACAGAATTGGTTGTCATGCAGTCTAGTTAAGGTTTACATTCACATTTACATTTAGTCATTTAGCAGACGCTTTTATCCAAAGTGACTTACAGGTGGGGTAAGCAATGGAAGCAATTGGGACAGCATAAGGACAACAAAAGCATAAGTGCAATCAAAAAAGAAGACTGGTCTCATATAACCTAACACAGTATATAGAGCTAAGTTAGAGTTTTTTTATATATACTGTATATACTGTAAGTAAAAAATGTGCCACAGTTACTTGTAGATCTATTTAGTACCTGAACGCAAATTCTTGTCAATACATTTATTGAATACGTGCAATCAATTGCAGTTCTGTAAACATCTCCAAATCGGTTGGACTGTCTGCAATGTGATGTGCATCCACAAGATGGCCAAGAAGAAGCAAATACATATTGTAAATCAAAGCATCAAAATTGCTAAACTGTATCTATACTGTAAAAATTATTCATAATATGCCAAAGCATTTATTATACCAATGCAAAAAAATATGATAGTAATCAGTAAGACATCTAAAAGCAAGAAAATATAATGATTTTAGCATTTTATAACTGCAAATGACAGTTCGACTCTTTTTAACATTTACATTTAGTCATTTAGCAGACGCTTCAAAGCGACAAATGAGGTATAACAATGGCAAAAGCAATCAGTGCAACAAAATGGCAGCAATGCATAAGTGCCATAGAACTGGCCTCAGTTTGCCTAACACAGTGCACTGAGCTGTGTAAATAAAAACATGTAGACAATACATTACATACATACAGATGTTTTTTTTGGAGGATTGAAAGGGATAAAGAAAGAGGAGTCTGTGTTATTGTTCCAGGTGTTGACGAAAGAGATGTTTCTTAAGCCGATTCTTATAGATGGGTATATTCTGCTGTTTATGTAGAAAAAGACAGATCATTCTACTATCGTGGATACATTATCGTCATTTGGTGCCTTTTTGGGATGGCACCACAACACGTTGTATGCTCGCAGCTGGCAAGGATCTGGAGGGTATACGTCTGAATTAGTAAGTGTAGGTATGGGAGTGCAGAACCATTGGTGTGAGCATCAATCGGTAGCCAATGTAACAGTTTGTTCTTGTGCGTTACAGTGGTCTCATTGTAAAGCTTGTACTTTCACAAATCTAGTCATCCTTATTCAACTCGGGATCATTCTCACATGATAAACTCACCAGGACCACATATGAAACATGCCAGACCCACAGCCCCTTACTTGTACAACAGTTCAATGAGTTTAAATGACAATGATTTTTTTACATAATATTTTATAATACTAATTATTATTATAATAAAGCAAAAATCTGACAAATGATAAACGATAAAACATTGATTGCCACATAGATGTTAATAATGGTCAATCAATTATTAATTGTTACACTAGCAGTAATAATAATAAAAAAAAATTGAAGGAGCCTTTCAAAACACTCAAGGCCACCTTACAATTGAGTTGAAATTGAGTTGAAACTAAGGGCAGCAATACAACAAACAACGCTCACTGACTGTAAAGAATTATCAGGAAAAGTTAAAACAACTAAGTTTTAGGAGGTGAATTAAAAGTGGTAAAACAGTCACAGGCATATGGAGGATCAGAGTTCCAGACATGAAGAACAGCCCAGCTAAATGCCCAAGAGCCCATGGTGACTAAAAGAACAGAAAGTTCCTCAAGGGATTTAGAAGAACGGAATCTAAGAGTATGTTTTGGGGTGTAGATATGAGGGGGCAAGATTATATAGAGCTTGGAAAGCGTGAAGCAGAATCTTGTACTCTATTCGATATTTAACAGGAAGCAGTGTAAAAGATAGACAACTGGAGAGATATGCTCAATGGAAGAGGACTAATAGAAGTTTATGAAGAAGTCTATGCGGTAACCCAAACAGAAGAGAGGTAAAATAGTCAACACGTGAAGTAAGTAGGGCATGTGCAAGAGTAGCTGTGGAATTGGATAAAGGAACGGACAAAGACGGCTGATAATTTGCAGATGTAAATAAGCAGACAGAGTTATATTATTATTATATTATACATATATATACATGCTTTTCGAATGTCAGTGTACTTTAAGGACAACACCGAGACTCTTTAGATGAGAAGATGTAGAGATAACAAAATTATCGATAGAGAGTGAGAAACTACAGAATTTTGCAATATTGGATTTAGCTTTGTCGGTATTTAACTTTAGAAAATTACGTGAAAACCAGGATTTGATCTCTTCTAAAAAATCCAGGAGAGAGAAAGAAGGAAGAGTCGAATTTGGCTTGGAAGACAGTTACAGCTGACTGTCTTCCACATAGGAATGAAAGCTAATACCATATTGTTTTTTAATATAACCAAGAGGTAATAGATAGATGTATATACAAAGAGGGCCCAAAACAGAGCCTTGAGGAAGACCAGTGGTGACAGATGAAGAGCATGATCTGAAGTTTTGGGTGTGCCCGGAGAAAATAAGAACTGAACCAACTGAGAGGGACACCAGTGATACCTACAGAGGACAGTCCGTCTAAGAGTACTTGGTGAGAAATGGAATGGAAAGCTGCTCTTAAATCGAGTAACATAAGGATGGTCACAAGTCTGGAATCAGCTGCCCTCAGCACTCTGACCAAGTGAGTGGGAGGTGGATCTATCTGACAGGTGGTAGGCTGTGCTTGTCGAATAAGATTCAATATTTCACCAACAGTTGGAAGTTCAAAACTATAAAATAATGACAGCAAAGAATAGTGGCAAGGTGAGTGCAGCAAATCACATGTTAGACTATTTTGAGGATTTAACTCTTGACGAATATTTTACATTTTAGTATTAAAAAAGGTCATACATTTGTTGCATAAATCACTAGAATATACTGTAAATGTGAATGAAGGGTATCAGGAGCCTGCAAGGTTTTATTTACTGTATTAAACAGAGATCTCCTAGACATCACTTTAGGTCTCTTATCCTGGAGAATTGATTTGAGGACTGTGCAATGAGTGAATAAGCACCATTCTCCATTGTTTGAAACAGGGCCCCATACACTGCTTTACTGATTGCATCACACAGCTCTCATTAAGTTAAACCACGCTGTGTTTCTCCCCACATCCAAATACTGTTGTTTCACAACAACCGCCCCCCGATCCTCCACATGGCTGTGCAAGAGTGAAAATCTATATAAAGTATTCAAATCAGTCCTTAAATACTAATCACAGTGTTTGCACGTGTATACATGAGTGCAGTCAGTTCCAAGGTCCGTTGAAGACTTGGCGTGTTTATACAGCTGTGCAAGGAACATGCTGTCATGTTGCAAGAGCCATCACCCCTGAGCGCTACATTTTAATTTCAACTCAATCCATGGTATATTCATGACTCATCAACCAAGAAACAGATTTTTAGGTTCCATCTGCTACAAGAAGACAATGTATGTTATAATAAATCCTTAGGATAAGATGTTAAACCACATACAGCTGGGAAAATTGTCTTGATGTGTTTTAGTAATTTTACATCCTCCACTGAAAAAAAACTGGAATTATCTGGAATTGCACTGTTTTTATGTAACAAAAATTGTACATCTTTTTGTCTGCCCGCTGTTTACTGAACTTGTACTATTTATTGGCATGTCATGATTTCTCTCACAAGGCATTTTCGGTGCCTGATAGCAAAAGTGCTTAAAAGTAAAACACACTAAAATAATTGTATGTATTCTTGCAATTAAGCATTGAAACTTATAAAAAAATAAATATCTGCATCAACAAATCTCTTCATTTGCAAATATATTTTTTGACCTTTATTACCTTTATCCACTGTATATGGAACTCAATAATAACAAAAACATATTCTCAACAAACAAGTTTTTTGGATTTTACAGGTTAAAATACATGAACATGAAAATAATGTTTCTTAAACAAAACCCCTCAACCCAGCTTCCTAATTCTGCAATAAGCAGATTTGATACCTAATTTCACGCAGTTCTTATAATAATTATTAAGCATAACTTCCACAACTTACTCAATATTACAGCTATTGTTATACAGTATTTAACCTAAACAGTTGACTCTATGTCTGTGTGTATAGCATCATCCAGTTCCTTCTGATCACCCCATGCTACATTGTGCATGTGACTTTCAATATTCCTGCAGGACTTTTCTTCACTCGTGACCAAATCAGACTCTGGCTTAGCTCTTTTGGATGGATTACAACAAAACTTAGAGCTACATTGACTTTGACAGGAAAGATCACAACGGGAGTCACCATAGTCTTCGGAAATAGATGGAAACTCTGGCTGAACAGTGGTGGCGTGGATCCCTTCATCATGAAAAACTGCTTTGATGCGTTTGGCTATGTCCATGTAAGAGGCTGGATCTGCGCATTTGACGTGTGCAGTGGCAATGATACGATTCCCAGCCAACTGCCAGATATGCAGGTCATGAAGGGCCAGGACACCATCTAGGTTCCTCAGTTTACCATTCAGCTTGAGCATATCAATCTGTTTGGGTACTGTTTGCAAGAGGATGAGAGCCGACTCTTTCAATAGAGGAAAAGTTGTATAAAGCAAAATACACACCATAGTAACACATAGTGTTGGGTCTAGGTAGAGCACCCAACATGGTCCAGCCACTGAAACGTTTCTGTGGTCCCTGTTGGATGATTTTGATAAGGTCAACACTGTGGCATTAACGCACTGGTGTTCACCGAAGTGCCCGGTGCTGCAGGGATTGTAACAGATATCTTCACTTTGGCAAGGTGTCCACACAAAAGTAAAAATCAGGGCGTTGACCACAACAACTACAGAACCTAATGCATCTCCCAGCACGTGCAAGAACACTCCACGCATGTTCAACTGGGATGCTGACTCAGAACCTTGATCCACATCCTCAAATGAGCCCGTGGCAGATATTCTGATGTTTAAACTGTCTGAAAAAGAAAGAAAAACAGTCAGCATAATACAGAGAAAATAAAAAAGAAACAAATAGGGACAACAAATACAGTCTAATTATATGAATGATCAATTTTTCAATTTCAAAACCTTTTTTAAATAAAATACTGTGAAATTTTCAAGACATTTCTAACACTTTTTAAGTCATTTTTAAAGTGCTATACTTTTTGTCAATATATTATAATTTGGTTTTATATTCAAGATAAACATAAATAGAACAATGCTATATCTTTGAGATTTTAAAAGGCCTTTCCCCACCTTTTCAGGCATCGAAACCACAATATTAAAGTTCCCTAATATTTTCAGGTTTTCATAAGATAAAAACGCTCAACATATTCTAATAAAATTGCAGTATGATACCTACCTGACTTCAGCTCCGCAGCTTTATCTTCTTGTAAAATGCTGCTGTTTATCATAAGATTGTGCTCCTCTTCACATGCCTTAGATTTTTCATAATCTATTTGATTTGTCTTGTGGACATGAGAGTGTCCCTTGTGAGAGTGCCCACCATGAGAGTGTCCAGCATGAGAGTGCCCACCATGAGAGTGTCCACCATGAGAGTGTCCGTGCCCACCTAACCCCGAGTGTCCGTGGAACAGGAAAAGACCCAACACATTCACCAAGAGGCCAGCAAAGCCAACCCAAATGACAATGCGCGGATTCTCAATCTCATGAGGCACTGTGTAGCGCTCGACGGATTCTAATAAAATAGTGAAGCAAAGGGCCGTCAAAAACACAGCATTGACTAAAGCTCCAATGACTTCTGCGCGGATCCATCCGTAAGTGTTTTTATCTGAGGCGCGAGCTGTCTCTGCAAAGCTCATAGCGATCAGAGCCACCACCAGAGCTATTACATCCGACAGCATATGAAACGAGTCTGACAACATTGCGAGAGATGCTGTTATTCTACTAACCACAACTTCAACTATAAAAAAGCCAAGAGTTAAAGAGAGCATGCACAGTAACCGTGCCCGATTCTGTCCCAAACCCATATTTTTGTCCTGCGCGCAAAGTAATATATAAGTCCCAAAAAAATTGTTTTTTAAATAATTTACATTTCGTGAAAGGAACCGTTTAAAAGTCGTTTTTGACGTGAAAGCTAACCATATAAATAAGAGAACGAACCAATTTATGAAAAATAAACGTGTAAGCCGTCGTTATTGACAACTCAAATAACTGTCAGTTATCCGAAGCAGTAAAGAATTCTGTCCGGCAAAATATTCATTCATCTCCAATGACACAAACCGGCGCTTGAAATCGGCTGTCAAAATAAGTTACACTAGATGTAAGACTTTGCACCCGGACGGGTAAACTTCTCCACACGGTCTGAGAGGGGAAACGCACTCCCATGCGTCCCATTGGCGGAATATCACTGTATGCTGGAGTCACATGGTCAGATAAAAACCTAATTCTTTAATGTCTTATTGCAATTAAATGACAAAAATAGGAATGTGATCTGCAATGAGTCGTGCAAGAAAAGAATGTAAGAGTGGCATAACAGTTGCATTGTATTTTAAATGGACAGCGATTAGATTATGTCTAGCCTATTTAAATGCCTATCGTCTAATCGTCAATCATCATTGTATCTATATTTATAGATTAACAGTAATTAAAAAAATTATAATAATTTATCTTTTTATAATAAAATTAAATAAATAACAAGTAATATATTTTTCTCATTTTGTTTATTATTTTGTTGTAAAAAAACACTGTTTTATTGTGAGTGATTTTCACAACTTGTAAAACACAAAATAGGATATGGGCTACACAAATGATGAGGTCAATAAAATTATAATTACTCATAAACGTAATCAATTTTAATACTGAGCTACTGCATAACTGGCACATTTAGCTGTTTTAGCCGTCTGAGACGCTTTAATTTAAACTTTTAATTCTCTAATTAGCATGTATCATGGCAACATTATAACCGATTCAGAATGCGTCAGCATCTCACGCAGGGAGAAAAAAATGATAATCTACCTATCAGTGGCTCTGCTCGCCCGTGAGCGCATTCTATCTATTGTCTGTGGCGGAGCAGGGTGTGTACCGACAGAGACGGAGATGGGCGATGTTCGCAATGTGTAGATATCAACGCATGGAGCGGAATGTTACGATGGAGCATCACATTGGGCGTTGGACCAAGATGTACAGCGCTAGGACAATATTAGTATGATGGATATGGATTCTCCTGTTTTAGTAGTTCCATAGCACAGTGCGTCTTTTATGACTGATCGTTGCGCTTTTATTTTCCCTTACGTTTATATCAAACACAGCAGAAGAATTAAGGCGCAAAAGCTTTGCAAAATATCATCAGAAGGATGATGAGGAGAAACAGCCCGTTGCGACCACGGCCACGGTCCATGTCGATGGGGAAAAAAACAGAGGCAGTGAGGGTGGTGGTGCGGTGCCGCCCATTAAACAAGAAAGAAGAAGCGATGAATCACGAAAGAATTGTTGAAGTAGACGTCAGACGGGGACAGGTGAGCGTCCGCAATCCCAAAACATCTGCAACCCTCATGAAAACATTCACGTTTGATGCTGTGTATGAAACCAGCTCCAAACAAAACGAGCTGTTTAATTATGCGTGTAAACCACTTATCGACTCTGTTTTGCTTGGGTTTAACGGAACTATATTTGCTTACGGTCAAACTGGCACCGGCAAAACATATACAATGGAAGGTGTGCCCACAGACCCTGAGAAACGGGGAGTCATCCCAAATTCGTTCCAACAGATTTTCACTCATATATCCAGATCTCAGAATCAACAGTACCTTGTGAGAGTCTCTTATATTGAGATATATCAAGAAGAGATACGAGATCTCCTGTGCAAGGATAACAATAAAAAACTGGAGCTCAAGGAGAATCCAGAGTTGGGTGTGTATGTCAAGGATCTATCAACCGTGGTGACCAAAAACATAAAGGAAATTGAACATGTCATGAACTTGGGAAACCAGTCAAGGTCTGTTGGATACACCAAAATGAACGATCATAGTTCAAGATCACATGCGATTTTCATCATCACTATCGAATGCAGTGAGATGGGCATCGATGGTGAGGATCACATTCGTGTTGGAAAGTTAAACATGGTGGATCTGGCAGGCAGCGAGCGCCAACGCAAGACAGGAGTTGAGGGACAGAGGTTTAAAGAAGCTACAAAAATAAACTTGTCTCTTTCGGCCCTCGGAAACGTTATCTCGGCCTTGGTGGATGTAAAGAGTACTCACGTTCCTTACCGGGACTCCAAACTCACTCGCCTGTTGCAGGACTCCCTTGGAGGCAACTCCAAAACGGTCATGGTAGCCACAATCGGACCATCTTCATTCCACTATGATGAAACTCTTACCACGCTGAGGTACGCCAACAGAGCGAAGAACATTAAGAACAAGCCAAAGATCAACGAGGACCCCAAAGAAGCACTGCTGCGCGAGTTCCAGGATGAAATAGCTCGCCTGAAGGTGCAGCTTGAGGAACGAGGGATGCTGGCCAAAGAACGGAGAAGACGGAGGAGAAATAGTATGAGGATGAAGAGAAGTTTGAGCACTGGGGAAGTGGAAACTCAGATGGATGGAGATGTGGGGATTGTGGAGAAAGTACGTGAAGAAAGTGTGGAGGAATACTGGTGGAAGCAGCAGATGTGCTCAGCTAATTACACACCAGATTTCAGCAGGAAACTCGGCACATTAGATGAGAAAACAAAAACTGTGGAAGAGCTGATGAAAGAGCAACAAGCTATGGAAACCATGATTGAAAAGTACAAGGTTAGTTTTTGTACACTCATCTTTCGTCCACCCCCAAATTTTCCTAACAAAAACTCACATTTAAATAAATATTGCATGTCTCTATTGTGTGTAGGTTATGGAAAGTAAGCTTCTGGTTGGAGGGAAAACCATCATTGATCACACCAACGAACAGCAGAGAAAGCTGGAATTGAAGAGGCAGGAGATTGCTGAGCAGGTAATAGCAGTCATGGACCAACCACAGAATCACTGTAATGCACTAACCACAGCATAGCTGTAATACATAATCATTTAAATACATTTCAAACATCAGAATCTGATATGTGTTTGTGTTTATGTATAATAAACCCTGCAAGGAGAGAATGGAACGAGATATGCAGCAGCTGATGTTTGAACAAGATGAAGAGACCATCGAACTGAAAGAGACGTTCTCCACTCTACAGCAAGAGGTGGAATTAAAGACCAAGAAACTAAGAAAGGTGTGTAGTAACACAACCCTGGTCACAACATTCAGAACTCTATGTATTTGTAACACAACATGCACCGAACATAAGCGTTGCAGTCTAGTGCATTGCATTTCTAGATGTGTTGAGGCCATTCCATTTTCAACAAAATCCTCAGGACTGACATAAAGTCATTCAACAGCAATGTTAAAGACTCTTGGGATACATGAAAACATGTTATACATTTTTTTTTACTTCTTAAATGTACAAATATTACTGTTGTATTGTTTAGAAGTGAAAACGAAGTTGTTGTGTTTTACTGTATTTGATGTCTGAAAAAATACAGAGAAACTTTTGAAATTTGGGAGAAATATTCTAGGTAGTTCAGAATGAAACAAAAACTATTATTTTTCCTAAAAACACACATACATACCTATAAAAGTCAATAATTTTTTTTTAGCAACTGTCTGTCATCACGAAAAGCCTTTCTTCTGCTGGAAAAATGGTCCCACAGAATATTGCATTTACGTTGCTAACATATGTTTTATACTTTTTTATAAAACATGATTACTACATTACAGGAGATAGGCGGTTATGTATTAACTAACTTAGTAAATAACTTAGAAATACAGTTACAAAAGTTGTTAAATTAGATCGGAGTTATAGTGCTTTGAAGTGTATTTCCCTTGTTTTTTTTACTTTATTTTATTAATTGTTTGGTGTTTGCTTTCAAAATGTTAGTGTCATGTAGTAGATAAGTAATGGTTTAACTAATTCCTTTTCCTTCAACATTGCAATGGTTTGTCTTCTCACAGCTTTACAGTAAGCTGCAGTTGGTGAGGTCAGAGATTGGAGATATCATCAATGAACATGTAACAATGAGGCAAGAACTAGAGCAAACCGTGAATGAGTTGACAAGAGAGATGAAATTCAAGTATGTCCTAATACTCATACATATAAATTAGTCAAATTAATTCCACTTTAAAAATGTATCAAAAACACATTATCTCATCCTTTTATCTTCACCAGAAATATGGTAATTGAGAACTTCATCCCTCCTGAGGAAAAGAATAAGATCATGAATCGTCTCCACTTTGACAGCGAGGAAGACCAGTGGAAAATCTTACCACTTCTCCCCTCTGAAAAGTGAGCAACCAATCATGTTTAACCAACATTCAAGAACAATGACTTTATATTATTCTTTTACTTTATTTTCTACTTATATTTTTCAGTAACTCGCCTCTTATCAGACGAAGACCAACTTCAGTTGTAGGATACAAGAGACCAATAAGTCAGTATGCACAAGTTGCTGTGGCAACCGGGTCTCCTGCTAGATACAGGGTTGGTATTGTACTCGAAAATAAAAAATGTGTGATTTAAGTGGCTCACTAAGAAAATGTACATCAATATGACAAGTGCAGAGTACTTGTTATATAATGAACAAAATCAACTTATGTTGACACAGGCTGAGAACGTTATGCTTCTGGAACTGGACATTTCACCACCCACCATGGTTCCGTTGGACCTTCAGAGGTCAGATATAAGGACACAAGACTTGATACGTGACTTTGGCCATTATAGAAAGAGGACTACTGCATCACGTGTCATGAAAGCTAGGTCATGGTGAGCGTCCTGCATGTTTCTCATATACCAATCACACTGTTCATAGAACCCAGAAAGCCACAATGTATTGTCCACATTTAAACTTTGCTCTTCCCTTCCCAAGGTACCAAGGGCCAAGTCAATCTGCTTCATCAGCCAGCTCTTTGAGCACTGGTAGTCAATGGCCAGCATCTGCCATGGGAGCTTGCGCGGCAACCCACGAACATTGAACCTGTACAGTTTTGTGATCAGCCGAGAAATAGAAGTATAGAAAGCACCGTTCCTTATTTTTTGCTATTTCACGAGCTTTAAGCAAGGCCATTTGTCGTTTCTAATCATGTTGATTTTTTAGCATCAAAGCTTTGGATTTGCAATTTTAAGCACAATTGTGTCCTGTATACTTGAAAAAGCTAGTGTATGCTGATATAGTTTGTGATGTCAATCTTGAACGGAAATGCAAACAATAAATGTATGTAAAGAAATGTATTCTCTCGGTGTATATCAAGCAAGCTTGCATTAAGTGGGTGTCTTCTCTATAAACACATGCTTAATTTTAATTCATGATCAACTTTCCAGCTGAGCATGAGGTACAATATATAACACTACTTACAATGCATAGCATTGGAAAAATGGCATAGCATCTATAGGCAGCTTTAGACTTTTCCTCATTCTTTTCCATATATGTAATTAATATGCAACTTCAAGGTCATGTTTACATGAATTAATACTGTATATATTCTTACCAGCAATTAACCCATGACTACGATATAATCTTGTTTTTATTTAGCCACTGTTAAATGTCTTAAATTGTAAAGTTAACTGATATGCATAAAGACATGGTATCATGTGTATTATGTATGTGCCTTTGTGTTTCGAGTACAGTGAATAAGTTGAAACGTTTATACAAATAAAAAAAACAATAGCGCGAGTCCGAGGTAGGTGCTTTCCCCTGAACTGTCATAGTACAGTAAGATGACGTTTCCCAGAGGGTCACATGATATGTCTCTTACAGTAAAAGCCCAATATGGCAGAGATGGTTGCTCTCGCACGGTAACTAAAGCAACATAAACAGTTTCTACAGCGCCCTTTCAAAACTGGTCGATTTTTCGCAAGCGACCGCAGGCATGAGGGAAAGACAGAAGAAGAAAAAGGGCAGGACGTGGGCAGAGGCCGCCAAAACGGTAAAACTGCAGAGTTCTTTCGCGATTGTTTTGCTTGTTTTCGCCTTGTGCTCCCACTTGTACAACTGTGTTTATGAGTTCATGACCCGCTGTTGTAGGCGAAGTATTGCGTATGCATTTCAGGGCCTGGTTTCGGTTAGACATGAGAGTGCATTTGGATCCGTTCGCTTTGAAAGCGTGACATAACACAAATAAAATGATTGATCGAAAATTACCTTTTATTTTACAACTTTTTCGTCCGGGTAGTGCTTTGAAAGTGCGTGCGTAAGCTGACGTTTGCGTCCTCAGCTGCTAGCTTGCGCGAGGCAGCTAAGCGCGCTTACACTAGTGACACTTGGCTGTTTAGCCTGTTAGCTTAGCTCAACTAAACATTCGAAACATTTCGTTATTTTCTTTAACCTGCCGAAGACAGTATAATATGACTCGGTGGTTCTACTCAAATTGTTTCTTATACCAAAGACTCACTGTTATATGCCGGTTAAACGTGTTGGCAAGATATATAGCGATGTTTTGAGCGCTTGTCAAACGTTGTGTTTACCATTTGTCATGTCTGTCGTTGGATTTGACATAATCCGTTCAGACAAAACAAGTCCTTTTTGAGTGTTACTTTAACCGGACAGTTTGTATCAATACAGGTTGACATTGTTACAGTATATTTATTCAGATATAGCCTATAATATTCTTTTAAGTAAAGAGTTAACATTACATTATTCCGTTTTATGTGATGCACCTGTCATGTGTTAGTAAAGCAGTAGGTAAAGACTTTAGGGCATTAAAACCAATTTAAACGCAAAAGTGGCTTAGTTTAGGGCTACAGCTGTCAAGTTTAGTTCTTATTTGAGCCAAATGTAGTTCACAAAGCATTGTCTGACCATCATCAGAAGTTGTTTTATAATATAGTATCCCCCTAGAAGTATATGGACACTAACAACCTAAAATAAAAAGTATTATATTAGATCATAAAAGCAAATGAACTAGCATTAAAATAAAGGCTGCTCATCTTATGCAGATTTACAGTTTAGGTTACATATACGAACAAGTTTAGATCTGTAGAATCGTAATATTTTACAAAAAACAAGGCATAAAAAATTGTGTTTCGAGTTTCATTTGGTATTATCCTGAGCGACTTTACAGTATGTGAATATAATCCACAAGTCACAATAATAAGTTAATTTTCAATAAACATAGTTCAAAAGTTTAGTACCCTTGAGTCTTAATACTAGGCGTGCAATGTTATCTGGAAGGTCCCTTATTTGTCCTGCCTGCTCCTCTTCAGAAAAATCCTCCATGTGCTTGACATTCTTAGTTTTACCAGCATCTTCTGCATATTTTACCCCTTTTCTAACCGTGACTATGAAGTTGAGATCCACCTTTTACACTAGGGACAATTGAGAGACTCATACAGACTCATACAAAATTTATAATCTTGATGTCATCTGTTTGTTGAAGATAATACTGCTTAAATGACATTGAAAAGTATTTGTATGCATTAATGGAACATGTTCATGGTAATATGATGCACTTTGTTTTGTATGAATATGAGAGTAATAGACATCATACATCCACTGTTGGACCAGTTGGTTACATGAGATTAGCAAATAAAATAAAAAAATGTACAGAAATCCTTACATTTGTAGTTATGGCTGTAAGTGTTCAAATACTGTTTAAGGCCTCTGTACGTGATTAAAACCAGCAAAATTTGGATAAGTGGAATATTAATGTGATGTATTCCCAAAGTAATAATTCAGGATAGCTCAAATGGAATAAGCTCATGCACACAGCAGGGAAGGAGCAGGTCTTGGGCTTTGATCCAGCTGCTGACTTCAAATGTGGCTGAAAGCTGCAGATCTTCAGGAATGTCTAGATTTTGTCTCCATTTCTCAGACACAACAGTGGAAATCAATTGTCTCATTGCCTGTTGCTCACTTATGCAATATCTGCGGGGAATGCAATTACCAACACCTATGTTTCAAACTTAAAGACATTTTGCATCTTAATTCATTATTTTTACATTGTTCACTAACCAAACCCCAACCCCATTTCAATCATTTTCTAGCCCAATGTGTTTCTTACACAGATGCAATTTACACTGCGACGAACCAATGCCACTACTGTCTAATCGATACCCTTATAAAAAGACCATCCTCTCCCCTGCTGGCTTCTTTGTGGTCTCTACTATAGCGTGAGCCGTGAGTCATTGGAACACTTCTTACTCGTTCTCTTAACACTGTTCCCAGGTGCTTGAGAAGTACCCCAACACGCCGATGAGTCATAAAGAGATCCTACAAGTGATTCAAAGAGAAAGGCTTAAGGAAATAAGGTGAGGTCATTCTCCCATGTTTATCCACATGCACCGTAAATCTGTGTACGTCTCAGTTCTTTGCTTTTTTTTATCTTCAGTTCAGGTTACAGTTATACCAATTATACCATCAGCATATCTAATAATCACATCTCTTTTTTATTTCTTGTCTCTGTTGTCATCCAGAAGGTAAGATTATACAGAAGCATACCTTCCTCTCCAACTAACTAAAATCCACAAGCCAATCCCTGTGCATGTTAATAACCTATTACTGGTTGACACGGCATGCAAGGGACTCTGTAAACCCGAAAAGCGAGGGCCTTGTGGCTGTGGCTTTTACCATCGTGCTTGTCCTCTTAACTAGTTAGTTGCTGGTTGTGCTTTTGCTTTTATGTCTAAAGATTCTCTGTAATATTTTTTTTACTTATTGTGTGTAACTCCTTTGTTTCGGTATGCCCTCTTACATTACCATTGAATGGACACAAGCATAGTGACGAACTTCTGATGTTGTCACAAGTCGGGAAATCAGTTTCCGGTTTCATGTCTAAAACGTCTTAACATACCTAAACAACGCCCGGGGGAAACCACATTTCTGTCCAAATGTACTTGTAATAAACACTAGCTATTGTTAAAAGAACGAGCTGTTATTGCGTTATATTATTGATAAAATTAGTTATCTCACGTTAAGCATTTTCTATTCCATAGAAATAAATATTCAATTATTTTGTTTTCCCTATTGTTTATAATGGACTCATGCGGGAGAAAATGGTTAACGTGAGATTATTCCCCTTATCCGTGGAATAAGATCAAATTATTGACAACTGATGGTGTTTAATACAAGCCCATTTTGAAAGAAATTTGGTTTCCCCGATCGTTGTTTAGATATGTTAAGTCGTTTTAGAGATGAAACCGGAAACTGATATCCTGACTACATCGGAAGTATGTCACTACGCTTATGCACATTTGAGAGTCCATTGCGTATTGTAACATGACAAAAATGTTGGAAATGTTTTACAGGATATTTTGCTTCCTTAATTTTTTTAGTAGGCATATAACTTTTATTAATGCAAACTTTGATACTAAAGAGTCTTAAACGAATGTGAATATTGTGTCACGACACGTACAGTATGAAATCCAAACATAAAGCCACAATATGGCAACAAATGATATATCAAGCCACCTGTTTATTTTGTTTATTTGCCAAACATTGTGATAAAGTTGTGATTTTAGCTGTATTTTACTGATCAAAATCTAATCCAATGAATCCAAATGCAGCAAACTTTAACACAAAAAACTGAGAATTCTCTTACTGTTTAATATGTGGTTTACAAAACCATGTGAGATTTTGCATATTTTACAGTCTCAGTATTAGAAACACTGATCTTACATTGTTCTTACCAGATGAGAAGCCAAATGTTGTTAAAATGTTGTTTGACATTCAATCAGACATTTAACATGGAACATTATTTTAATGTTTTTCTTTATTTTAACATGTTTTTACGTAGAGGAACAAAAATGTTGAGAAGTGTGTGTAGGTTTAACTTGCTGATTTTCGTTTTTTTAGTGGGACTTCCCCTCTTGCCTGTCTCAATGCCATGCTTCATACAAACTCACGTGGAGAGGAAGGAATCTTCTACAAAGTTCCAGGTCGAATGGGAGTCTATACACTGAAGGTTGGTGAACATTCTTAAGGGAGCTAAAGGGTAGCAGAACTATTAATGCTATAGCCACTTTTTAACAGATTGATGACCGGATATGTTAAACATGCAAGCCGTTAGCAGAGGTTTGAAGCTTACTTTAGCGCTTGCCATGATGCTGGAATGAGGATTGTTATAATAATTTATAACGTATTTTTTTTTATTTACGAGTTGCATTGGATAAAAGTGATTGTGTTTGTGTTTTCTAATGTTTTTAAGATGCAAAGTTCATAATATGTTTACTGACTTTATGATTTTAACCAACCAATGGTATGTATTTCATACTTACTGAATTGTTAAATACAGTATTTGTCCGCAATGTGTTTTCATGTGTTTATTATTATCAACATAATAATGCTTTAATCCGATTCACATAATCTGTCAAATGTTTCAGTTTATTGTGTGTCTGGCTGCTGATGTGTATGGTTTATGTTTGCGTATGAGCAGAAGGACACTGCAGACGTGATGAAGGAACTGTCAGAAGAGGCCTCAGAGGACAGCAGCGATAACATGTCTGATACCAGATGCACAGAAAACACCACCAGCAACAGCAAAGATGGACGCAGAGGAAGGTGGAAGAGGAGAGGTAACATGCTTTTTATGACTGGGAAATCTGAAAGTCTAACTTTATGGTGAAGTGTGTTATATCCCTAACACAATCAGGGTTTGCAAAATCATGCAAAAATCATGACTTTACAAACAGCTTTGACAAAAACAAATAGATACAGTAGTCCTGCCATGATGTACACCACTAACTAAGCTATTTTTTGTCTGCTCAGGCTAACTGAGCTATGTTTTTATAGTGCCACAGAGTGTTGAGAATATTTGTCAAAATCAGACTGTTAATAGTTGGCTCATGGTTGTGTCTCCCTTTTAAGATGGAATCTAATGAATAGAAGACAGTGTTTGAGCATTGGAAAAGGACATACATTATCTTTAATCACTATAAAATTCAAACTGACAATTCTTGTGTTATATATGTGTACACTTGTACAGAGGGAAGTGAGATGTGCAGATATGTGTACCGGAGACATGAGTATGTAGGAATGGATTTTAATAAATTTATATTATTGTATACTCTGTGAGTGTTGCACTGTTAATCTTCCAAAGTTGAGCAAAGGTCTGCTATTTTAACAATAAAAATAAATGTAACTTGTGAAAATATAAATCATAAGATATTAAAAATGATTTCTGTTTAAATCTGTATCATTATGTGTGGGCTATTATATGTTAGAGTGTGTCTAAATGACCTCAGATTTAAGGTTAAGCTCTGCTTAAGTCAAATTATCCTCAGAATGCAAAACACAGGAAATTATTATTTTTTTTCATTGCACCATTGATACTACTTCCTCATATATTTAAGAGGAGTACAATGCTATCTAGCCAACACTTGCTAACACTTGCTTTACCTCAAGCCATCTTGCAGAAACGTTATCTAAAATTTTTAATAAAAATGCACTTAAACAATGCGAATTCATGCAGAACCAAGTACTGTAAGTAAGTCTTTTAGTTTCTATTTTAGTGAATTTGAATTATCTTTAAAAGAAATTCTGGTCTTAAAAGAGGAAGAACAAATTCTGCAAAGACCAGGAAATAGTAATTGTAGCAATAGCATATTGTTCATTGTTCATTCACTTATTTATTTATTTTACAGTTTTTTATGTTTATTTATTGTTTTTACTCCAACTTTTAAGCAGGTTTTTTGTGATGCTGGGAAATTTAAAGCACTTTATAATTATATTGTATTATTTTATATAGTGTTTAATATTTGTGATGTCTGTACTGTATATGTGAACCCACAACACTGCAAATCAAGTCTACTTACGGATGCAAATAAAGTTGACCTGAGCTATCCTGATGAGCGGTAGCTGGTATTCCTCCCACTTTTTGGAAATATTTGTGTTATTCTTTAGTGCAATCTTTAACAAATGAATATACATTTTGTTTCAATTTTTATCTGGATTGCCCTTTGCAAAAAATATTTTGCAATACTGCATCATATTTTGTGTAGTGTGTGTATCGAAATGAGCTCAATTTGTTATCATAGACTTAAACGAAGGTTGTTTGAATGTTGGTAATGTATGTTTACAGATGTACAGATGAGCAAGCATCGACTCTATTGTTTTTCTTTGATTCTCAGTACCAACGAAACTGCAGTCTCAGCCGTCATCACCACAGTCGCGCTGCGCGTCTCCATCAGTCTCCAACAGCAAACTCATGTCCCCATCACAGAAACACAGCAAGAAGGCCCTTAAACAGGTGCTGCCATTCACACCTGCACTTACATTTCATTGAAATAATGAATTAGTGTCCGGTTATACATCACAATTATTGTAAACAAGAATTATGCGTTATGATTTCTTGTGACATGTCCACCGGCAGTGTGACCAAAATCTTATAGTTTATGGTATAAGTCATTATATGTTAAGTCATTTTTAAATAGACATGTTGTTGATAGAATGTATTTATTTAATTTGATTGACATAAATTACCACTTGCATAACATCCTTTCAGTTAAAACAAATGATCAGATGACAAGCCTCATATTAAAGAACATCTTAATACAAATAAAAAGAGTCACACTAACACTTTTAAATGATCATTTCGTTTCTTAAAAAACACCAGTTACTGAACATCAGTTAAATTCTGTTTTATTGCACAAAGTTGTGAAATTGTTGGCAACCGTTAAACAATGTAAGCTCCACCTCTGATTGTGCCTATCCATTTCTTAAACAACCTTTAATAACAATTTCACCTATGCCTCAACTTGTTTGGGAAACAATATTTTAAGACGTTTTTATATATTTTTTATAGCTGTAAGTACAATATAAAAGCAATCATGTTTACTTATATAACCTTTATTTACTATTGCACTTACATTTTAGCAACATACTATATACTATACCCAAACATTCTGTGATTTTAACCACTTTTTAATGGTTGAACCTTGAGCCAGTGATGCCCTCTGTTGTTGTCATAGTAACGTGTGGATTTATGGAAACTTTTTTCCGCAGGCACTCAAACAGCAGCAACAGAGGAATCAACGGAGGCAGTGCGGAATTCCCACCACCTCAAGTTCACGGCTGCTCCTCAAGACGGTCAAAGACATGAGTCACGACACATCTGCATCCAAAACGCGTACGTTCAGCATTTTATGCTGTTTCTATGATTTTAATTTTTTTCTGTTCGAAAAATGGTAGTATGCACAATGCCAAAAGTCTGGACACACCTTTGGCAATCTTTAATATGGGGTCAGAGACCTCTGATGCCCATTAAACAGCATGCATACAGTTTTTGTGAGATTTGCAAGTTAGACACAAATCTCTGTCTACCACAGCCTGGGAGCTCAAACAGGCCGAGCGCTGCCCTGCCAGTCCACAGAATTCTACCTCCAGCTCATCGTCCTCTGTCAAAGCAGATGTGTGCCATACAACCGGTGCCCAGAAGGTGTCTCAGCGTTCCAGTCGGCTTAGCGCCAGTACGTTTTCTCAATGATCAGTGTCATTTGTATCCGTGCATGAGATGTTGTAATTGATCTCACCGTTCTTGAATTTAAGGACAACTGAGGCGTACAAAGTGTGAGATAGATGTTGAAACACCAGACTCCATTCTCGTCAACACCAACCTGCGAGCACTAATCAATAAGCACACGTTCTCACTGCTGCCTGTAGAGTGTCAACAGAAGCTTCTTAAGATGCTCCCAGAGGTCGACCAGCAGGTAATGAAATACAGACCTCTTTGTTTGTGGTTCATGAATAAGTTAAGGTGATTGTTACTGAGGAATTTTGGGTATTTTTATTGCAGGCTATTATGGATGGAGTATTGAAGGTGACCAGTTCTACTTTGAACAATGAGTTCTTTACATCTGCAGCACAATCTTGGAAAGAAAGGCTGGCAGAGGGTCAGTTGATGTGTTGTTGGCTTATTAGAAGTGTTTTTAAAGTTTTGTTTGTAGCTTTATTTTTGTTTTTTTAATATTACGAAGGAGCTTTTATTTCAAAATGTTTAGTTTTCGTTCTCATTTTATAATTTTTTTGTTCAGTGCTTAACATGATTCAGGCAACATTTCTTATTTCCCTTAAGTTTGTTCAAAATAATATTCTGGCAGTTATTTCATATTTAGAAGGTTATTTGAAACAGATATTTGAGTTTAAGTAAACTTTAAACTTACTAGAAGAAACGGTCATACGAAAGGTGCAAAAAATGAATTTTTTTAACATTGGTATCTACAAAGGTGCACCATAAAAGTGATAGTTCCCCCAAAAAGGAAGAAGAAATTTTGAAGAATGCTGGTAACCGAACAGCACTGGACCCATTTCACTTCTATTGAATGGACAAAAAAAACAATGCAAGTGAATGGAAGCCAGTTAACAACATTCTTCAAAATATCTTCTTTTATGTTATTTGGGAGAATGAAAGTTAAACAGATTTGAAATGACAAAAGGGTTAGTAAATGATGACAGAATTTTCATTTTTGGGCGAACCAAAAAGGAAACTTATCTGCAACATTTTATGCAATGTTACTCATGTGAAACGCTTTGTCATCTCAGGTGAGTTCACCCCTGAGTTGAGACTGAGAATGCGACAGGAAATTGAGAAAGGAAGGAAGGTGGAGGTTTGGAAGGAGCATTTCTTTGAGAGCTACTATGGTGAACAGTAAGTCCCCACAAATCATAAAAATAACTATTGATTGTACATTATTCACATATTCAATCTGCTTGTCTTTAAGTTCCGGACTAACTATAGAAGAATCCACACAGCTGATAAAGGCTGATGATGTTCCTGAACCAGCTAAAAGCACAGTCCCATCAGAAAAGCCACAGATTGTCAAAGAATCACAAAAGAAAAGCGCAGTGGTGGAGGTCAGCCACATGGAGTTAAGGTCCAGAGATGTGAAACCAGCAGTAACACATTCCTCCCATGAAGAGCAAGTCAAACATTCAGCTCCAGAGCAAGTACAATCGCCCCCAGGCGAGAAAGAAACAACTGGAGAATTGACTGCAAAGTCTCCCGTTCAGAAAGCAGAGGAGACCACAGCACCCAGTGAAACAACACAGGAGAAAGAGATCAGATGTAAGACCCCAGCATCTCCTTTAGAAGCAGCAGTCACCTGTTTGAAAGAAATGGACACACCGACCACTAAAGAAGCAATTACTGTGGCTGAGGTTGGACAGACCGTAATTGAGAGGAATAAGCCTGTATCTCCGATACCTGCTGTCACATCAGAACATCTGAAAAGGAAACTCTCCAGTGAACAGGAAACAGAACTCGGAATAGAGAAAAAACCTCGGGTCACTCCAATGGAAACGTCACCTCCAACGACAGCTAAGGACACAGTAGAACAGAGAGTACCTCCCCTCAAAGTAAGTTTTATTTTAATCTCTTAGCTCATGACTAAGGCAAACATTACTTTTCTTATTGCTCATATTTGGCTAGGGATTAGATCAAATTTATGAGATGCGTGCAACCTATCTACCTGGAGGATAGTAGTGAAATGGATCGCAGTTGACCCACGATCCATACGGATGGTGATCTACAGTTCGGAATGCGTGTGCCCGCAGATTAACTGTAAATTTATTCATCATAGAGTTTAGCGTGCACACGCTCCGCTCTCTCCAATATCTGGACAAGTACAATATTAAAGCGCAATGTGGTGTATCACTTAATAGCTGGGTAAAGTTACTGTACTGTAATTTTGTGTTTGGTCAAAGAGCAATTTACGCGATCCACGCACTACTTAAGCAATTTTTACGCGGCGCCCACTCATGATTCAGTGATGCATTTGAGAAGACGAGGAAAAGTCAGTTGAGATAAAGTACTTACTCCATGATAGCCACCTCGTAACACCTGTCACATTTATAATTTAATCTCTAGAGATCCATTTGTCAGCTGTTTACTCTGACTACACATTTATTTCATATCTATTTGTTATACATAATGATTTTAATAATACATGCATACTTTATAACATAGCCTAAAATATAAATAAAAACTGTTAAATTAATATTTTGACATCTTAAGGGTATTTTCACTACTTATATAAAATACTATTCTCTAAACTGCCTTTAGTATCATAATAAAACAACGATGAGAATTAACATTCGCTGATCTGGAAAATTAACAGATCCCTGACTCAAAATCCGTAATATGATGATGAGGAAGTAGGCTGGAATCCCAAAATATTCTTACGAATATTCTAACATTCTATTCTTAAATTCACTTTTGAGAAGATTCCAAATTTTAAAAAAAAGCTGTCGTCTATCATCTTAAAGTCTTAAAGTTACAGGTGTCTTAAATCGCAAAAGGTATGATATTTTATACATGTACAAGATTTGGTTGTTTCTAATGTCCCTTGTATCGCATTGGGTTAGAAATATCAGAAATTTTGACTGTGTACTTGTCAAAGATTAGTTTAGTAATAAGGGATTTAATTTCATATTCTGATATAATAATGATGAAATATTTATTCCTCATTACTAGAAAAATGTGTCCTTTTTACACTTGTGCTGGTTCAAAGCGACTTGAAACATTGGACCGGGTCACAAATATTGAAATGATATGATACTTATTTGTGTATTAGGACGTTATGTAGTACTTTGTATTATTTATTTTATATAATATTATAATGGTAGCTAACAGTTTACTTTGAATGTTTTTCTATGTAGTATTGTTTGTGTTCCAGATGGAAATATACTGGCAATCAATAATGACTTCTCCATATTAAATTACCAGCAACAAAAATTACACATCACATGCCAATATCACATGCTAATATACTTGAGGTGTTTGTTACACAAAAATATTTAATGGGTAGATCAATTTGTTAGCGCAGGTGAGTATAATCATTGTCAAAGACTGTGCATCTATTCTTTAAAAATATGAAGTTGTCCTGAAAAAAAAACTACTTTTGAAATTTTCGAGAATTGCACATATAGCATTCTTACAAACTTCTTATAAATTACCTTCAGATGTTCTTATATTTAGTCTAAATTTTTGTGAATCTGGCCCCAGAATAAGAGATAGACAAAGATATGATTATTTTTTACTTGGGCCAGTAACCCTCCTAGCAACCACCCAGAACATTCCTCTTGGCAACCACCCACAACACTCTAGCATAATTCTAGTTTACTGGGATATATTTAATGAGAACTTCAGTGGAACTTTGACTTTAACTTTGAAACTCTCTTTAAATCTTGCAGATACCAGTGTCAAGAATTCTCTCTGCTCCTGCATCTATTGAACAGACACCCACAAGGACTCCCATCCCGTTGACACCACCTAGCGTTCGGCCTGGTCGCACTGGAGCACGCACTCTAGCTGACATCAAGGCAAAAGCCCAGTTAGCGCGGGCCCAGCGTGCTGCTGCAGCAGCGGCCGGCTCTTCTTCCTCAAGAGGAACTGGGTCAAGTGGAGGTACTTCCACACCCTCCCCAGCTCGATCCCTGTCCGAAGAATTTTCACCAGCAAGCAGCAGAAGTCAATCTGTGTCACCAACAAAACAGAGCTATGGGTCTCCCGTCCCCGAAACTCTTTCACAAACGCCGCCCTCCTCAGGTTCTTCCGGACACACTAACCTTGGTTTTACTCAAGGCCTCTGTGCAAACCAGACTCGCTCTTTGATGGGGTCTCTAACTAATCCTGGTACACTAAACCCAACGCTGAAAGAACAACATAACATTCTTAGTGGTGGAGGAACGATCGCACCTTCAAATCAGCCAGAAAACCTGACTGCGTCAAACGCAATTGCACATAACCAGAGAGCACAGCAGACGCCATTGTCGGGGTTGTCAAAGACCAAGTCTAGTTTTACAATCCCGGCAAATAATCCACTGGTCACTCAGCTCCTTCAAGGTAAAGAGGTTCCTATAGAGAAGATTCTCCCAAAGCCACTATCCAAGAATGAGGTTCAGTCTTTGGCCATTTCTGACAGAGATAAAGGAAACATTAGTACCACATCTGGGTTAAAAAAAGAGAACCAAGATGATATCAGCAGAGTTGGGCACCAAGTTTCGTCCGGTTCATCTACGATGCAAGGCAGTTTTGCAGTAAGCTCTCAGCTTTCCCAATTTCAGTCCTTTCAGTTAGGACACCCTGAGAGCAACCAGGAGCAGGTGTGTACCCATCCGGGCATCTTTGGACGGAAGAGGAAGTCCAAGCCAGCAATGACAGGACACTACCTCCTAAACGTCTCCACTTACGGTAGAGGATCCGAGAGCAGCAAAAGGCCACATCCAGCTAATAACACAACCCTTGCCAACTTGAAGAAAGAGAAAAAAGAAGAAGAGAGCGTGAAAGAAAAAAACGAAACAATAGGAAGCTTCTCTGGAGAACAACGGAATTCCCCAAGGGTCAAATTGGAACCGCAGGGATATTTTAGCACAGATCAGGGTGTTGCACCACAACCCAGTTCCAACGTGAAATCTGAATCTTCATCTAGCTGTTTATCCAACAAAGATGACTGCACTTCTACTAGAACCAAAGAAACTTGCTCAAGAAAGCAGTTTGATATCTGCAGCGGTATACAGGGTAATACAGAGCCATATCAGTTAGCGGACAGTCACCAAACACACAACGGCCAAGAACTCGCCATTGGCCCGCAGTATGGCGGCACCATAAGCATGACTGTTCCACACAAACTCAACATCACAGACACTCCAACCTCTTCAACTGTGTCCTGCAGCAGCGGCGGTGATCCGGCAGGTGGAAGTATGATGTCTTTTTCCGTTACTGTCACTGCCATTCCTGCTGGTCACCTCTTAGATCAGAGCACCCAGGGTGAGACATCACCTCAACAAGCCTTTATCGAAACCTCTGGGATGGAGGACGTCAAATCAAAGTGCTACTGTAGGCTAAAGGCCATGATTATGTGCAAGGGATGTGGCGCATTTTGTCACGATGATTGTATCGGGCCATCCAAACTTTGTGTCTCGTGTTTGGTGGTACGATAGTGGTCGTAATGTTTAATAGCAACAGTGACCATTGAAAAAAGCAATCACAGGGACGGACAGTTCACCAAAAATGAAAAATCAGTCATGAATTACTTACTCTTTAGTTCTAAACCTCTGTACATTTCTTAGGTTGAACACAAAGAAAGATATTTGAGATGTTAGCAACTGACATTTCTGAGACATATTTGACTACCATTGTGGAAGGTGAATGGTGCCTCATAACTTTTTGTTTCCTCAGAATATATTTTGTTAAAAAGAACAATAAAAAAACTATGCCCAAGAAATGTCAGTTGCTAACATTCTTCAAAATAATTTTCTTTATGTTCAACAGAACAAAGAAATGTATACAGGTTTGGAGCAACTAGAGGGTCAGTAAATCATGGCCGACTCCTTATTTCTGGGTGAACTATCCCTTTAAGGGTAACAGAAATGCATGTTGCCAACGGTGACTCTTGGTGTGGTAAGCTAGTTGTGTATCCGTTGTTTTGAGAGGCAGGCTGTTGTGCTATTATTCTGTTTTTCTTCCACATATACAGAACACATTTAGCATGGTAGATGAACTGTGTAGTATGTGCAATGCAAATTAATTCTCTCTCAGTGAGCACCTTGTTTTAAACTCAACTCATTGAATAGTGGCAATATTAAGGCTCGTTCTTTTTCTGTTATATTTTTGTAATATCATTTTTAAAATGAAAATCATTATACTAATATTTTTGTAGATGTAAAAATCGTGATTACCCCGTTTTTGGAGACTATCTTTTACACGCAATTCACACTAGCATGCTGAAACTGGTCATATAAATATTTAAAGGTTTCGTTCACCCAAAATGAAAATTTTGTCATTATTTACTCACCCTATAGTTGTTCCAGACCTGTACACTATATGTCTTTTTCCTGTTTTCTTTTACTTTGAAGGGCGTTTGTAACCAAACTATCATAAAAGTAAAGAAAACTACAATGGTAGTTAATGGTGACCAGAATTGTTTGGCTTCCCACATTCTTTAAAATATATTTTTGTGTGTTCAACAGAAAAAAGAAATGTATACAGATTTGGAACAACTGGAGGATGAGCAAATGATGAAAGAAACTCTTGGGTGAACTATCCCTTTAAGCTTTGCTGGTTAGTTTTAACATTTCAACCACACAACTGAAATAGCAGTTGCAGAATTACTGTGAATACGTGAACCTAATATATTAACCTTTATTGTTACGAAGCTTATATGGTACTGTTAAAAAAAGTTATTTATGGAACTGAAGGGAGGTCTTTCAAGTATACTAGCACTTCTCTTATGTTGTTGGGTTTTGTAGGGGAAGAATATAAGAGTAGATTTATATTAATTGACTTTGGCAATAATTTGTATATTTACAATATTTATAATCTCAAAGAGCATTAAAGTCCCTTATCTGATTTTATTTAGACAAAACAATCTTAGGTAAGATTTATTAGGCTTGCACTATTTATGTTTAGAATACCACAAAGGACTTGAATAAACTTTGGTAATGCCTTCAGAAATGATGACTCTTAAAGATGAAAAGAGTTCAAGCACTTGTTAATCAAATAATCTATTGTACCCTCTCAGGAGCAAAACCAGGTCTTAATCATTTCAATAGTCTGTGTCTAATCGTTCGAGCTGTTTACGTCACAAATGTGGCATTGCCTCTAAGTGGAATAGTAGATATTCCATATCACCTTAGACTTTTGTGTTAAAATAAGAAAAATAATGCTAAGTGACAATAGCAAACGTATGTTAGCAATGAAGTTTAACCTTTCAACAAGGAAGGATATGAATGTTTTTTTTTTGTTTGTTTTATACTGTAAATATTGACTTTCTTTGAGGTGAACTAAAATCCATTTTTACAAAGCGTTGCTGTCTTAACATATCCAGTTGTCTACCTTACAAAGGGTTTTTATTTGTTAAAATGTGTCAAAACAAATCATTTGAATCATGTTTAAACATTAAATGTTCTGTCCTGAAACAATTGTGCTAGAATTTTGATACAGGAACTATATAACAAGTTGTTGCATCTTTGAATCAGTCTTTTTTCCTTTGCCTTTAAGGCGAGAAATGTAAAAGAATTTTAGATTTGCTTGGTGATATACCAAAGTCAATATATTGGGAATAGATAATCAGATTTTGTTTTAATGTCTGTTTAGTTAAACAAAGTAATATATTTTTTAAAAGAAGTCTATTTACGAATCATTTTACAAAACATTTAAGAAACAGGGTATTTAGTATATCTTTATATTGGCTGTCTCGTCTTGTTATACCGTCTTGTTATACCTTTATCCAAGGTGTACATAAACTTTCTACTGTTCTTTTGTACCAGGCCCCTTGTGATAGTCTGACCCCGAGAGTCTGTTGATATTTTCATCATTTTGCCTGCAATGCATTGTGCAAAAGTGGATTTTTATTTGACTAGTAAAACTGTTCACTTAAATCATTACTGAACGACTACATTCTTGCAAAAAATGGTTCCATCAGGTTATACCATTTGTGTTGTAAAAATAAAATGTACACTTCGCTTCATGTGCTGTACTGGTTTTGGATGTGAGAATTTTTTTAATGGCTTTCGTTTACTTATTTTTTCAATCAGTATAAACTGTCACCTTCATTTACATTTTAATAAATATAAACATATGCAGCATTTACTGGAAACACACAGGAAACACATTAGAAAATAGCTGTGATTCCTCTGTTATACAATAAACCAGGTTTTAAAAAACTGAATTTAATTTAGTCCCAAAGCTTATGTTTAGATCTGAATACATGGAAATGTTTGCATTTGTCATCACCGCTTCAAGCAGTGCTTAACTTTTTTTAGTAAGGATATTTACTGCTTATATTTCCATTGATATCTGTAGTGCATGACCTACTACCCCTACTTTTTATGCCTGTAAACTTTACAAAACAATTGAATTTTTAATAGATTCAATATTTTCCTGTTACTGGGATGTTTCAGAAACAATAGTTGTGGGGGAAAACAACTTTGAGGCCATTTAGAAGGGCTTTCACTGTGTATGTTATTTTATATTTTTTAGAAGTAAAATACTTCATGTAAAATAAAGGTGAATGTAATATAGTTATTGTAATCAGCACTTGTAAACAAAGTGTATTTTACCAAGAAACAATATAAATAAAATGCAGTAAAACAGAAAAAAATGGTGGGTTATTTCTTGGGTAGAATCTGATGTCTGATATGTATTTATATTAGGACTGCAACTAACGATTATTTTAATAATAATCGATTAATCTGTCGATTATTTTTCGATGAATTGGATAAAACCAAGAAAAGCATTCATTTCCAACCCTTTATTCAAAAACAACTAAAACCTTTAGAAAGTGCACAAACATGTTACTCCTTGAACATCCCTCAGCTGTTATAATAATAATAAAATAAAATAAAAACTAACACAACTAACACAATATATTCCATATATTTAAAATAGCTATTACAATATAACTGTAACTTATAAGACAACGCTGTTTACAAAATTATACAAAATGACAGACCGGCTGTTTTAATTGAGATTTATAATTTATATGCTTCTAGGTGTCACTTTTGTTGTTAAAGTGACACAGGTGTTAGGGAAGACCAAGAGTCATCAAAGTACTAACAACAAACATACAAAGTATTTCTCTTTTGATTGTATGTTTGTAAGTATGTTGTAAGTTTTGAATGTATGATTGTAAGTATTCTGCATAGTAGGCCTGAGAGTCAATTCCAAAAAAGAATAACTTTCGGTTCAGAGGTGTCAGGAATTGAGAGTCAACGCCAAAGGTATGAGTCACACCTGTAATAAAATCATTTGGTTAATAATTTAAATATTATGACTACAATTGTTTAATTACATCATTCTTTACATATTAAGTTGGAGACCAGTCATTTGAATGATTATTTCAACAAGTTTGTTCACAACAATTTGTATATAGTATACAGTATACATTTAGTATACAGTATACTAATACTGTGTTTGACCCCCTGTCGCCTTCGGAACTGCCTTAATTCTATGTGGCATTGATTCAACAAGGTGCTGAAAGCATTCTTTAGAAATGTTGGCCCATATTGATAGGATAGCATCTTTCAGTTGATGGAGATTTGTGGGATGCACGAGGCTCCCGTTCCACCACATCCCAAAGATGCTCTATTGGGTTGAGATCTGGTGACTGTGGGGGCCATTTTAGTACAGTGAACTCATTGTCATGTTCAAGAATCCAATTTGAAATGATTCGAGCTTTGTGACATGGTGCATTATCCTGCTGGAAGTAACCATCAGAGGATGGGTACATGGTGGTCATAAAGGGATGGACATGGTCAGAAACAATGCTCAGGTAGGTTGTGGCATTTAAACGATGCCCAATTGGCACTAAGGGGCCTTAAGTGTGCCAAGAAAACATCCCCCACACCATTACACCACCGCCATAATTGCATTAATGAGAAATTGAACAGGTGTTCCTAATAATCCTTAAGGTAAGTGTATATAGCATATAATATAGATGCATATTTGATAAAAGGCTACACTGTAACATTTTTACTGCCGTACATTGTTAATCCACTGGGCTTTGCCAGTCAAGTTAAGCGATTTCTATTTCCTATTTTCGGTTTAGGCTTGTGCCGAGTTAATAGAACTAAATATGTTGTTGATATAGCTCAAGTTAAAATTGCCTAACTATTTTTCATGTGTTGAAGTAAAAAGCTGATATTACTTGTAAAGGTTCTTGTTACTAGGTTTGTATCACCCAATTCATGGATTAAATTTGCACGCCCTGCATAATCTACAAAAAGGCTGATGAATTTGCAGTAAACAATTCTTTTGAGGCAGAAGCATTTGTCATTTGCCTAAAATGCTGTAAATGAAAGAAATGTTACTGTTAGAGTATCCTTGTTTGCGTGCTAATTCTGTCTATATGATCACGCACCGCATAGCCTTAAAATTAAAGGTCGGCTAATGACTTTAAATGAACGTTTTAGTTGTTCGTATCTGGAAGAGTAGTCTAATAAAGGTGCTCAGTAATGGAACAAATCAGGCGCGCTCTGCTGTCCTCTGCTGTTGGCTGATGCTCAGAGAAGCGCTCGCGCAGTGGGCGACTTCATCCTATACTGCAGTTCCTAAGAGCGACTCAAACGGAACGGTAACCACGGCACAAACGTGACGATGGGGGAGCGCAGCCCTGCCAAATTGAGGATTAACGCCAATGCGATTGTCGGTAATTATTAGAGAAAACGAATCGACGGATAGCCTAGGTATGATGAAGATTTTGATACTCACGCGCACGAGCGCGTTGATCGCTCTCATCAAATGCTGATGATGGTCGCGCGACTTGCGTGATTTCCTCCCGCTGGTAAGATCATCTGCTGATGATGCTTTAGCATTGACATTACCAAAACACACGAACGACGCACATCCACGGAATATAGTTTCATCCCTCTACGTGTAGCTTATTAACGCACCGTATATCATACTGTTTATTAACGTAAAGGTGCACATGGGGGTTACGTTAAAATACTATGGCGACATGTATTAATATCACACAGACGCAATACGGTGGATTGATATATTTTTATAATCAATGATGAATCTGTTTACACGGTGTTTTTTGGTGCTTGATGGACAGTCCTCACGTTGAGTCACGTTAAAGCGCGCTGTCATTATTTAAAGGTGTTGTGTTACTTCTGTCGTACGTGGGCCTGTTCATCAAGCAATCGTCGGGAACACAAAATACTGTAACGGAAAATTAATGTCTAAAAGCCAGATTTCATAACGTCAGCAGTGTCTTTTACGGTCAGGAATGACATAATGCTTTCGACTGGCCCTGTAGCACATTGGAGCGAATTCATTGGCTGAATGTGATCAGTAGATGCCCAAATGATGGATACCTCGAATAAATGTGAGCAGATGATGTAATGCGCTATGTTGATGATGTAACAACTACTACACAATAACAACATAGTAATTCAGGCTTAATCTCTTACTCGCAGCACATTCGAATAAATGAGGATAATATCCAGTATTAACCTATATTTACACTGTCATTCTGCTTTGAATTTGTATCATCATTTCCGCTGTGATGTATTCTCTGCATGTCACTATTAAGTGGCTCTTTAGCAGCTCTTGTATCATTAATTCACAGGATGCCGCCATTGCGAGACACTATTGTCATACATAATCAGCACTTGCGTGGAGCGAGAGGACTCAGATGGCCTTTTGTGATTCAGGGATTTACTTCTGGGTTTATTTTTGCGTGTGGGGGTAGCGTCAACGGGGTCTTTCCCCAGATGTCAACGTCAAAATCACTTTTTTCTTTTCGTAGGCGCTTCCTGGTTCCTTTTCGTCACCTTATCTGAGACCCAGCAAGCCTGACAGGTGAGTGATAGAGTGCTTCCTCTGAAGAGTTTCCTGTAGAATAAAGTTATTCAAAATGAGTTTGCAGAAGATGTGTTATAGACGGTTTCATCAGACGCACGCGCCTGGCCCGAAGTTAACTTCCGGTCTGTGTTTGGTTAAACAATTAATTTAATTTTAATTTAGACTCATATATTATTTTATACGGACTGTAGTAAATTAAAACTGATCAACATTTGTTGATTTTTTTGCAGAGGTCTACCGGAAGTGAATGGTCATATGACACGGCGAAAAACGAATATTAACTTTTGTTTAAAATGTAATGCAATATGTATATAAACGATTTAAGGTTCAGAGACGCTGTAAGCCTATTTTCCACATAACGTGCATGTTTGTATCTCCTTTTCGCCCCCCCTCTCTGAAACGCGCTATGATTGGCCAGTTATCTAGTGCGAAGTGATTGCTCAATACTTCAAGCGTGTGACGTAAATGTAACGCTTGTTACCACATTAGGTTCCGAAGCAATTGTATTGACTGGTAAACCCACCTTACTTTTGCAAGCATTTGGGGGGTGTAAGTCAACTCATACCACGAACTGACGTGGATTTGTGGGGGTGTGGTTACACAAGACGTTTCAGGCAGGTCTGGGTGAGCATTCGCTTTCAGTTAGAATGGAGCTTTTGTTCCGATAATTTAAATCTATTGATCGATCGATCGATCATCATATTTTGTAATATATCAGCGTTTCTGATGGTATTGCTAATATTCGCTCTAGTTTAAAGGCATTCTTGTCATTTATGTTGGTGTGAGTTGTAGCTTCATAATGAGACTCTGCAGGGCCGTACTTAAGCTGTGGTATTAAATGGACCTTATGTGTTGTGCAGAATGATTGAAGAGGGAAGTAAAAGTTGTAAGGCCATGGTGGAGAAGAGACAGCTCTTCATGGAGATGAGTAAGTTGCTTTCAGAGCTAACACCATCCCCGAACATTTCGTACACAATGCATTAAACACACACTATACAGCACACACAAACAGAACCTTGAATCCTGTTCATCCGTCACTGCCACAAGGCAATTCACATGCACAGAGACTGTAGTTTTAAAACAAAAAATAGATTTGAACAAACGCCAGGATCAAATTGATGGGTCCAGTAGAACTGCCAATATTCCTTTATAAGGAGGTACCGCATAAGCATATTTTGTAGCTGTTCATGTTAGGGAATATGTTTAAGAATGTTCACTGATTACACCCTTTGCAATTTAAAAGTGACCAAAAATTGATGCATGTAATTTTCACCAGGGGCACAAAACTTTGATGTTATTCGACTCTCAACATATAGGACGGCATGCAAGCTACGATTTGTTCAGAAAAGATGCAACCGTAAGTACTTTTCCTTTTTTCCTTTTTTGGGTATTTTATATGTACTTTGTACATTATCAAATGCTATTGGACCTCATCCTATTAATTCATGGGTAAATAATTTGTCAATAGTATCAATAATACTGTCAATAACGTGACAAAAGTGATTGCATCACTACCTGATGTGATTTAATCACAATGTATTGCATATTGCATATCAATAGAAAATCCCTTCAATGAAAATTATTCAAAAACATTATTATACTGTAGTCGAGTAAAGCATCGAATAGATGACAAAAAGTGCCTCACAAGTCAACAAGGCTGGGTTTCGTTTTAGAGCATCTAATATAAGCCTGTCAGTGACCTACAAACCACAGCAAATGAGTTTATCAGTTTGCCTCAAGGGCCATTGATAGTTGACATGTTCTTGTATACCAATATGGACATCAACCGTGATATTATAGATATTATAAACCATGATTTTCGATATTGTGTTAATATTACACTTAAAATAATATTGAAAATAATTCAGCACCTGTGTTTTAAGACTCACAATGGTAATAAATTATCTCTATCTCTGTCTCCCTGCACTTATATTTTCACTGTGATTCACTGGCTAAAATAAAGAGAAAACACAACATAAACTAAATTGAAGATTATTTTGATTGATTGCATTATTTATTAAAAATTTAAATATTGTGATAATATCATTATTGTGATTTTTTCGCCACAGTTATCGCTTGGTGAAAATGTTTTTAAGCATCTCACATGAAAAGCTCAGCGTGTTTAAGATGCTCTGTCAAGTTAACAGCACTACAACTTTAAAACGCAACCAGACAGTATCTGAATTTAAGAGAGATGTTTCCTAAAACTTTGATGGCTTTAGGATTTTTAGAATTAGCTTTTTACTCAGTGATGCCTGCACTGAAAGTTTGTTTGACTCAAACACTCATGTGATCTTATTCCTCAGGTGGTCTTTGGAGAAATGTCATTATATGTTTGGCTTGAAGCAATGAATTGTGGATAGAATTTTTGTCCGACTTCACACAACATCAGGGTTGCATCAAAGTGATGGATGCAATAAAAGTAACATTCATTTCAGAGAAGACAGCTCTTGCTAAATGCAGTCACAGACAAAGTTAAGCACCTCTGAATTCTTCGGCCGTTTGGCCCAAAAAGGACCCAGAGGGAACGGTGGGAACCCAAGTGGCCATGGCATGCACCAGCTTGTCCTTATTTGGCTGGATGATCGAAACTCGGCTTCTGTGATCATATACTGTATTATTTGTACATTTAGGCAAAACTATTGTTTGTCAGCTGCATGTAATAACAGGAACAACCATTTTGAGGAATGGTTCTACTAAACCAGTGGAAAAATGAAGAGACCGCCACAAAGAATTTTTTGTTTTTCTGAAATTACTATTTATAGGTAACTTGAGAAGTACAATGATCATCTTGTTTCATTCTGTGAACTAGTGACAACATCTCTCCCAAATTCAGAATACATTTACTTCTGTATTTATTTTCATTTATTTGCAGAGAATTTAAACCGGACAAACTGGTCTAAGTGACAATAATATGCAATTTTTTCAGATATTTAATAAAGCAAAGATACAAGATAATGATCATGTTTAAACAACACAATATTCCTTTTGATGCGTATATTATGATCAGTTAAAAATGAATAAACGATAGAATAAGCCTGAATTTTTCACAACTTTTTTTTATTTTTGCATTCTATCAGTCTCTCACATTGCTGTTTGGTGACTTTTTCATTCCTGAGATTTGTTGGGTTGAAATTCTTAAATTGCCAAAATACGTATAGATATGCTAATTAAAGGCAAAACTGCATTTGTCTTTTGGTTTTCCATTTTTCCTTGTATCAATAGTTCAATCTCTCTTTCCAGAGTCTTTTATTAAACTACTTTCATTTTCCCTGTCGCAGTTCACCTGGTGGACGTCTGGAACATGATCGAAGCCTTCCGTGATAACGGCCTAAGCACATTAGACCACAACGCGGAGATTAATGTGTCACGCCTTGAGACCATTTTGTCCTCCATCTTTTACCAGCTCAACAAGCGGCTGCCCACCACCCACCAGATAAACGTGGAACAATCCATTGGTCTGCTGCTAAACTTCATCGTGGCTACTTATGACAGGTGTGTGTATGGAGTTTGTGTATGGAGTAAACTGGCTTTGAATATCTTATGATCATGCGTTTTCTTTGTTTCAGTGAAGGCCATGGGAAACTTACAGTGTTTGCCATGAAGGCAATGCTGGCTACCATGTGTGGGGGTAAAATACTTGACAAAATACGTTGTGAGTATTATGCTACGTAAACAGCTATTCAGAGATGACTCACAGAAAAAAACATTCCCAAGAGACATGAAATGATGTCTATATGCTCTATAGGGAGGTGTGACTGATTTGCATTGAGTGTATGCTAGACTAGTGGGATGTAACTGCTACATTTCTCTCTGCTAAATTATTAATATGCCTCACTGTTTAAGGATTATAAGTACACAGTAACATAACATAACACATCATTTCTTTGAAGCCATGTGCACAAGCTTTAAATTAAAAATAATAAACAGCCTGGTATTTCCCAAAATGTTCACTTAGTGTTTGGTGCCCTCTTGTGTACATTCGGGATAAACTTACAATTGCATTCTGAAGCAAAATTGAAGTCCTTGGAAAATGATCATAGAGATCTAGGATTAGTCCTAGATTTAGGACTAATAACAAAAATGTTTAGTCCTCCCAATAATTTAATTGATAAATCTTATAACATTGTAAAAATAAAAATAATAATAATATTAGAAATTAACTAATTAATAATCAGTCTTTCAATGTCTGACAAATTAAAACTATAATTTTAGTTTCAAACTTTTTAGCTGTGTATAAAGTTTCTTGTAGGAGTATACATTTTTTAATGCAGTTGTATTTTTATTTATTTATTTGTATTTATTTATTTATTTTATTTACCACATAGAGTGTAAGACTGCGGTTAACGTGAGAAATGCTTATTGTTTGCTGTAAAGTCAAATTGTTAATGCTGCCTCATTTCCCCGTAGTCCTTCTGAAACCTTGTATATCCATATTTGGTGATTTTGTCTTATTGTCAAATCAAATCAAATCACTTTTATTGTCACATCATCCCAGCACAAGTGCCTTGGTGAGTGCATTTCTTGAGAGCGTGCTCCAAAAAGTGCAGAAATAATGTATATATAGACAGTGCTATTTACATACGTACAGACTTATACAGATAACAGTGTGCAATATACACATACATATACTCAGTACACACAGTGTACTGTTAGACATACTTACAGTTGTCAATACACATTATACACAATATGTACACACAATGCAGTGTGTATGTGTAATCCAGTTTGAACTGTGTTTAGAGTTCAAATGCAATGTTTGGCATACCGTGGGAGTGTGCTCTAGGGTGTGTTAGTTCTGACTGTTCATTAGCCTGATAGCCTTAGGGAAAAAGCTATCCCTCAGTCGCTTAGTGCGGGATCGGATGCTTCGGAAATGTCTTCCTTAGGCCAGCAGAGAGAGCAGTCTGTGGGACGGGTGGCGGGAGTCACTGATGATCCTCCGCACACTTCCTTATACACCGCCTGGTGTAGATGTCCTGGAGGGAGGGAAGCTCACCTACCACAATGTTGCGGGCAGTTCGCACAACCCTTTGCAGAGCTTTGCGGTTGCCAGCGGTGCTGTTTCCAAACCAGGCGGTGATGCAGCCGGTCAGTATGCTCTCCAAAGTGCAGGTGTAGAATGTTCTGAGGATGCTGGGGCTCAGAGACGTTGGTTTGTTTTCTTCAGCACTGCATCTGTGTGAGCGGACCATGTGAGATCGTCAGTGATGTGAACGTCGAGCAACCTAAAGCTGTTTACCCGCTCCACAGGTGAATTGTCAATGGTGATGGGTGTGTTCTCTGCTCTGTCTCCTGAAGTCCACCACCAGATCCTTGGTCTTGTCGATGTTGAGTGAGAGGTGGTTCTCCTCACACCATTTAGTCAGGGTACTCACCTCCTCTCTGCAGGCAGTCTCGTTGTTGTCAGTGATAAGGACCTTCACCGTTGTGTGGTCAGCGAATTTGTTGATGGCATTGGAGCTGTGTGTGGCTGCACAGTCATGTGTGTACAGGGAGTACAGGAGTGGGCTGAGGACGCAACCCTGAGGAGCACCAGTGTTGAGGGTCAGTGGGGATGAAGTTTTGTGGCCCATTCTGACCACCTGACTTCTGCCTGTCAGGAAGTCCAGGATCCAGCTGCACAGAGTATCTGTTTAGTCCCATAGTCTGGAGCTTTGCAACCAGTGTGACAGGCACGATGGTGTTAAATGCGGAGCTGTAGTCCCCAAACAGCTTCTCACATGTCATAAGTCATTATTATTACCCTTTATGTTTGTCACTGGGTTTTGAAAATATCTAACCAATGGAAGTATTAAAAAGTGACTGCCAACTTTGAATAAGGTGTTTTTTTACATTTCCTCAAAAACAGTGAATTTGGACATCCGAGGTTTCGGGAGCACAGCGACAATTGCAGGACACTTTCGACAAAAGCGTCTGCTAAAAGAATACTGTAAATGTAATACCAAATGTGTTTATCTGCTATACAATCAGTGAACATTTAGTAAAACAACAGCATATACTGTAGATAGACATCAAAGCTAACAGACATGTACTAAAAGCCATTCAAATGGTGATTTCCCACAGAAAAGAATATAATCGTGATCTCATTTCAATAGGATGAACTTCATTTTATCTCGCAGTTGCAATTAAACTTAACTAATATAATCCTCATGCATTATAAATGATGCTCGACCTGATTTTGCCAAGTGGTTGAAGTCCTTAGGAAAACATATTTTGTTAACCTAAGGACAACATTTTTATAAATAAAACCCACACCAAACCCCAACCCTCACCATAACTTACCCCTAAAATCATAGGCATGTGATAAGTGAAAAACAATGGTCTAGAAACACCTAATCCTGGTTGGAACATTTCATTAAAAAGAAACTGTAAACTTTTTTCTGAAATCTGATTGGTTGATTTAAATGTTGTCCCAGGGTCAACATGATATTGTCCTAAGGATATCAACCACTTGGCAAAAACAGGAGAGCCATATATGATATGGTAAATGAAATATTAATCGCTTATTTTTTTAAATGCTCAAATATTTATTCCCTTCTTTTGTTATGACGTTACTCAAATTGACTTTTTTCTCCTTTAGATATATTTTCCCAGATATCAGACTTGAATGGGGTAATGGTATTTGCCAAATTCGACCAGTTCCTGAGGGAAGTGCTGAAGCTCCCCACGGCAGTATTTGAGGGACCTTCATTCGGCTACACCGAGCACTCTGTGAGAACATGCTTCCCTCAGCAGGTGACTACACTAATCTCCCTCGTATAACAGCCAGAGTTCCTTTAAAGCGATTGGGATCTTATTCAACCTGTCTTTGAGTCGTGCTGAGAGTGTCTTATCTGTTCTTTGTCAGAAGAAGATCTTGCTGAATACGTTTTTGGACGTGTTGATGGCAGATCCACCCCCACAGTGCCTCGTCTGGCTACCTCTCATGCACCGACTCGCTAATGTAGAGAATGGTAAGAGCTGCTTTTGGAGGACTGGGAGATTGCATGTTTTTTTACATCTATTTTGGTTCAGCCAGTGTGTCGGGACGTTGCAAAATTAAACAAAATTGTGCCATAATGTTGTTACCACTTGTTAACATGAGGCATGTGCGATTTACACGTAACTAACTTAACCGTTCAGTTAGTTGGTTCAGAATTAATTTACCAATAAGATAAGCTTCCCATTGCAGTCTATACACCCTGCAGATAATGGCACACTTTACTCCCGCTGTAAATGATTTTCTCTAACCTTGTTTTTTTCCTTTAAAATCAAATGACTTGCAGTGGACGTAGAATATTGGTGACTTAACAAATGTTTGTTCAAAATTTTCTCGTTTGTCACAGTCTTCCATCCAGTGGAATGTTCGTATTGCCGGAACGAGAGCATGATGGGTTTCCGGTACCGCTGCCAGCAGTGCCATGGCTACCAGCTTTGTCAGAGCTGCTTCTGGCGTGGTCATGCCAGCGGTCCCCATAGCAACCAGCACCAGATGAAGGAACACTCCTCATGGGTACGCACTGTTTTTTTTAAGCGCCACTGCAATCCCTTAGAACGCTCAGCTTTATTTGATCTGTTGACATAAATTCAACTGAAAAATGCAGAGAGAGGGAGACATATAGAGTGACCTCGCCCCCTTTTAAAATAACCAATAGCGTTTTTTTATTTACATTTACATGTATGCATTTTGCAGACGCTTTTATTCTAAGCGACTTGCATTGCATTATCCTATACATTTATACATAGGTATTTGCAATCCGCTGGATCGAATCCACAACCTTGCGTTGTTAGTGCAATGCTCTTACCACGGAGCTACAGGAAAGTTGCATTTAACAGCGGAATAGCCACAGTGGTGTTAAAATCTATCTAAAAGATTGGTGATACCTGTGATATGTCATTTTAAGCTTGTTATTTACATTTAGCAAGGCTGCGAAGTCCGATCTCTTCCATAGAGCCTTAACATACAACATTCTGTATACAGTAGACTTGAAACGGGTCAGATACGGTTTGTTTTATCAGCGGATTTGCGCGTATGATCGCCTCTGTGCTATCATGTCTCTGAACCGGAGGACACTCACATGCAACCGCTCGCGTTACACTAACGCGAAATGAAGACTTTGATGTTAATGTTTACACTGTCTGGATCATGCCCTATCTCCCATCTAGTAAATTATGCGTCATTCACATAGGAAAAAACAAATGTGCGAACAAGTAGAATATTCCCAGTTCTTTATAAAAAAACTAAATTTAAAACTCTTTTTAACCTAAGGAGGCCGCCATGTTCTTTTTCCATGACGTAAAATGGTTGCACGCACAGGGAGCTAAACTGAACAAAGTTTATGGAGTGTCCAACATCAAGTATATGTACATAGAAGGTGAAAAAACACTATTATGTCGTAATAATAGGCAGTTATTCTTACCTTACCAGTTTGAGCCCATCCGAACATCCGAAGACGATAGAGATAATAGATAGACAATAATAGATTGAACACTTAAATTTACCCCAAATTACCCAAAATTACCCAAGTTCGTAGCTAGATAAACAAAGTGTAATACCCCAGAAACAATGTTACATGTTAACGTTAGCATTATATGCATTAGCTAAACACAGACATTTGGTACACAAATATTTCTTGAAGTTAAGACGAAAATAAATAGTCACACTTCCAGGTTGTGATTCGGTAGAGCTAACAGGTCCAAATAAAGATGGTATTGCCCCCTCTTTTAAGGATAGTCGTTTAACATATCCTGCAGTGAACACGCCAAGATTATTGAAGCAATCATCGGTGAAATGACGCGCGCATAGTAAAACCCTGGGGTTATTGCCTACTCCTTTGTTGTCTTCTGAAAAATGAAAAAACATTGTTTCCTCAGAAGTTCTTCCTTTGGTAGTTTAAAGAAGATGGACTTAGTTTCACAACGTAGAACACAGGTTCTAGACATGATGCACACGCATCACAAACGAGTGACAGTGTTTGGGGGAGGAGAGTGAAGTTTTCGAGGCAGTCCAAGCAAAACGTAGGCGGGGTCTATTTCCAGTGACGTAGATACGCGCCGGTTAGAGACTTGGATTAAGTCACGTCTCATTTGCCTGATTCAGAGTCGACTTCCTTTTTTCTAACCTAATGACTTTGTTATTCGTTCACCTTCGGACTTACAACTTGGCAGACTACTAACTTTCAAAGACGGCAAAATAACAGACTGCATGAAATGTAATTTTCATGGTCTAATGTTAATTACTCATTAAGAGAACATACCGCCATTTACTGTCCCTGTGTATTTATATATCTGATCTTATGTTTGACATATCATTTTGTACTGTTATATATGGAAAACGTGTGTGCTTTGCTGTAGCGAAAGAAAACAGATTTAGGTTGCAACCATTTGACATCACAGATTTTGACCCAAAAAAATGGCGTAAATTAGTAATATATTATTGCATCATACGAAAAATATTATTTAGTGTTTGAAGAGCTTCATTTTTTAACAACTCCATTGATTTGACTTTTAACTATTGTCCCAGAGCTCAGTCACATCGCTGGAAATTACAACTTGGAAAACGATTAAAATCCAATTATAGAGTTTTTCCCTATCTTACTACCTCCATAAAGGTTTTATTTTAACGTCAGAGCAAGGATTTTGCTGAATCCAAAATATTTTTATTAACTCTAAATGAAATGATAAACAAAATATTCTGGCCGGACATAAGAAGGTACGTTCGGCCTTGTGTGAAGAATGTGGCTATGCAGTATTGGTAGGAGTTTTATAGCTTTTTGGTCTCGTTCTTCTTATTTTGCAGAAGTCTCCAGCAAAGAAGCTCAGTCATGCCATCAGTAAATCTCTGGGCTGTATGCCGATTGGAGAGTCCCCTCACCCCGTTTTCCCAGAGGCAGCTGAGAGACCTCAGGACCTGGTGCACACCACGTAAGTTCAGTCTAGTGCTTCACAACTCTCTCTGTACTTCCACCACTGCACTGTATGAATGAAACAGATAAACAAGGAAAATATATTATAAGTGGATTTCCAGGTAGACAGGACAGTTTTCCCTGAATGTGATTAATGTAACATCAAAAAATGAATCAACTAACAATAAGCTGTATATTTTTAGAGCATTTATTTTATGGAGGACACGGACTGCCGATTAGAAATAAAATGATAAAATGGAATTTAACTGAACAGATAGATACTTAACTAAATAGATACATTTAAAACTGTTTATTTAATTAATGATTTTAAATTAATCAATTGATTTGTCATTTCATTTCTAATCGGCCCTCCCGGTCCTCCATGTTATTTATCTTTGTTCAAGTTAGGTCTCTAATGCTAACAGATAGAACAAATCTATCAATCTATCTAATATAAAATGTTGAAATTAACATTGCACAAATAATAAATTCATGCTAGCTAATGTAGTTAAATGTAACAAATTCAATTGTATTTGGACACTCTCCTTCACCCGGTGCTGAATGACAAAGTTCAATCATGTCTAGTCTGCACAGTTTTAGGAAGCATTACTGCTCATCATTGTCAAGAATAAAATTCTCACGACAGCAGATCAAGATTTATATTATTATTATATTTATATTCATTATGAGCTTTGTGGGGTCTGATCCAATAATGTCAAAGTTTAATTTGAAGTTTTAAGTACTTGAATTTTTTCAGAAGTTTATACGTGGTCACAAAGTTTATTTAAAATATTCTTTCTTGTACACTAATTTTACCACACTATTACAGTCTTCTTGCCCATTACGTCATTAATCTAAGAGCAGATTTTGAATAGGGAGAAACACACTGTACTGTACATTTTCAAATTGCTATCAAGTCATAATAATTGCAATCACGTCGTCTTGTCTGTAAAATTTCACATTATGTTTCTTATTACTATAGCAAGATTGAGAGCTCATATTGATCTAAAGGTCCTTCAAGGGAAAGAAATGTAATTAGAAAATGCCAAGAAGAAAGATATTGTGTGTAAAAAAATATATGGGTCCAGTTTTCTCGTTTGGTGCATTATAAATATCAGGGACTTGAATCAATCTCAGACCTTCACAGAATCCCTTGTCTTTAAGCACTTTCATTAACTCACACATGACTTTGAGGATTGATGAAGTCCATAAAGTCACAGTACATATGTGCCTTCCGCTAGAGGAAAAGTTTAGCAGATTTACAATATTCATATTTTTATCAAGTACCACCAGCGTTATTTGATTATGAACCATACGATGTATCATCAGCTCGGATAATGACTGCAGGCATTTATATTACTATGCGTTTAGTGTTTAAACTGTGGATGAGGGAAATCTGCAAAAAGATATTTTGCGGTTAAATGCCAATCCTCAATACCAAGGTATTCCAGGCATGTTATTTTTGACTCTTACTGTAATGTCTTGTTGCTTAAAGGCCCCATTTTTCCCCTGTTTTCGAAGCTTTGATTGTGTTTTTTGGGTGTTAAACAACGGATGTTCATGTTTCTTGATAAAAAAAAACTTTTTTATTAATGACAAGTCTATGGTCCACTGCTGTCTTTCTTCGAAACGTCAGGATTTCCTCTGATTTCTTCAAAATCCCGCCTTTCGAAGCGCTCTGTCGTGATTGGTTCCCCGCTTAGTGTGTGTATTTGAAGATTCACAACACATACCATATCAGTGAGTTCTGCTCCTCAAGCTGTTGTGATTGGTCAGTCCCCCTCTCAGTGCACGTGAATTCATAACCTTTGGCTTTTAGCAATAAACAGAAACAACTTCACTTCATCAGTTAAAAACTTGCGGATCGATCGAAGTGTAACGGAGGTCTGCTAGTGCATACACAAAGGTCAATCTTTGTTAGAGATCGCGTTTTTTAATACTATGGCTGGGGAAAAGACACTGGACCAAATGGCTTCAGACTGGTTATCACTAATAACGGAAGCGTTAGTTTTGCCTTTTTATATCGGACCCAAGTTGGATAATAAAACAATCAGATTGACTAGGAGACTGCAAGCAGGACTTCAGAGGAAGTTTCATAGAAGTATTTTATACAGAGGTATCACACACACAATATCAGAGTATTACACAGCTGATGTTAAAGTTATGAAAGCTGTTATTTGACCGTTGGTTATCTAACAATGTGTGTAGAGGAGTTCTTATTACCAGCTGTAGGACTGTGATGAAAGTGAAAGAAATTTAGCGCGAAGCTCAGTCAAATGTTTACAATCTACATATGTACAATTCCTTTGGCTGTTATTAAAAGCACTCGGAATACTAAAATCATGTACCCAGGAAGCAGAGAGCTGTAGTCAATTCCAGCCGTTTTCTGCAGTCCTTGAAAAGCGAATTCTGTTAAAGACAATATCTGGCTTGGCATTTAACTTTGAGCTTTATTCTTTTGCAGGTATTATTTATGCTATAATAGCAATATTACACACTAACTAAAGTTTGAAAAATGTGATCGCGGGGAATGTCCGCTTTAAAGTCATCGTGAAACAATGTATTCATTTGTTACTACTGCATATAACAAAATCATCAGCCTTAAAAAAACTCAGAATTCTATCTTATCTCTTTAGTTTACATGGTGATTTGGAACATTGAATCTTTGTACTTACAATAGAAACTTATGGCTCAAGGAATTTATTGAATAGTGAAAAGTGGGTGTTGCCCTGTTTTTCCGTTATTCCCAAACAGATACATGCCTGGTAAAGTACATAATGGTAAAGTCTGTGTGTACAATAAAGATGAATTCAGCCAAAAATAACATCTTATTTAACGGTTAAATAATGTGAGTGGTGCGTTGTGTCGCTGCAGGACTCAGAATCGCATTCTGAGTTGTAGCGGAGCGCTGCCGCCAGGTGCTGAATGGTGGTGCTGGTGTTTGTACACTCATAGAAATCAAATGTTCATTTTTACAAACAATGGTGATGTGCAGCACGGCTTGGCGCAGTGTACAGTGTGTTCGGTGTGCGACCCACTTGACACTAACTATCGACGCTAACTACCACATTGAAAAATAAGTCATTCCTGCAGCACTCTATTACTCCAAAGATTAAGGTGGCAGTCTGGATTAACACCAATGAAAAACCTGTCACCAACATCACACCTGTCCTGTCATAGTGAACCCATTTTGTTTATGCCACATGAAAGTATGCTATAAAAAACAAGACCCTCCAGTGTTAAGAACTCTCCCAGACAGACAGCCTCCTATAGGGACTAAAATAATAGCCAAAGTGCACTGTCATGCTCCAGTGGCGTTTCAGACTTGGCAGAGAATAGCTGCACTAAAACTGATGGATTTTTAAATTTAATGGAAGCAGCTGATAGAACCTGAGGCACATCCCCTTGGGACTGCAGCTCTGCTGATCTCTATAGAGACGTACAAGCTCTTTAAATCAAATGTTTCCCTCGCAGACAATCTCTTTGACCCTTAATGTCTGTAGCAAGAGATGGTGGATGTCTGCCAACAATACAAGTGAAAATATTTTTAGCCCACAGACTTTTTTGGAATCCTTTTAGGAGTCATCTGGAGTGAATCAATCCTCTGAAAGAGATACGCAGAACATTTAAGTCAACATTCAATTAAAATGTATTTTATATTTACATTCCTGTTTATATTGTAGACAATTTTCACGTGCACATGAAAGAGAAAATCATGCTTTCCTTTTTCTGTTATATTACCAAAATGGAATATCATGCTATGCCACTGAAACTTATTCTGAATCTTCTTTATTTTGTGTGACAGAACAATTTCATCTTTTCCAACCACATGCTCCCATACTGGTCGGTGAGACCCACTTGTCATGATCCTGGCAATATCAAGAACAAATAAATCAAGAAAAAACAAGTGTGAATCGCATTGGACGTTGACTAGCAACAAAGTTTGTTTAGGGATGTCGACAGTCGTGCCACTCAGCAGCCATGATTGCACCGAGCCTCGGGGCAATTAGGGCAGATATTACGTAATTCAAACAAGACGTGAATGGGGAATACTCATGTGCCTACAATCACTGGCTAATATCCCAATTAAACGACATATTTAGAAACAACATTTAAAAATGACTTAAAGAACGTTTGCTTCCTTTGACCAAATTGCACTTAAAAAACATTACTTTTCATGTTGCTTAAGATACTACGCATGCGCAAAGCTTCGCTAGGGCGGCCATATTGAGCGCTACATTCCTCCGTGACACATCTTGTTAATATTAATGTCTTTACTAACAAATGCAAGGATATGAGTTATTACAAAAAAAATCTGTTTTATTACAGCAACACCGTGTCTACATTAGTCACGACACACAGCTTGTTCTAAAAGGTTTGTCGTGTCGCACTGCACGGCATACATTTTGTGGACCAAATGTAAAATTATAAAGGATTCTAATGCGTTCTATTTTGCGGTGTCGTGCGTCCAGTATAGACACGGTGTAAGGTAGCATTTTGAATTTTCGTAGTTTCAATTTTTCAAATCTTTCGGCCAATATTTTATTTTATTTCAACGAACAAAAACATTTGAATAGGTTTAGTTTTAGTTTGATCTATAATAACCTTGTGAATCTCTTCTCATTTCAGTCTAGGCCATTGTAAATATATTTCTCAATGGTAATAATTCATTTTAAAGACAATAAAAGTCTATTTGCACCAAATCAGTTAAAAAGACAGTTTTCAAACTCAAGTTGTCTTTTCAACTTTTCAAGTTTGCTATTTAAGATACTTCTGGAATATTACAATGACACTTTTATGGACTTTGAGAGATGCTTAATAGAACACACCATATAATCTGTCAAAGTTGCCTGCAGCAAGAAATTAATATACTATTATATAGAATATAGACGGTTTCAAAGCAACGACATAAACAAACTTCACTGCACATGCGTGCGTTCATGGACTGCTCTTAACTTCCGGTACACATTCGCTAATAATAAATTGCCTGTCGGTTATTTCTGATAATAAGCAAACTTACCGTTAAATTAATTCAGAGGAGTAATCTAAAAGTGTGACAACTTGCCCCTTGCTGACTCTGTAGCACATTCGTGCTGGGACTGCAGTTAACGTCTGGTCTGTGTTTGGCTAGTGTCTAATAATATAACTAATAATTTAATAATTTATTATTTAATTTATGTTGATATTAACTTATTATATTATTTATTGTAAAATTTGTTGAATTTTTTTATATGTGAAGATCTTTTAAAAATCATAAGTTGGAGCCGATTGCCTTGTGGTTAGCGCTCCGACATATGGTGCTACTATGCTCCGTGTGACCCGAGTTTGAGTCCTACTTTTCTCCTACTGCATTAATAAAGGCAAAGGCCCAAATGATAAAACTTTAAAAATAATAATAATTGTAATATTTTGTAAAATTACGTTTTTTATTTATTATGACTTCCAATAAATAATTTTTGCACGTTTTAGCATATTTTACCTTTGTCATGCACTTATATTTGTCATTGATTTATCTTTATTGATCTGAGCATTTCATAATTCACATTATAAATCTTTGTCCCGGAACTTTACATCACAGGCACATCTAGCATTTCGGGCAGCCAATGGATCGGTGGAAACAGTTTTCGACTGTTTTTACTACACCTCAAATTCGGTCAACACAGACATAGTGTTGTCTCTGACCTGAAGGTGACATCCATCAACCCTATCCAGCACATTCCACTGTCACACGCTGCAGAGTCAGAGCTAAGAAAAAAATCACGTCCGCTCAACCCCATGAATCAAACAGACACCGAGAGCGTTTTAAAATGGGACGAATTTCTCTGATGAACTGCTGGGATGATGTTCTGCTGACAGCTGCATATGAGGGCTACAAAAACCTGCTTTTCTGATGATCTCAGATCTTACAGATGGAGTTCTGCAGGGCGATCTGAAGCATAGGGCTGCACAGATGTCTTGGAGTCATTTTCAGTGGATATAAATGAAGCTAAGCGGCGCAGAACATATCGTTTTTTAAATCATCGACAGAATGTTTGTGGGATGCGTGCTGGTAAATACAGCTTTTGTGCTATGGAATCCGATGAGGCTGTAGATTTTTACTGTAACGACAATATGAAACAACAGGAATGTGACTCATGTCTGAAAAAATAAAAAGCAAGGCACAACACTAATGTTTCACTGCTAATTCGCTGTGTGTGCTCAGGTCTGGATGTCAGATCTTATGCATTGATAACATTAAACTGATACAGCAAATTAGATGCTTCATCTTTCTCCATATGTTGTGCTTCATAAAAGTACTTCCTTTTTGATTTTAAGCTAAGAAGTGGGGTGGCTGTGAATGACCCTTGATGTAATTGATTTTACCATGCAAAAAGAGGCAAACGTATTTTTTACTTTCCCTCCGAGGGCAAAACATAACCATGAATAAATCCACATTAATATTCATGTCTGAGCTTGGTTTGCTCATCAAAGTCTTAAGAGGGTTTCGTCTTGGTTTGATCCGATTGTGTAGGTTGGAGATGAACTGAGGGCCAAATGGGGCTGATAAATGCAGATATTGTGGCTGAAAGTGATGGGATGATACCAGTAAGCAGTGAGGTTACCCGTTACTAAATGATCTGACCAATGCGTTTGTTGTAAAAAGTGTTACTCCATATGAACATTGACTGGAGAGAACCACTTAAGTATACCCAGAATAACTTTATAAGTCTGGCATAGAGGGTTGTATTACAATTCCACCCAAGTGAGAATTATTCAGTGACCACCAGAATAATATTTATGTGAAATGTAAATCTGGAATATAGTGGTTAATAATGACTGCAGAATACATTCTGACTTATTTACAATGTTAAACATGCGTTTTTCTCACGTTTGAGATGGTCAACTTGTTAAAAAACTAGTTGGATGTAGTATTTCTGTACGTGATACACTCCCCAGCGTCGTATAGGTACCCAGCTCTAAAAGATGCCGGACATGAACTTGCAATATTGTTTGTCTGTGTTTTGTTGGCAATGTGTGCGCACGTGCTTAAGTTAGGTCACCCATCCTGCAGTTAGTTTCGTTTTAAACGTCTCAATCATTTGTCCTTAAACTTAAAAATCTGTTACAGCAAACAGCGCATCCTAATGTGCTCACGTTGTGCTTGTATGCTTGCCTAAAATCCTCGGAATGTGCACCTTCAGATCTCAGCGGAAGTGGATTTTAGCGCTTGTCATTGACAAGTTATACACACACAACGTGAGAGCACAGCTAGTATGCTGTGACAGATTTTTCCGCCTATAATGACGAATGATTTAAGATGTTTAAAACAAAACTAACCCCAGTGTTCACCTCTGTTCATTAGCAAACAAACATATTAACGCACATAATGTATTTACATACACACAGCTAAACTCCAAGTGCTCATTTGGCAAATAACATATAATATAGAGTAAGTTTAACACTGGCTTTGAATGTTCTTCTTAGCCTGTGACTGATTTAGCTCCCTTTCCTATCATATGCTGACGTTATCCTCGTATATATACGGTACATTTACGTCAATTCAAACTGTTGATAAATATTACTTACATCGGCAGTTTTGTCTCGTTAAGTTGGTCTCGGTTCCCCTTGAGGAACAACTTTGAAGCTAATCCTGTTTTCACAGTCCCAGATTGATAAAGCACTCCGGCTTGAAGTGATTCGCGCAAACAAGCAGGTTTTACTTATTCTGAGGGATTTCACTAAACATTAAATAAATCCACTCCTGTCTCTTCCGAGGTTGGGACTCTTTGCAGCAACTATATTACATTTTGCATGTTGTCCACAAACTTTAGCCATGGCGTCACGTACACCACTGTCGCTTGTGAAAACAACAATGGCAGCACCGCCATGGGTGGAATTGTGTAGATTAAGGGGCGGTAACATTATAATAAGAGCCTCCCTCTACCTCACAACAGGCACGGAATCTGAACGGCTCGATTTCTCACATGCTCGAGGGGAAAGGCACACCAAAACAAACTTACTGAGTTCTTGTTTTTCGAGTTGGTAGATGCATCGGGGACCAAATTATAGCACTTAAAGAGGGAAAAAGTCAGATTCTCATCCGATGAGCCCTTTAAAAGGCTTTAGTTTTACACATACCCAGGTTCTACAGTGTAAAATTCTGTGCGGGCTACATTCTGTATGGATATTGTGCTGTTAATCAAACCCTCTGCTTCAGGAGTGGAGAATTTTTGCTATGGATGAATTATGTGGAGTGCTCGGAAACAAAGCTTTGAGGAATGGGGGTATTTTTAGCAAAGAATACTGTATCTTTTTCTGTGGATATGAAATTGTGTGCGACTTCAGAGTAGAAGTGCAGGCAGAGATTAGGTTAACCAAGAGAGAGAAAGAGAGAGAGTGAGAGAGAGTGCGTCTGGATCGTCACAGTGTCACATGACTGTCAGGTTTCCTTGGAGACAATAGCAGTGTTGTGCATTGAGATGCTCCTTCAGCTGAGCTGAGAACAGAACAGGCACCTGGACGGAGCAGTCACTTTTTGCGTCTCGTGCTTTGACAGACGGGTGCACTTTACCCTGCGGGAGGTGAGCGAGTTATTGCTTTGAATAGAATGTTCTTAGTCTTTCCTTAAACAACCAATGGATACACATTGTATTTAATGTGCGATTATAGGAAATGGGTTGAGGTGTAAGTGTCCTTTTAGAGATGCCATGTGTTTAGATTGGTGCACGCTGTCAGCCATTTCATTTAAGGTTTACGAGAGATGCCGCTGCTCGCCTGTCTGGATTGCGTTAATACAGCATTTCTCAAAGCTGTATGACAAGACGTTAACAGCCACGGGGAACATTACACGGGGACATCTCTAATGCAAATGATTCGACCCTCGCGTGCGACAGCTCGCTGCTTTTGTCAGACTCCTGAACTATAAACCAAAATGCTTTTGGATGTTTCTTTTGAGAAATTACATTTGAAAATTTTGGATTGCAGTAAGTAGAACGTCTGATAACATGGTTACCAGGAGAGCATAAAAATTTACAGAATATTCAGTGTTGGTGTGCATGAACATGAAAACAATCCAGACAAGTCCTAGAAATTTCTGAAGTGGATGTAGAGTTTTATAGTTGTACTAAAAAATTATAAAATTTGGGTTATTTTGCTGTTTTTACTGTATGCAAGAACTCGTAATAATGCAAATTTTTTAATTTTTTGGAGTCGTCAAATGTCGGTTGCACTTTGTTTTACCGTCCTGCTCTACATGTACATACTAATTTATTGCTGTGTATTTTATATATAAACCCATAAACTTAAACTAAGTACATGTAGTAACCGGCATTTTGTTGCTTTAGTATACTTGAGTGATGTGATGAAAGTATCTTTTAGTATTTGGGCAATTCCAGTGTTATGGATGTAACATTTTGAGTCAAAATTCTAGTTCCTAGACAATGTAATTAACACCAATATATTGAATCATCTGTTTATATTTTACTAAACCCCTGATGATAGAGTCCAGACAGGAGAAAATACACAAGTTTTTTTATTTTAAAAGAGCGAAAAAATTTGTAAAATGGATGTGATAAATACTACCCACATCTTTGAGAGACAGCATACTTCATAGGATGTCAGTGAAATACAATTTTCAAACCAGATGCAAAAATATCCTTTAAATGAAGGGATGGGTCTTCAAAGTACATAAAATAGAAACTTTATTTTAATTTTCATGTGCCCATTTTTGTGGAATATGGCCCGTTATGGATGTGATTATTCATTTATAATAATACATTCAAATTTAATCCTTAAAATTCACATGCAAATTTAAACCACCTAATATTGACATCTGACCAATCAGTATGATAAAAACCTTTGGTAAAAAATATTTTTTTATCTTAAGATTGACATTTGCATGGAATTGCCCATTTACACGTTTTTAAAAGCTATATTTATTTTGTGTTATTTTCTTTAGGCAGATAAAGCATTGTCTGCGGTAATTGTCTACATAGTCTTAATGCATTATCATCTTTATATCATAATACATATTGTTATTGATCAATATGGAAAAAAATAATCGACATGTTTTGCATCGAAAATTTCGAATTGTCTTATGAACTAAAGAAATTCCAGGAGCTCATGTTCAGAGATGTATTGTTAGTCGGCGGTTTATGTACATCAAAACTGTTGTGCATCAGGTCCAGATAATTCCTGTGGCTTTGTTTACTCACACAAATAACTTTCTGCAATGTCACTCGCTCCCGTTCCACTCAACCTTTTCCCATTTCTCCAGCTTTAATTAGAATTCTTCTAAACTCTTTTTCTTCCTGTTAATCTAATTAAATTTGGGCAAATAGCATTAAATTAAAACGTCTGCCGTCTAAAAAGCGATTATGATGGGAAGGTTTAATGTAGGCGAAAATAGCTACATTTTGTCGGTTTGACACCTCCTGTGTGGACAGCCGTGAGTGGCATTTGTAGCTTTACAGATGTGCTTGACTCAAACTCTGTAATTTTGCAGTCGGCTGAGGCCAGTGCCCAACAACATGAATGATACCATTCTCATTTCCTCTGGGGCGCCCGCGCCTTCCACAAGGTAAGAGCTTCACACAGGCTCTGTCTGCATGCTACGTGTGTGTGTTTTTAAGCCCATCCACTAAAGCCGGTTATCTAAAATGGCTTGTTTTGAAATGATGCCGCGTGCAGACGAGAGGAACCTCGGGGTGTCTTTCTCGAGGCTGAAAAATTGTCGTGTTTATGGCATCAGTGCAGAATTAAGCTGAATGTTTGCCTTTCAAAGGCAGAAGACTAAAGGCATTGAATCGAGAAATTGCCCTCCTGTCTTCAAACTCTCAGCGTGTCTCAGGCTGGGCTGCAGCCCAAGGTGATCCGGAAGATAAACTCATAGGGAATGGAAGCCTTATCTAAATGGAGTTGGTAGTGCGGTTTTTTTTTTGCTGTGGTTCTAAAACAAATAGCTTTGTTTGTAGACGGCATCTGACCTTTCAAGTGCAATTTTAAAGTCAACATGAACTTAAAATTGATTTGTTTCCTAATAGACCATCCTGATTCTGTTGTGCATGATTCATCATCATCCAAATAAACGTTTGTCTTTGTAATCAAAATTTCATAACTTGCTGCGCTTCTGAAATTGCTTTCTTGGCTGTTGTGACTCGGGCCACAAATAATAATCATCCAATGGATATGAGTTATGGATCTGTTGCCCTAGGCTGCTGTTTAAAACTGTTCATGCAGCTTTTCTAAAATCAAATATGTCATACTGTTGTTTTTAACGGTTATGAGAACATTAGAAAATATATTTAGAATTTCCTTTGGGATATGCAAGAAGCTTTTGAACGTTAACCTGACATTTAGCTTCCTCATTTCTGGTGAAAAACCGTAGGAGTAGCTCACTGAAATCTCTCAAATTGATTCTCTAATGTGCTATCCTACATGTGACTCCCTTCATTTTCAATCGTCAGATGTCATGTTATCTTCTTGTTCAGGGCGAAGCTCTAAAAAGCACATTTTTAAGTAATCCAAGTCACTTCAGTGGTTCAATAAATGTCTTCAAAAGTAAGAGTAGATGTATGTGAGAGCTTTTTTAGTGACTTGCATGTTGGGTCAAATTTGTGTTAAGTTTAAAGGGAAGGTTCATCCCAGAATGAGAATTCAGTCGTTATTTACTCACCTTTTCATCATTTCAAACCAATATAACTGTAGAAAGATTCAAAGTAGGGAAGGAAGGAGACGGGAACCGGCAAACATTTAAAACATTTAATCAAATAATAACAGCCGGCGGCCCCTCACGGACCACCGCCGGCGAACAACAACACAGTAAACAAAACATAAATACAAATACAAACATGTTCGGGCCCGGTCCTCTCTCATCGACGGTCCGGTCGCTCGTTCCTTTTATATGCTCCCAATCTCCTACGTGATGCGAGGCCGGTGCGCGCACCACTGGCGCTAATTAACAATTACTTACCGGCCTCGAACCACGGTCTCGCCCCGCCTACTCTACTACAATAACTTTATGTTTTCTGCAGAACACAAAAGAAAATATTGTTAAAATATAATGTTGGTAACCGAATAACGGCGGTACATACTCTATATTGTTTTGTTTTTTCTGAAAGAAAGTTATTATTCAGCTAGGTTTGAAATGACAAGAGGGCGAGTAAATGATGACAGAATTTTCATTTTGGGGTGAACTATCCCTTTCACATCAATTTCAGTATTTCAAGATGAGCTCTGGCACAAACATTTCATCACATTCTTAATTCGATCCATCATTCCTCCTTTATTTACAGTAGCTGCCAAAGCAGCCCTGTTCGCGTGTGATACTGTCCGCCTTCATTCCAACTAATATTGTAAATAAAGAACATTTGTTGTCATTGTGTCATGCCCCCGACAGCTCGTAATATAGAGTAAAAACAAATACTTACTGTTCCTCATAGCGTCGCAAGTCGTGACAGCTAATCGCTGTACTAGACCGGATGTGACACGTTTTGCATGGGGGAAGAGTTTGCTTATGTAAATAAGCTCTCAATTTTGCCCAGTGTCGAGAGGGGAATAGTGGATGGGTAAACACCTCATCCTGCACGAAGCTCCTGACTTCCTGACTAATGATCAGAGTCAGTTAAAGAAAATGTCTGCACCACATGTTAGTTTATCTCTGCTTCCTTCAATGACGTTCAACTGGTTATGAAATTGAAGACACAGACTCTTTCTGTCTCTCAGCTTGAACCTTTGACGAAACATCACGATCTTAGAATCGTGCATGATGTGCATGATGTTAAGTGCTGGCAATGGGGTTTTGCTGGGGGAGCCAAAAATGTATGCACTATTATAAAACACTTTGTTCTCATCTTCACCGTTGTTTACTGGAATCTGCCGAAAAAATATATTTGTTTTGGCAAGGATGGAGATGTCTGGGATACAAGGAGTACTCTTTAGCACTCTTTTGTAATTATGTTCGGTACGAACGGTCGCTATCAATTACGTCTGCTACTTGTGACAATAGGTCCTTTTCACAATGACGTCATTCAACTTCCGACTTTTCACAAAGCAGTGTATCATAACTTAAGTTTTGCAACAAACAAGACGAAGAAGAAGAAGAACTTACGTTTTGCCGTGTCGCTAGAATTTAACTACAGTGACTGAAAATAAGAGTGGTCAAGACATTAGTACGATTATTATTGTGTTTAGTATCAGGCATGTTAATATTTCGTAACGTTATTGACGTTATTGACTGACAGAACACTTATTTTAGTACTTATACGAGCACCTTCGCTAACGCAAAAAGAAAACAAAACACTTACCTTCACAAACAAACAGGTACTGTCCAATGAAGAATTCTCATCCTTTATCTAGCTTTGATCTTGTCATTAGCAAAAATGTGTCTGCAAGACGTTGTACAATGTGAAGCGCTAACGAAAGTAACGATACACTGCTTCGTGGCAGAACGGAAGATGCGTGACGTCATGTGAAAAGGGCCTATTCCAAAACTGTTGTGTTTAGACAACGATCTGACCATACCTTACTTAACCTTGTCCTGTCTCTTTTATTCATTCAATACAAAATTACTTAATGAGCCCTATTTGAACGATCTAAGCACATGGTCTAAAGCACATGGCGCAAGTGGGCGTTTCCGAATCCACTTTTGCTAGTTTAAAGTCCCCGTGAACAGAAAGTTGCCGAAAGTCGAAAAAATAAGAATTGTAATTTTTTATTTCGCTGGGACTTTAAGGACGGGAAAAACTGTCAGCGCAACAGGTGCTTGTTCTAAAATGGATTTCCTTTTCTCTTAATGAATCATGTGTGTGGTTTTGGCAAAACGTGCAGTAAAGCAATCGGAGTCTCATCACCCATTCCCTTTAAGAGCCAGTTGCGGTCGCGCCATGGCGGACTCGCTATTTACATGGAGGAATTTGCAAGAGCACGCTTCTCCAGAGAGGAAACGTATCTGCGCGTGTGTGAGGTTAAAGCGCTCGAGCAGACCATCTACAGCACTCGCCTATAGGCTCATATTATTAAAGCGCACTTTAAATAACCAAAAACATATTGCCCTATTGACTTTAGAGGAGGTTTCAGTTGGTCAGTGGCGCAGTCTATTTCAGCTGCCTCGAAATAGCAACACGCAAACAATGCGTCTAAACAGTTTGTTTTCCGACCAGCACGCCCATGGGCGCACATATGGGTGCAAATGCATTTGCATTTTAAACAATGAGTTTCGTCAGACTGAAACTAGCAAAATACTCTCCTGTCGCGCCTGCCGCCGGATTGCACCGGGTGTACAAAAGGGCCCGATGTGTATGGGGCGGTTTCCTGGACAGGGTTCACTTTAAGCAAGGACTATGCCTTTAATTAGGACATCTAAGATTTTTTTACTAACATTACGTAACTGTGCATATACATTTTGTATTTAGAAACAAATACACATACTTCAATTGATTAATAAAAAAAGCTAAATAATATGCGAATTAACACATTGAGTAAAAAGGATCATACATAAATATCTATATTAACAAATAAAATCAGAACAAGGGGATGTACACATTGCTCTAAATGTTTAAAGTGATCAAGAAAATGAACAGTGATGTAGTAGCTTTCCTGTAGCTCAGTGGTAAGAGCACTGCGTTAACAGGACAAGGTTGTGGGTTCGACCCCATGGGATTGCAAATGCCTATGTAAAATGTATAGGATAAAGCAATGTAAGTTGCTTTGGATAAAAGCGTCTGCCAAATGCCTAAATGTAAATGTAGTCAAATTATATATAATTAATATATAAATACATTTTTTTGTAAAACAATGTAATAAATAATTGTAATTTATTTTGTTATATTTAACAGTACAAAAAAAGTCTCATATTTGTATAACTTTATATTTAATAATATAACAAGTTAATTTTTAATATTAAATATGGAACATCAGTAAAATCTGTTGATTTACAAAAAAAAAATCATTTTTATTTGATTGAATAAATGTTTGAACATGCCTTTTTTATGCACATAAAATAACAACACATTACAACATGTAAAATATTAATTAAACACCATACAGACTCCTCTTACACTGGAAGACAGGTTTTTTTTAATGGTGATATTACACTTTTAGCTTGATTAACCTTATTAAATGAAATCCTTTGTAGTTTTATGAAGCAGACAGTTTTATGTAAACTTCCACAATGTGATCATCATCCTGTTCCTTTTCAGTGGTGACACTTGATACAAACCTGACAAGAGTTCTGGATGCTGCTCAAATGGCTACCAGCCCTGTCTATAAACTGTATAGCCGAGCTTATGGTCTAACACTTAAAACCTCAACAACATTCCATGTGAAATTCTTAAAGCCCTGAACTTCCAACATCCAAAATCTGACCTTGTGGGTTTTCAAGGACTACAATTGTCAGTATCGGGGATCGAACTCGGGTCTCTAGTGTGACGAGTCCCCGAATCCGCCACTGAGCCACGGGAGAGACATGTGAAAAGAGCAGGAAAACCAAAAAGCAGGCAGGCACAGACGTAGCGGTAACAGGGATATTTATTATCACAATAAAAGACTAAAACAAACAAGCAAAACAAAACCCACGAGGGGGAAAAAATACAGGATAAATAATAAAGTTAACAAAGACACTTACTAAATAAACTAGAAAACAAACACTTGAGACACGAAACTACACTTACTAACAAACTCGAGGATACTAGGAACAAGCAAAAACTGGAGGCACTGGACAACATCAAGCACACGAGGTAAGACGTACAAAACAATGAACCAGCAACAAGACAAAGAAACATGAGGACTCTTTATAGGGGAGAAACCAAGAGGGAACAGGTGCAAGGGATAAACAATCAAGGAAAGCTAATTAACACAAACTAGGAAACAGGAGGGTAGGAACGATCACGCAGACTAGGGAAACAAAGGATCCTGTATGATTCCACCTCAAGACCAAGAATTACCTAACAAGAAGAGGTGAAATCATGACAACAATGAACGTGAGCTTGTCTGCTGACGGTGCCACCTGCAGCATGCCTTCATTTACCGGGTCGAGCTTTCAAGGGCAAGTTGTCTTGTGTAGAATTTATCGTCTGCTGGGTCACGGCCAATCCTCCTGTCAGAACAGAAATATAATTTTTCATTCGCTCTGAATTATTTTTTATTTGGAAGTGAAGTGAGTATTGACCACCTGCCGCTAGTTAGGAAATCATAGACTCCACCTCTCAGTCACACCTCATGTGAGTATATTAAAGTAATAGTTCACCAAAAAATTTAAATCCGGATTATTTATCCCCCCTCTTGTCATTTCAAACATGTTAGACTTTCCTTCTTCTGCAGAATACAAAAGAAGTTATTTTGGAGATTGTTGGTAGCCGAACAGCGCTGGCACACTGCAAAAAAAGGACTTTATTACTTAGTCTTTTTATCTTGTTTTCCAGTAAAAATGTCTACAAACTCTTGAATCAAGATGCATTTTCTAGATGAGTCTTGGTTTAAGGAAAAAATATTAAATTTCAGTAAATTTGTGCTTAAAACAAGCACATCTTGAATTGAGTGACTAAATTAAAGGTAAACCTTAAATCGAGATTATTTTTCTTACCCCATTTGCAGATTTTTTGCTTGTTTTAAGCACAAATTCACAGAAATTTCAATTATTTTAGGTTTGCTCATCAAGAAAATGTTTCTTGATTCAAGAATGTTTAGAATGTTTTGCTGAAAAATAGGAAAAAAGTATAAGCAAGAAAGTCATTTTTTCCAGTGCACCCATTGACTTCCACTGGTTTTGTGTCCATACAGTAGAAGTGAATGGGTGCCGGAGCTGCTCAGTTACCAACATTCTTCAAAATATCTTCTTCAAAATCTTTATTCCAAGGGTGCCAAACATAAAAGCTTATTTATTAAGCTTTCAGTTGATGTATAAATCTCAATTTTGAAATAAATAGCCCTTTGACCCCTAATGTGTACGGCGTACAGTTAATCAGCTTTTTCTAGTCACTTATTAATCCTTTTTACCAAAGTGTTTCTTATTTCTATATTTATAAAATATTGCCATTAGAAAAAGTGCACCTCTAGGTGTCCCCTCCAGGGCCTAACAGCTTTTGTAAGGGGATCCTTGCAGTAAGTAGTCTAGAGTGGATTATTATCTGTTTGACACTGATTATATAAACATCATGACTCTCTACGGGACGTCTGGCATCTAAAGAGCCCTTTTAATGAATGACTCCCCGGAGATATAGAGGCAGGTCACACAGACGGGGGTCATTCAGATTGACACAGCAGTATAACTCAATCCAGGTAATTTACTATCCTGGATTATCAGAATAGCCTTGAATGTTTACGTTAAGTATATATGATAAGAAAAGGTGGCGTGTGCATCTTGTTGAACGTGTGTTGCATTGTGTTTAGCAGCCTGAATATAGACATTCACACACGTACACACTTGATTCACTTCTAATTGTTGAGCACTTAATGAGGATAACATATGCTCCATCATCTGCTTCAGCCATATGCCAAACCCTATAACATAAGACCCGGCCACACTACAACAGACCCACACATACACTGCAGATACTGTACGACTGTGTTCTATGTCCGCAGATACGGATTGTACCTGTTGTGATGGTTTTTTATTATAACAATCTCTACATCTTGAGGAAGTGTTGAGGAATTACAGGCATTTTTTCAAGACGGGTTACATTAGAGAGGAAATAATGAAGCAGTATTATTAATGTTACATATTAGAGAGGGAGTTGTATGAGAAGTGCTTTAAAGTTACAAAGATGCTGATATTTTTAGTAGCAATTTAAATTTAAAGATACTTTGAATTGCAAGGCTACTATACTACAGGGTCACAGTTGGATTGCGTTGATTTTATATTAAACTGATTTAAAATGAAATTAAATACATTTTAATAGAACACATATTGATATATTTATGTATAATTACCAAAAATGTAAATAATATATCAAAATATATTTTCATTTTTTTCTTAAATATATGAACGTCTATGTGTTTATAAATACAAAATAAATATGCACAGTCCACAGACATATATTATGTAAACACATTATTGTTAACACATATCCTGGATGTGATTAATCGCGATTAATTGTTTGACAATGCTACTATTTTTGACGGAGGCATTTTGTACCTAGTTGTCATTCAGTAAAGCCAAAGAAAATCTAGCCGAACAGTACAAACATTTACGTGAAAATTAAATTAACACTTGAACGAACAAATTTACAAAATTTACTTCCAAATTTAATTCCACTTCCAATGGTCTCAAAATGCTCATATCTGATCAGTACAATACAATATTGTCTTATAGAGCACTTTGGAAGACGTAAACGTTGCTACTCCAGAAGAACTTCCTGTTTCAATCTTTTAACACTACACTAATGTTTTAACGGAATACAACCAACAGAACATTTATAACCAAATCAAAATGTACTAAATCAAAATATCTTTAAGATTTAATCATATGTGTAAAATAAAAAAAGTGCTGGCGGACTGTTTACATTTTGCGAAGTTGGTAATATCACATGTAATATAGCATCAGGTTGAATTATGAGCAGCCTGTAGTCTGGAAAGTTTCCAAGTAATTTCCCCAACCCTGATTTCTTTCAGTCATCAATAATTTCATATATTTCATTACTCCTGTTGATTTGAGAAAACACATCTGTCCTTATCCATCTCACGTCTCATCACTCTTCTTCTGTGTTTTTTCTGATTCTCTCTTTCTCTCTGTCTGGACAGTAACACTCTGGAGAGTCCCAGCAGACTGGATGAAGAACACCGTCTCATCGCTCGATACGCCGCTCGCCTGGCGGCGGAGGCCAGCAACTCCACTGTAAGAATCCATCCATAACTACACCAATTCTAAACCTTTCCAGATACAATGTCATCGAGGTCGCCAGAGGACACATTTTTGTTAATGATAATAATAACACAGAAAGAAATAACAGGGAATTTAATAAGTATACATGCACTATTGCACATCTGGCTTTTATGTTGCATAATTAGGAGGCGTATTGTTTGATGTGATGGGCTTCACAGCATCTTTTTAATTGATTTTTCTCATGATCAGTAATGTTGTCTAATGATTTTCTCTTTCAGCAATGCCCTCCATCAGATCTGAGTTTTAACTTTGATGCCAACAAGCAACAGAGGCAACTCATCGCTGAGTTGGAGAACAAAAACAGGTAGATGTGCAACTTTTATGAACCCATTCATTGTGATTTCAAAGACTCTTATAATAAAATGTGAGTGCTTTCTTTCAGTTTGTGCTATTGGTTCCCGTGTTTGGTAATGTTATGCATATAGGGAGATACTTCAGGAAATCCAGCGTTTGCGTCTAGAACATGAGCAGGCGTCACAACCCACCCCGGAGAAAGCCCAGCAAAACCCCACTCTACTGGCAGAGCTGCGACTGCTGCGGTATGCAACAGTTTAAATATATAAAATATAACCTACCTAATTTAAAAAGGCTACAGTGTGTCCACATCTACCAACGTAATGATTAATGTCACTTTAAAAGCTTTAACTTCAGAACAACAGTTAAGCAAAACATTTGAGGTTATTGAAAGAACACAACACAAGTTTTAAATTGACTGTCTGAGATTTTATCTCCTGTAGTCATTGATTAAATCACTTATAACAAGTACCTTTTATGGGCACCAGGGGGCATAAATGAGTTTTGTTAATGGCGTGTTGGTCTGGTGAGGTACTCCAGTGACTACTTGCACATAAATATTATACACTGATGACACTGTTTTATGCCTTCACTTATTGGATTTAAAAGAGATCCAGTTATATTGTCTCAGTCTTTTCTTAAAGGGATCATTTTTAACATTTTCCATTTAAATGTAAGGCTGTAAAGTGGTGACACTTAACGCAACTATTGTTTTGCAATTGTAAAGTTTGTACATTGTATGTTAAATTCTTTAATTGATAAATAATCACTGCAACGATTGGCTATCAGCAGTTTTTAAACTGTGGGTTGCACGGTGAGATCAGGTAGGTTGATGCGGTGAATGACACAAAAACAATTGAATAAGCAAAAATAATGAATAGCATTGATAATGTTTTTTATATTTTACCATTAGGCGTTTGGTATTGCAATTAAACTTATTCACGGTTTCATCGGACACATGGATCGAAGTTAAATACCTGTCTGTAATTGTTGAACTGTCTGGCTAGTGGTTAGTAATATAGCCATTTATATTGTATTTAATATATATTTGTATTAAATAAACAATTTGTTTAATTTTATTGCATATTCATTTTTTAGAATAAACAATTTGTTAAATGAGTTGTGCTTGTCGCATTTAAGTTTAGCCATGTGACCAACATACTTGGCTACATACTTTTAATTTTCTAGATAATGTAATTTACTTATTTTTTTTCTTGTTATCAGAAATTATTTACAGGGGCTCTATTCTTTGTGGATGTGTAACGGAAATAAAGTTTGGGCCTCGAAAGCGTTCATGCGCAGTAACGTTTGTTTATGTTGTCGCTTTGAAACCTTCTTTAGACAAATTCAGTGGCAACAATATAAACAAACGCTATGTGGCCCAAGCTTCCGGTAGACCTCCGCAAAGGATCAATTACTGTTGAGTAGTTTTAATTACATTTAATACATTTAATATACAATACAATTTTGAATTGAGAGGCGTTTGGAAAAACTATCTGAAAAACTATAATATCTATATAAATACAACAAATGTGTGTTTTCTCCACTTATTTCCATTAAAAATATACTGTATTTTGGTGGGTTCTAACATTAGCACTGTCTGGGCAGGTCCTAATGCAATGATATAATCACGGACGTCATATGTCACCCATATGTTTGCATAAAGTTGTTGCACCAATGCTTGGACTCTTAATAATCGATTTTATAACTTATATTCAGTTTGTGTGCACTGACAAGGGAGCTGTGTCTGCATAGTACAAGGAAGCCTCTTTATTTCAAATGAGCAAAGAAAATCCTGTTTTCCATCATACGACCCATTTAACTTGAGCATTTGGCAGTCATTGATTGTATGACTCACATGGTGATTAAGTTATGAATCTGTGTATTTTGACACAGGCACAGAAAGGACGAGCTGGAGAGGCGCATGTCGGCCCTGCAGGAGAGCAGAAGAGAACTCATGGTACAGCTTGAAGGTCTCATGAGACTACTTAAGGTGTGAAACTCCTGGTTATGGCTTGTTTCTTAAAGCTGCAATCTGTAACATTTGCCTCTCTGTCGCCATCTCTGTTTGAAACGTAAAACAGCAGGTTCCTTTACGAGTGTGATTTTTGTTTATTTTTAACCAAGAAAGTTACTTGAAACAATGAACTGTAGCATGTACGTGGACATGATTTGTTTCTCACGCTACTCCTGCTTTCTCTCTCTCGCTTTCTGGCTCCGTCTCCTGGCTTCTCACGTGTCTGCTTTCACTCTTGTCGTCTCTCATCTTGGACAGCAGGATGAGGAACAGAAACAGGCAGTAAGTGTTTGAAAGCTCAAGAATGTCAGCTTAAATACGTTGAGTCACGGCAGGAAATCAGTTTAACATATGGATTGTGTATAGTAAAACAGAGAGGTTTTGAAATGCTGCCAGTTTAATTGATTTTGTTTGGAAAAAATCATTTTTCACTAACTTATATAGCACATAATATGTGACCAACAAAACCAGTCTTCAATGAGAAAATTGAGATATTTACATAATCTGAAAGCTCAATAAATAAGCTTTCTATTGATGTATGTGAGTTGTTAGAATATGACAATATCTGACTGAGATACAACCTTTAAAACTCTGGAATCTGAGAGAATCTGCAAGAAAATGAAAATATTGAGAAAATTGCCTTTGAAGTTCTTAATATGGGGCACTCTAGCTGGCCATTCACACAAAAATAAAGTTTTTATGTATTTGAGTTTGGACATTTACAAAATATCTACATGGAACGTGATCTTTACTTAATATCCTAATGGTTTTTGGCATTAAATAAAGATTGATAATTTTGACCAATACAATGTATTTTTATCTTTTACAAGAATGTTCCCGTGCTACTTAAGACTGGTTCTGTGATCCAGGGTCACATATAAAGACATTGATATAAGGGTGTTGTTCACGCGAAAATGATAATTCTGTCATCATCTCTTCACCTGATATAAATGATGACAGAAATTTGCATAATTATATGACCTAACTCTTCAACGCGGACCATTCAACACCATAAAGTTACAGTAGGTAATGAGAATAAAGTGTAGATATCTGGTCAGCTTATCGCAGGCGCCTCTGTTATCAATCTCTGTTATGTTGGCTTCTCATAACGGGGACATGAAGCTCTCATTTCCAGTCAAGCCCTGCTGCTTTGTTCCTGTGACCCAGGAGGGGATGGCGAGCCACACGTCTCCCTGCCAAATATCAGAGACCTGCTCTCCTTTCATCAGGGCTAAGCATCTCACGTCTAATGTGACGGCAGTCTGGCCAGCCATCTGCTGCTTGGCAGCGGGCCACAGGCTCTGGGCCCTGCACCAGTCTGTAGGACAGTGCGCCTCTCATCTTACGTCCTTTTTGCTCTTTTAACGGCACTCGCAGGCGTTTTAGTTAGCCAAATACTATGCATAACATACACTTTAGAGAAAACTCAAAAAATATGCATTGAATGTCTTCACTAGTTGTAGTCTTTGTGGGAAGGTTCAGGTTGCTGCACAGCTAGTTTAATATCTACTTTTCCTTCCTGCTAGTTGCTAACAAGCTTCACTTGCCATCCTCCAGGTTCAGACGGGGGGCTCACCGCACTCGTCTCCCAGCCACAGTGCCAGCTGCACCATGCCTATGCCCATCCGCTCCACCTCGGCCGGCTCAACCCCCACACACACACCGCAGGACTGCCTGGCAGGAGTCGGAGATGACGTGCTGGATGCCTTCTCTCAGGGTGAGGAGACTGCATATGCATACACATCATTATCACTTCTGGCATAGAAAAACACGTACACTACTTTTCAAAAGCTTACGGTTACTGATTGTAATCTCAATAACACAAATGTAAATTTGGGGATTATGTTGTGACCAGAACAATTATAAAGTATATCAAAATTTGTTTGCCATCTTTAAAGTAGTCTTCCAAAGATCAGAAATATTCTCTTGCCATTTTATTAGATAACTTCATGTGGTCTCACGCTGGGATGGTTTTTAAATATTAAGGACATTTCTATTTATGCAGAGTCTTACATGGACTGATTTTTCTTCATTATTCAGTCAATCATACATTTTGAAATCATTTTATTTAAATACAATTTTAGTTTTGTTATTAAAGAAACTAATGTTTGAACAATTATATCTGTGTCCTTAAAACTGGGTGAAGAACAGGCATTCCATCCATCACTAAGCACCTCCTGCAGGCGGGCTGGGCAGAGCAGCCCTGCCTTCCTTAGGCTGGGTATCAGCTGAGTTTACTACATAAACTACAGTCTGTTTTTCACTTAAAGCTATCAAATTACTTTAAAAGACTTAAAATATAGCGTTTGAGTCACTGAGACCACTTTTGTGATACTTTTAATGCTGTTTTTTTGTGATACCGGAGCATGACAGTCCCATTATTTACTTTTGTCATTTAAAAACAAGTTCTCCAAATATCGTTCTGTTCTACGGAATTAACGAAGTCATACGGGTTTGGGAATACATGAGGGTGAGCGTTGACATAATTTTCAGTTGTACATGAAATCTTCTCTTAAGGTCATGATGTTATGACCTAAAGACTATATGTTTTCATCCAGGTGTACCGAGAAATCTCCGTAATGATCTTTTGGTGGCTGCAGATTCCATCACCAACACCATGTCGTCACTAGTGAAAGAACTTCACTCAGGTGATCTTGCTTAACTTGTGTGTTCTGTAGCTGATGTTTACAGTTATTGTAACATGTGTATATTTCACAGTGGATGACGGACTGGAGGAAGAAGAAGAGAACATGCGTAATGGAAGAGAGAAAGGTGAGTCATAGTTCCTGTTATACAGTAGTTTTATTAAAAAACAAATTGACTTAAACATTACAAGGACACTTTTAATATGCTTCCAAGGTATATTATTATTTAAAGGCATAGTTCACCCCAAAAATAATTATGTCATCATTTATTAACCTAAAAGTTCACTTAAAACTTGTATGTGACTCTTTCTTCTGTTGAACACAGAAGAAGATATTTTGAGAAAATGTTTCAGTGGTTTTGTGTCCATACAATGACAGCCAAAGGGGACCAATGTTGTTCGGTTACCAACATTTTCAAAATATCTTCTTTTGTGTTTTACAGAAGAAAGAAAATCATACAGATTTGACATGAGGGTGAGTAAATTTCCCTTAAAAAGGGAATAAACTTCCACATTTTCCAGCAAACATCATGTGGACATTAGCCGTCACTAGTTGCTCGGATTGATGAAGGCCTCTTTTCTTTCTTCTAGCTGAGTCAGAGTAAAAGAATATAGAATAATTAATGTAAGTATAAACATGTTGATTAGTCCATCCCTAAATGCACAAGCTTAACGCACAAAGAGTGAACCCTTAACCACAAACCTGTGTTTTGTCCAGTGTCATCACTGAAGCATTCTGGGAAAAGGCACTCCACCCCTTCATTCTAAGCGCCTGGATGTGACTGGAAAAGAACAGCGATCACGGCATTAGCACACAGACCAATGCATGCTCTTCCCCGACTGGATTTCACTATGTGAAACTCTTCATCACACCTTGCACAGAGCAAGTTGTATTTATTAGAAACTATATAAATATATATATATATACATAGCTCTATATGTTTCTTTGTATAAACTCATTGTAATCATGTTTTCCATAACATCAAGAGAATGGCTTGTTTGTGCTTTCTTAAAAAAAGAAAAGAAAACGAATTAGTGATCTCGGAAACAATGGCACTGTGCATCTTCACGACATCACCGGGATTCCCGCACGGGACAGCTTTTTTATTTCGTCTGACTAGTGATGATTCGTTGTGTTTGAGTTGTATTGCATGGATCGGTGGATAGGGCTTGTATTTGCTCTGCATGTGGCGTTTATTCCGACCGACGTGTGTGGTGCCTGCTATGTCACTTCTTGTAAACATCGTCACGTTGGAAACCGCTGCTTCTGCACTACACGCATCGGAACCATGGTATATCAGGGATGTCTCGTGGAGCTCACTGTTTGTCTGCAATTTCCGTGTTTAGTTTTGCCCGCTGTCGTGGATGCTGTTTTTAAAGCTTCGGTATCGCTTCTTAGTTTAGATTATGGCATAAGTATCTTCAATCTCCACTATTTTTGGAGTTTATAATGGAACTCGGATATATGTTCCGTATATCCATAAACCAGCTTAGCCAGCCATTTTTGAGTGCACACGTCTCTCTGTAAAAATTACTGCAAAAGCTTTATTGTGTTAACAGCCGTGTATGATCGTGTGATATAAATGAAACCAGTGCTCAGGGACTGTCGACAGAGTGAGAGGAGGGTGCAATAGCCACATTTGTTAACAAATGGGTAGAATATTCTGTGGTCGGATGTAGAAGATTAGCACAGATAATAAACAAACTACATGGATGTAATGGAATGGCGGACAGGGGTAAACAGAACTGATGTTGTGCATCGGATGCGGAAATGCAGTGTTAGGATGTATAAATCTTATAGCTTTATTGTCACAATGAAGGTTATAAGATTAACAAACTGTACTTGAATCAGAAGGAATTCAGGTTTAATTATTACATTTATCTGGTTATTATAAGTATGTTATTGTGTTATAATTGTGCTTTGTTCTTTGTCAGTTTGGTTCAAAATGACAATAATGAACATTATAAAAAGACGATATTTTGACTGCTAACATTTGAATAAGTTCAATCCATCGAGCGACATGTTTCAATGAATTTTGGTGTTGAATATTATAAGAATTCTTCAGAATGGTACCATAAATGGACAGTATGGTTAATTTTCTGTTTGTTCATTTTTTCATAATTAGCTTTAAAGAAAGTATCTTGAATGGTTTATACATAAACTGTGAGGTCTCATTCGATATTTTACACTGGATTTCAAAGTGTCGCTTCTGTAATAGTGGTTGCAATGAAATTTGCTTTTTCAAATCTTTTTATGTCATAGTGCTTGTTCTATGTTACAAGGAATATTTAATGTTATTGAGAGAAATTTGAGAGAATGTGGGATGAGCTCTGATAAATAATTGTCTTTGAATTACATTGTACACACCGGTTGAATGCCTCTCAGACAGAACGTTTGATTGTTCGATTCTGTTCCAACATTTGCTACAAATATGAATGCAATCTTCTGATGTAGGTGTGTGCCTAGATGTACTGTATAAAGTGCTGTAAAAATAAAAATCCTGCACATGTGCAAGTCAGCCCTTAGATAGGAGTTTTAGTATGTGACTTAGTCGGAATGCCGTCATTATTTACATGTGATCTTTAAAAAAGTTATTGTTCTGCCTTTAAATGGTTGTGCCAAACTGTTTGCCACCCTGTAGTGTGTCCTTTAGGTCTCTGTTCTGTGTATTTGTGTGTGTTAAACAACGTTTTATTGATTATGAATTTACTGAAGAAGTCCACAGAGAGGCCCACTAATAACGGGGTGCCTTAAATGCTTGAAACAAAATACAGCTTAAGGAGAGGGACACCTGCTTGAAATCAATTTCAAGCATCATTGCAAATTTATATGTTACAGATGGGCCTCCAAAAGTGGACCTCCTGTGTTAGTCAAAGGAATTTTAAAGGGATAACGCACCCCAAAATAAAAATTGAACTCACTTCAACCCTAGTTTGAAAGTAGGGGGTTGAACCTCCTCATCTTAAATTAAAGAAAGGTTTGAACAAGAGAATTTTCATTTTTGGGTGAACCTCCTTTAAAAAAATCATTGTTTTAATGACACTTGTGTAACCAAAACTATCAGATTAAGCTACACTGTTTAATTTATCATTATTTTATTGCAATGTTTTACTGCTGTATACAATCATTAATTGTTATGTCTATATTTATGTTTTTGTCACCGCTGTCTTTTTTGTAAACTATTAAAGGTTACAACATGAGGAAAATGTAAAGGACACTGTGTGTGTTTGTGTGAGAAAGCCGTGGGTTTCTCAGGTAATATGTTATCCTAGATCCTTTGATGAGTGGTTTTTGTAAGGCGGCCCTTTGACCACCAAGGTTTATCTACTGGGGGAGTTAATGTGTGAGCTAATGAGCTATTTGACTTAAAGCTGTTGACAACCATGAACATTGTACCTTTCATAAATTTCATGTTCTTTCATGCCTGACAGAGAGGAAAAACAGACTAAGCGTGCAGCCCCTTATCCTCAAATTTATGCACCACGAGTGGAGTTCTTTGCTATTAGGGCTTACGTGAGGACACTTTTGTTACTACTGTTGTGGTCTCATTCTAAGATCGGACAGTCCAGGACTGCCCACAGACCATTCACAAAAAAAGGAAAAGCACACAGTTTTTAATGTACATATTTTTTCAGTGAAATTATTTATTGTTTAAATTAATCTAATTTTCGTGGTAATGGTAAGATTATCTCTGCAAGGAGTACCTAATAATGCGGCCAGTGGGTGTTGACGCTCTTTTGGCAATCATTTTTTAACATATAAAACACTTACTGTCAAGTTTAACATAAGCTACTATACATTACTAATTTACAGAATAATTAAAACACAGGGATGCAATATTTCTAAATGAATCAAAATATTGCAGCTGAGCGTATTATGCATAATGCAATGGTGTGTAATTACTGAATTACTTTCCAAAAGTTATGCAAGTCATAGTTTTAGGTTGATGCAGATAGCAGAGACTCGATCACTAGACGGGCAGTAATGCTTTTTTTGCCAGAAAGAATGTAAAACATGTTTGTCTTATTATTTAGATTGTATAATGTATATATATATATATATATTTTAATAAAACTTGAATAGATTTTACAAATGTTATGCATTTTCGTATCACATATTGTATAGCAAGATTTAGTAAGTTACCGAATCTAGCGTTTTTCTTTAATTTTGTGTACTACCAAACACGATGTTGTACTGAATACTATTGAATACTGTAATCAACTGTGCTTAAAATTAATTTAACTTCTTTTGTAGTATTTTTTGTCTTAAAATAAAAAACTTTAACCCCACCGAAACTCTTAAGGAAGATTGTGAACAGTATGTCATGTCTCTCTCTGTCAAATGTAACATACACAACCATAGAACCCGACTACCTCTAGGACCGGGCGGAGCTGCTGTCGGAGCGCTGGCCTCTGCAGTCAGTGCGAGCTGAGCATCTGGAGGAGAGCTGGCCGGCTGGGGAGGTGGTGGAGGACGGGGAGAGCGAAGCAGAGAGAGGATCCGGGAGTCAGCGAAAACAAAAAAGCGGGTCAGACCTGGAACTTGGCGAAGCGGGTAATTACCATTGCGATCCACCTGTCTAAAACCTAAAGTCGTCATCGAAACGAATCTCCGCCGCGAGGTTCGGCGCTTTCCAGTCGCTTTTACACGAGGAGCTTTCAGATATGGTGGGGGGCGGCTCGATGTGGACAGTGGTTTTTCCTGCTCATGCAGATGTTCGATTAATACGCCGCGATATGCGCTTGAACTTGACGCCCGTTCATTTGATGCGCCTCGCGACAATGCGTTCGATTTGAAACAATGGCTGTGTTTCAACGTCTAATAATAAGTTAGTCAGCTGCCTAAAAAGACAGCATTGTTTCCGGAATGGTTTGCGTATTCGGAAGGTTTATAACGCGTTTGTGATGCCGTGAAGAGCGGTCTAGGTAGGCAACTTATTAGGTTTGAACGCATTATTACTATGTCTCTCTATAAACCACTTTGGCCTTGTGGAAATGATCACCTGTGTCTGAATAATCTGTGTAGGCGGATGATTAAAAGAGTTTAATGCATTTATAGAGTATGACAGTTACATGTGATCAGTTTACACCTCCTGATTGGTTACCTGTGACACATGGAGTCCCAAGGGCTTATTGAATAGTAATGACGCGCGCTTTTAGCTTCGCTATAATTGAGGATGGTGACCACAATTTCTGCCAAAAATCATAGTTAGCTACAATTATTGTTTTACATAAACCTCAAATATTACATATTATTTAACTAGGATAAAATGCGCTTTGATGGGTGACACTAGCGGCTAGTTACCAGAGTTTATTTTAGTCAGCAACAATTATATTAGTAACCTCGAATTTTGGCAGTAAGTGTGGTTACCATGGTAATATTTGACAAGGGTTAATTCTAGAGTCGCCTAATTTATTGACCTCTAAATCTAATATCATGGGACATTAGTGTCCTCATTGTTCAAACAAGCACACTGAAGCGCACATACATGGGAGTGACGAATATAATGTACTGATCCCTTTAAAACTGCTCTCAGGGAGAAAAAAGGAAATACCATAAAGCACAGAGGAGGTCATATTTCAGCCCAGTGAATGGTATTTGTGTAGCACTCGGGGATTATATGCATTATAAATATGGGAAAGTCCAAAAATATATTTAACGGTGTTGGAGTAAAGTTAGAAGAGTTATATTGATTATACATTAATGTATCTGAGTACATCAGATCAGAAAGTATATCATCTTCACACTGGTTTATAGGTCAGTGGTCTACCTATAGACCTGCTTATCGGATGTTAGGCTTTAAAAGAAGACTGTTTGGCAGTATAAGTTTAACATTAACTTAACACACTTATTTGGGGGTATTTAAACAAAACTAAGCCGCAGCTGCTGGCCCCTAGATTTGCCCCCAGGTAACTATGAAAGCAAAACAGGGTGTGAGACCACCGGTGAGGTGTGGGATTTTTTAAGTGAACTTATTTTCCTGTAAACGTTATTTACTGATGTGTACTGTACTATTCTGACTTACATAATTTAATTATATGAAAAAGGCAATCTGAAAGAGCGGCGACATGATATAGTAAATTTAATTAATATTAATATACTTCAAAATAATTAAGTGCATTAAGATTCTTATAATCATTTTCCTCATGTCGTTCCAGCATGTCTTTTGGTTTTCAGCAGAACACAAAAGAAGATATTTTGAATATCACTGGTGCCCCAACAACATTGAGGCCCCATTGACTTTCTTTGTATAGACACAACCACTGAAGCATTTCTAGAATATCTTCTTTTGTTTTCCACAGAAAGAATAGTGATATACAGATTTTGAATGGCATTTAAAAGAAAGCGAAATACCCATTTAGTAATGAAAACAACATCTTTTTTATTTCCTATCTTAAATCTCAATTTATCAGAAATATTGTGTTTGTCTATAACTCTTTTTGTGGTGCTGTTTCCTCTGATTCAAATCTTCCTTTCCACAGGGGATCCTAAAGAAGGAGGGTCATCATTTTCTCAATTTTTTTGTCTTTTTCGACCTTTGAATTTCACTCAACAATCACTTTTTCGGCGATGCCGTCCAACACAGTCACTGCCGCCCCTGCATTCAAGAGCTCCGACTTCAACTGTGACACAAATGGGAATCAAATGGTAAGAGATTGAGTCCCTGAGCGCTGTGGATATACTGTATTCCCACAGACTGACCAAAAAAGGATAATAACCACATCACTGTTTTTGTGTGGCAGTAAAACGATGTGGGTTTAGAAGCAGTTTCCTAGACTAACAGTGTGTTTGTAAGGGTGTCAAACGATTAATCAGGATTAATCGCATCCAGAATAAAAGTTGGTGTTTTCATAATATATGTTTGTGTAGTGTGTATAATATTTTGTGTTTATTAAAAACATACACATACATGCATATATTTAAGAAAATATAAAAACATAATACACATTTTTAAATAACTTTTCTATTACATTATTTAACTATATGTAAATATTTCCTAAATATGCATACATGTATGTGTATGTCTTTAATATAAGTACAAAATTAATATGCACACTACACAGACATACAGTACATTATGTAAACTCAAACTTTTATTCTGGATGTGATTAATTCCGATGAATCGTTTGACAGCACTAGTTATGATCCACAAAAACTTGAAAGAAGTCCTTGCAGTGCCTTGTGAAACTCAATGATGCTAGCAGTGCAAAGCCACGGGGTTAGATTCCCATGAAATTCATGTATTGAATTGCTCTGGATTTAATTTGTATTCCAAATGCATAATTGTATTGCATTAATGAGACCCATAGAATCCGTTTTGTGAAATTAACAGGTGAAATGTAACATCCTCTCCAAAACTGGTGTATATAAAATGTTTGTATTTACAATCATTTTTTTTGTAATTTCCGTATATTGCTCCTTACATCAGTTACAGTTATGTATTTCCATCTTGTAGATGTTTATGGTTGTACGTTTTTTATAGCAGTGCGAACCAGCATTTCATGCCAACCCTTTCATTAATTTCTTAAATTCACCTGACAACGTCATAATCAACGTTTAATTAAATATAACATTATGAATTAGCAAGATTCATTTCCACAGTCTCTCAGCGTACAGTAGGCTCCAGCGAGCACGATTAGCAAACGCGAGTGACTTGTTATCCACCAAGTCTGTTCAGATAGTGTGTTGTGCGTTTGGTTCAAGTGTGTATAGTGACGTGGGTGTTGGCTTGTGTAGGAGGGGTTGCCGTGTGTCTGATTTACAGGGGAATTCATTCTTCTCCGCCCCTGCGCCCATGGACCCGTGCTACGCTCATAGTCCTGTTGCTTGGCAACAGCCCTTGCCTTAAATAACCGGCTGCCGACAGAAATAGAGCAGAGATGTAGACTGTGTTACTGAGTTCACGCAAGGAAACACAGATTTCTGTGCTTACCCTTTGTTTTTGTTTGTTTAAACATTTTGTTGGTTTAATTGTAACGTAATGAAAACGTTGTGCACAAGGCTGGCAGGATGTTTTATGGAAAAAATGTACTGAGATGATCCGTGAGGGGAAACCTCACTGCACTGTTTTTAAATGGTACACTGCTCTTCAAAAGAAAAATATTTATGAATAAACACAGAATGTCTGTTAAAAATATTTTTTTTTATTGAAGTGACATTATATTCTTATATGTACAGTAGGCTGATGTCTTATACTCAATATCCTCACAGTGTTTATTGAACGACGTATAGACTTTATCCCCCACAATCAGGAATTCCAGAAATGTGCCAACATCTTTCGCTATGCTGGACTTCCAAGTAGTCATGGCAGACAGAGACAATATTCTCATTGGCATTCTGATTTAGAGCCGGTGGTTTTATTCAGTACAGCCCCAAAGCTTCAGCCGCTACATTCGGATCATCTTTTCTCCCCGTCCACCCTAGGGTGCTTGGCTGGCCCAAGAGTGGCTATTGTCGACGTTGTGTTACACAAAAGCAAAGTGAAGAAGGGCAGAGAAAGAGCCAATGAATGTCTTTGTAATTGTGTCAAGAGGAGCCCCGAGTGTTCTCGCTTCTAGCACCCCTTACTTCACACCCACTAAATAGAAGATGCCATTCAAACGCTGGCTTGTCTCATTACCTAAATAAACTTCTCGTGAAAATGCAGGACAGAAAGAGAAATTTGGAATACACAATTAAGTGTTGGAGTGTACTTGTTGCGTTGGCGAATTTGATCAGGAAAGGTTAGGAAAGCAAAACGTACACTACAAATAAACTGGAAACAGATGTATTTTAGACTCCGGCTACATCAAGAACATCAAAGCACAGTAAAGCAGCAGTGGTCCCAGCAGTGGTTACTGGTTTTTCAGTGGCTGATACAGATATCGAAAAATATCTACTGATTTAATGCTGATATGTACGTAGTTCAATTTATTAATAGCAAAGAGGGCTACACAATATGTTAAAGAAAAATCTGATATGCAATAATTTGCTAAATAATGCGATATGATGACGCTTTAAGTTTTTTAAATCAACCGAAATGATACACACATATAAAAGATCATCAAAGATCTTTTTGGAAAGCATCTCCCTCTCTGCTTTCTGTATCGACCTAAAACTTTGAGTCATATACAAAGTATTAAAATAATTTGTTATTTGCAAAATGATTACAATATGCATTTTGCATAAGCACATTTGTGATATTTCAATAAGCAATGGCAAATGAAATGCATGCAAAAATCACTCTAATTACATGTAATATAAAAGTTGCTTTTAAAGTTTAATTTTATTTAAAATTTGTAAACACACACACACACACACACACATACTGTATACACGGATGTACCTATTTCATCATAAACTAGATGAAACCACAAACACCAAGTTTTTTTGAGAAGGCAGTAAGAAGTCTAGTTATTCAGTGATAGGTAATGCTGTGTGTTTTTATATTTGTTTAGAATGAGAGCTCTAGAATGGACACAGTAATTATTGATGAGATGCCCTCTCTCTGCACTCCTGTCCGCAAGGTTGGACGTCCTAGCCGCAAACGCAAGCACCTTCCCGTGAGTATTCTAGAAACTGAGCTCTCAACACTCAAACTAACCACAAAACACTTGACTTACCTGGGGATTCGGTGTATTTTCGTTTATCCACCAGGCGCTAGTTTTGGCACTGGCTGGTCACAGTTAAACAGACAAACATGGGACTGCTGGGAATACTACAGGCCTAGGGGCACCAGGCAACTCATTTGTATTTTATCACAATTAGAAGATACTGATTGGATGTTAATGACAGCAGTCTAGTTGAGATACCTTGAAAAATTCTTATAGTTTGTGCCGCGGGCCTGAATGATAAGTTATTGAAATAATATTGTTAATTGTGCAGCTTGTCATTCTTCAAGGATTGTGACAGGATTTTATCCCAGTTTTATTTGTGGGATTGGGATGGGACGGATTTTTTTTGGTGGGAGCGGGACTGGATAGGTTTGAAAATCCACTCCCATGTCACCCTCGAATATAGAACAGCATGAATATTTGGAGACAGAAATAATAACTCATAAACTGCATTGTTTTCAGTCACGGTACACAGACCTTGATGTCCTTCTGAAACCTTGGATATCCAAATTCACTGTTCTTCAGGAAATAAAAAAAAACTTGTACCTTTTAAATTATTAAAAATGGTGTTGCACTTTTTAATACGTTTTATTGGATAGGCATTTGTAAAACCTAGTAACAACTGACAAACATAAAAGGTGACTAAAAATAATAAATATAACAAAAAAACACAAAATATGGAGATACAAGGTTTTAAAAGGACAGCAGCAATATGTTTGTAAAGTGGAATGTGTCGGTTGGTTGTTGTGGAATTGTCCCGCCCCTCCTGCGCTGTCATTAGACAACTGAGAAAAAAGTCACACTGACAATCTCAGCGGTCGTCCCAAAGTTAACAATGTTTCAACCCTAATGATTTTAAATGTAAAAAAAGTGATTAAAATATTTTAGCAGATGTTTGAGTTGATTTCTACTTCTACCCCATTGTGTTTTAACACTAACACAATTTACAGGTCTTCAACTTTCAATTGTTTACTTCTTTAACAACACACAATTTGCACCGTTCTGACAAACCACACCATTAGTAAGTCAGTAACTTGCCTCATACAGTTCCTGGTTAATATACCCCCTCCGGATCCTGTATTTCTGTGTTTGAACATAATCCCTCCTCTTGCATAATTAATCCAGAGAGGGCATGTCAGGGCATGTGGATGTTGAGTTTACCCCACATCCTCTCCTCCTTCCCCTGGGGACTTGACGATTGCATTATCCCCTCTATCCCGTTCCTTCAACAGGTTCTTGCCTTCCTGCAAGGTGAATTATGTCTTACTTTGTGAAAAGTAACCCACGTGAAGACAGCTAGAATAATGTTTGACTCATCTGTCATAGAGGCGGCGATTGCTGATGTGGAGAGTTTTGTCAGTGCTCTGTGTTCGACTGCCTCCTTGAAATCCCTAATAGCACACATACATCTAGTTTACGTCTATTTTAAGTCTGCATTTACATCTGCAATACATAGTTTGCTCATCTGCAATACGTCTTGGAGATGTCTGAAGTCAGACCTCATATAGACATCTAGAAGATGTCTGTAATGTGTTTATGATTTAGAGCTGATGTACTGCTGCTCTTTCTACGATGTTTAGCAGATGTTTTTAAGCAGCAGATCTCCAGATCTTTTGCAGACGTATTACAGTCGTTCAGACGTCTCCGAGACGTGTTGCAGAATAGCAAACTATGTATTGCAGCTGTCTTGCAGATGTAAATGCAGATTTCAAATATACGTAAGCCAGATGGATTGTGCTATCTGGGATGTTTGTGAATTGTGAGGCCGTCGAGCTTCTTGAGTGATGACCGGAAGCGTTCTCTCATTCAGCGTGTTCTATTTTTCATCCTGATCTGATAGTATTGTTTTGCTATTTTTACACATAACATTCGGATATTCAAAGCTGCGCCTTCCTTCTTTGCTTCAGCATTTGTGTTACTTAACTTCTGTACTACAGATTTCAGGATACATATGGGGGGATATGTTTCTAGGTCACATAAGGAAGGTACTAATATCAAAGCATACCACATTGTTTAGAAAACTGGACTGCTGCCAACAACTGTGTTTCTTGTTTTTTACTTTACATTTAGGCATTTGGCAGACCCTTTTATCCAAAGCGACTTACATTGCTTTATCCTATACATGTTACATAGGTATTTGCAATCCCCTGGGATCGAACCCACAACCTTGCGTTGTTAACGCAATGCTCTTACCACTGAGCTACAGGAAAGCTCAGTGCATTCCGGTATTAGATGTATTCGCTTGAAAAAAATTGTGCTGCTTGTCTGTGCAAAACATGGTGTTGTCTGGCCATTGCTATGACGGTGTGTTCTGGGCAGGTTTTAAAGTCTCCCTGTGGTAAAATCAAGCTTTTGATGTTGTTTACATGTCTTTGTTGTGTATTTACTTTTCTTTAAGACAAGCCATGTGAAAATTACGGTCGCTCTTGTCGCTGTGAGTTGCCACGCTCTCATTTAAATGAATGAGATTATGTTGCTGCTAGTCGGTAGCTGAGTGAATACAGTCGATAGCTTCAAGTTTCGATGACAGTTTTTTTGTAGTTAATGATCCATCACGAATAAATGCATATTAAGCACATTTCTTCTAAAAAAATGCACAATTGGAGGTTTCATTCATGTTTGTAGCACAGACAGAACCAGAGTTGAGGTTTATTGGTTAGCTGGGGGGTTGAATATAAAGTTTAATTCTCTATCAGAAGTCTCATTTGTATTGTTTAAAGTTCACACAAAAATGAAATTTCTGTCATAAATTATCCTCATGCTTTTCCAAACTTGTATAAATGTCTTAAAAAGAAGACATTTGGAAGAATGTTAGCAGCTAACAAGTAGTCAAAAGTGCACTTGAACTTTTTGCTTTCCTTCATTCTTCAAAATATATTTTTTTGTGTTCAACAGAACAAAAAAATACACAATCCTTTTTTTACCATGGTAGTCAATGGTGCCCTTTAACTGTCAGCTGCTAATATTTCTCCAAATATCTTTCTTTGTGTTCTACCAAACAAAGACATTTCTACAGGTTTGAAACAAATAAAAGGTGAGTAATTCATGACAGAGATTTCATTTTTTGGGGGAACTGTCCCTTTAATGCACTGCATATAGTGGCACCCATATTTTCCACGAGCTTCAGGGTTCTTGAAAAAGTTTCTTGCACACCGCTTGACAAGCTGCCCCCAGATGAACGGATAACATTACTCCCATACCACCTTCCCCCTGTGAAATGAAAAATGAGGTGGATGGAAAAAATAAACAGTATAGAAAGAAGAAACCCTGAAACCAACATTTGAGAGCAGAACAGTACAGTGACCCTGTTTTTAGTCAGAATTTCTACAGTCCTGCTGAGACAAGTCATACCATCAAAGGTATGCCTCACAACATCTTAACATATTTAAACGTCCGTTATTATCAGTACGACTCACAGAAGTGACATAATAAAAGCTCAACTCCTAATTGAGATCGAACAACCGAGCATCTGTTTCACAAGACGTAACATCTTTCCTAAAGCCACCAGGCTCACTGGAGTCGAGTCACGTTATGTCATATTACCTTTTGATTCTCCTTCGCGAGAGTAGTTTTGACATCCCGAGGCAGCGAGGCGAGGCGGCAGCTGCTGCTCTGAAGAGAAATGCCTCCGTCAGGCTGACACTTGTGCTCTCCCCGGACTCCGAGTCTGTCTCCGATTAACGTCAGCACAACATTTCTCACACATGCTAAGCAGGTGTGTGGATGCGAGGAGTGTTGTATGTTTGATGTGCAGATTAACATCATGCTGGACAGGATGTATAGACAAAGCGTAGGAGCCTTGTGTTGTTTGAATAGTGACAGCGTTATTATCAGCCATACGCGAGAGATGAAGGATTTGTGTCTACATATGTGCAAAATAATATGAAAGACTGGTGAGGTACACTCGTCCAATGCACAAATCTCAAAGGTGAACAGACACTGGTTTGTTTACATAGTAACAGAGGATGTGTGTGCAGATCTTGGGGCAATCTTAAAGGGATACTTTGCGGGCAAATCAAAATTTTCCCATACTCACCCTCAAGGCATCCTAACTGAATAGGGTGTTCTTCTTGAAGAATAATGCAGTCTCAGTTATAATCACTGTGTATCATGTTACTTCCAAGCGGTTGAATAACCACCCCGCCCCTCCCTTTCGAAGCCTATATGGTGGCTGACACAGGGATAAGATGTCATCACATTTTTGCAGAAGGACATAATGAATTTACAAATCGCGCTCTGTAGAGCAGTTTTTCGTTATACACCTCTGAAGACATAGTTGTCTATAATATATTGCATTTCTGTCCTCTAACCTTGACCTTTAACATAGGGCATAGAGCATAAGGGTATCATGAGAATGAAAACATGGGGGATGTAGTAAGTCTGGAATATATTCATAATGTACCCACACATACTATATAAATCATACTGTTTATACAGTTGATAGTAGATCATTACCTACTGTCACAGTGATTTCAGACGCAGCCCATGTTTACACTTAGAAAACTGTAGACTGAGCCTTCATAGTAAATGATTTTGTTACATTAACTTGACATTAATATAACCCCGTCGGAGCGGTTATTGAATTGACATCTGACTCACTTCCTGGGTGACTGTTTGTTTAACAATGTGGAATTAAATAGACAATTTGTTTTTGTAATATTATTTTAATTAAAAGTTGATTGAAATGTGTTTGTTTAGTATATATTCGTAAAAAAAAATCTACCCCTGAATTCTGTCGACAAGACGACTTTAGTTTTTTTCATGTTAACACGGGTAAAGTAAAGAGGATAACCAAGGGATTTGCATGTTTTGGATCATTGTGTGCTACCGGGGAAAATTGAATTCATATGCCTTTTATTGTAGAGAGCTCGTTTTATTTAATAGTAATGTTAAATGACTGATTATGTAATTTGCAGGCGGAGGGCTACGGGCCAGTGGGCGGGGCCAGTCAGCACAAAGGGGCGGAGCTCCAGTCCTCATTGCAGTCTCACAATGGAGATGTTGAAAGGCACGAGAACAAGTCCCAGGAAGGTTGCCACCCCACGCAGGACAAGAATGGTGCGGAAAACGGGCTCCCTCACCAGTCAGGCTGCCGGCCCGAGTCCTCCTCCGATTCGAGCCGGAGTCCTTCCACTGAGAACGGATTAGCCATCGGCGAGGACAAGCCGAAATCTGAAAAGTTGGAAGAGGACAAACTGCCAACACTTCCTCGCAAGAAACGAGGGAGACGGAAATTAGAGCGTCCGACTAAATGTGAGTTATGCTCAACCTTTTTTAGCATCATGTTTCACAGCTGTCTGCTCATTGAGCCGCTTCTGCTCGGACGGCCAATAATGTGTCACCGTAATATTAAAAGGATGCAAGATTTAGTAACAAATAGAGAAGGACTTTAGAATGGTTTTGGAGGCTTTGCAGCCAGAATTGACTCGGGAAAAAAATATTATTGTTAAAAGAGTGCATTAATATGTAAATAAGGGAAACATACTCCCAAAAAATACATTTGCAAACACAAATCGCCAGCCTCTTACACTGTGTACGGAAACACTTTGGCAGGATTCACTCTCTAGTGTTATGGTGTTGTCAATTATCAGACCTTTCCCTCTCTCCGAATCACTCTCTCGTTCTCCCTCTTTTTTCTGTGCTGCTGTGCTGGGTCAGGCGCTGACCTTCATGAGAGCAGTAAGTGAAGGCCGGGTAGACAAAGCGGTCTCCTGGCAACCCACCACGATTAGGTGCAGTGTATTGAGAGACAGCACGTCTGTTTTGTAGCCACTCTCTCAGTGGGGGCAGTGCCAGGTGGATGGCACTATGCCCAGGGTACTTACACAATGATCCTGCATCAGGTTCCTTTAACCCCGTTATGGTGATGATAGACACCCTCTATCTAATATTGTGTATATACATAGCATACTATCAAGTCTAGACACGGCTGGTAAAATACATTGATTATTTTCTATATCGTGTTTTATTGGACTTCAGGCTGTGCTAACAGAGGTATAATGGGGTGGAGGTTGGCCGCTGCCTTCTTGGTCGTAGTGGGTGTTATTAGCGCTGGATGGCATAACAAATCATGTTTTTTCCTGGGTCTAAATTGGTCTTCGGAGGTGGTTGACGAGCACAGTCATCCACACAGTGTTAAATTCCTGTAATAACTACGAGTCCAATACTGATTATAAATACTGATTTTCATTTACCAGACTTATAATTATATTGATATAGAAATATATCAATATCATAGAACATTAAAAAAATAATTATTACGACCTATCCCTAAGTTTAAATGACCATATAAAATTACATTCAATTTATAAGCAGCTAGCTAAGAACAACTTCAACAACTTGTGTATTGTTCTGGGTTCACATCTCTCCTGTCTATACTTAATGATTATGTTTATAGGTAATATACTACACATCGTCATATAAATAAACCGTAAATACTGAAGATTAGACTAAAATCGTACTAACCAGTGTTTTGAGTGATTGATTCGATGGATTCAGACGTTATGACTCTTGAGTTCAGTGTTTGTCATATTTCAACTGTTCATTTTAATGAATCATTTCAAAGGAGTTATTAGGTCGTGAATTGGAGATTAGCAAACGTTGCAAAAGATCGAAATTAACATGGAAAATTATTCATTGCTGGATAGGATTTCTTTTATTTGCTTTTATTATGTCAGTTTTATGAGCGGAGCCCTTTTCAGAGAAAAGGAAAGCAGTTTTAGATCGCAATTCACCCATGAAACACGGATTCTGTCTTCTGACTTTTTGTCATCGTCTCAGTGGCTTTTTATTAATATATGTTAGGGAGAGACAGTTCAGTAGCCATAATGTTTAACTTCATTCGGCACTGCGCACACCGATCGGCATATGATATCAAACTTCTTTGAGAGCGTTTAAAAAAGGAACAATCTGTTACCGCAGCTATTTCACGTCATATGCCGATCGGTCTGTGCAACAGAAGTGTTAAGTGGAACACACACCTTAGTTTGGAGAGAGAGTGCACGGGCTCTCTGTTTGCTCATTCCTCTAGTCATCACAAGCACGGCAGTCATCTACATTGTTCATCAATCACATTCAATGATCAAATAAATCTTTGGCGGGGGAAGATTTCGTTTTGGCGGCTGCCAAATTTTTTTGAATGTAGAAAAAAACCTATAAATACGAAACTGCTAATTTTACACATCACTGGTGTGAATTTAAACATAAACTTAGCTACAGATTTGAAGCTTCCAGTGCACACATACAAACACAACATCAAGCATAATAATAAAATGTAAAAAAATAGGGATGCACCAACATTGCAGCCATCAAAATCTTTTGCTGAAAATGGCATTATTAGTTCAATACAATTATACAAAATATAACTTTAAATAAGTTTTTAGTTTTGGCCAACTTCATTTATAGATGCTATACCTATAAATATGTGACAACAAAACCACTCTGAAGGGTCAATTTTTGAAAACTGCATCCACCTACAAAAAAATAAGGTTTTGATATATTTACGGCAGGAAATTTACAAAATTTCTTCATGGAACATGATCTTTACTTAATATACTAATGACTTTTGGAATAAAAGAAAAATCAATAATTTTGACCCATACATTTTTTTGGGCTATTACAACAAATGTTCTAATGCTACTTAAGACTGGTTTTGTGATCCAGGGTCACATATATAAATATCTATAAATACATCTATATGGTCGAAACTGCTATTATAGAAGTAAACAACACTGGTCCAGAAGAATTTCCGTTATTAGTTTTCTAACACTACATAAACGTCAGCTGTTATAAAATCCACTGGAACCCACTGCCTCCTGTAGAACAGTCATTGAGTTTAACAGGCAAAAAGAGGGCAGCTCTCTGGTCCTGATCAGCGTGTAGGAGCAGATTGCGCTTTTGTGCATAATGCTGATCGGCTTTGCCAAGCACAGAACAATAAATCTCCTCAAAGCTCGACAGTCAGCCAAACACCACCTCTGCTAGCGTAACACTAATCAATACTAATCACAAAAAGATACCAGCTGTTTGTCAGTCATTTATTCTATTTAACCCAAGATTTTATTGATTCAATGAATTCAATGTACTGGAGTGAAAAGATCAGGCTGTGATTGACAGAGATTAAACAAATCACCGGTGCCCGTGAGGTTTTTATTCCTTCCACCTAGAGGGCACAGGAAGGATTTCAGTTCACCGGAGACAAACAAACCGCATGGAACACGAAGGCTGGCATGCGCTCAAAATGGCACGGCGAAGTCTCGATGGGCACAGCGTGCCAACCGCACTCACAAACCCAGTGACCTTGGCAGTGTCAAAGGAACGATCCCATTGCTCACCATGCAGACCGTTTGCTTATTCCCGTTGAGCGAGAGAGGAAGCGATATAAAGATTTGCACATGCTGTAAATGTGAAGAGGGCTCGTGGGTGAAGCCCTTTTGTTTTGGCTGGGTGTGTGCGCGCTACTTCGCTGGCAGGCTTTTGCTAGCTCTTGTGAAGAAAACAAGCTCTCAGATTCGCCCTCAATGGTCTCTCAAGTGTTGTGATGTGGTTGGTGATGGAGCTTTGATAGACTTCAAACAGCTCTCTTCCTGAGGCTAGTGGTTATTAAAATGGGTGCTATGTTCTTGTGCTGGCTTTGGGTCAGTGTGGAGGACCATCATAAATATGGTTATACCCACAAGGCAGAGCGTTTGTGAGGATGGAGAAAGTTAAGCCGTTACCTGGCCACTGGCATGATGTGTGCGTATATGAATATAAATATTGTTGGGGAATTCTGCTTGTTGCTTCAGGGTAATATTGCCCTTTCTGGTTGGTCTGGTATATTTTTTACACATCATATCCAACATTTATTTACTAGTAAGCTGACTATAGATCAGTAACTGTGGGCTAAATCCTTCACTGTTTGTGGATGCACAGAATGCAAATGTAGCCTTCTTATTTCAGGAAGAATAATTTCCCCATTAAATCAAAATTGATGTTTTTTGGCTATTAGTATAAATATGTTAGCCTTAAGGATATCTGTAAACTAGGGTGGTCTAAAACATTTACAAAATTCAAATTTTGAAGACGTAAGCATTCAAAACTTTAGTGTCTCACTTCCACCAAAATAGGTCAGCCATTTTTATGACATCATCATGCACTTCATCTTCTCAGCCTTTTTTTTGACCAATCCAAAGCTCTCTAGAATCTACAGAATCTAGTGTCCGGCCTCACTATTGGCTATTTTCAAAGGTCAGAATGTTTCGCCCTAACTTCCTGCTTCAGGAAATCAGACCAAAGCACAAGAAATTATATCAATACATTGAATAAAGCTAAAGATTTTAAGTTACTTCACTGGAAGCGTAAATTCTTCTATTATTGATTTGGAATTAAAAACATCACTGAACACAGATAAGATGACTTCGTCTCTCTTTTGTATTTGTTTTTGATGTGTTATTTCATGTTTTTCTTGGTTAATAAACTGTATTTGGAGAACACCCTTATGTGAAGCTCTCAGAATGCTTATATCTTTTTAACATTAAAACCCTTTGGTTTGAAATTAGATATGTTTGTGATATGACCCTTTATGATACCACACTAGTATTAGGTCAAGTTTCAAAATTGCGATTTTACAAAAATGTTTAAATCGAATATCTGCTTATTAGTTTTCCGTCAACTTTTCAAACTCTGTGAGCAGAATCTCAATGATGTGGGAAAGCTGGAGTCCATTGTAGTTCTGATTCTGAATATGGAGCTTTTGATCTGAATGTCATGCTTATCTACGCCTTCAGGCAAAACATATGATTTAGAAAAGAACCAGAGAGATTCGGGAAGAACTTTGAAATAAATCTTTCTATGAGATGCGTGAATAATTGAATCTTTTTGCTCATTTTTGCAACAAGGACAAAGCTTGAAACCATTTTTGAAGGGCAGCATTATTGAAGTGGTAGTGGACTGATGGGTTTGTGTTTTTGAAAGATCTGTTAAATATTCCCTTCCTCAGACCCTAGTTAGTGAGCTAGTGATCATAAATCATCATGATACCTGAGAGAGTTTCTAGTCACTGGTAATCATAGCCTCTGGCTCACCTCGGCCTACCCTGCCAAACCCAGCCAAAACAAAGGTCTTTGGGAATGAACTACATCCTTTTGTATGTGGAGATGTCAGGATTATAAATCGTTGAAAGTGCGGAAAAGGCGTCAGAACTTTTCAGGAGTTTTGGTAGGATTTATTGTGGAGCTTTGTAAAATTTGGGAAAGGAAGTACATTGAATTAGTAAAGAGAAATAGATTGTGGGGAAGCAATTCCTCAAAACCCATCAGTTACATCGATTGTAATGTGATTATTCTGGCTGTACAGTAATTACATTACTGTAATACCAGATAAACAACAGTTTTACACACCCTATTGTACTCATCCAAGTAGAATGATGTTTTTTCTACAAAAATATTTGTTATTGGTTAAAATCTATACAAATAAAAAGCTTTAATATATTACTGTATTCAGAGGCCTATAGTGTATAAGCCTTCAAAGTAAAATTTATTTTACATTACTTTTGTAATATTACTCAATTTCTTAAAAATAATTATTCATTGTGATTTGATTATTTATATATATATATATATATATATACTGTATATATATATATATAATTGGGGTGGGCATGGATTAATTTTTTTAATCTAGATTAATCTGTATTAAAATGGCTCATTTGATTTCTGCCGAAGGCATTCAGAATATGTGTGCTACCCAAATAATGACTAAAAGTAAGTCTTTTAGAACGGTTTTCTCAAGTCAGGTGGCGCATTAGACCAGGGGCTCATCTCCTGTTGCCAAAATGCATTACAAACTGCTTGAGAAAACTGTTCTACTATGATAATTTGTGATGAAAGTTAAATTATGTTCAATAAAATGTACTTGTGTTTACTTCCTCATTAGCTAAGGGATGCTTTGCGTTTAGGTGCTACTTGAGACTGGAAGAGCTCCTATAATACCTTTTACATTTACATTTAGTCATTTAGCAGACGCTTTTATCCAAAGCGACTTACAAAGAGTTAGGAAGCAACAAGCGATATGTCATACAGGAGCCATAATACATTAGGTGCCAATACAAAGTTACTGGTTTCAACTAAAGCTAGACCACTACCTGTTGAGAGAAAGTAGTGTAGAAAAACCAATGTAGAAAATAGCCTATTAGTTTCTTTTTAAACCAACTGTATGTAAACCAATTCCGTACAGTAAACCAATTCCGCATTGAACAAGGTGCAAACGACCTTAGTCTTGTCGAGGTTTCCATTGGGAAGCTTCTTAAAAATAAATTTTCCCTGAAGCAAACCCGGCGGCTTCATAGCTGCATCCATGTTAGCACGTCACATTTGATGTGGTAATTTCACAGTAAGGTTATGTTGCGTTCAGACCAAACGCGAATGGCACGTCAAGCGCGAGTGATTTACATGTTAAGTCAATGCAAAGAGGCGATAGACCTACTTGCTGCGCGAATCGCGCGAATGAAGCCCTAATTTTATTTGTCAGTTATTCTAAATAGGGGGTGTGAGTAGAGAATGCAAGTTAAATATTTTTTTTCGTAGTTATTCAGTAAGGAAGTTTGTGTTTTACAATTAGGTACTGATGCCATAGTAATGTTACTTTGTGAAACACTTTGACTTTGTGTGTGTCTATGTATGTGTGCTCTTAAATAGTTTAAAGGTAGGTTTTTTTCAGGAAATTAGATGTGTAAACCATCATACATGCACCCAAAATTGCAATAAAACAGTAATTGCGAGAGCATTGTTGAAAAATGAAAAGAATCCCTTTATGTTACTTAATTGCCCCAAAAAAAGATACTTCCAAACACTAAGGTTATAATTATTTACACTATTATGGACTTTTCCCTTAAAAAACTGGCCATTTGTTACACAAGTGTAAAGACTTTGATATCCTGTTTTTTTTGGTAAATCTTTGAAACAATGCAAGGTTGTAAAAAGCGCTATATAAATAAAATGAATTATAACATATATAATCTGCATAAATCAATTAGTTGGTGTTGTTTAACTCGTTCAATACAAGTGAATCAGCTTAGCGTATGCCCCACATAACCATGAGGGTTTAATCTCAAGTAGTTCCGCTTTTTCTCACAGGTCACAGAGAAAATTCTGCAGGTCACCATGGGGAAACAAAGTTCCCATGTTGATTATTAACATTAAAGAATGTGCCAGCTACGAAACCCAGACACAGAACACCCAGCCAGTTTTGTTTCTTTTTAACTATTCAATAGACACATAGAAGATACTTCTAGATATTATTAGACATCGCGTGTAGTTAGTGTTGGAGTGTTTCTTAATGTTGTAGATTTTAAATTTGAGAATTGGTTAACATTGCACTACAGAGTATTGTTTTGAATGCTAAATTTATTAATTAATAGACTGCATTTATAGGAGGAAACATTAGTGTTTTTGTGTCTTTTACATGTATTTCACACAGAACATCATCAGTTGTAATGCATTTAGATATGATGATCTACAAACACTGGGAACATAGATTCATGTTATGAAACCATCATACTTTGTGAATAAATACATAAATAAAATAGGATTTAATTTTTTTACCTAATTGATATCATTTTTTTAAAGAAAACACGAGACAAAAAAAAGAGAGTTTTACATTTACTTATTGAATGTTGAATCTGCCTTTGCAAATCGGCAGACATTTATAGGTCACGCTAGATCTGTGTGCACATGTTTAGAGACTTTAGAGGGTGTGAATCATTTTTAATGGTGTCCGCTTTGGCCAATCGGATATGTTTTTCATTCAATCCAGCCAATCATAGTTTAGCTGCGTTCAACACTACGACTTTGGTATCATATGATGTTCGACCGTAAGATATAGTATTTTATTCATTTAAGGTCTCAGAGGCATTTTAAAGTTAGTATTTTAGTGCCATAAACAATGAAACATTTGTGCATTTTCACAGAAGCACTATTATAGCATTTTCCATTGAAGATGTTACTCTAAGCAGCCTATAAAGACTTTTTAATAGCAGCTAGCATTAATACTCAATTAATATTCTTAGACTTTTCATTTGACAAACATACAGTACTCTCTCACATGCCCTCTAGCTATACCGCTCTTTCTCTGCTTCTCGGTTTCACAATTATTTAAAAATATAATGAGAATCTTTTGTTTTTGCCCAAAGCCATTTCAAGGAACATGTTTCCTCTGCTATGCAAAATAGTTGTTAAATTAAAAGGTTTGATTCCAACAAACCTGGGCTGAGAAAAACATCAGGTAATCGGTTGTTCTTGTGGCTGTTTCTCTCTAGACGTGGAGCACAAAGAGGACGAGGGTGGAGACTCGGCGAAAAATGAGGTAAAACTGTCTTCCTGTTGTGTTCTTGATACTGTTTGTGTGTGTGTGTATAGTATTTGTGTAATGTGTCTGTGGAACTTCAACAACCGTGTATTTACTTTATTTGTCAACATCTCCAAAGAAAATTACCAGGAACACAACCAGTGAAACCTGTTTTATCAAAAGGCCACTTGATTGTGAAAAAAATGGTACCCTAATGGTGACTAGACCCTGAATCAAATACACTTGGTCCTCTGCTTTAAAGGATGGTACCTATTCTCCACAGGCTTCGGCCAAATGAGAACCTCCAAGGTTTACCCATCCGTTCTTATCCTCTCAGCACCAATGAGTGCCGTAGGTTGAGAGTCAAGAGATCCTTGTCATCCCCCACCAGCCCATTCTCAATCGTTCAAATCATCTGCCGAGATCCGCCTCCTTCTTTTCTCCATTTAGTATCGCCAAGTCAGATAAGCAAAGGTGGTAGGAGAAAATTAAGTCCTTAATTTTTTCCTTTTCATTTTTTTGGTTTTGTCCCCTTAAACAGGGAGCTCGAGGGAGGCTCCGTGGGGGAGTGGGCAGGGAAGTCAGCCTCCGTCAAAGACCCATGCCCAGAGTAACCTTCCAGGCCGGCGACCCCTATTACATTAGCAAGAGGACCAGAGAGGAGTTGCTGGCCAAGTGGAAGTTGGAGGTGAGTACCACTGCTCACCACTTTCCCAGAGGAAGAGCGATATGGAGACTGTCAGCATTTCTAATAAAGCAGGAACGTTTTCCAGGCAGACAGCGTGCCGATTACACTCCAAGTGTATTTGATGAGTCATTTGATGTCTCGTGAAGGTACCATTTATTTCATGAGCCGTCCTGATGGCTGCTGCTCGGATTGTAAATCCATTGGTTTCCTCAAAGCTGTAGTTGATTTGGTCAAGAGAGATAAGCGGTCATCGTTATGCACTGACAACCAAAATCGTCATTTTATTTATTGATTTCCATCACAGTTGATGTACTACGTATGCTTCACTGTATCTTAACGATACACAATGAGATAAAAGGATAAAATGTAACCTAATGTTACGTCTCTAACCAAATTCACAGAAGGCTCCAATCTGTGCAAACTACTATCCAATCAAAGCAGTGGGCGTTTATAAAGTCTTCAATGCATGTTAAAACCGAGCGTTTGTAGAGCTGGCCTCAAAACCAGTGTAGAAAATAGCCTATTACTTCTTGATTCACACAAACGTCATAACTAGACCACAGACAATAGTATAAACAATAAACAAGGCCAGTTCATGAGACCTTTAACATGTGTATTTTAGTGGTCTCGTCATTTCTTCAACAACATCATTTTATGAATGAAAGATAACATTCTAATATTGTTGGCTTTGCAACTGATGTCTTTATTATTATTATTTTTCTGCTAATCAAACCTATTATAATAAGTGTGGTTTTGTGGTCCAGGGTCACATATGTTCCAACTGATAGCTTCTTAGGCTCCATACTACTGACAAAAAAAATTATTGGTGCTGCAAAATTGCCATGTTGCGCCTGTTTAGGACACAAATGAAGTCTTTATGCACTTCAATGCTTTGTGGAGAATGGTATATAAGGTCAATGACATGAAAGATGGAAATTAAATCGAGGCCATACGAATGAATGAATGAGGCAGTATAACTGTACAGCCATAGCGCTTTACAAACATATGAGGGGGTCTCTCCTCAACCACCACTGGTGTGCAGCATCCACCTGGATGTACATCGGCGCCAGTGCGCTCACCACACACCAGCTATAGGTGGCAATTCCGTGGAATGTAAGGTAGACAATTCAGTGGAAAAGGAAGGCCATTAGGAGGCCATGATTGACAAAGGCCAGTGGAGGGAATCTGGCCAGGGCACCGGGGTTACACCCCTACTCTTTACAAGAAGTGCCATGGGATGTATTATTTTCTGTTTGTTTCGATTTCTCCAGATGTGTAGTTGTCTCTTGTATACGTGTTGTTTTGCATAGGCTAATTTTGTTATTATGTGATTTAGGAATTAAGGCAACAGGTTTCATATCCCATTGGGACAGTGACAGTCCAGTTACAGGGGGTTTTGTGTAATAGGGCTACAAGTTTACATAATATAAGACCTAGTTAAGTATGTGCAGGAATGACGCTCTTAGGTAGATATTCGTATTTTTCCTTCTTTCATACATTTAAATTGCTTGTAAACGTAGTGTGTGTTCACACTGTTGAGAAAATCAGTCTATACAGATGGCAAAATCATTACACCTAAAGCAATGCTTTTTGTGTTTAAAAACAAGCATTTACAGTAGATGATGTATTTAGTCAAAATATGATGAGAGGTAAACCTGGCTGACAATTTTCGTAACGTAACGTCGCGTACAGTGAGAACCTCTCTGTTACATAATGTTCTGTTTCCATGGTAACCCAAGGGGGCAGACCGTTCGACAGCAACCCCCCTGCCCCCACCGACTTCTTTTCTCTTCCCCTCTCCACACCGCGTTTGAGGAGAATCCATAAAAGTGTCAGCGATCCCAGAAATATGGCCAAATTAGCAGCACACACCGTCTCGTGAGCGAGCGTCGTAAAATTCCGGAGTAATGGGCGTTTCGCATTCTTAACCCAGAGAGCTGGAATTCTCCGTCTTAAGCCTGGGAATTTTTTCCTCTGAATAGGCACATTGTGGAGGAGCGCAGATTGTAACATGTCATTATTTTCTCGAAGGTTTGTACAGTCATGTTTTCGCGAATCTCTTGGGGTTCGCCACAATGCAGCAGGAAACTGCATAAGGGGGCCTTGCTATTTCCTTCCTTTGGCTTCAGGGCCCGGGTCGCATACAATCTGCACAGCTTTGTTAGTGTTAAAGGAGTGAAAGGGGGGTGCTGGAAGAGAAATTGAACTCTGCCAGTTTCACTTTCAATGTGTGAGGGAGATCATGGCTCTTTTATTTTTTTAAACAAGTACTCACAGCTACAGTAGATTCCCACCCCCATTCAGCACCCATCTCTCCTCCCCTCTCTCTCGCCGCTCTCTGCAGTGGAAATGAACTCCGTACTATGGATATACGGGTGAAGATGAGGTTTACAGCAAATTTCCAACGCCGCTCGCAAGACAGCCTCCTGGCTGCTAGCCAACATTCTGCAAGTCCTCTCTAGCCAACCAGAATTCCTGTTGGGAACCACCTGACCGTGAATTCCCAGACAAAGAAATGTTCATGCTTTCTCTTTTTTTTCTTCCTTCTACTTTTTTTTGAAACAAGCTTCACCAAGCCAAGAGTGGGGCAGGAAAAAAAGCGTCTCACACGTTGGATTTAAAGTGCCGAGTGCAGGCGTGTATGGGTAGGTCGGCTGGCTTGTTTGTTGTTGATAGCGGAGGGGGACGGTGTGCGTGTCTGAGTAGAGTTGCTGGAGGAGGAATATGCTGACTTCAGGTATTTCAAGGAGACTTGTTACGGACCATCTGCCTTAAAGGAAACCCGTCTCTTTAAAACCAGTGCGCCGGACCGGGCTCAAAACATATTCTGGAGTGCACGACGAAATGGTTTGCTTGATACGAATCTTTATAGGCTCTTATGTCATCACATGGGGATTAAATAGAACTGAACATATTTCCTGTTTTATTACCTCTGCAGAATGTTTTGTGTGCATTGGGGCGAACTTTGGCTTTGTTTAAGGTAGAAAGTTTAAAGGTCGTTTTTAAGCGTACTGTAATCTGGACGTGCACTTTTTGGGGTTATTTTTGCATTCAGGCTTGTAGGAAGTTACAGGACTCACGTTAATGCTACTTCAAAGGAGCTGGTTTACAGTAGTTTTGAAGGTAAAAGCAGTAAATGTGCTTTTCTCAGTTTGTCAGATTGAGTAAGCAAGGTAAGGGTATAAAACTTGCAGCAGTTGTCGCTTGTGTTAAAACGGAAATGCGGTGCGTGTCTTTTTAAGGATATGCAAATATGAATGAACCGAGTGAACCCGAGGACCGCGTGTGATTAGCGCGCTGCCATGGCTCACTCTAACTGAGTCGAGGTTTACAGACGCATGCAGGCAGACTTTTACTGTTTTTAGTAAACAGTTGCCCTTTTGACTCCACGAATGCACAGTTTTGAGGAAATATCAGATTAAAGATGGAAAGTTTTGAAAAGCTTCAACATTAATGCACTCATTTAGCATTCCTGCTCTGAGGCTCTGCAGTCTTGTTTCTAATTACTGGAGCCCTTTAATGGACTCAGTGCAGTCGCAAATAAATGCGTCCTGTAATCTTTATACAAAGCGGACAGGCTTTGTTTGGTTTCACGCAAAGTCACATCAAATAAATGCGGTTGCCACATAGTGAAGAAAGAAATTCGTCCCAGTATGAATGGCTTTTGAACTGAATCACTCCCAATTGTTTCCTCATATTGCTTAGAGTTAGAGGAAGACGTGTTATTTATAAGCTTGGAGGCAGTTTTTATTGGTTTCCTTATGAAAATAACAATGGTTTTATTATAAGTGTAAAAACATATTTGTTTTTTGGTGGATTGGTTACTGTGTTGTTTGACCATAGTTTTACTACAAATAGTTCATCTATGGTTCCTGTAGCGAGACGGGAAATTTGTGGTTACTGTGGTTTTACTACGAATGGCATGTTAAACTGTGGTTACGGTTGTAAAACAATGTTTCATTTTTGCAAGGGTTTAAATGCACGGTGATTCTGGTTCAGTTGTTTTCGGCAGTGTGTTTTTTACTCTTACAAATATATTGTTTATTAACAGCACACATTCTGATGAACAAACACGCATTGAGGACTTTAATACAGCTTGTGCATTAGGTGGTTGGAATTGTACTTACTGTAAACTCTTATGGCCGGGATGAGAAATTTGCCAAAGGAGTTTTCTTGTGAATTAGCCCTGTTGAAAAACACTGCATATGCTGGTTAGGTAGGTTTTGAAGCATGGTATCTGGTGGTTTAAGATGGTCCTGAGCTGGTCCTTAGCTCGTCCTTAACCAGCTTAAACCAGCACAGGACAAGCTCATGATCATTGAACTTTAGAGAAGAGCTTAAGACTGTAGGTGTTTTCTTTCAATATATTAAGCTTGTTTCTGTAACACCATACATACTTTGTGACCCTGGACCAAAAAATCTGACGTTAGGAGCACAGTTTTTTTTGTAGCAATAGCCAATAGTTTCCGTCACACACTTGCAGTATTCAACCAATCACTTCGCCTTTCAGTTCGATGAGCTTTGTAAAAAATCTGCGCGTTTTAGATTTCGTTTATAGACATTGCATAACATCTAAAAGAAACGATAATTTTTGTTTCAGCCGCTTCATATGACCCCTTCAAGAAAAGATCATGTAAATTTCCTACCATAAAAATATAAAAAAACGTTATTTTCGTCAGTGGATGCGGCAAAATCACGAACAAAAATGGCCAGAATCACACCTACAATGTTTGCACTTTGCTCCCTGCTTTTTGACAGGTACCCACTCAAGTTTGGTATCTAAGTTAAGCATAGAATTTCCACTTTCCGGTTCATCTTCTCTCCACAATATCATTACAGCGCTAATGATAGAGAGCATTAATACAGCAAACCTGTTTCTTCCTAGCAACGGACTGCTACAGCTCTGATAAACAACTTTTAAAGGGTTTTTCTCAATATTTACAGTTTTTTTTAACCTTTGGATTCCCGATTTTGGCATCAGGACAAGTTGGTGCCCGCAGTTTAAGGATTTGAAAACAAATAGTAAAAGTTAGTATTCTGTACGGAAACTGCCAACCATTGAAGAGAGGACAGAATCGTTGTGATGTGCTCATACTTGCGTTTGCCTGTTACCAGCCTAGCTGCTGCATTCTGCACGGCGTGTAAACGCGCCAAGGCTGTCTGGCTAACTCCTATATTTAGAGTGTTAAAGTAATCAAGTCGCGAAAAAAATTAAGGCATGAATAAGTTTCTCAAGGTCATTTACAGAAAGAAAAGTCTTTGCTTTAGCCAAGAGTCTCCGATTTAAAAAGCAAGATTTAACCACCAGTTATTTGTTTATCAAATTCAAGGTCTGTATCGAATAATACGCCTAAAAATCACTTTATTGTTTTCAGCCAGGGGGCCCAGATTTGATTGACCCATAATAAAGCAATAAGCGCCAAGAAGCACTTGGTTACACTGCATTTTATATCAGCTAATGGCGTTATGGCACGACGCGAAGCAGAGTTTTATTAAAAAATATAAAAAAAACGGTTATTTAATATGCGTAGTAAGGTTTCATAAAATAAAGTAAAAAAAAATATTTTTTATATTAAAGAAATGGGATTTTATAACGGTTTAGAACTCAACAAGGAGCAAAACTGACCGTTTTATAATACTGGTTTTGTGGTCCAGAGTCACGTTTTAGCAAATACTTAACTGAAACAAAATACCCTCCTTATGAACAAGTATTTAAGTATCTAGACTACATTCACAAACTCTTATGCAATAGAATAGAATACTTTATCGTCTTGCACAGCTGTACAACAAAGTTAAGCATTCCTCTCAGTAGTGCACATACATTAGATTCACAAACAGACAGAAAGGATGAGAAACATGTAAATAATGTAAACTATCTGTATAGACCGTTAACTTCCGGTTTGTGTTTTGGCTAGTGCCTAATAATAAAACTATTTAATTTAATTTATGTTAATATTAATTTGTATCATCATTTTACTGCATAATAATTGTATTGAATAAACGACTTGTTGAATTTTGTTGTATGTTCATTTAATTAAATAAACAATTTGTTAAATGTGTCGAGTAGTTCTGTCGCATTTAAACAAACCGCTTGGTACATTGACATCTAGCGGTTGAGTATGGTATCAAAGTCTAAATTCAGAAAATTGGAGGGACAAGTTTAGCCACTCTATTCTTCTCGGTTTCTTTTGCTTGGTACAGAAATAATCTACAGGCACTCCATTGTTTGTGAATGTGTACCGGAAGTTCAGATGGGGTCACTGAAGTCCGCTTCCGCGGTAACGTTTGTTTCTGTTTTTAAGATGAAACCGTCTATAAAGGGCATATAAAATACACACATATGTATTTACTTTAAATACATACAAATATGTGAGTGAAAAGGAAGTAATAGGCTGATAATAATAAATATGATGTACAGTAATTTTTTTTATTTTTACATTATTGCACAGACCCTGTAGCTTGTGTATAACAGTTTATGGTCCTAAAAATTAAATGGTATGGCAAACTCAAAGAAACCTCAAACTTGTTGTATACTAGTGAGCAGCAATGCTGGTCTTTTTGACATGTGTAGTATAGAAACAAGTTACTATTGTGTTACCTTTGTTTACAACCTTCCTATTGTGACTAATATTTCATAATTTCTCTGTTAAACAGCTATACAAAAAACTAGCCATCAGCTTGAGAACCTTGGCCTTTGAGGTTTGGAGCTTATACTTTTTTCCAGCATGAGACAAGCCATAGTGACGCCAGGTTACATTATCTATGGTTTGTTTTGTTTTGTTAGGATGTACACATACAGTGCTCTTAGGACTAATAACATTGGTTATTTTAAGCTATCTCTTGTGGATGATCTATGGCTCATATATGTTGTTATTCCTGAGTCGGGCCGTGTGCCGTAGTTGTGACCGATAAAGACTGTAAAGTACTGTACTTTCAAACCCTCCCCCTTTCCTCTCTTTTCACGAGCCGGACTTGCTACACTGAGGCCCCCGAAGAGGGGCATTTACAGCTGGAAAAAGAGCCAGAAGCAAACCTCCACTTATAGCTGTTTTTCACTTTCCTAACCACCCCCATTTGTGTCAGTTTTCGATTTATTTTTGACTTTTTTATACAAATCACCCTCTCCCTTAAGTAGTTGGCAAAAAAGGACATTATGTTTTCCAAACCCGTGTGACCTATTTTTTTGATGACTTTTCTTTTCAGTGAACTCTAAAAGAAGAATGTTTGAATAATGTACTTGTTCTTATTTTCCATGCAATTGCAGTGTATGGGGACTGGAGCTCCAAAACCTTACAAAGCACACAAAAGCACATTAGGAGAATCAAAGAAGTGGCCCACGTGTCTCGTAGGCTGTTTTTAAGTCATTTAAATGAAAATCTTAAAATCAAATTGACTACCATACCTGTACTTCGTAAGAGAAGCAACGACATACAATTATTAAATGAATTGTATTAAACACTATTGTACTTTTGCAATGAAACTTTTCAATGAATTTGATGCTCAAGCTTATAAAACTCATGCATGTATCAAATATTTAATTAGCTGACATTACCTTCAGATAACAGATGTTGAGATTTCCTACTAATAACAGCTTAAATGTAGTCTTGTGTCTCACAAAATGCTACCATATGGGTTCTATTCAAAGCTTGAAAGCTCCAGTCTCCATTCGCTGTCATTCCATTAATACAATCTTTTCTCCTCATGGAAGAAAGTCGTACGGGTTTGGAACAACATAAGGGTCAACTGTTCTCTTAAGGAGAAAGCCAACATTTTTCAATCCCTGTCACTGTAGAATGTAAAACACAATATCTTACCTTTAGATATAACTATTCTTACATTTTTGGAGTGTCTCTTATCTTCCAGAAATTACAGAAACGGACTGCTTTTACATTTCTAAATTCTCATACAGCTAGTTCGCCTAATTGTGTGGAATGTAAGCTGTGTATGTTTTGAACGAACAGGGCCGTAAGCCTGTCAGATAAAATCAGACATGGAAAGTACAAGCTAATATTTTACTTAGATAAGAGTGTCAGATCTAAATGATATTTTGATTTAGTTGAATTTATCTGCTTGGCTTGAAACACGCAGATGTTTGACTGAAATCTTACAAATCTTTACATATTTAAAAACTTGGAGATAATGCCTAGGATTCAATAACCCAATGAATTAATTACTAATAAAATCGAATGCACTTTATTGCATTAAATTACTTAGATTCATGTAAACCAGATTAATTTACTGATAAATATACTGATGTCATAACTCCCATTTCTGCACAGACATACTGTATATATGCAGACATATACTTAAAACCGCCAACATACACTCAAATACTTTCTCTTAAGTCATTCTTGCTCAAAAACAAATAACCTAGCGCATATGTGCCAGCTTATCTGAGCAGCCAGAGAAGCTATTCAGATATTTATAAACTACAGTAAAGCCCCTTGATTTGGGGCCACATGTTTCTATTCTGTACCACCATACTGTAAACACTATTCACACATACAGTGTGCTTCAAAATGTTGGTTTTAGTCTCATTTAAACCTGAAAAACTATTCTGTTTTAGGTCTCTGAATAAATAAGTAAATTTGTGACTTAAATTTATGACTTTGTACAAACCAAAAGAGCTTTTTTTCTTTTGAAATCCACAAGGTTTTTTTGGAACACTCTCAAATCTTGCTGAGGTAACAACATGGGTCATTAAGTTTTACATACACTTGTGGAGTCGCTGCCAGTTTGAGTGCATGCTTACATTAAAGGGATAGTTCACCTAAAAATGAATATTCAGTCATCATTTACTCTCCCTCTTGTCATTTCAAACCTGAATGACTTTCGTTCTTCCGGAGAACACAAAAGAAGGTATTTTGAAGAATGTTGTTAACTGAAGTAAGGTTAACCTTAAATTGAAATCGCCGTTAAAATAGTCAAAATTTTCATTCTTGGGTGAACTATCACTTTTATGCAAAGGGTGGAACAGCAATTTTTTTTTTTACAGGAGTTTTGCACGCCTATTTATGCAAGACAATAAAAAAAATCCCATTCCCTTCACTCTAAATGTTAAGATTTGTTCATAAAAATGCAAAATGTTTGTGGTGTCAAGTTTTTGGACTTCACACACTCATGGGCTCTCGGCCCCAAAGTCCCGCTCTCCCCCTGCGGGCTCGTGCAAACCATCAGAACAGAAGGAGTGAGCTATAGACAGCATCAGAAAGAAGTTTCTGAGGACACAGCCAGCCGTTCACTTTCTCTATGCACACACAGACAACGCGTGCTACGCTGCCAGGTTCACGTGCATGTGAGTGAAATCGGAGCCGGAGTTGGAGCTCAGCAGCAGAGAAAGTACAGCTGTGGAAGAGATTCACGTGCGAGTGAGAAAGAAAGGGCGAGCGAGGTGCAGCTGTTGAGGATTTGCTGTGAGCTGCTTAAGTCATGGCTTGGCTCGTGTCCTCTGTTTTTGACCTAATAGCTTAGAGTCAGGTTGGACAAACTCAGTGAACTCGCCGCTTTACGCTCCCTGCATCCGTCTTGGCCGCGGGGGAAGGCTCGTCGCTAGAAACAGCTTTCGCCTACATGAAAAGGCGACTGTTTTCACGGGTTTCAGCCATCCATCACTCTCAAAGGGGCGGGGCTCGAAGTCATAGGGGCGGGGGTTGCGCTTTATCATGCGGATGGGGGATGTTTACGTTGGCACGTGGTATTAAAGTACTATAAACAAACCGGGCAGTCACCATTAATCAAGAGCCCGACCTGTGCTGTTCTCAGGAAGGTCTGTGCGCTTTACTTTTGCTTCTTTCTGTCTCGTTGTTCCCCACGTTGCAGGCAGAGAAGAAGGCGAAACTGGTGTCTGTGATCAACTCAATGGAGGACTGTGGCGAGGTAGAGACGGAGCTCCAGAAAGAAAGCTCCATAATTACCGTCCCGCGCATCTTTCCTCCACCAGCGCCGGCAACACAACAGCAAACACCACAGCCACAAAGCAAACCTCAGACCAACCTCAAAGCCCAACATCCTCCTCCCCATGAGCAACCTCCACCATTCCAGCAGCAGCCCACGGATCCAGCCTCTCCGAACGTTGCTACCACCCCGGAACCTGTGCCTATAGGAGATGGAAACAAGACTTCACCTAAGACCACAGAATCAGAGTATGAGGTACTAGCGGATTTCAGGTCATACAAACTTTAGGGCGGGTCGTTTATGATCAGATGGGGTGTTCAATCAAAAATTCTAATTCTGTCATTATTTATTCACAAAAGAAGATATTGTGAGAAATGTCCTGGTGGTTCTGTGTTCATACATCGCAAATTATTAGGGAAAAATGTTTATAAAGATTTATAACATTGGGTTGTAATGCAATTGGCTCTTGATCCATCTTAATGCTGTATGATGCAGGATGGCCGAGGTTTTGGCATTGGGGAGCTAGTGTGGGGAAAGTTACGTGGATTCTCCTGGTGGCCCGGCCGGATTGTGTCCTGGTTGATGACCGGACGAAGCCGAGCGGCTGAAGGCACTCGATGGGTCATGTGGTTTGGTGATGGCAAGTTTTCAGTGGTACGTTTTTTTGCATGTATTCTATTCATTCAAGATGAAAATCAAGTAAGTTTAATAGAAATGTCTTTACCTGTTTGTCAGGTCTGTGTTGAGAAACTATTACCTTTGAGTTCCTTCCAAAACGCCTTTCACCAGCCGACCTACAATAAGCAACCCATGTACAAGAAAGCCATCTTTGAGGTGCTACAGGTACTGATCCATAAAGGTTTAACATGCTAGTAGTTTAGTTCTCAGTGTGCAAAACTCTGTCTAAAGAAAAATCTTTGGTGCCTAACAGGTAGCCGGCACTAGAGCGGGCAAAACATTTCTCACATGTCCGGAGAGTGACGACACTGACACTTCTAAATCAGTAGACATGCAAAACAAACAGATGATTGAATGGGCCATGACAGGATTTCAACCCACAGGACCTAAAGGCCTCGAGCCACCTGAAGGTAAGACTTTAAGCATACACGTCTGCCCGCATTACTAAAGAAAATCTCAGGTGTTGTCTCGATATACTCATCGTCATGTTGTTTCAAACCTTTTTGACTTTCTTGACTATGTTGAACACGAAAGTCCTTCTTTGCGGATTGTACTGGTAACTCTTTCTAAAGAAGTGATCGGAGTCTGGGTGTTAAGCTCTAAAAGGACAAAAAAGCACTATAATCCTTACTTAGGGTGACAAGATGTCCCATATTTCAACTCTATATTTAGTGTCCTGACTTATTATGAAAAAATCATGCTTAGTTTTGCTTAAATTTCTTTTGTCATGTTTGAATGGCCTAATCTGAGGAAGCCAATTACATTTTAGTATATTTTGGAGAACAAAATGACCATCCAAAATGACCAATTGCATGTTTATAACTTAACAGTCTTTACACTGGCTGTGGAGCTTGTTTTACGCCTGCCTCATACATATGCATCCTTGTGTGAGTTCTTGTTAATGAAATATAATGTATAGTTAAAAAAATCTTAATTCAGTGTAACAGCGATGAGGGTAATGAAACATATTCGTTTTAACATTTTACGATAAACTTTTGAAGACAAGCGCACACTTTCAAATATGTACAAAACGGCAACAATGATGCTGATACACCCTCTTGTTTTCCATGATACATATTTTCCATAAATACTTGACAGGAACATGTATGTAAACCAGGGGTAGTCAAGTGGTAGCCCGCAGGCCAAATGTGGCCCGAAGAATCATCTTTACCTGGCCCACCTTAACATTTCAAATAAGTGGAGAGACTACAAAAATGGTATGCTTTAAGAAATGGAGATGGTGGTCTAGTGGGTTAAACCACTGAACTGGTAAATCAAAAGGTTGCTGGTTCGATCCCAGCAGCCACCACCAGTGTGTCCTTGAGCAAGACACTTTACTCTATGTTGCTCCAGGGGGATTGTCCCTGTAATAAGTGCACTGTAAGTCGCTTTGGATAAAAGCGTCTGCTAAATAACTAAATGTAAATGTAAAGAAATGCGCATCCTGAGACGCCACGCCTTTGAAAGTCCAAAACGCTGCTACATTCAATTCGAAAGCTCGGCTAATAACGATTGATGTCTTATAAAGCGATGTGATCATTCTGTCCAAGAAATTTAATGTTATTTGCAATGTTATAATCGGCAAATCACAGCCACAGGCAGTCGGTTTGCGGCTATGTGCACATGATAGGTCGCATTCCAGAACGTGTCTTGTGCCCTTGAAAGTAACTGCAGGAAGAGTTCTACACCGCGTGAACTGTTGTCTAAGATAAGGAAAAAACTATGTTGTTTTTATTACTGCATTCATTATGTATAATTTTAACAGCTAAACAGCTGTTCATCTCCCTCCAGAATTTGCACTTCAGAGGATCTGCCCTTATAAGTCCGTGGGGCATATGAATTCGCTCCTTTAGACTCCAGTTTAACTTCAAGGGGCTAGGATTATTTTTGTGCTAAATGTATAAGCGTTTTTGACTTTTGTTTTTGACTTTCATTAATTCAATATCTGCATCAATATCAATAAAAAATTACGAACCACATCTTGGAAGTATTGGGGGACTGTGTGAGTAAATTAACAGCAATTTCTTTCAACGTATAAGGGAATATTAAAAATATTAAAAATACAATATTCCTTTTAATTAATAATGGATGCAATATTTGTGTGCATGTTTTAATACAGTATATGACCTTAATTGCAGTATATAACAGCAACAAAAACAGTATAAAAGGAACAAAATGCAATAAATAACGGAAATTGTGATATGGGAAATAACTGGCCCGCACCCTATTTATTCTTTTGGAATCTAGCCCTCAAAGAAAAGTAGTTGAAGACCCATGATGTAAACCTATATGAACCTTTCTCTCACAGGTGTCTAACGTTATTGAAACGGTCCAAACAGTTAATTGAATGTGTCACACCTTTAACCCACAGAAATTAACAAAGCAAGTTTAAAAGTAGTCCAATTCCAAATCTGCACCTGTGTAGATAAATTTATGTATGCGGTGGGGTGGATGTGAGCGTGCTTTTTCATCCTGTATTTCACTCTGAGAAATCTTTTTATACATTTTTAATATATAATTTTTATAAAAATTTGTATTGCTTGTCATTTTGGACCATTTAGTTGCTATTTTATTGTAAAGAATTATTCGGCAAAGTTATTTTTCCAATCAAAGAAAGTCATGCAGGTTTAATTCTTTGCAAACTTTTTCTTTAAGGCTTCTACAAGCTCTAATACCTCTTGCGAGTTCTGTGGTTTGTGTCAGTATAGATAGCATAATACAAATGTACAAATGCCAGCCCTCCTGAAAGAATAAATTGGACAAAAACATATTATTACCTATTCAATGTACACATAGACATCCCATTTAATACATTTACGAATAACTGTATGCATATTTTCTGTTTCAGAGGAACGGAATCCATATAAGGAAGTGTACCCAGAGATGTGGGTGGAGCCTGAGGCAGCGGCTTACACACCCCCACCAACAAAAAAGCTCCGCAAAAGCACAGCCACGGAAAAACCTAAGGTCAAAGACATCGTCGACGAGAGGACTCGAGGTGAGCTGATACTTTCACTGAACGGGGTCAGTGAGTTCATAGAGTTTACAGTCGTAAACACACACCCACATGGGCTAAATCAGGATTATCGCTCTCATCCACTCAGCTGCAGAGTAAACACAGAAGGGTGTGTCTGCAACTATCACAGAGCTATCATCTTATCCTACAGATTTAAAGAGAATGAATTACTAAATTATGAAGTTAAACTATCACCTACATAACCATGTTTTAAAGAAATAGTTTACCTTCAAAATGAAAATTCCTACATTATTTACACGCACTCTTGTCATTTCAAGCATGTATGACTTTTTTTTCCTGCAGAACACAGAAGAAGATATTTTGAAAATGTTGGTAACAACTTGCATTGGTTTTGTGTCCATACAATAGAAGTCAAAGGGGACCAGCTGTTGGTTACCAACATTTTCAAAGAATCTTATTTTGTGTTTTGCTAAAGAAATTTACACATATTTAAAACGACAACAGGATCAGTATATGATGACAGATTATTTTTAAAGGTGACAGATTTTTTAAACTATTTATTTAAGCTTCTTAGCTTTAACTGCATGTTTACTCAATTTTAGGACGTGTATGGCCCAGTGGCTTGATCTAAACAATAAGGATACCACAAAAGTTATATTTAAAAAATCTTGAATCTTAACAAATAATCATAAACCTCTTAAATAGCGTTATTTATGTATTTACGTTATTCTATTATGATTTATCTACAATTATTAATAAACATTTTACACAACATTGGTACAGCTGTCCGTGTCCTGTAGTATTTATTGTATATATTTTTTTAGTATTTTTATTTTATTTAAAATGCTAGCTGTAAAATAAATCTTGTATTCCTTTGATGTTTAAAATGGCGTGTCAACCACATAATACTATCAAACACAATACATTTAAATAATATTAAATATCTGATAAAAATGACGGAATTTGTCATATTCACAGTTAGACATTGTTAGAGAAAATGTGCAATTGTAAGAAAGTTAAAATTGTGTTTTAAGAAAGTTAGCTTCCCCACTTTCCCACAACATCTAGAATGAACCACATTCTGTTCAAGTCAGTTGTTTGTTTATTTTTCTAATTAAACATTTTAGGTGTTTGAGTTTAGTCTGTGAGTGACCATTTAAATGTATTATGACGATAAATGCCAAGATTTTACAATTAGGTTCCATGTTTAGCGGCGAGAAAACCTAACAGTAGTTGTAATGAAATGAGCTGTTAAAACAGCAGGGAGCTTAATTAACCAATCAAACAGAAGGAAACTAGAGCAACAGAGCATCTTTTTTTGATGCTTGGCCAAGACCATCTGTTAGTTCAGTAGTTCATTTGTGCAGATTCTATTTTTCTTCAGTTAGAGTTGGTGGGCAGCTTTTATTGTCTACTTAACATTTATTTTTAGTCTGAAATGCTCCCATGCTGTACTTGCATGTTGCAATAATAATAAGTGATGTGAAATTAATAGCCAAAATGATCAAAATCACTTAAACATTTATTATGTTGCTAAATGTTATACTACCAACCATATCATCCTAAGTATATTGTGATTATTCAGTCCTGTATATTGATACACTCTAGTTGTAGCCGTATTTTAGTGAGTAATGTTCGTTTCAATTGAATACATCTGTGGTTCTAATGAAAAACATCTTGTTGATAGAGTTGTGTCATAAGTTAAGACAGCTGAAGTTCCTCAAACCATTTAAAAGATTTTTATTTAATGCTCAAAATGTGCCATGTGTCTGAAATACTGCTAGTTTTTCAACAACGTTTTCTCTATTGCTTTTCTTTTTCAGAGAGACTTGTTTACGAAGTTCGTCAAAAATGTCGAAACATTGAAGGTATGTGTCACACGTAACTGTGATATCATAACAACTTTTCAATGGTAGAGCCTCAGGTAATCTGTCTCTCTCTCTCTTTCTCTCTCTCTCTCTTCCTCTCCCTCTCCCTCTCCCTCTCTCTCTCTATTAGACATCTGCATCTCGTGTGGCACCCTTAATGTTTCCCTGGAGCACCCGCTCTTCATAGGAGGAATGTGCCAAAGCTGTAAGGTAAAAGCCAGGAAACTCTGTTTCCTTCTTCCTTTAGGGCCGCTTTGTTTGCCTGCTTGTAATATTTTTATCATTTCCATTCATGCTATTGGCAGATAGTGACACAATTGATTTGATTTTGTGATACTGTGTAGATTTCTGGTCTGAACAAATATAAGTCAGTCGAGGCTAAATGTCTACTGTAAAAGTCTTAGTATTCTCATATACCCAAGCGGTTCCGTGATGCCCAATGTTTTTAATTTATCAGCTACATGTGCCTATTACACATCGATACAGGCTAGCTAATATTTCAGCGTCTGCATTTTTGTAGAACTGCTTCCTCGAATGTGCGTATCAATATGACGACGATGGCTATCAGTCCTATTGTACAATCTGCTGCGGAGGCAGAGAAGTGCTGATGTGTGGAAACAATAACTGTTGCAGGTATGACATTCATTGAAGGTCCTTGTGCATTAGCGTTGTCTGTGTTATAGTTAAAGCTGATGTTTTCTTGTGTTTCTGCAGGTGTTTCTGTGTGGAATGTGTAGATCTGTTGGTGGGGCCCGGCGCGTCACAGACAGCTATTAAAGAGGACCCGTGGAACTGCTACATGTGTGGGCAGAAGGGACAGTATGGCCTGCTGGAGCGCCGGGCAGACTGGCCCTGCAGACTGCAGCACTTCTTTGCCAACAATCATGATCAGGACTTTGTAAGTGACTTTGTCATGAATCGCTCTGTAATCCCAACATTACTTTTGTCGTTTTTTTAGGTGAAGAACAGATTTCTAAATGTTGTGACTGACCAATCAGGAGCAAGTATTCCTAAGTGCCGTGTAATAAATAATAATACATGTAGGACTAGGTAGTAGGCTTGTCATCGTGCCATATACATATTTTAGGATACTATACCAACTAAAGTATCACGATACTAGGCAGTATTGCGACACTGTGCCATGTTCATAATTGGTATCTAGATAATAAACCACATAGCGAATTACAAACTTAATCCATTAAATTCTTCTTGAAGCATGTACATACTTGTCCAAAAGAAAGAGAGCCATGGTATCGTCTTTCAGACCCTTGGCCTGCCGGAGCTGTCTCCATTGTGTAAAAGCTGATTTTCATTTCTGTTGATTTACTTGTTGTTGGTTTGGCAGTAAAGTTTGATTGTTGCTGATTGTCCACTATTCTCCCTACATTGCCACTGCGGACATGAGCAGTGAACAGGGTACACAGTGGTATGCAAAATTTGTTGGCCGAAAATATACACATGATCAGTCACAGAGTTTGGCTAGAATGTTTTGATTGGGCGAACATTGTTTGGTCCTTCGCCTTTCACAGACGATATATAATTATAAAAATATTATTTGACCACTATACTTTTTGATCACTATCAGGATGTAAAGAGATTTCCAATCAACATGAGAAAGTGTTTCTGGACAGGATCACCTATCATGCCTTTAATACACGGATCTAAATAACACATTTTGTATTTACTATAAACTGTTTTATACTGTACACCACAGTTTTTTTAGTTTTAATTATAATAATTTGCATGGAGTTTGATTGACAGGCGACCGGACCAATCATAACGCTGATATTATGCGCCCCCTGTTGTTATTCGCCATTTTGTCCGATAATCAAACCATAGCGTTTAACCGGCTGCGCATTATTAGGTTTTAAAAAGTCTATCGCGATTGTTGCTGGCCGTCACACTGTACGACCATGATCACAGCTAAAAGTCATGTCACTGTGGTATCTTGGTTGTCATAATGTAAAGCAATAAAGACTTCTTAGGACAGACTCGTACAAGAAGAATTGTCCTGTAGAGCTTTGGGTGATGACGGACATAACCAAAGCGGGGAAGACTCTGAAACACTAGTATATATTAAAGTAAAGTTTTCTTTTGTAAATTGACTATTTCAGTAATAACAACATAAACAAACGTAATGTGGCACAAAAATAACTTCCGGTAGACTTCAGCAAAGAATCATTAACTGCAGAGTTGTTTTCATTTAATTTAATAAAATATTAAAATGAATTACTCTACTTACAAATTAAATATAGAACATATTTTAATATTATAACCAAACACTGTCAGAAACTGGAAGTTAACCTCGGATCCGATAAAACCGTCTATACCAAAGTACACAAGAACATTTTCCACGTGGGAACTAATTTAGGTGTGCGACAAATTTAATTTATACAGCAATGTTTTTAAAGGTAAATTTAAGGCTTACTTTAAATATTAAACTAAAACGAAGAGTAGGTGGGGGTCAGTGAATCATTCAACAAATTCGATCAAAAAGACAGATTTTTTTCAAGAATTAAGCAAGTGACTCTTTATTTGAGAGTGAATTATTATCTCGTCCAAGCCGTTCAAAAAACAGATTCATTTATGAGAGAAACGCTGCAAAATGACAGGTGTAAGGGTTCAAAACAAACATTAATGCGCATATGCAACATTACTTACAGGACGACGATTCTACCGTTTTAAAAAACAGAGCACCATAGCGAGTATTTGAAGCTTTAGAATTGCGATGGTACCGTAGCACCAGTACACTGTGCGACCCTATAAGGTCGTACTATGAAACACACAATCCAAACACACGACCCTAAAGCTTCCATCTCATTGGCCTCTTCCATTCTTCAGTGTAAGAACAAAACAATGCTATGTAGGGATCCTTTGTCTTCTGCTTATTGTTTCTCCACAGTAGGCATGCATATTTCAATGTCTTGTTGCATCAAAATATTGTGTTTGTAAAGTATAATGTATGTTAATAGCTCTTTAATCTTGTTTGCCTTACTTTATAACCATTCTTTGTTATTACAGATAAATATGTATTTTGATTGCTTATTCAAATTTTATGACCGTGAATATTGCAGCTGTTGCAGTCCAAACTGTGTTTTACAGTATAAAAGTTAATGGTTTCTGTTTTATTATGTAATGCTACATCTCCTAAACCTTTAGCTTTCCAGTTCGTCTGAATAAAGATCATCTTGGCAAACAGCCAATGTGAAAGAGCAGCCATAGTCTTTCGGTCTATTGTGCTTTAGAATACAAATATTAAGATTCAGTTTTTATCTTACATGCTTCATTTTCAGGACGCATTACAAAAGTTTGTTACTGTTAATGTTATTGAACTCAAATACGTATAACAAGGACCACAGACACTTAAAGAAAGTTAATGAAACTGGCCAGCAATACGCCGTTTACTGTACAGATGCTCAACAATAGTCCCTTGTTGCTGGACTGCTTCAACGTAAAGGCTTTCTTTGTTACACGTACAGACAGGTGGGCTTTTATTACAAAAGCTGTGTGTTTTAAAGGTCTCTCTATCAATTTCTCTCTCTCTTTCTGTCCCTCTTCATTGGCCCCTGTTCTACTATTACAGGAACCACCAAGGCTCTACCCTCCGGTTTTGGCAGAGAAAAGAAAACCCATTCGTGTCCTGTCACTTTTTGATGGGATCGCAACAGGTTAGTGAAGAATGTTCGCCGTCCCTTTTGTGGTCTTAGCAGAAATTGTGCTGATCATGTTACACCCGTCAAGGCATTTAAAGTGCACTTAGCATGAGCGTTACCCGATGATACCACTGTAATATTTGATAGTACTGTGAGATTTATTTGCAGGAGCAGCAATTTTGACCCGTGTTTGCACTTGAAGCCTGATTATCTGGTGTAACTTTGCAACTTGAACAAAACTTGAATATACTACATTTTTTTACCCAACTTGTGCATTTAGTCTTTATGATATTTATGATTTTAGGGCTTCTGGTGCTAAGGGAGCTGGGGATCCAAGTGGAGCGCTACGTGGCCTCAGAAGTGTGCGAGGACTCCATCACCGTGGGCATCGTTCGGCACCAGGGACGCATCATGTACGTAGGTGACGTGCGGAACGTCACCCATAAACACGTGAGTACACACAAGTGTGTACAAACACTTGATGTACATTCAGACATTTATTCACAGCGGGGGTATAGACTGAAGTTCTGGGCTGTAGTGCTTATCTGGGTTCAAAACCATTTTACAACATTTTTTATTTATATTCACCCCTCTATTGTCTTCTTGTCCCTGATTTCTTAACCTGATTTATAACACTTTTGTTATAAAAAAATATACTTAGCCAAAGAAAATAGAAAAACTACGTTTTATAGTAAACATTATTAGTGAATCATACCCTCAACATTTAGTTAGAAAATACTCTTTATGAGCACGTACTACATAAAATGTTAATTCCGAATTAGTAGAAATATGTTAAAAGGTCAGTGAAAACTTAGATTAACCTACCAACAGAGTTCAGGGAACACAAACAAACTTGTTTCACAGGTTCCATTGGAAGTGCGTGGCTATGTTCACTTTCAAAAATCTCAATTTATTCAATTCAAATGTGACAAATTACTTTTTGTACTCCCATTGTGCAATACATTTTGTTCCGTTCACCCAATAGTGACTGGAAAACTGTTAAAATTGCTTAAACTGAAGATACATATTTTTCATTGGACAGCAATAATGTGATTTTATTTGACTGAACAGTTTAGCAACTTTATTTTCCACGACATTTATTGGTTGTTCTTTTTTCTCTCATTTCATCTACAGATACAAGAGTGGGGTCCTTTTGATCTGGTCATAGGTGGAAGCCCATGCAACGACCTGTCCATCGTGAATCCGGCAAGGAAAGGTCTCTATGGTAGGGTTTTATATAGCTGTGATTTAGCTTTTACAGTCGTATCCGACTGTAAGTATCACTGTTTCTAAATATTTTTCACTCAGTGGTACTAAAAACATCACAGCTTAACCCAATTTTAGTTTCTCTTACTGTTTGTAATGTTGTTGTTGTTTTTTGGCCTAACACTCTTTAAGAGGGCACAGGACGGCTCTTCTTTGAGTTTTACCGGCTGTTACACGAGGCTCGACCTAAGGAGGGAGACAACAGGCCGTTCTTTTGGCTGTTTGAGAATGTGGTGGCCATGGGGGTCAGCGACAAGAGGGACATCTCTCGCTTTTTAGAGGTGCGGGTCTCTTTAATTTAAAATGAAAGGGGAGGCGCCACCTATTATGTCCTGCCTTAACTTCATACTTAAGTGAAAAGTAGTTCAATTCATGGAAAGGGTATTTTCAGGCACTTCACTGTGTGTTTAAATCCTGTCCTATACAGCTGGCGGTGCTTAACCACCATGATTTTGCTGCCCCCTTGTGGTAGACTGACCTGCCAGAAAATGAATCCCTCCTATGCTCACTTGACATAAATGATGTAAAGCCCTATGCATCTTAGAAGATGTTTGAAAGTCTATTGAGGTGTGATTTTTAATTCTAGGTGTTTACATGTAACGCTCTATTTTTGATAGTGCAACCCTGTTATGATTGATGCTAAAGAGGTGTCTGCTGCCCACAGAGCGAGATACTTTTGGGGCAACCTGCCTGGCATGAACAGGTTTGTTAGACATGGACTACATGGAACTTTTTATTATATAAATAATGTGATGTCTCTTACTTTCTCATTTTTACCTCTCTGTTTGCTTTCTCCTCTTAGACCATTGACCGCCATGTACACTGATAAATTGGACCTTCAAGACTGCTTGGAGCACGGCAGGATGGCTAAAGTAAACCACGTTTTAAGAGAAAACAGTTGATGGATTTATAGATAAATCTTTAACTAGTTCCTCAAATGAAAATGTCTTATCATACCTTTTACAGTTTGGTAAAGTGAGGACCATTACTACTCGGTCGAATTCCATAAAGCAGGGCAAAGACCAGCACTTCCCTGTGTTCATGAATGAAAAAGAGGACATCCTTTGGTGCACTGAGATGGAAAGGTAATGCCTTTAAATAGCCTTGAAGAAACCCTGATATAGTTCATATAGATCGAGATTCAGAAATAGCTCTGTTGGAGCATCAGATCCAGGTGTGACTGAAGAAAGTTGACATGGAAATGTCCTGTGAATGTTGTCAAAATACATCAAGGACTGCTTCATTAAACTGTACATGTTTAAAAACATATTGATATTATTCCTTTCATGCATTCCATTACGTAAAGAGTTTTTGTGTCTTGTATAAACATTTAACACTCATGTCAACTTTTTCAAACGCGAGCGCGCGTTTTATCGAAAACGACACAACAAATGATGTATGACCTAATAAATGTTAACACAATTGCTGTCCGTTTCTCTTATTATTGGACACTAGGGTGTTTGGCTTCCCTGTCCACTACACAGACGTGTCGAACATGAGCCGCCTGGCCAGGCAGAGGCTTCTGGGACGGTCGTGGAGTGTCCCAGTCATTCGCCACTTGTTCGCACCACTCAAAGAGTACTACGCCTGCGTCTGAAGTCAAACCCAGTGCAGATGAGATCGATCTAAACTGATGTAATCCCAGGAGCCTCCAGCTCTTGCGTGTAATCTGCAAGTTTAACGTCAGAAAAAATATTTCATGTTTTCCTCTTTTTTGGAATAATTGATCTTTTGTTTTTTACCCTATTTAATTGTTTTTATTATTCGTTTGACTTTAGCAGTGTTATCCATTATTTGAATTGATTTTTGTGTGCAAGCTATACTTGAGACACGGCCTCCTTTTCAAGGCACTGAGAGACGACGTAACAATTTGTGGCATAAATAAGACGGAAACATAGCTGAAACTTTTAAGTTAGCCCGCGGTAACATTTCAACTTTCTGAGTTTGTGCTTATTGGGCAGAATCCAGTTTGCCGATCGATCCGCTTGCCACGTGGCCACGATTTCTTGAGGCTTTCTCTAAAGTGTCAGGGGAGTTCTGTCTTAACCAATCCAAAACACCAGATCGCAAATACCTCTTTGTTTACAGTTTCTATACACAACTGAAGGTAATAAAAGGTACTACTGTATTAGGTGACAATATGGTGCTTCAAGGTAGTGAAAAACATTGCAACTCATGTGGTGCTACTACTCGAACCAAGATGGGGTCACGTTTTGTACCGTTGCCAGATAGAACAAGTGACACTAAACAAACAAACAAAAAACCCATGATAGGTCTGCCACATTTCATTTTATATTTTTTACAGCCATTTTGTACAATATCCTCTGGTGCTCTTTACAACAATGCCTCAGCCTTTTAACCTTGGAGATCTGCTTCCTACAGCACGGCATGTCTGCGACCGAAGCGCGTGAAAACCGGCCACATGGGCGCTGATGTTTTTTTGTCATCCATACCTTGAAATCAAAGGCTGTGGTGAGCTACTTTTGTCTAGTGTCACACAGACCAGAATCATTACTGTACAACTCTTAGTGTGCGTTGCGGCCACAGGAAGGATTGGCATTGGTCCTTTTTTCGGCCGGGTGAATCAACCTTCAGCTGTGGCCCTCGCAAGCTATTCTCAGTCAGGTGCAAAACTTTAAAGGTGCGGCTTCACAATGTTATTCTACCTTTTTATAGAAATGTTTTGTGCTGTGTTACCAACAATATCAAGCACTTTTGTATATGTATACTTCTTTGTTTTCTTTGATATTTTTTTAAACCTTTCCTCTTGATTCTTGTGAATTGTTGTTGTTGTTTTTTTTTGGGTTATGTTAAATGATGTGAAACTCTTGCCGTTATATAAGGTAATACTTTGTTGTGTACAGTAGGGCTGTGCCAATAGATGTGAAAGAATGAGTTAGGATAGTAGAAATCCTCCATCTGTCGTGCTGGTGGTGAAGGGGAAGAATTCAGATAGCACCCCTCTCATGTTCTCATGTGCTACAGAGTCGCTTTATCATAACTCGTGTCGAGATGTTAGTGTCTGCTCACGGTTCTACTGGTATATATAATCCCAAAGTAAGTGAGTGTGTTTGCTATATAATATCCCTGTAGGAAATTTGTCGTTTTCGCAAGATGGGGTGTCGTTGATGACATCACACAGTTATTAACTACGTCTGGTCCCTAACGTAGATCTGAAAACATAATTTTTATGTTTGCCATTGATGGATGTTGACCATGTCAATAATTTAGTTATAACATGCAAGCTATATACTAGATGAGGCTAAATTTGGTTAGAAATGGGCTCTTCTTTTACTTATTTAAGGCATTGCACTGCTCACATACCTTAAACACTTTCATGTTCAGCAAATGTATCTTTTCATTTTACAAACGATATCAACGCCCAGATTTGTTTTGTACATGTTGTACATAGAAATTGTCTGTTGCTTTTTTTAAATGTCCTATGAGATGTACAAATATAATTCTTTGCTAATATATATCATGGAATCAAAACAGAGCTCAAATCGCAAAGAGGGGGGTAATTGACAATATGACAACAGGTAAATTGACATAAGCTATAGAGCAGCAGGGTGCTAGGACTGCGTGTCTTTTTTAATTCATATTTATATCTGTTGAACGGGTGGAACAAAAGAACGAGTTTGCTAAGTGATTTTAACAGTCCCATCTTTACTGCACAGCCCTACATACAAAAGTTTCGATTTGCTTTTAAATTCTGTTTTTAAGTACTAAGAGTGGGATTCTCTGTGTTTCCTAAGGTGCTAAACATCTAATTGAGAAAAATATATTATTTGGAAAAGAAATGAACTTGTCTTGATAATGTTCTTGGGGGGGGGGGGGTTTCGTGTAGTATTGGAAAAGCACTATTATTTTACTCTCTCATATAAAGATATTAACAAAGGCATTTTAACTTTGTACTTGAAAAAAGTGATGAATGATGAAAGATTCTTATATTGTTTTAGAATAGACATTGCTGTAGTTGGTGCTTATCTGTGGGAAATCATGTACTCATAATGGGAAATAACAAAAAAATTGTAATGACGTTTGCTGTTAACATGTTCTTGCTTAATATTCAGGCAGAATTGCTTCTAAGTCCTACATTCCATGCCATATATCCAGCCCTCCATCTTTGTTGTTCTTTCCTTTTCTTAATTCATTTAATTTTATGTTTCGTTAAATTTTCCGTTCTGTTTGGCTGCAACGGTCTCATGTTTTCCCTCCTAACAGATTGTCTGTATATCTCAGTGACACTGTTGATATGTGTGACTTCTGTTGTGTCATTTCCACTTTTTTCAAGCCTTTTCTCCTTAGCAGTCAGCTCATACAGCAAATGTAGCAGTCGTACACCACCTCTCCCCCTTTCTTTCGTTATTTGCCCAGAAGTGAAAAAGGCTCCTTATGTACTTGTGCTGGAGAACACTTGAATAAATGTATTGTTTTTTGTGAAAAAGTCCAGTTGTTTGTTTCCCATTCTAAAAAAGGACAAAATCCACAAATACTAGTTTAATTAAATAAAAACAAAGTTGAAATGATTTTTCTTAGCTTCACATACACTATATTATACAAATGATAGGCCATAAACTATATAATTGAAAAGCCTATCATATATTGATAAATATATCAATTTATTTGTATTAAAGTAATTAAATGTATAATAATTAATGTACATAGACATATAAAAAAATAAACCAACAAATTAGAAATTGATGCAGTAATCTGTACGGGCGCCAGTGCCACATTGGCACAGTGATCCATCCCTTCATCCCCTTCGAATCCGTATGAATGGTACGTACCGCTGAAGACTAGGCACGCCCAAACCGCAACGCCATTGGCCGCTGCTGATGCCATCTTTGTGAATCTAAGCTGTGATTGGTCAAAGCCCGGCTCTTGCAGTCTCGCTGTCTGGATGCTGCTGCAAGCGTATGGTTTACCGGGCTGGACCAACCGAAGCATCTGCCTGTGTCCGCCTGCCCATTTAATGGTAAATAACCACCGCTGGAAGTGATCGAAAATCGCGTGTATAGGATATAGCAAAGGAAGTAAGTGCACGGTACTTTATTATTTGTCGTTTTGAGAAAAAACGGATTGGTACAAAGAGAATGTGCTCGACTCGCTATCTTGTAATTGTCTAGCATGAGAGGAATTTAGGAATCGATGCTTGTCTCTGGATAGATCCTTTATATTATGCTCATTCAGATGTATATTGTGCAATTCTGAATTATAACTCAACGGTATGGTTGCATTCGGTAAGACAGCGCGAGCACAACGGTCATAAACGCGATAAAACCCGAGAACAACGTAAGACGACAAAAACAGACGGTTCTATTGTAAGGCGATGGAACTATCCTTGCATTTAAAATACTAACGTTAACATGTCTATGTTTTCGGGGTTTCAAGCGAACATGTTGTTTTGAGGGCTTGGTCGTCCCTTTGTGTTGACAGACTCGATATGGTCCAAGTACAATTATTTTACAATCATCATCATCCTCCTCCTCTGAATGAAGCGTCATGCATTCAGTTTAATACAATGAAAGGAATGTGAGCGTTGGATGTGTACGTGATGGGAAAATATACCCCTTTACCTCATTACACTCAGTTGACAGTTGGCATGCTTGTTCGAATTAACTGCAGTCTACGGTCATTTCCATGTTTCTTCCTTTATGTTATGTTTCCCTTTGCACTGATTTGTGTGTTTATTTTAAATTACATTTTCCCATTGTATGACTAGGAGCGTTTCTGCCCCTTAAAATATTCCTCTGCTTAAAATGACGTTTTGCACGAAAATAACGGTGTTTCTGTAAAACAGGTCATCTTAACCTGACTATAACTTCGTGTCTTCATGTTATTCAGAAGGCATCCATCTGGATGAAATATGGCACGGTTGGTTCAAAAGTGGGTCATTCCAGAAGAAGGGCTTCATGAGTCATGAGGAGGAACACATGCTACACTAATATTTCTTTTGGACAGACGTAGCTCAAGCACATGCACCGAACGGTTCTTTTTATAGTTGGATGTCTAAGGACACACCCTTATTCTCCAGCTTCATAGTAGCCCCTCCTTGTCCACACATACACACTCCATTCACCGTAGGGGGCTCAGAACAGGGGGTGGGGTTCCCCGGGCAGCGCCATACTGTGAATTTGCCGCACCCACCTGCCCCCAACTCACTGTGCGGCATGCATGCTTTCACTTGGGATTAGATCAGGAGACAGTGCTCCGCTGCAGGGAATGCAACAGCTGCAAGCTTACTTATAATTCATGCTATAAATCTGCATTCCTGTGCATGCAGCATTGGCAAATGTGGGTCCGACATTTTCTGATGTGATGTGTTTTTCATATGCTTACCATAGTTTTCTTTTGCAGTGTTGAAATGGCTTTAATGTGTCATCATGAATAATTAACAGTTTTGTATGTCATTATTATTATATATATTATGTATTTAATTATAATTATATTATTATAGGTGATAATGCGGCTGCTGGAGCCAAGCTGAGGATAATCACACAAAGCTGGTGTCAGTTTACCCAGCTGAGTGAGATTTTAGACTGGTGTAATGCTTTGTAATCTCTTTATGCTGTGGAAAATTTGGTTAAGGAATCTAAGGATTGATTGTGTTTTGGAATCAAGTCGGGATCCAGTTTGTGCTTTAGACCACATGTGGAAAATAGAAAAGCTCTGTTTGTTTATACGTGGGATATAATTTTAAAAGTGTGGGGTTTGCGTGATGTCAGAATGCATAAGATATGTGCGGTGTGTCGTTATTCATGGAAACCTGGAAATATCAGGCCTGGTAACGTCATGGACATTTTATATAGGTTATAAATAGTTGTGGTGATGCTTATAATAAGAAATAAGCTAAAAATGTCTCTAAAAGGGACAGTTCACCCAAAAATGAAAATTCTGTTATCGTTTACACACCCTCGAGTTGGTCCAAATCTGTGTAAATTCCTTTGTTCTGATGAGCACAAAGAAATATATTTGGAAGATTGCTTGTAACCAAAATTTTTATTGGCCACCGTTCACTACCATAGTAGGAAAAATCCCAATGGTGGTCAAAAGTGCCCCAGAACTAATTCATTTCCTACGTATTTAAAATATCTTCTTTTGTGTTGAACAGAACAAGACATTTATAAAGTACACTTTCCCACTATGGTTGTCAATGGTGGCCAAGAACTGTTTGGTTATAAGCCTTCTTTCAAATAATTTTCTCTGCATTCTTCAGAACACAAAACTTATACAGATTTGGACCAATTCTAGGGTGAGTAAACACAGACAGAATTTAAATTTTGGGGTAAACTGTTTCTTTTACCATAAATAACTGGAGGAAAATACATGATCGTATGAGAAGCTATATGTGTCGGTTTTGTTATAATCCCCCTTCTCTTTCTTTTTTTACTATTAGGTTGAACCATGTCTTCCAGCTCATCAATGGTGCGCATCCTCATAAAGGGAGGAAAAGTGGTGAACGATGACTTCACACAGGAAGCAGATGTTTACATCGAGAACGGCATTATCCAGCAGGTGGGCAAGGAGCTGATGATTCCCGGCGGGGCCAAAGTTATAGATGCCACTGGAAAGCTGGTGATCCCAGGCGGGATAGACACCAGCGTTCACCTGAATGAGACCTTCATGAACGGCAGTACCGCAGATGACTTCTACAGTGGTACAAAGGTACTACCCATAACATCAAGATAACAGGGTTTATGTCAAATGCCATGTGTAGTTTTAAGGTAATCAACTTACCTCTGCGTTACCCATACAATGCATTTACTTAGTTACTTAGGTATATTTATGGCCACCCAAGTATATTTGGCATCACTTTTTTTAGCCATCCGTGCTAATGACAGTATCTGTGATCGAATAACTAGTGGATAAACAGCGCTTACGCATCTTCTCTCCTTCCTGACTTGTTCAGTCAGCTTTCCTGTAGCTCAGTGGTAAGAGCATTGAGTAAACAACGCAAGGTTCACGAGTTCACCTACACAGATAATAAAGTAGTTTGAGGGTATGCGTATTTGGCGTGCTGTCGGGGAGAGGGCTCCGAGCTCGTTCATTCTTCCGAGCTCAGAGCACTCCCCCCTGTCCGGGGTGAGGGCTCCGAATCCGGCATTAGCCTGAACCCGGAACACTCCCCCCCCCCTTTTGTGTCCTGCTGGAGACGAAGGGCTCCAGGTGAGGAGCCGGGGTGGTGGTGGGATGCTAGAGACTGAAGAGAGAGTGAAGGTAAGACGTCTTGACTTTTTATAGAGACACTCTCTCTCTCTCTCTTTGAAGTGATAGGTTGATTGTTGTGATTGCTGACAGCCGACCAGCCGAGTTAATTATCTGCTCCTGCTCCTCCCGAACTTAGTTTAGTAAAACACCATTTCACGAGTTCACCTACACAGATAATAAAGTAGTTTGAGGGTATGCGTATTTGGCGTGCTGTCGGGGAGAGGGCTCCGAGCTCGTTCATTCTTCCGAGCTCAGAGCACTCCCCCCTGTCCGGGGTGAGGGCTCCGAATCCGGCATTAGCCTGAACCCGGAACACTCCCCCCAAAAGATGCAACCGGTGCAAGACAGCAGCCGCATATGCACACCCCCCAAAAAACGAGGCTGGTATTGGCTGCTGGTGACCCGGCCTTGCTTGATATAAAAGCCAATATCACGGAGTCTTGAAGAGACTTTAGGTGTTACTGAAGCGGAGAATTTGAGGTTTCCTGGAGAAAGATGCCGGCTGATCGGAGGGATGAATGAAGCAAGGGATGTAGATTGAGGCATGGGCCCTTGGGGGGCGGTCTCTGCTGCGATGTAAGAGAGTGATGTCTGCTGCTACGGGACATTGATGGAGGCGCGGGCCCTGTGGGCTCTAAGTGAAATATGTCTGCTGCTGCAGAAAATAGATGTATGCACGGGCCTTGTGAGGTCGCTGCTGTGATGCTGGCCTCTCAGGGAGTGATGTCTGCTGCTGTAGGACGTAGCTGAAAGCACGGGCCCTTGTTGGTGGTCGCTGCTGCGATGCTGTCCTCTAAGTTAATGGTGATTGCTGCTGAAGGGCGTAGATGAGGCACGGACCCTTGTGGGGCGGTCGCTGCTGCGATGCTGGCCTCTAGGGGAGTGATGTTTGCTGCTGCAGAACATAGATGGAGGCACGGGCCCTTGAGGGGCGGTCGTTGCTGCGATGCTGGCCTCTGAATGTAGGATGTCTGCTGCTGTGGAACGTAGATGGAGGCACGGGCCCTGGTGGGGCGATTGCTGCCGCGATGCGGGCCTCTGAGTGGATGATGTCTAATGCTGTAGACCATGGATGGAGGCACGGGCCCTTGTGGGCGACCGCTGCTGCGAAGCTGTCCTCTAAAGGAGTGGTGCCTGCTGTAGGACGTAGATGGAGGCACTGGCCCTTGTGGGCGGTCGCTGCTGCGATGCTGGCCTCTGTGTGTAGGATGCCTGCTGCTGCAGCACGTAGATGGAGGCACAGGCCCTGGTGGGGCGATTGCTGCCGCGATTCTGGCCTCAAAGTGAATGATGCCTGTTGCTGCTGAACATAGATGGAGGCGCGGGCCTTTGTGGGGCGATCGCTGCTGCGATGCGGGCCTCTGAGTGAATGATGTCTAATGCTGTAGACCATAGATGGAGGCACGGGCCCTTGTGGGCGGTCGCTTCTGCGATGCTGGCCTCTGTGTGTCGGATGCCTGCTGCTGCAGAAACATGGATGGAGGCACGGGCCCTTGAGGGGCGTTCGCTGCTGCGATGCTGGCCTATGTGTGTGTAGGATGTCCGCTTGCTGCAAGACATTGATGAAGGCACGGGCCCTTATGGGGCGGTCGCTTGCTGCGATGCTGGCCTCTATGTGTATGATGTATGCTGCTGCAGAAAAGATGGATGGAGGCGCGGGCCCTTGAGGGGCAGTCGCTGCTGCGATGCTGGCCTCTGTGTGTAAGATGTCTGCTGCTGCAAGACATTGATGAAGGCACGGGCCCTTGAGGGGCGGTCGCTGCTGTGATGCTGGCCTATGTGTGTGTAGGATGTCCGCTTGCTGCAAGACATTGATGAAGGCACGGGCCCTTATGGGGCGGTCGCTAGCTGCGATGCTGGCCTCTATGTGAATGATGTATGCCGCTGCAGAAACATGGATGGACTCGCGGGCCCTTGAGGGGCGGTCGCATGCTGCGATGCTGTCCTCTATGTAATTGGTGATTGCTGCTGAAGGAAGTAGATGAAGGCACGGGCCGTTGAGGGGCGGTCGCTTCTGCGATGCTGGCCTCTTTGTGTAGGATGCCTGCTTCTGCAGAAACATGGATGGAGGCACGGGCCCTTGAGGGGCGGTCGCTGCTGTGATGCTGGCCTATGTGTGTGTAGGATGTCCGCTTGCTGCAAGACATTGATGAAGGCACGGGCCCTTATGGGGCGGTCGCTAGCTGCGATGCTGGCCTCTATGTGAATGATGTATGCTGCTGCAGAAACATGGATGGAGGCGCGGGCCCTTGAGGGGCGGTCGCTGCTGTGATGCTGGCCTATGTGTGTGTAGGATGTCCGCTTGCTGCAAGACATTGATGAAGGCACGGGCCCTTATGGGGCGGTCGCTAGCTGCGATGCTGGCCTCTATGTGAATGATGTATGCCGCTGCAGAAACATGGATGGACTCGCGGGCCCTTGAGGGGCGGTCGCATGCTGCGATGCTGTCCTCTATGTAATTGGTGATTGCTGCTGAAGGAAGTAGATGAAGGCACGGGCCGTTGAGGGGCGGTCGCTTCTGCGATGCTGGCCTCTTTGTGTAGGATGCCTGCTTCTGCAGAAACATGGATGGAGGCACGGGCCCTTGAGGGGCGGTCGCTGCTGTGATGCTGGCCTATGTGTGTGTAGGATGTCCGCTTGCTGCAAGACATTGATGAAGGCACGGGCCCTTATGGGGCGGTCGCTAGCTGCGATGCTGGCCTCTATGTGAATGATGTATGCTGCTGCAGAAACATGGATGGAGGCGCGGGCCCTTGAGGGGCGGTCGCTGCTGTGATGCTGGCCTATGTGTGTGTAGGATGTCCGCTTGCTGCAAGACATTGATGAAGGCACGGGCCCTTATGGGGCGGTCGCTAGCTGCGATGCTGGCCTCTATGTGAATGATGTATGCCGCTGCAGAAACATGGATGGACTCGCGGGCCCTTGAGGGGCGGTCGCATGCTGCGATGCTGTCCTCTATGTAATTGGTGATTGCTGCTGAAGGAAGTAGATGAAGGCACGGGCCGTTGAGGGGCGGTCGCTTCTGCGATGCTGGCCTCTTTGTGTAGGATGCCTGCTTCTGCAGAAACATGGATGGAGGCACGGGCCCTTGAGGGGCGGTCGCTGCTGTGATGCTGGCCTATGTGTGTGTAGGATGTCCGCTTGCTGCAAGACATTGATGAAGGCACGGGCCCTTATGGGGCGGTCGCTAGCTGCGATGCTGGCCTCTATGTGAATGATGTATGCTGCTGCAGAAACATGGATGGAGGCGCGGGCCCTTGAGGGGCGGTCGCTGCTGTGATGCTGGCCTATGTGTGTGTAGGATGTCCGCTTGCTGCAAGACATTGATGAAGGCACGGGCCCTTATGGGGCGGTCGCTAGCTGCGATGCTGGCCTCTATGTGAATGATGTATGCTGCTGCAGAAACATGGATGGAGGCGCGGGCCCTTGAGGGGCGGTCGCTGCTGCGATGCCTGCAGGAAATAGATGAAGGCACGGGCCCTTATGGGGCGGTCGCTTGCTGCGATGCTGGCCTTTAAGGGAGTGAAGTCTGCTGCTGCAGAACGTGGATGGAGATACGGGCCGGTGTGGGGCGGATGCTGCCGCTATGCTGTGGTAGGTTGATGCTAGATGATCTGGGAGATTAGTGTCCGATGGGCTTCTTTGATGAGCGAGCGGTCCGTCCGAATGTAGCTTTTGAAAGCCTCTGATGTCCAGCGACCGAGAGCTTGGATTTGCGGCTGGGAGAGACCTTTCTGGGCGGCTGTGGTAGCTGCGCCGATGCGAAAGGAATGACTCGAGAAATGTTCTTCGGGGATGCTGGATTGGCGCAATACTGATTTAAGATGCTTTTGGAACCAGAAACGTGAGGCTGGACGACCGGAGTCATCTATGAAGAGAGGTTCCGATGGTAATTTTGCCTGTGATCTCCTGAACTGTAGGTAGGCCAGGAGGGTTTGGTACGGCTGGATGGGGGATTGAAGATTGAATATGAAGATGAAATGGCCTCTTTTGAATTGATCCGTCTTACTTTGCTTGATGTGGAAGGAGATTGTTTCTGCGTCGAGCACTGCCAAGTCGGAGATGGTGGGGTAGACCGAAGGGTTGAAGCTAGATGTAGTTGTCATTTCGGAGCATCTGAGAAATCCGAAAAAAGCCAGAGTGAACATGGCGTCGAGTGTGCGGGCGGTGTGCGTGGAGTGGTAACCTCTGCGGAGGGTAGAAATGCATTTGGTTAATATATCCAAAGTTATGGGTTGTCTTTTGTCCGGGGAGGCAGGTTGAGCTCTTTGAATTCCTTTGATGAGCATGGAGGTTTGAGGACTGGATATAGCTGTGCAGGTTGAGTTAAAAATAAGTTTGTGGAAGAATTGAATTCCGCTTAGGTACCCTTTAATTGAGCTGGCTTGCAGGTTTTTGTTGATATTTAGGAAGGATATGAAAGAGGTGATGGTTAGCAGAGAGAACTCGGGAAAAGGCATGTTGTATGTTTGGTGGAATGACTTGAAACTCTTCCACGCGGTAAGGTAAGACTGAAGGGTCCTGAGTGAGACGGCTTGGATGATAGAATTGAATGAAGAATCTAGAAGAGATCTTAGCGGGTGATTTATGGGAATATTAGTCCCGAATAGGGAGGTACTGGTGTTGGGAGGGGGTCCGCCTCTGGTGCTAGCCGCCTGAATTTCTGGAAGGCAAAACGGGAAAGAGCGTCGGCTATTTGGTTTGCAGAACCGGGAACATGCTTAGCCGTAACGATAAACTGATCGCTAGCCGATATCCATGTGAGACGTCTAAGGAAAGGCATTAGTGCGGAAGAATGTGAACGGCCTTTATTGATGCAGTGCACTGTCGCTTCGTTGTCGCAATGAACGGTAATGCTTAAGGCTGACCATTCCTTCCCCCATAAATATGCGGCAGCTACGAGAGGGTACAGCTCGAATAAAGCTGAGGACAATAGTGACTGAGGTAATTCTAGGAGCTGCGGGGGCCAGGTGGAGGCGAACCAGCGTCCTTGGTAATATCCTCCGAAACCAACGGAGGGTGCGGCGTCGGTGAACAATTGAATGTCGACGGGGAGATCGCGCATGTCCTTGTAAAAGAAGGACAAGCCGTTCCATTGATTAAGGAATTTAATCCATAAACCGAGCTCGTCGAGGCATGCGCTGGTTAAGGTTATTGAGTCCTCTAGGGCGTGAGCTGAGGAAGCGAGGGATAGGAGGTGCGAAACGAACGATCTTCCTTGGGGAATGATACGCATCGCGAAATTGAGGTGACCGAGAACGGATAATAATTCGCGTTTGGAACAATGGGGTTTGTTTAGGAGAGTGGAAGCGATCAGAATTGATCTGTCGATTTTCTCTTTGGGCAAGGAAGCCTGAAAGTTCAGCGAGTCCAGATTGATGCCCAGGAATTCGATTGATGTGCTCGGACCCGAAGTTTTTTCTTGGGCTAGTGGGATGCCGAGCATGGCGAAGACTTTTTGGACTATCGAGAGATGCGCGGCTGGGATTGAGTCTGGACGTGAGATAACTAGAAAATCGTCGAGAAGGTGAATGAGGTATGGAATGGCGTAGTTGTTAGAGAGAATCCAACAGATTGCCTCTGACAGCATGTCGAAAATCTTTGGACTGCTTCTGCAACCAAAAGTGAGGCGAACGGAAAAATAGTATTGATTTCGCCAGCGAATGCCGAACAGATGCCAAAAGTCTGGGTTAATGGGCATTACTTTGAAAGCGGCGGTGATGTCGACTTTAGCGAGCCAGGCGCCGCGTCCGGCGGTTTTGATGAGTTTAATCGCTTGGTCGATGTCGTGGTATAGAAGGGAAAACTCTTCTAGCGGAATGAGGCTGTTAATGCTTGGGTACGGGGAATTATGGGGGGACGACAGGTCGAATATGAGTCGTTTTTTACCTGAGAATTTTCTTGTAGCTACACCGATGGGGCTGATGCGGAAGGTTTTAAACGGGGGAGCGGCGAAGGGGCCGATCATGAAATTTGAGTCGATTTCATTTTTGATTAGAAGATCGACCGTTTCGGGTTCGGCAAGCGCGGACTGCAGGTTGGGGCAGACTAGGCTTACGGACGGTAGACTCTCGATACCGGGGTTGAATCCGTTTGAGAGACCGGACAGGACGTAATCAGTAAAGCTTGTGTCGGGGTGAAGAGATAGTTCAATGGCCAAAATTGAAACATTCACTGGAGTCGATAAATACTGTTTACGGTTTTTATTAGAAGCTTTGTAGACTTGGCACACGATGTATGCGTGCGCACCTCCGCAGAAGCTGCAAACGTGCAGGTAGCGGCACCGCTGGCGTGAGCAGGCGCCAATGTTAAATTTTCTGCATGGTTCGCCTCCTGAAGCATGTCGGCGATCGTAATCGGGCAGAGGTGGATTGGCATGGTGTGATGGGAAGCGTGGGACGTAGCCTGTGGATTTAGTGCGAGGTGAGTCCGGGCATGGGGAAGATGAGTGAACCAACGGGCAAGAAGTGGTGTTGTGGGCGACGGAACTGCAGACCGCACATGAAAAATTTTTGCAACCTTGAAAAACTCGGTTGTGTAGCTCAGTGTCCAGTGCCCCCCAGTAAGGACACTGGTTCCACTGAGCTACGCGGATGGCACATTTGGCAGAAAATAAACGATGGTAAGTATAAAAAAGGGTTCCCCCGTAAGAAAGCGCGAGCCCCGCGACTAAGGCGAGGTAGTCGGTGAGCTCGCGCCTCCTATGAGGGAATGCCGTGCTGATTATCTCTAGATAGCGAGAAAAGGCTACAGTGAATTCTGGGAATGTTAAAGTGCGTGAACTGCTGTGTGTTGTGTTTTTTAGAGTGAGAGAGAGGTCGCCGTAGGTGATTTGGCGATCTGTTGACGGAGGTGAGAGTGGAGATAAGAGAGTGTAGAGGTCTACGTCCGCACCTGCCAGAATCTGAGCTTTTATGTTTGCCGTCACTGGGGGCGGTTCCAGGGCTGGGGCGTTGGGCGGGACTGGCATCGGTGCTGCTGATGCCAGTGTGAAGGAGGGGCGAGTCTGAGGAAGTGCCATTAGAGTGGGGGTGGCGTCCGCTGGGACCATTTGCGAGGCCGGTCTTGCGCTGTTTACGTTGCCTGTGCCTGAGACCTGAGGGAAGGCGGAGAAGTCGTAAACCTGCGCCTGTGACGTCAGTGGAGGGAGCCTCGCACTGGAAAACGAAGGCGGGGCCGCAGGCCATTGGCTGGAAAAAGGATTGGAGGAGAGAGCGAGGATGTGTGGGTGAGCTGGGGCCGCTTGCGGAGCCATGCTCGCGCTGCCAGGGCGGCTCGTTGTGTGGCGGGCTTGAATGTTGCCTGGGGATGCTGCGTGCTGGAGCTCAGCTGAGCGGGGAAGAAACTGCGGGTGGTCGGTTCTGGCCTCCGGGGCGCGGCCCAAGCTTGCAGAGGGAACGCTCCGGCGGTTTTCGGACCTGAGGCCGCTCCTCGTTGGAGTCTGACCCGGCCGTAGATACGGGGAATCGCGAACCTGCCTCGGCTTTCCTGTTGCCCTCGTCTGGGTGACATTTGGCGTATTCCGGGAATCCGGCTGGAGGGAGGAGTACATACCATATAGTTCGGCTTTGTTCAATCGCCGTGAAAAATGGACGTTTGCTTTGAGTAGCGCTTGTCGTAATCCTACGACCGTCCACATCTCGATAGGCGGGAGGTCGGGAAGGATGGAAGCATATGAGGAAGCTGGGGACGTCGGTGCCAGCCTGGAAGGCGGCGGTGACTGTGTGCCACTGCGTCTCGGGGTAGAGGAGGAAGCACGGGAAAGCCGACGGCCTCTTGGAGTAGCCGCGGGTTTTTGTGACTTTTCCCGGCGTGCGCTGCTGGGCTGGCCGTCGCTTGTGGACGCCGAAGGACCTGGATCTTCGATGGAGTTGTCCATTTGGGCTGTTTCGTTCTCTGACATTTCTGTAAATGGATATAACGATGCTAGAGACTGAAGAGAGAGTGAAGGTAAGACGTCTTGACTTTTTATAGAGACACTCTCTCTCTCTCTCTTTGAAGTGATAGGTTGATTGTTGTGATTGCTGACAGCCGACCAGCCGAGTTAATTATCTGCTCCTGCTCCTCCCGAACTTAGTTTAGTAAAACACCATTTGTGGGTTCGATCCCAGGGGATTGCAAATACCTATGTAAAATGTATAGGATAAAGCAATGTAAGTCGCTTTGGATAAAAGCGTCTGCTAAATGAAATGAAATGAAGTGGAGCGTGGCTGCGTGTTCGTCCTCATCTTCCATGTTTGTGTTCACTCTGGCTCTCGTATTTACTTGCATTTAAAATCAAAGAAGCGTTCGTAATACACATTGTCGAGAAAGGGCCAACAGCATAACCGCGCTTTAATGTAGATGTACTGTATTGTGATTTTGTCCAAAGATGTTGCATTTATAAATCAGAATTTTAGCAACGGTTAAAGTGAAGAGATTTTACTTCATCTGTTTTACAATCCAATCCAATGGAGTAAACCGTGTTTTCAAAAACGGGCTGAGTGCTTTTTAGGCCCGATTCACATTTTGCGTCTTTTCCGGAAATAGGGGCCATTCACACTTTGGCAAATGCGTCCTTACTTCTTAATGGTGCGACTAAAAAAAATCTGAGGTCGCACCGGTGCAACCAGCCATTCGAGGGAGAAAAAAAGTCTCTGCATCTCTGTAAGTTTCCCTGTGATTCAACAACAGACACACATTAGGCCCATATCGTGGTCTAAACCAGTCAGAGAAAGTGAAGGGCCGACCCCCCAATGATTGCCCATGGTCCAGATATTCCTGTACATGTGTGTACCAGAGGTTGCGTAAACTGAAAATTTTCTGTCATTGACAGATTTTTTTAACAGTGACGGATAAATCTCAAGGCCATCCTCCATTTTGGCGGATTACAATAAGGGCAATTTGTAAGTCCCCGTTTCCCTTCATTAGAGCGTGATATGATCTGCGTGTTTTCACCTGTTTGTTACTGACTAACAACATATGTCATGCGATCTGGGAAAACCCGTCGGATGTCGCGCTGGGACAGACAGGGGAAAGACAGTTCCCCTGACAGTTCCGAATGAAGAATTAAGGAGTATCAATGCATATTTTCCGCAAGTCCTGTGTAAACTATGCATGCAAAGTTTTTTTATACAATGTTTTCGTGAGATTACAGAGCTCCCAGTCTGCAGCACTAGAAGTTATCCTCGGTCCGCTGCTCATGCGACCCTGACCACGATTGCAAAACATACAAGGGATGATTAAAAGTCCAGACACTATGCACATTACATACGTAAAACTAGCTTCACTCCTTATTAGTTGTTGTCCGTAATGTTTGTTAGTTTCCTTGCGTAGTGATAATGGCAGAGCTCTAGTTCCTTAAGTGCCCTGCACCATTTTTCTTGCTTTTGTTTTATTCAAACGGTTTTGTACAGGATTTTTATAGACTTCAACACTAGGAAACGTTTTTTTTATTTAATTGTTTTACCACTGTAAAGTGACGTTTACTTGTGATACTGGACTGTTGTGCTTTATTTTCATCACTTAACTTTAAACAAGTTTTTCTCCAAATAAGCCATAAATTTTGTTACATACACAAGGTATGAGCAAAATAAAAACTGATTTGGAAAGAGCTTGAATATGGGATCAAAAACTGTAATAGGCCTATACAAATTTGCACCTTGTGTTGGGTTTTCCCAGATCTAATCACATATTAACATAAACATTAAATATATGAATGAATATGAATAGTTTATTGACCACAGAAATACTACATCATACGTCCAATTCGTTTTTTTTGAGAAGTTCACAATGTCAAGCATGAGAAGACTGCACTCTTAACATTGTAAAGAAGTCAAAATGCATGAAACACTTCTTGTTCTTTTTGAACATTCTATTGTGATTCAAATCATGTTCTAAAAATAAAAATCTCTGATAAAGTTTATTTTTGCCTACTTCACATACACTACCGGTTTAAGCACACTTGAGTGAAAAGTTTCACATTATGTTGAAAAGGTTTTTATCTGACAGTATTTGAAATGGATTACTTTGACTGACAATTTTAAATGAAGCAGCCAATAGACGGTTTCATCTTAAAGGTATTCCTGAGTATAGAGAGATAAATCCACAATGACATTGACTTGTAATGTAAAATGAAAAACAGCATAACTGTCACTGGGTGAATAAACTTCGGAGGCCGCCATTTTTTCTTGCCTCAAAATACTTAACATCCAATGGTTGCACTTGCAACCTAAACCTGTTCTCTTAACACTACGGAAGATATATAAATATATATCAAAAAGTATAAGACGTCAAACGTAAGATCAGACAGATAAATACACAGGGACAGTAGGTAACAGTATGTCCCTCTTGATACAAGCCAGCGTGCCTGCCATAAAAGAAAAACGCGTTTGGTGGAGAGGGGGCTAGCTGCAGCCGATGGGGCTAGTGGAGATCCACTCTCGAACAGGAAATAGTCATCTCCACTCAATAATAAAGAGTTTAACATGAGTTCAAAATTTATACAATACAATACAATGGACTTACTGACACGACAGGAACTCACCAACATAACAGAAACACACAGAAGCAATGAACCAGCACAATACAAGAGACACAAGGTCAATATATAGGGAGATAAATCAAGAGGGGACAGTTGCGGTTCATGAACAAATAAACAACCAATAATGAGACGAAAGGGCGGGAACAGAGACGAGACCTGGAGAGAGCATGTGGAATGCCATCTATGACAAAATGCCTCTCTCCACATAAAACATGAGGTTCTGTCATGATCCTGCCTCTCCTTGTCATGATTGTCAGGTCTGATTGGACAGAATCATGACATTTGCTGCCTGTGCCTGCAGCCAGATGATGTCATCCAAATATAAAATGGCGGCCTCGTTAGGTTAAAGGGGTCAAATGACACGGCTAAAACGAATATAATCACTTGTTTTAGATGTAATGTAATGTGTTTACACGATTTAAGGTTAAAAAACACATGTTTGTATCTCCTCTTTGCCCGCCTCTCTGAAACGCGCTGATTTTTTACAAAGCTCATTGCTCGGAAAAGCGAGGTGTGCTATGATTGGCCAGTTAACCAGTGCATAGTGATTGGTCAAATACTGCAAGAGTGTAAGGGAAATGTAACGCCTCTTACCATATTCGGATATGTTCCTAAGTAATTGTACTGACAGACACAATTCAATTCGAGCCCGAATCTGATATGGAAAATGAAGATGATCAAGCCGATACATCAACTTTTGCAGCGCGACTTGAGCAGGATGTAAAGGATTGGTAAGGTTTTATAAAAAAGATATAGTTAAAAACTATAGCTAACTATAGACAACACTATAAACAAACAACCATATACATCGTACAGAGTTTGTGTGAGAAACAAGCTCGCATTACATCGGGGAATGGTAACATAATAAGTAACGCAAGCGCTTTTACCCTTCTTGATCAACTAGTGGTACACCACGTCTCATCGCGACTCAACAAAGACAATAAACTCCATTATTAACATTACATTTGTCGCCTCTAGTTGGAACATTATTACTGATTATTAGGACTTATGTTTTCTGTTTTTCACGTTGCGCATGTGTCTGCATTTGCAGATCACAAACCTACGACAAACTCAACTCACGTTAGTCCGTAACAAAGTCTTTTAGAATGAAAATATACTTACAGGCTGCTAATCTGCGCCAGCGAAGTTGTAATGGTTGGAATGGCCCCACATTTTAACCAAAGCTTTCGCGCAAAGCCAGTCTTTATCTCTCTCCCACGTTCGTGAAGAAATCGTTGTTGAAATGCTCTGCACAAATTTGAACATTTGGATTGAACTTTTCTGGAACAGTGTTGTAAATAAAATGTAGCCATTCGTTTTTAGTTGTCTCTTCTTTTGGCATGGCAAACAAAGTGTCTTTATTTTTCGGAACGAAACACACAGCGTCTCCACATCATGGCTGCGGCGGAGACATTACAATGAGATTTACAAGTACGCCCACCCTACTCACGTCTACATTTGGGCGGTCTCAGTCAAATGTTACCACGAACTGACGTAGATTTGTGGGGGTGTGGTTACACGAGGCGTTTCAGGCAGGTCTGGGTTTGCATTCTCTTTTAGATAGAATGCATCTTTTGCTCCGACACTTTAATTTTAGCAATTTTATGTGTCTAAACATGCATGAGTAACTTATAATACACCAAAGACACAGCAAAACACGTATTCGCGCCATGTGACCCCTTTAAAATGAGCATTACATTTAGTTTTTTAAGGAAATTAAAATATTTGATGCATTTCTAAAGACAAATGCTTGCAGTGTAAGGATATTACAATGTATTAAGCCATACATCTCTCTGTACCCATGGTCTCCTTTTAACAACATTAACAAACGTTCCTGGGCATGCATCAGAAATCCTTAGAATCTGCTTGATAAATGGCAAGAGAACATTTCTGAAAATTCTTGGCAAAGGTTACTAAGCTAAAGACGATCAAATATAACAAGTTTATGTCTTTGACTTAGATTTTTTAGTTGCAACATAATTATCATAGTTTCCTTTGGATTATTTCACAGTTTTAATGAGCTTATATTTTTCAAAAATGTGGAAAAAACATATATAAATGAGCAAGTGTTTGACTGGTAACTTTTGACTTGTAATGTATAATTTTGCTCAGAATTATTTGTGAAATAATTATTGTGAAACACGTTCACACAACATTCAGTAGCCTTTAATGTTTTTCTGCAAATAGGTGAGACCTTTAACCCTGTAATATAAATGTAAATGGCTGACTTTCTCACTCCAAGACTACAACACAGGCCAGAATAAAACACATATTAAAAGTTCAGTTTGGGACAGAGAAAGAGTAAGAGCTAAAGTGGACGAGAGAATCATTTTCTAGGCCCCTCCACACCTTGGGTGGCCCCCAACCATCTGTGAGGGGACTTTTTTCACAACAGCTCAATACATTATTCCTCTTACGAGTAACCACCATGATAATATCTTTAGGACTCCCATGCTGATAACCAAGATCTAGTGCTAAAATGTGTATTGATTTTTGAGGATCCAGGCTGCAGATGGCTTTTCTTAACATTAACACCCATCTCTACACAAACCTAAACCAAATGTGTCAGGCAACATCCATTTAATGTCACGTCTGTTTCTTCGTTTAAATATGCAGAAATGCAATTGCATCAGCAGCCTGTTCTGACTAAATAAATCTCGCGGGTCAGTTAACAGATGCTGAGACAGAAGAACGGGCATTACACGATCATAGTCCACCTCAGTTGACCACCAGGCATCATTCACATACACAGAAACGCTCTATTTGTGCATGTCAGAGACGTCAAATAAAGTAGTTGTTATCGGCGCTGTTATTGTTGGCCATGGTAACACAAGTGCCATCCTCCCCCCTCCCTCCCGCTTACCGCCATAAGACTCGCCAGGCACAGAGACAAATGGAGATCAGATTCTGTTTCCATAGATACAGAAGCACTGCTGCAAAGACTGCTGCAAAAAGCCTTTCACTCGTGCCATTGTGCTGAAAGACAATGGTGCACAAACACACGTCTCCTTCAGTGGATGTGTCAGCTGAGAGATGCCTTAATAGAGGAGCATTATATTCTTTATATAGGATTACTATTTATCATATTGAAGAACAACAAATTAGTGATTGAAGAATGCTACAAAAGCATTACTCACAGCAGATTTATTGTTTTCATAGAGTTATGGCCTGTTTAGAATTCCATTTTGATCAATTCATGTTGTTTTGTCTTCATTTTATTACTATGTTTTATGAAAATGTTGCTATTTTTAGTGTGACAGCAAAGTTAGGCATTACTGTTAAAACAATAAATAGGGCCTACTAGTTTATGTATTCCAGGATACTATATTCTAGGTAAACTAAATTTACCAGTATACTAGTATAATTGATGAAAACTGTGCTTTAATTGATCCAAACAATATAACTCTGTCTTTGTTGGGTTTTTGTGTGAATGGGCCTTAAAGGCCCAGAGCAATTGTACATAGAACACCCTAGCAACCATCTGGCAGCACGCTAGCAACCCCTCTGTACATCCTTGCTATGATCTAATAACACACTTGCAATGACTCAAATAGCACCATAGAAACTGCTTAGCAACCACCTAGCAATGCCCTAGAAACCACTCAAAACACTTTAAAAACACCCAAGGGACCTCTTTAAACATCTAAGCAATCGCTTAAAGGTACAGCCAAAAATCTAAATTCTGTCAACAGTTATTCATCCCCATGTAATGTCAACACAAAAGAAGTGGGTTATTGTCCGTACATAGGAAGTCAATGGGGTCCAGTGTTGTTTGGTTACCAAAGTTATTCTAAATATATTTTTTGTGTTAGAAGAAAGAGTTAAAAAAGGATGAATAAATGATCAAATAATTTGTAGTTGTGGGTAAACTATCCCTTTAACAGCAGCATACTCAATTATGGAGAACATCATCAAATTGAGAAATTATTGCCAGTCACAATTTTTTCGTTTCTTAAAATACTTGTTTGTCATGTCTGAGTTCCATAAGAAGGATTAGTGAACATGCTGTTGTTATTCATCATGTTGGTCTATTAAACCAAGAGATAAAGAATGGCGCTCTATTGATTACAAAGCTTTTATTGTGTTGTTTGTTTATTTCCAGGCTGCTCTGGGCGGAGGCACCACGATGGTGATTGGTCACGTGCTGCCGGAGAAGAATGAATGTTTGCTGGACGCTTATGAGAACTGTCGCTCCCACGCTGATGCCAAGGCCTGCTGTGACTATGCTCTTCATGTGGGGGTGACCTGGTGGGGACCAAAGGTACAGATTTTCGCACAGCTGGCGTGCATTCACAATTACTTACCGGCCTCGAACCACGGTCTCGCCCCACCTACTCTACTACATACCCCCATCACCCCTCACAGGCCGGGGGGTACCCCTGCGACTGTGCATGCTCCCTCCCTCGGGGGGGGGGTGGGGGTGGGGGGTATGCAGCGATGAGACAACCGAGACGGGAGCCCTCGGAGCGACCGGAAAGAGAGAGGGGAGAGAGAAAAAAAAATAAAAAATAGTCCGGTTCCCTGAAATGCTGCCGCTCGTTCCTCAACCAGCCGAGAGGCTCTTCCTCGCGGTGCTATGCGGTGGTGCTGGACGTTCGGTGGACGGCCCGATCCTCCTCCGCCTCCTGGCGGTTGGCGATGGCTCCTCCGTGTGAGGGCACCGGGGTAGCGACTCAGTCCGCCGTTTCCTGCTCCTCACCATCATGGCTGTTGGCAGCAGGATTCCGGCTCACAGCTAACGGCGCTGACTCCCACGCTCCCTCTTGGACGGCCGCCATCCCACCTCGGCCCAGGAGCACGGCAGCGAGCTCTCCGTCCTCCCTGAATCCTCGCTCCAGAACCACCGCCTCGGGCAGCCACTGGCGGATGCCTTCGTCCGTGCTGCCCGACCTCCTCAGCACCGCGATGCCCCTCAGCAGCGAGGGCTCTTCGACAGCATGTCTCTCCTTCCTCCCGGGTTTCGGCACCAATGTAATAAGATTCAAGTATGGAAGGAAGGAGTCGGGAACCGGAAGACATTCAAAACATATAATAAAGTAATATAACAGCCGGCGGCCCCTCACGGACGACCGCCGGCGAACAGCAACACAGTAAAACATAAGAAAATACAATACAAACACTTCGGGCCCGGTCCTCTCTCATCGACGGTCCGGTCGCTCGTTCCTTTTATATGCTCCCAATCTCCTACGTGATTCGGGCCCGGTGTGCGCACAGCTGGCGCGCATTCACAATTACTTACCGGCCTCGAACCACGGTCTCGCCCCGCATACTCTACTACAACTACTAACTACATGGTTCTTACAGTGATGTCTAAATCTAAATTTTAGTTGAAAATTTACTAAGATATTGTCTGGGACAGAGTAACTGACATATTTGTTTAGAGTGCCATGTATGACCATTTGATCCCTTTACTTTACCATGGTTCAACCAAAGTACTTTATCATAACGGGATTGATTTTTTTAAGTGTAACATTTTGAATTTGCAGTGTTTCTTTTAAAACACTTGTGTGTACTTTTCAGGTTCGAGCTCAGATGGAGACGCTGGTTCGAGAAAAGGGGGTGAACTCCTTCCAGATGTTCATGGCCTATAAGGACGTGTACATGCTGAGGGACAGTGAGCTCTTTCAGGCCCTGCAAAACTGCAAAGATATTGGTGCTGTGGCCCGTGTTCATGCAGAGAACGGAGAGCTGGTTGCTGAGGTATAAATCAGGCACCTCAGATGTCTCAGTCAAACCAAAATTGTTGTCATTAACACTACTTACATTAGCATTGCTAAGCTAACAGTATAATACATAGCACACACAAATATAAGGTAAAAAATTGTTCATTCTTATACTTTTAGGTACTGAATGAAATCTAATTACATTTACCCATACACAAATAAAATATTATATTTAAGTGATTCAATATGATGACAATAAACACTTTAATATGATAAAGTTATGGTACGTTCCAAATTTTTATTTAATCCTCATTTTCTGATGTATTGTGGCCATTTTAGTCCAGTGTCTATAAAATAAATAGAAAAATTAAACCACAGGAGGGACAAAAAGTCATTCAGCAGCCATGTAGAATTTTCCATAAACATGTACAAATGAAGAGCTCTTTTCCAAAACGCTATAAATCCATTTTAATCGTTTTCATGAAAATGACATTTTTTGACCTAGACACATACATATTGTTGATATTCAATTTATCCTGTTAAAATGGTCTGTTGGCTCAGTCTGAACATGTTAAACAATGATTGTTAAATGAAAAAACAATAATGTTGATTATACATTTTTTTTTCAAAACTATACAAATCCATCCTTTTTTCCAATTTTTATTTATTTATTTCTTTTTAAAAACAAACAAACAAGAGAACATGAAAAAATATGACATCAGAGACTCATACTATAAATTAATTAAAATCAAATAAATGCAAATGCATGAAATAAATCACAGCCAAATAAAATAAAAAGTAACAAACTAAATAGTAAAATAAAATAAATATTTTCAATTTCATGTTTCAATATTTTCCACCACATACAACAAATAATTTAGAAATAACACATACAAATATCACTAACGAGCGAATTCTGATTGTTCGAGAGGACATATCGCATTTAGGCTAAAAACAGGTTCAGGATTTATAGTGATTTGGAGAGAAACTGCATCTTGCAGTACATTTTAAACAAGGAAAGTTAGCGATTTGGCAGGAAACATTGATGGAGCAGTGAATAGTATTAGTACACAGCAAAATGGCATGACAAACTCATTTTTTTTAAATTTGCCACATAATGCGTTTTGGAAAAGAGCTCTTCAAATATTGCTCTTGTATTGCTTAAAAGTGACAATGAACTTGTTTTCTTTTCAGTCTTTGAGGTCTGATAAAATACATAGCATCTTAACTGTTATGTTGACTTTTTTTATTTAAATAATTGCAAATAGAAACAATATTTGTATCTAAAACGGGCAGAAATATTGTTATTTGTTCACATATTTTACCTATAAATAGAAAAATTAAAAAAAACTATAACAAAAATAAATTTTGAAATGCTCTCTAATTTTATCCCAGCTGTATATTTGAAAATATAATAAAGTTGCTAATATATTAAAATTAATTGAATAATACATTACGAAATTGCCAATTTTCATATATTCATATATATTTATAAATATAAGAACTTGGATCCAATATATAGAATATATTATTTCATACAATGCATTAGTGTTGTCACGATACTGGAATTTCTAACTTCGATACGATACCTTGAAAAATATCGATACTCGATACCATTTTCGATACCACAGAGAAAAAAACTGCCACAACATTAAGGGGGTACTTTTTTTTTTTATTATTTAAAGATAAATATAACATATATAATGTATTATAAAGAGTTATTAAAGGGTAAAATGCATTATAATTCTTCATAATGTGTGTTGTAACGCATTATGTACTGTTGCAGTTCGAGTCTCATCTTCTTTCTGGTGCTACAAGAGAATGCCAAACTTTAATAAACATATATATTTTTTTGACCGCACTTTTAAAATGAACTGAACTTTGTAACTAATCTCAGAACTTAAGTAATTGGTAATAGATATTTGTTAACATAAATAAACAATGAAAAATACTTCCAAAACATGTATTAATCTTAGTTAAAAGTTAATTTAAACTAACATTTACTAATACATGTACTAATTAAAATCCAAAGTTCTATCTGTTAATATTTTTTTTCATTGGACCAGATCAAACATGATCCGTTGTATTTTATTACATACTGTCATCAAAGATTAAAATATACTGTAGCAAATGCATTGCTCATCGTTCATAAATGCTGGACAATACATAACATTATTTGATGAACATATTTTAATGCCGGATTCAAATATCACCGATCCACACACGTAATCATTTTTTGAATTAAGTTAATTAAGCACAAGTTAATTTACATTTGACCACAGTTAAAGTCTTTAAAGATTCACAGCTAAAGATTCCTCAGTCGGATTATATTAACTTTAAGAACTACGGTGAAAAAACGAGACAACACTCATATTGCTATATTAGAGGTGTTAGCGCCTTTTGTTAGCACTGCTCTGTAGCAACTCTTGCATATTGGCTTGTTTGTGTCCTTCGGCTTTCCATGTTCATTTGCTTCATATCCAAAATATTTCCAGATAGCACTCCTGCTGTGTTCTTTACCAACCAAAGACGGTTGCGGAGGCGCCATATTTATATTCACTTCACTTTTGCTATTTAACCAGAGCGAATCAGACGAGACACGTGACAGGCACTGCGGTCATGTGTGGTGTTTGTCAGCGCGCCTTCGGAGATAAGTGATAGTGACAGCTCGGTTAGGATCGTAGTATCGATACTTCGGGAAATTAGTATTGGTACCGTTCAGATATTTCAGTATCGATACTTATCGAAATATCGATATTTTTGACAACACTACAATGCATTATATCTTCCTGTATATTCCCATTTTTTCTTTCATAAAGTCAACAGTCAGCTATTTTACAACAAGAAAAAAAAAGTGAAGCTGGTTTTGCTGCAAGAGAACGCCTACATCTTAAATGATGTCAGGTTTTGGAACACGCATATACAGTAGATATAATATCATCCTTTCCATCACAGATCTTCTAATCCACATATCTTCCTACACGCTACTTACAAGAATGATTTCATGTTTTTTATCCACACAAGGGTGCCAAAGAAGCATTGGATCTGGGTATCAGTGGACCAGAAGGCATTGAGATAAGCAGGCCTGAAGAGGTAAAGTAATGTTTTCAAATCCTATTAGCATGAAATATCTCTAATTTAAGATATTAGTCACACCGCTGGTCTTTGTCCGCCTGCTAGTCTTTCCCGTCTCCATATTGCATTTCCATGGATTATTTATACTGGTAAGCGTCTGTTCGTCATTGGGTTTCACTGGTGACATTTGTGTTTTCTCACTTACCATGGGAATTTTCCATGTACAGCTGGAAGCAGAAGCCGTCCACCGAGCCATCACCATCGCTAACAGAGTAAGTAGGATGTAGCGCTGGAACCCCTGCTCATGCAACTTTCTAAAAAATTTAGTTTTTCTCTATTAATTATACATTTCACTGAAAATCAGCCTTGTTCTTCTCATTTCTTTAGGCTCACTGTCCCATATATCTCGTAAATATATCCAGCATGTCAGCAGGTGATGTTTTAGCATCAGCCAAAATGCAGGGTAAGAGCATGGCAGTTACTCATCATATTTTATTATTAAAAATCCAAATCTTGTTTAACACCCATTATCCGCATATCTTGAATGGTGAAATGTGATTGGTCGATTTGTGTGCCGTAGGGAAAGTGGTGCACGGAGAGACCACCACGGCTCACGCTGTGTTAAACGGGCTGCAGTACTACCACCAGGACTGGGCCCACGCTGCTGCCTTTGTCACTGTGCCACCCCTCAGACTGGACCCCAACACACCAAATTACCTGCTAAGCCTTCTGGGAAAGTCAGTTGAAAGCCTGTTTTTTAATAATATTCAACTATACGGTCACATAACTGTGCCTTGATGGAATCTCTTTTTGCTGTATAGTGACACTCTGAACGTTGTGACATCGGACCACCGACCCTTCACCACTAAACAGAAGGCAATGGGCAAGGACGACTTCACTAAAATCCCTCACGGTGTTCCTGGCGTGCAGGATCGCATGAGCGTTGTGTGGGAGAGGGGAGTGGTATGTCACATTTCACAGTCCCAAATGGTTCTTTCATGCCAATATTGCCATAGAAGTCTTTATTCAATAATACTGTAAAACCTCCCTGCAATGATAGTCATATGAAATACTAACGTTTTTGCTTTAATTTGTATTAGGTTGGAGGCAAGATGGACGAGAATCGTTTTGTTGCTGTCACAAGCGCTAATGCTGCAAAAATCTACAACCTTTACCCAAGGAAGGGCAGGATTATTCCTGGTGCTGATGCTGATGTGGTCGTCTGGGATCCAGAATCAACAAGGTATATAAAATAATGACGAATTTAAAGCACCTGTGATTTGAATAACATATTAATTAAGCTATAAAAAACTTTTACTGAAAGTTATGTTTTGAGGAAATGTTTATATGGTTTCACTTGTAGGACCATCTCTGTGACCACTCAATGGCAAGGTGGTGATGTAAACCTCTACGAGAATCTACGCTGTCACGGCGTACCCTTGGTAACCATCAGCCGCGGCCGCGTGGTCTATGAAAACGGCATGTTTACTTGTGCTGAGGGATCTGGAAAGTTCTACCCTCTACGAACCTTCCCAGACTACCTCTATAAGAAAATGGTCCAACGGGAGAAGGTACTGTACTGTGTTATTTATAATGTTCAGATATTTTGGTATGATATTTGATGATATTTCATTTATATTGAGTTTGCTCAATCTGTGCCCATAGTGTCAGGCACTTAAGGGTGTAGATCGAGCTCCTTACACCGGGGAGATAGCTTCAGTACAGAACTCAGGAAAGAAGGAGACAGGTTCTATAGATGGAGACATGACCTCACGACCTTGTACTCGCCATGGGGGAGTGAGAGACCTGCACGAGTCCAGCTTTAGTTTGTCTGGTACAGTAACCTGATACAGATGTCATACCTTAATAACAAAATCATTCTGTCTTGATGTTTTTAGCGTTTATTGAATAAAATCATTGTATATTTAATTTAGGACAACCATTTATTTTCAAGATATATTTATACATGATGTACAGGCGACTGACTGGTTTTCTATTGAGGGTTGCTTAATTATGCCACAAAATATTGTTTAATTATATAAGTTATGAATAACTTTAATAATAACTTAAGCATTTCTTGACCATATTGGTGAAATCTTCAGTTTGGTAAATAGATTGTGTAGCTCATCACAGATTTTGTTTTATTTCTTATAGGTGCACAAATTGACGATAACATTCCAAAGAGAGCCTCCGCCAGGATTTTGGCGCCACCTGGCGGTAGATCCAGCGGAATCTGGTAACTCTTTAGAGAAGCACTTTGAAAAATTCTGAAGTAGACACCTTGATTTTTTTGACAAACGTGACATCCCATTAAAATTATTTAATTTAACCACTTGCTACTTAACTCCACTGTTTTTATATGTATATGCGTATAAGGTAACTATATTTGTCTGAAAATTGGAAAACAAGGTATGAGTCAGAGAGGCTTGTGAAAGATTTGGTAATAAAAAAAATATCAGGGTGTTATGTTCTTTATGAATAAAATTGTGAAGGTTGTGTTTAACAGTACAAGACACAGACTATTTTACAAATAGTTTTTGTTAATGCATCATTTTACATATGTTACATTTTAAAGTATTCTTAAGTGAGCAAATTAACATTTGTTTAAGGATGGGGAATTATTTTGTTTGTGTTGCTTTTCATGGCTAGCAAATATGAACCATTGTAAAGTTTTAAAAATAATTTATCTGTTTTAATGTGTTGGCAGATGACTATACATTTACCTCAGTGTGTTAACTCTTGAATTATACTTATGTTCAATAGCACCCTGCCTCTCTACACTAACAACCCATAATCAATTGGCAACTATTTTAATACATTTTTGCTCTGTGTTGAGTCCTTCTTGACACAGCCAATTAAGTTGTGCAAGTTATTTTCATGCCATTGGTTTATGATAAAACCACTTTATTTGATGTGGATTGTATTGCTTAACCCTTAAAAAACATTGTAATAATCATTAAAAAAATGTTAATGTTGTTTACAAGCGCTGTGCTCCTAAAATGTGAAATAAGGATGATATTATTTACAATGCCACATATCAATTTGTCTACATTAGTGAAACTGACACCTGATTGATCCAACACTGCAGTTTTAGCTTGTTATTCTATAAGTCTTCATTCTCTTAGCACTTAAGAGTTATATCAATACCAACATTTTTCATTGTGTCTTTACAATCTTTCTTGAGTAACCAGTTGAAACATTTAAAGCATTAAACTGTAATTGTGATGTAATAACGTTGGTTCACTGAAAGATTACCACTGTGCATTGATACAGAAACATGGTTCACTTCTGATCACAACTACGATACAAACACCAGTTAAAAGACTGCTAACCGAGGCACGTGTTTATTTTGTACATGTTTGTATAAGTTATTCCAAGCACTTGTGTTCAACTCAATGTTACAGTGACACAAACATTACTGTGGAAAGAGCATTTCTGTCATTGCTCAATATTCATGTATATTTTTATTGTGGATTTTCAGTGTGTTTTTCAATTTTCTAAAATGTGCCGTGTATGCACTACAGTTGTGCGAATTAACATATGTTGATCTTGTGAAAAGTGCAAATAAAGCCCCCAAAACCTCCGTTAAGTGTGTTTTATGAACAGAACATTCAGAAGGGACTTGTTAAGAGGAAGATCTTGCGCTTATGCCTGTCATATTTTTAAATTACTATTATGCCACAGTCTTCATAAATAATAATTTACAAATATTGTATTTAAATATTATATAGTAAAGTTCACAGGAGTAACGAAGATAACAAAGTAGGTCGTCCTACTATATTTGTCAATGTTACTAGTAAAACTAGTAACAGTCAACAAATCACAGACAAAAAAGCACGTCTCCTTTAACGTGGTGGAGCGCACGCGCACTAATCGCCAGTGTGTTGCAGGCGCTATCGGGGGCGGCCGTAACTAAGCAGCGCTGCATATCTGGCAACCCACCGCAGCAGTGGACAGCCCTCGCCTCGGATTTGACAGCAAGATTGCCTTTAGCCAGTGTAATATCAACATTGGGAAGGACGCAGTCAAAATACAGTGAGTAACCCATTTAAAAAAACTCACAAGTCGCCGGAATTAAAAAAAAATAATTGCTTTAAATGTGAACAGTGGACCCTTTTGTCTGTGCTTTACGCATCGACCGTGTGTGTGTGTGTGTGTGTTGGCACAGATATTGTTGCTTGTGTACGGCGGGGCCTGCAGAGGGGGCCGATTACATAGCAACTGTCACAATAATGAGACATTTGTTCAGCGGACCCAAAATTTGACCCATTACTGCAGATTTTAATGCACAGCCTTTAACAGCAAAACGCAAAATTTTCGTGTATTTAACTGACGAAAAGACACAAATATAAATAGTAATATACAGAACGAGTGTAAAGGCCTTTTTCTTCTATAGCGCAACGTGACTGTAACAACATTATTTTAAAAGCACAAAAAAACTTGAAATAGTACATTTTATTCAGCGAATAACGCATTTTACGCCTAAATAGTTGGCTTTGAATTTTTAAGACAATATAAAAGTTTTTATGTATTTTAATCTATTCTATACTGTTATATAAACTATTTTATAATATGTACTATTTTGTCTAGTGTAATATTATATTTTGGTGTATATACACAACTTACTTATTTAAGTTATATAATATTATATTTTGGATAAACATTTTTTTATTTATATAAAACGCACTTTTGCAGATATTTAAGTTATTGATTACTTGTTCTGTCTCTGATAAAATAGCTTTATTGGCCATTAATAGGTACGGTATCTCAGGATATAGAAATAATAAATAGGAACATAAAAGAGCCACACACAATTTGCACATAAAAAAAATAATTAAACATTTTGGTTCCAACGTGGAATATTTGAGATATTTTTACTTAGAAGAAATAGACACAACTGTATTTAAAAAAACAGAAATGGTTTATTTTATCATAAACCTCTGAACCACATAATATTTTTTTCAAGAAATTGTTTTATAGGTTAAACAAAGCAATATTGAAATCTTTGAAAATCACTGCCTATGGTGTATTTGTGTGACCTTGTTTGTCTTCACAGGACATGGCAGTGAATGTATACTCAACATCTGTAACAATTGAAAACCTGAGCCGACATGACATGCTGGCATGGTTGAATGACTCCCTTCAACTCACATACACCAAAACCGAACAGTTATGTTCAGGTGGGTCTTTTATCTCCTCAACTCCTCCCAACTGCACTACAGTACTTTTACTTACACAACAAAAGAGAGGAAAGAAGTTGGACAGAAGAGACTTCAGCTTTACCTTTGATCAGTTTGAAAGATATCATGTAAATTTAATCTGATATACCCATTTGCTCTGTCCTGTAAAGCACAATACACACAGTAAAACAAGCACTACTATGCATCTTGATCAAAGACAGTATTTGAGTAATAATGAATGGGCTCTTTTGACCAATGTTCTTTTTTACTGTTTGTCTTTAGGGGCGGCTTATTGTCAGTTCATGGACATGTTGTTTCCAGGGTGTATTCTTTTAAAGAAAGTGAAATTTCAAGCCAAGCTGGAACATGAGTATATACACAACTTCAAAGTACTGCAGGCAGCTTTCAAAAGGATGAATGTTGACAAAGTTTGTGGCTTTTTGCATGTTTTGCCCTTTTTACAAGTTTGAATTGCAAAGCAGCTGCACTGAATTGTGAGAGTAGTATTTATTGATAAAAAAATAATAAACACACAGGTGCTTGTCAAACTTTATGATAACATATATGTAAATATTTAGAGTTTATTTCCAAAAAGAGAAAACTCAAAATTTTCAAAAATCACATTTTTATTATAAAATTTAGAAATGCAATAAATAAATTATAATAAATGATTTTCATAAATAACAATTTATAATAATATTTTTATAAATTCATTAATTTATTTCTAACCTTTTTATTTTCCCGTTCTGTCGTCCAGGTAATACCAGTGGAAAAACTAGTGAAAGGAAAATTCCAGGACAACTTTGAATTCATCCAGTGGTTTAAAAAATTCTTTGACGCCAACTATGATGGAAAAGAGTACGATCCGGTGCAAGCCAGACAAGGCCAGGATGTGGCACCTCCACCAAACCCAGGTGAACACTTTTCCCACAAACCCAAGAGAACTGGTCCCTCAGGTAACATCAACATTCTGTCACACCTTGCATTGACTGCTGAGCTTCTGCTAATAGAAAGCGTGCTCCGCAAAGCAGCTGGTTATGCACGGTCTTCTGAATGATTAATCCATGCCAAACCTTTCAACGATGAGAAAACAATAAACAGTCAATATTACAATGGCACATCTGTGTTACTATGTATGTAAACATTTTAATACAAGAAATGCTTTTCAGATTTCACAACTAACAGATTTTAAGAATCAGTTCTTGAAATTATTTTATTTTGCTTAGGGCTGGGTGATATATTGAATATTAATTATTAATGCGCTTTGCACTTGGCTATTAAAGTGTGCTTGCAAAAAGGAATATTCCGCCCAAAATTTCAAATTCTTTCATCAGTTACTTACCCAATGTCATTCCAAACCTTTATGAATTTTTGCAGAACACCGAAGAAGATATTTTGAAGAATGCTGTTTACTAAGCAATATTGCCCATATAGACTTCCATCGTTTCTCAAAATATCATCTTTTTGTGTTTCACAGGAAAAAATCAACTTATACATGTTTTGAATGCCATGAGGGTGAATAAAATATGACAATTGTATTATTTTGGGGTGAACTTTCCCTTTAAACTTCAGTAACAAAAAGTTGATAAGCTTGATTCATTTATGTGAATCAGGTTAAACTTTACAGTCCAATAAATCTAATGAAAACTCTGATTCACAGATAAATCTGTGTCATTACTCAAAAAAAATTCTCAAACCAGCACTTTCATACAATAAAACAGCAATATGTTATATCTTTATATATTTTTTATATTTAATACTATGTATTATTTGCCCATAAAAAAAAGATTTCAGAACACCTCACCCTCCTTTGTTTCATTTAAGGCACAGTATGGAAAACATACCTTGAATTGTTTCTCTGAAAGTATTCCATATTATAAATATGAATATAATTTCATAAAAAAATGCTTTGGGTTCTATCACCCATCTCTAGTGCATCTCAGTGTTCTCTCGTGTGCTGCCAGAATCAGTGCTTGCTTACTGCTATTTTGCTCAGTCCTATTCATCCCTATAAGTTTATGACCCCTAAATTCCATATTGATCATTGTAAATGTATATTCATTGTAAATGTATATTCCCCTAAAGAGAGCCTTTTATTTTAACAGCCAAGGAACTGAAGCAGACACATAGTCCTCCGAGAGGTATAAAAGCAGTTGCGGACAACTGAGTGCTTTTGGGATGTCATTGGGGTGGATCGGGAATGTGACCTCTATCTAGTCTGTCCTTACATTTCGTCACACTTCTCTGAGTTTGGTTAAACCTGCCAAATATAAAGCGGTTGAAGCAGTTAATGTTTGAACACATGCTGGCTTAACCAAAGCGTTGAGGTCACGAGCCGCCCCTGCTGGAGCTTGTTAAAAGCTGATATTTCTAAAGCTTAACGCTGTAGTTTAATGAATACATGTGTTTAACATGGATTGATTTGTACAGTATGCTGTGTTCGCCAAGTACTTGTCTGTTTATTATACAGTATAGCTAAAAGGCAAACGTCTCCAATTTCAGGGCCTCAGAGAACATCGCCAACAGTACCCAAAAATATGCCCACACCACAGAGGGTGACCACCACCATAAGGAAGAATCCCACACATGCCAGAAACGGGGGCAGTGATGCTGAAATCATGGAGCTTAATCAACAGGTAGAGTCCCTGGGAGGGTAAGAAAGCCTTACTCTACCTTGAAATACTTTGGATTTCTTTAGAAATACAAACTTGTGTAGAGAGAAAATTGAGGTAACTTTATACTGCAGTTTATTGGGGATTGTTTAGAAAAGCCTCCTGATCTTATCCTTGCTAATATAGAGGAAATCAAACATTTATTTTGTGGTTTTCTAAAAATAAAATGGGAAATGATTAGTTGATGTCATCATAACAAGCATTTTTTGCCCCAAAGGAATGAGCATGTTCTGATGAGCATTGTCTTACCATGTGTTCTTTGTCCTTTGCTCTTTCAAGTTAATGGAGCTGAAGTTAAGTGTAGACGGTCTGGAGAAAGAGAGAGATTTTTACTTCAGCAAACTTCGGGACATTGAACTGATCTGCCAAGAACACGAGAATGAAAACAACCCTATTATAACCGGGATAATTGAAATCCTGTATGCCACAGAGGTAAAGTACCACATGGCTTTCTATATCAATGAAACATATACAGTATATGTCCAAAACCTCCTGTTTACTGCGTTGATAGGCTGCTTCCCTTTAAGGCAGCATGATAAACAGTGACCCATGTGCTGTGTTGCGTGTTACCAGTAACTAAGTAATTAGTTACTGTAATTTAATTTCTTACCCCTTGAAAAAGTAAAGTGGACACACGTTATTTAAGTCCAATTCTCGGTATTAATTAACCATTAACTATGACTTTTGACTCAGTAAACGACTAATTTGTTGCTTATTAATAGTTAGTAAGGTAGTTGTTAGGTTTAGGTATTAGGTAGGATTAGGGAAGTAGAATATATACTTCATTTCGTTACACTGTACTTGTATATGTGTAATGACAATAAAGTTGAATCTAATCTAATCTAATGTGGTCATGTTGAATATGTGCTGTATAAGTACTAATAAAAATGCTAAAATAATGGGCATCTAATAAGCAACTAGTTAAAAGTGAGAATTGGTCCCTATACTAAAGTGTTACTCAATAGTGAAATTGCCTACTTAATTCAAAGTCTTACTTTAAAATCAAAACATTTGTAGGTAATACTTTGGTCAGTTAATAATACTACTTTATGTAGTTTTATATTATTTACTTGAGTGAATTAAAAGAGCCGTTTCAATTCTATCATTGAATCACTTAACTAATTAAGGTTGAAGTAGGATATAGAAAGTTATTAGTAATAAGTAATAACATATTGTTTGGAGAGAGTAATTTGTACATTAATCGAATTACACTATTGAATATGTAATAAGTAACTTATGTAATTCGTTACTTTTTCAGAGTAACTTGCCCAACACTGCCAATGTGTAACAAATATTGACTAACAATTGGTTTCATGCAAGCGTGTTGTTAAACTAATAACACAATAATCTGCATTTCATTTCAAAATGCATTTCAAAGACCAATATAGAGAACAATAGTCAATATTAGTTCTTAAGTTTTTAAGCAATTAAAGTCATTTCAACTTACTATTTTAAGTGATTAAATTCATGTAAGTTGAAACATATTTTGACGAATTTAAAACATTTAGTTGAATTGACTTGTAAAGCCAATTTGATTGTACTTAGAAACCTCATTTTCTTCGTTGAACTCATGCAAAGGCATTCTGGAAATGTTTTTCGAGTATTGAATTTGGTTTAAATTAATGAATTTGGCATGTAACTGTAGATGGCAGCATGATTGCTCAATTTTGGAACTATTTTATGCAAAAACGAATACAATGTTTGATTCAAATAATCCAAAAATAATCATTTTTCATACAGGACGGCTTTGCACCCCCAGACGATGATGAAATAGATGGGGAGGCCCACTTGGATCAGGATGAATTCTGAGCATTCACTCTTTAACCTCATCGTGACCCTTCATCATATCCTCCGCCCGCCCTTTTTGAATGACCCCCCCCCTTTACCGCACACAGTTAATACCCCCTTAGGCTTCCCACAAATCTTTGGGCTCACCATATACTGTATACTCTATGTTGGTTTCCTTCCTCGATGGATTATTCACTACATCTGTACCAACTAGACATTAGCACCGTTAGCACACACCTTTAGCCGTCTCAGCATGTTTTACATATCGACGTGAGAATGAACAAAAGAAAGGTACACAGTTTGTGGGTAGCACAACGGACTTAAATATGTAAATATTGTGATGGAAGATAATTTTTTGCAAAAAAAGGAAATGAAGAAACTTGTTGCCTGGAATGCAGTTAGTCATCGTCTTACAAGTTTTACTTTACTACGAGTCTGTCTTGGATCCGTTCAGTATGGAATGGTCATTTTACATCATCCGTCTGTGTTTTCAGCCTCAATCTGCCTTTCTCACCAGCTAGTCACTTTTAGTAACTAAAACTATTGGGACTGTCAGGAAAAATCCTAACAATATCAAGGGTATTGATCTTTTATACACTACATGCAAAGATGTGATGTCAAGGTCAACTTGATAGTGACTAAATGATGGAAAAGTAGGACTACATTAAAGGAAGTTCACCTTCAAAATGAATATTCGGTCATAATGTCATAATGTCACGCTCTTGTCATTTCAAACCTGTTTGACTTTCTTTCTTCTGCAGAAAACAAAAGAAGATATTTTGAAAAATTTTGGTGACAAAAAACATCGGCCCCCATTGACTTGCATTGGTATTGTGTCCGTAGTCAACGGGCACCAGCTTTTTTTGGTTGCCAACATTTTTCAAATTATCTTCTTTTGTGTTTTGCCGAAGAAAATCACACAGGTCTAAAATGACAACAATGTGAGTAAACCATGACAGACTCTTCATTTTGAAAGCTTAAGGGGTAAATTTGTACTATTTAAACTAAATATGTCTGGGCCAGTGACAGAGGTACAATATTTGAAAACGAAAGGACAAAATTCTGTAAAAAGACAACAGTAACTTTAAGAATGACGCAGGTTGTTTTGCTTATACCCAGTGAGCATGTGAATGTTATACATTGACAGTTTATGAGTGATTGTTGGTAAATCACCTTAATATTACATTTTACTTCATTTTCCATTGAATGAAAAAGAGAAACTCACCACATGGATGGAAAGTGGTTTTACAGTGATTTTCAACAGCATTGAGTATGAGGAACAATACCCGTCGCACAAGTGATACTACTGAATAAATGATGTCATCTCAAATTGAACTGACGTTTGCTGCTAGTGTTGCTGCATTTATGTTTGTGTATTTATTTTGCTCAGCTATTGAATAGCGTACGGGCTGTACATTTCTTACTGTATATCCTATCCGATTTGTACAAGGCCATGATCAAAGCAAACAGAAATGCTATATGCCAAAATCATTGGATTGTTTTACCTTTACAGAGTGAATCTGCTTTTCGTTTTCCCCCAAGTCATCTTGTATTGTCTCAATATGGCCACAGCTGTGTTTGCAACTTTTTTGAGGAAATAAAGATTTATTAAAACTAGATTGTCAACTTATTTATTAAAACTGCATATCAGATGGGTCAGAAAAAATGGGCAGTCACTGATTTCAATTGCTACAGGTATTATAGCAAGGTCAAAAAAGGGAGAGCTCTGTGTGTCTACATTTTAATAACATTATCATCTTAAATATTATGTGATGACTAGTTTCTAATTAGGCTACATATTTATTTTTGTGTGAAATAATTTTATTTCTGTGAAATTTACATAAATACTTACAGTCCTCAACATAAACTACAGTGTGACCAGGTCAGTTTCCACAGAATTGGTTTATTTAGAATTTGCATATTTTGAGTTCTGCTATCATTGAGCTGGTTTGGTTACACAAATCTGGCAACCCTCTTCTTCGGAAAGTCAGACACTGTAGTTAAAAATACAGTATCATCACTAATATGGGAACTTAATTTAGAGATATCAGGTAACAAGACGGACAGATTCTGTATAGTGACGTTCATTACACAGACACCAACCACCTGCTACCTTATAATCACGCAACAAAGTACGCATTCAAAAACACTCGAGCACGAGATCAACCGGAGGTACAAAAGCAGTATTTAACTGTTAAGACGTAGGACTTGCAGAGGTCACTGACCCCACAGGAGACATAGGTACATAAAATGCTGACGTTGTGATACCAAATATCAGATACATAACAGCTGTCAAACTTGCACACGAGCTTTGCATGACGGAGCACCAAACAATACCACACCTGTCAACCATCAGACAATTAAACGAGCTGAGACGCGCTTACGTTACGTTACGTTACGCAGCGTGACGTTATTGTTCGTCTGAGATTGTTTTTAATTGTTCTTTATGGTGACAAATAACTCTACACGTACTCCAAAATGGTGAGCGTAAGCTATAAAACATCAATGGTGGTTGCCGTAGAACATTTATTCTCACTCAAAATCAGTCGCTTGTTTGACAAACCAGTTTTTATTGAATTACGTTTCTTACTTTCTCCCTCCTCACAATTCTGTTTTGGAAAAGGTTCGTCCACTCAGTCAAGATCATAACAGTTTCAGAGCCAAAACTCTGAAAGGAAACGCCATCGGTCTCAATATGGTCGGAATAAGAAGGATATTAACGTGAGTAAATTTTAAAGCATAGTTATCAGAAACATTCATATAAATACGCGACTGCTGTTTATATTAGTCTCTGTCTTTTTGGACCTGCCGAAATCTAACGTTAGGCCTGAAACCGAGAGCCAAACCAAACTCTTCACACCGTTTAAACAACGATTCAACTACGCGCTTCAACCCACCTGCTGGAGGAGTGAGTTAAGGTTTGACTAGTTATCATATTCACAGTCAATTCAATTGTACTATTAAATAAGGAAATTAAATGAATGAATTGTGTAGACATGAAAATAGAGATAAGTCGCTATATCTTGACTGGAGACAGTTTTGTCTTTATAGGAAAAACATATTCAACAATGATTCTGAAGGTAAGGCAAATTTATTGCTACATTAAGCTCGTTTGTGCTTTCTTGCATTGTTTTTCTGTTGCTTTACTGTATGGGATCCGTACAGATGTGTTGTATTGTAATAAAGAAAAGAAGACCACCGATGCATTTTCGGATAGTGTGTTGGAGAGCAAACCTGAGGGCCTCTCTTTTATTTGTAAAACGGGCAACTATGAGGACGACTTGTTATCTTTAGAGATCCAAATATACTGTACTATCATTTTTTTGTCTTTATACAAGGTTTATCGACCTAGTTCACCCCAGCTGGTTGTCTTTTTGTTGCAAACAGATCCCATTGTGAATCACAAGAAAACCAGATGTGACACATTTATTCAAGAGGAATCCCAAAACGAACAAACTAAACGCAAGCATCGAATGAGAGACAAGGTATGGAAAGAGTGATTGACTGCGCAGAATATTTGTTCCAGTTTCTCTTCTGATTTTTGTATGGCCAATTTCATGTGAATTCTACTACAGATGGGAAATATTATCTGTCGTGAGAGAGCGAAGAATCCCAAAACCAGGAAGGCAGAATCTCCAGAAAAGCCGAAGAGAGATGCTGCTGAAAAATTGAACAGACTTGTACTTAATATCAGATGTTTAAAAATTGGAACATTGACTAAGATTTTCAGAAGCTTTGACACACTGACCACCCAATGCATGGTAGTAATATTTTTGAGTATTTTGAAGTTCAGTTAGAGTACCTGTCAAAAGTTTGGCCCTGTATTGTACATTTTATAATAATTGTCTGCAAGACCACTTTTATTATGACAAAAAAATTCAATCAAGTTTCCAAACTTGAGTCCAAACTGATATGCGTTTCTTCTACAGTTCACAGTTAATTACATTGAGATTGCAAATCAAGGTAAGACAATGTACATATTAGTTCACTTTCACTCTGACACTTAAAAACAGAGAGCTAAACAATTATAAAGTATGAATAACGCCTTAGTAGCATTCTGCAAGTTTCTTAAAAATGTATGAAAGTGATGTCATTTAAAATGATAGTTCTCCCCAAAATTAAAATTCTGTCATATTTTACCCTCTTGTCATTCCAAACCTGAATGAATTCCTCCTTCAGAACACAAATGAAGATATTTTGAGCAAAGTTGGTAACCGAACAACGTCTGTACCCATTGACATGGTTTAGTGTCTGTACAATAGAGGTGTATGGGTACCACCATCGTTTTCGGCCCCCCCCGTAATATTTGCGATCCTGCATTTCGTACCAATGTGCTTTGTTACTAACCACCACATTTCCTAACCATCACTAACAGTACGAATAGAAGCATCAGAGGTTACCAGTTGTGAATGGTGCACAGTGCAGAAGCTGCCGTCACTGTTTCTGCAGACAACACCCACGGCGAGTCACTGTCTGCGAGCCCAGATCGCATATGATGTGTATGAAGACGATTCACTGGCGTGGTATGACTGCCAGAGCAAGAGTGAGATATAATGACAAACCATCTGCACTTGCACATCAGCACTCAATCCCTTATGTAGCATGATTAACCAGCTCATTTGTTTCTTTAAAATCTCTACTCAGATCAAGAAGAGAGATACATAGCCCTTATTTTTGAGAGGGAGCTCACATTCCCAGAGCAGCTCATTCTTGAGGAAATCTTCATAGAGATTGGCAGGAGCAATAACATCTGCAACTTTCCAGCTAAGCTGTCATATGAAGAAGCCTACAATAGGCTGAAAACACATAACCATGCTCCAAAACAACAGGTTGGTCATGAAATTTGTTTAAATTTTCATCTACTCTGGCACTCTCATGGCACTTAAGCCCGAAGAGGATGAACTTCCTGTCATGAGTCAGGTTTCCTTCTTTCTATTACATTTCCTAAGAAAGCACTGGGTAAACCTTTGCAAGTCCGTGATGTAAGAGCGCAACATCATCATCTCCAGTTGTTGAGCTGTCTCTCTCTTAACATTCAGCAGGCTTCTGTGACACTTTCAACCTCTCCTGATGCCACTAGATGTGAAATCGCAACCCTCAGTGTTTCAGACAGCGATGAGGATTTGTTAGAGATCCCCTCATTGCCTGTTCACAAAATCAAAAAGTTGGTTGGCTGCTCTAAACTTTTTTTTTTTTTGATGGAGATTATAGTTCTTTTATAGAATACTCTTTATTTTCAGACTGGCTGTTTACCCCCCTCCACCAGCCAAGGGAGGTATAACCATCACAGAAGAGGACCTAAACTGCCTGGACGAAGGCACATTTCTAAATGATGTGATAGTAGACTTCTATCTGAGGTTAAAGTTGGAGAAGTGAAAATAAAAATCGTCTTTGCCGCTTTGCTGATGTTCTCCTCAATGTTCTCCTGATGTTCCTCAGGTTTTTGGTCTGCGAGCAGCTAAAGAGAGAAGATGCTGTTGATTGCCAAGTGTTCAGCTCTTTCTTCTTCAAGCACCTAACTCGTGAAGATCACAAAAGGCCTCCAGGTTTATCGTATGTAAAGAATATCATTGTGAAATAACTTGAAGTCCAAGACCTAAATGTGCTTTGTATAAACAATGAACACACTGTTCCACAGCATTCAAGAGCTGAGGCATAACCGGGTGAAAACATGGACCAGGCATGTGAACATTTTTGAGAAGGACTTTATTTTCGTCCCGATTAATCAAAGGTGAAAAATGCTATCAGTGCGTTGTTTTTTTATGTCTGAAATCCCAGAATCACTCTGGTTATGATTCTTAAATGTTCTTTATGAATTTGGCTTGTTAAATAAAGATTAACCTGAACACCTATCATGTACAATGTCTCCTAAGGGCTCACTGGTACCTGGCTGTTATCTGTTTTCCTGGCCGGGTTTCACCAACCAGTGATTCAGATGTGTGCGTCAGCGGACATTCAGCAGAATGTTTCTGTGATCAGTCTCCACCCAATCCCATGTCTCTCTTCTACCGTCAGGGATCTTCAGAGCACAACACCAAGTTGTGTCAAACCGTAGGTAATATAGAAAGAGAGTGAGATGGAAAGTGCTAAATTAAGCTTGATTGAGAATGACAGAGTAACACCTTTTTATTTGATGCTGTGTTTGTTTATGCATCGAAGTGTACTTTTTGGAACTGCTTTTGTTGTAACCACATAATGTAAACAGTTTTTTTTAAGGTATGCTGTAAACATGCGATTCAGTTATTTTTATTGGTAATCTCAGCGTACTTATCACATTTTGAGCCAGAACTATTCCTTTCTGAGGCTTTTTGTCCAAATGCAGGTGACTTGAGTTTTGGATTGGACTCAGATGATGATGATGATAGCGCAACCATTCAGGTAATGGGATTACTCCACTAATGCACATTGGCAAAGCAGTGTGTATGCATGGTTAAAAGTTTTATTTTTTATAAATACTAGTGTAGGGGAATTCCAGTTATCGATGTGACCTTTTGGTAAAAACTTCCAATGAACTGTTAACCCTCAAAGAAGGTATTTATTTCCAGTGTACAGAACCATCTATTAATGGAGTCCAGACATTAGAAGAATATCAATCTATTCACAACTTTTCTATTTTAATAAAATAAAATAAACGTGTTATGGATGTGACAAAAAGAACACTGTTTTCCTTACTTTGTAGTATTTTTGTGAATTAAAATTCACAAACCAGAAGCAGTAATACCCAACAAATGGAAAAGGAAACATAAAATAATTATTAAAAAAATCTTTATGGTCCTTTTTATGTGGGATATGGACCATAATGACTGTAACAAGTGAATAAGCATTTAACTATGAATAATCATGCTTGTTAAAAAATGAACGGTAAGATTTATTTTTGCATGGAATTGCCCTATATTATAACAGGCATACGTTTAATACATGCATACAAATCTAGGAAAGAGAAATATTGTTCCTTTCCCAAATTTGACCTTTTCTCTTTTTTCTTACAAGGCTTTTGAGCACACACGTGTTAACAGTAAAAGCAGGGACTCAAAGCGGTGAGTACTCAATTGCTTACTTTCCTCTAAAATAACACAAAATAATGCAATTGTAAGGCCCAGCAGAGAATGCCTTCCTGTTATCCATCACTAGATGGCAGTAACATTAACGTTTTGAATGTTTGATTTCTACCCAGTTATGTCTCTGTTGATAGGCCGTGCATACTTATTATGGACTCCCTTGCCTGCCGATCCAGATCATCAGTGGTGCAGATACTCCAAGAGTAATTATTTTCTATTTTAATGATTGTTGATTACTTTAAGATGACGTTATATACATCATTCTATCCGTATCAGGCAGTCAGTTTTGCTTCTGTAAGTAATGGGATTGTTTACCCCAATAATACGTGTTATATTATTATGCAGTTCCAAACCTGTGTTTAGACTTTTCTTTCACACGTCAAAAAAGTATGTGTGTGTTGCTGACAGCATTCTTCAAAATGTCTCCTAAATCTAAAGCAACTATACAGTAAATAATAATACTATACATTTTTATTGGATGTGAATTTACATAACGGCAAGTTTGACTATATTCTCTTTTTCTACTTATTATTTCTGGTGTTTTTTTATTTCAAGAACTTTAGTATACAAAATATAAATCTGTGTTGGCAATGTCTGTAAAAGATTATTAAATAACACAGAATATTTACATTAATACGTTGGAATAGGAGATTTATATAATATAATTATACCCATTTCTTTTTTATGCGGTTCTGTAAATTAAAGATATTTACAAGAAGAATGGAGGGTAAAAAAGGGCTGTTCGCAAAGTTTTGGAAAGGCTGTGATGGACGGATGGAGTCCCCCTGTCCCACAGCAGGATAACTACACAGATTGTGGCATCTATCTCTTACAGTATGTGGAGAAATTCCTCAAGGTATTATGGTCATATAGTAACAGCTAAAATTCAGCTTGTATTAGGCCTACATGCTTTTAATAGTCTGCTATAAATAACTCATTTATTATTCTTTTTAGGATCCACCTAAAACTCTCTATCCCAGCATGGACCTGAACGACTGGTTTTCACAGAAGACTGTGAAGAAGAAGAGGCAGCAAATCAAACAACTCATTCTCAAGCTTCACAGAGAACAACTGGTTTGCCTTTAGGTCACACGCCTTCTACCGGTCATCCAATGTCACTGCGGCCTCAGCCACTTCATGAATTTGTGCAAGAAATACTGGTCTATTAATTTTTTTTTTATTTGCTTTGGAAATGGTTAATGGGCTTTTGACCTTTAGTAATATGAATATATTTGGAAATATTATCTAAAGTATTCTGTGTTCAGTTAAAATGATAGTCTTTCAAAAATGACTTTACGTTTTTAACCTGTTAAAGGGATACATAAATACTGGAAGGTAACAAAGGTGCCAGTTCTGTTTCATCAGCCTAAAGATAAGATTTTTGTCCTGTGGTCCAAGTACTAAATAAATAAATGTAAATCCGCTGAGAAATGGTTTATGCAAGACTCCCGCCATTCCCTATACTGGACAATAGAATTTTGTCTGTTCTCACAGATAATCAGATTGGTCTGCTGCACAGTCAGGTTCATAAGAGGTCTGACTTCTAATATTTAAACGGAAAGCCTTAATATATTTCTGCGTCCATAAAGGACTTCTGGAGGATAAAATACTGACTCATCCCTTTTGGGATCCAGCTGTATGATGAAAATGAATATGAAACATTTGTTATGAATATTGTACAAAATGTGAGCTTTGATTATTGAAAGCCCCATCGTTTGATTGTGTATAGCAAGATTGTAGAGAACTTATGGTTTTATCCATGGTTTACCACTTTCAATGGCAAGGCAGTGTTAGATGAATCAGCACTGTTTAAATAAAAATACACCTTAATGAATGCATAAGTAGATTCTGCTCGTCAATGATTTCGTTCTTTTGTTTTGCACACAAAATTGAGGAAACATGCCTGTGGAGTGCAGTCAACTTTTTCACCTCTTAGAATGTTCTCCCTGCTGTGTTTTCCATATGAGAAACGCCCTTTATCTCTTAGCTTTATGTTGTTGGGCTTAATGAGATCTTTTGAGGGGATCATGCACTGTTTGTTTGGCTTTGTGGAATCACCCATCTGCCAGCAGGCCGTGCAGCATATGGAATGAGTTCAGTGTTTCAGAGGGATTGTTTAACTTTGTGATAGGTGCATCTTAAATGCTGAATTTTGGTGTTCGACTTGCTGACAATAAGTAAATGATTTGCCTTATATATAAATAATTGTTTTAGGAGAATTTGGAATCTTTATGCAGCGCTTTTTCTCATACAATGAGATCATTATTGACATGAGTGCATAAGCATGGGCTGTCAAACACCTAAAGTATGAAAGTATTACTTATGCACATAAATCTAGTTTGGTATAAAAGCTTATAATTTCTTACTGAATAATTATTTTAATGTTTTTAAACTTTGAATGTGAGATTATGTTCTCAATTCAACCCTTGTGTGCCCAATTGTGAAACTGAATTGTCACTGTTGTTGTGCAGTCTCCAGTATTATAAGTAATTCTAGTCAACCAGAGTGTCTGTAATAACCACATTTACACTCATTAGACTTGATGTTTTTAGGAAACATTATGAGATCACAATAACACTTGTCATCCCTATAATGCCTGTAAATGAAGCAAGCTATTTTTCCCATCTATCTGTTCCCTGTTGTTGTGTTAACGGAATACTGTATGTGCTCTGGTACACCTGTTTTTATCTATGCTGTTCTCATGGGAAATGCAAGCCAGTGTGCCATTAAATCTAATTAATAGTGTTTCTTCAGGCACACCAGATGAGAAAAGGACATAACTGTACTCCTGTTTTAACCGGTTTAGTCATTAATAGTCTCACGGCTGAAATGGTTTCTGCTATTGAAATCATTCTTTCTGAAAGAATTGATGTTTGATTTTGTCATAGAGAAATTTGGGTGTATCATAACAATTCTTCATGATTATGCAAGGCTGCTTCAAGCTATAGGCTTACGTGTATACTGTTAAAGTGTATGGAAGAGAAAAATAAGTAGGTCTTTGAAAGTCTTTGAGCTGAAAACAATGTTTTTTTTATCTTATAGCTGTTTTGCTCAGAAATTTGAGACAATGCCACGTAGAGACATATCAGGTATCCTAATTAGATTTACAAACACAAAGTCTGCTTTCAATGAAGTATTGCATTTCAACTTAGGAATACTTCTGAAAGTTTTGAATTACAAGCCCCTAAAAAATGTATGAATCTCCAGTTTGTATCAGTTGCTCACCTTTTAGTAACCATGGGAATCCAGTGGCCATCTCTTGACTTTCTCTTCATCACTTAAATTACATATTTTACATCAGTAACACTTTATCAAGAATAAAGTCCACAAGGAATTCTGCTTTGAGTAGTATTTTATTAACCATTAACACATGGCTTGTGACATACTGTTTGTAAGCTTTAGTATACAAGATTCAAGGCTCTTTCTTAGAGCAACATGGATTTTCTGGTACCAAAGTATACAGTATATACTAATAAACAATATTATATTATTTAGCCCCAATACTAAGTAATTTGTGTGAAAGGGAAAAGAGAATTTTTATTTACTTAGGTGTAGCAAGAAGGTATGCAAGGGAGTTTGTAATGTTTCCTTTGTTTTTTATCAACTTTCTTTTTTAGTAAACAAAAATGAAAGGTATGGATCATTAAATAATTAAATTAGTGAATTGCTTTATCTAAAAACCTAGTCACCTGCCTACCCAGACAGCCTTTTGAGGTGTCATATAATGCCAAAAATCCCATCACGCGCCTATGACAGCCAAACAACGCTGCACGCGCTCGAGATGCTCGAAAATGCTGTCTAGGTAGTGAGTTCACTGGGTTTTGACAGCAACAGTGTGTCGGCGCTCGTACGTGTCGCCATTGAGGTCGCTGTTATTCCTCTGAGCGTCAGTCTGCAGCCGGACACAGAGGGGAAGCACAGCGGCTGTGGAAAGGGAATATTTTTTTACATCGAGGCAATCTGTCACCGCTAACCGGGACAGGCTGTCGCTTCACTGTCCACGAAGTCATCCGCTTTTACAGGACATACACATACTGTGAGTTACTTTTTTAGTTTCTTAATTGTGTGGCTGTGGTTAAGAGCTGATAGAGGTTTGTTGTTAAATTAGTACTTAGTAGCTTATAGAAGCAAGCTAGCATGCTGCTAATAAATAAATCCCTAATGTTTCTAATGGTATCAGGTACATTTCTCATGCCATCTCTGTAACTACGAGCTAACTGTGTGTTTAAATCATTTTAAATCTGTCGAAATAATTGTAATATCGACTTTAGCCTAACGTTATGTGTAGTAGACTACTATAACATTTTTTTTGTGGTGTAATGTTAGTTCTTAAAGCTTCGTGTGTGTTGGAAATAGTTTACTTAATTGAATCCTTTGCAGACTTTAGGTGTATTATTTTAAACTGTAGGCTAGTTTTCTTACGACTAGCGGCCTGTCTAACAAAGTTCTCAAGAGCGGTGTTTTGAAGTCGGCTCTTGTAAAATCACAATGAGCGAGTAAATAATCTTTAACTGTTATGAAGTGGTTAACGTTATTTATTTCCCTTTCATTCACATGAATGGCGGATGCTTTCGATGACTTTCAACTGCGGTTTGCGCATGCGCGGCTGTGTTTAAACGTGTGTGGTTAAACGCTGTATTGCTTTCACCTTTATAATCTCTCATAGGACGAAACAAACGTAATGTAAATGACATTTACCTGCTCTTGTATACTGTCCCACCTTTAATGTTAATTATGCTCCATTCAAAGCATTTTAATAATTCTTGTAACACAACCTTCTCCGCTCATTTGAGGTTTATTTAACCAGTTGATTCCTATTTAAACACAAATTTGAATATTTATAGAACCCAGCAAAAGCACAGTAAAATATTCGCTTTGGAAAGACCAACTGTGGTGGCCTCTTTGCATCCTGGAGCGTCCTGTTTTCCATATCTTCTGGCTACGAAGACAGCCAGAGCAGAGGAAGGAGGGGGAGGTATACTGTATGAGCAGTACAGGAAACTCAAACAGCCCTTTGACCCCAAGCCATCTCCTATGGCAACCTCTGTACTACAGCTGTCACCATGCATTGAATAATGTACAGTGCTATTACTCCTCTGTCTCTGAGAATGCCTTACACTATGATGAGATGTTTATTTAGATGCCTGAAGAACGATTGGCCAAAAATGTGACTGTCCTGGTAAAGTGTTGTTCACCGTTTTGTTGCTATTTTGGTTCTTGTATGATGGACTTTATCTCAGCTTGGCTACATGTTACCTTAAAATGTAGCTTCTGAGTCTGAACTTTACTCCAGACTAGATCAGGGGGTTTCAAACGTTATGATGCATGCCAAGGACTCCCAAATAAGATGAACCTATTGTGAGAGACCCCTTTCTAAAATACATAAGATTTTTATATGTGAGGAAACATTTGAACTTGGTTAGATAAATTGTGAATGTGGTATTAGAAAGGCAACAAATTGTTTCCAAACTTAAATACATGCCCATAGTTGTAGGACGTATATAAAGTTGCGTGAAAAAGTATTTTCCCCCTTCCGGATTTTTTGTTTTTTGCATATTTGTCATGCTTAAATGATTCAGATCATCAAACAAATTTTTACATTACTCAAAGAAAACCAGAGTAAATACAAAATGGAGTTTTTAAAATGGAATAAAAATTGGTTTTTAATATGGTTTAATTTATTAAGGGAAAAAACAATCCATACATTTCTGACCCTATGTGAAAAAGTAAATGATGAATTAACTGTGATGAATTGAATAACTTTGTTAAAATTCACTAGCCACACTTGAGCCTTTATACTGCCAGACCTGTTGAATCAAGAAATCCCTTTAGTAGAACCTGTTTGACAAACTGAAGTAGTCTAGAAAATCTCAAATAGCAACAGATCATGGCGCGATATAAAGAAATTCAAGAACAGATGAGAAACCATGTAATTGAAATGTATCAGTCTAGAAAGGGTTACAAAGCAAGCGAACCACAGTGAGACAACGACGACTCGTCCAGGAGGAAATAAAAGATTCCAGAACAACATCTAAAGAACTGCAGGCCTCCCTTGCATCAGTTAAGGTCAGTGTTCGTGATTCCACAATAAGAAAGATACTGTGCAAAAATGCCATCCAGGGAAGAGTTCCATGGCGAAAACCACAGCTGACTAAAAAGAACACAAAGGCTCGTCTCGAATTTGTTAATAAACATCTTGATTATCCCCAAAACTTTTGGGCAAATATTCTGTGGACTGATGAGATAAAGGTTGAACTTTTTGGAAGGTGTGTGTCAAGTAACATCTGGCGTAAAACTAACACAATATTCATAAAAAGAACATAATACCATCAGTTAAACATGGTGGAGGTAGTGTGATGGTCTGGGGATGCTTTGCAGCTTCAGGACCTGGACGACTGGACATAGTTGATGGAACCATGAATTCTGTGCTCTACGAGAAAATCCTTAAAAAGAATGTCTGGCCATCGATTTGTGACCTTAAGCTTAAACGCACTTGGGTTATGCAGCAGGACAATTATCTAAAACACACCAGCAATTCCACCTCTGAATGGCAAAAAAATAAAGATTTTGGAGTGGCCTAGTCAAAGTCCGGAACTAAATCCTATTGAAATGCTGTGGCATAATGTTTGAATTTTTATTTCCCTTAATAATTAAAACCATCATTTAAAAACTGCATTTTGTATTTACTCTGGGTTTCTTTGTGTAACATTAAAATTTGTTTGATGATCTGGATCATTTATGCATGACAAATATGCAAAAGAATACTTTTTCACAACACTGTAACCTTGAAGATAATATTTTTCAATTCCGATGTTTTTGTATTGTAGCAGGTTTCCCCTTGAACTTGAATAATAAATTATAGTGAGAAGCTCACTAGACAGATACATATATACACTATGCATATAGCGATAAAAGATCAACAGAAATGAATGTCCAATTTTTTCTTTTTCTGGGCACCCCTTGAAACCTTCTGGAGGCCCCCTGTTAGACACATAATTAATTGTTTTTATAATGTACCTAATTTGTATCTTTATTTTAATATTCAACAATATTTACTGTACATGTTGCTTCTTTGGTGTGTAGGCCCTTAGTTAATTTTTTTTTCTTCGGCTCCATTACTTTCAGCCGTTTTAGTAGCCCAACGATTCTGCTTACTTCTCCCGATCTACATAGATTCACGTTTGACAAACTCTGTGAATTATTTTCACGTTGAAGATTGAACATGGTTAAGGGGGTATTTCAATTAAAACAAAATAGAGGCCTGGTTTTACAGACAAGGCTTAGCTTAAGCCAGGGCTATATTTTACTAAAATTAGGATATTTAAGTCACTTTTATCAAAATGCCTTATATAAAAAATATTACTGGTGTGCCTCTTGAGACGAAACAATGGCAATTACATCTTTTAAGAGGTCAATGTCAGTACAATTTATTTTCAGTTAAGACGACACAAACTTTCAATTTAGTCTGGGACTAGTCTTAACCCTTGTCTGGGAAACAGGGCAATAGTATATAAGCCTTATAACTGGAAAAGTTATCTAAAAAACAAGTAGGCCAGTTGATTGACATTAAATTGCATTACATCATTTAATTACAAAAACATATTCTGGTAAATGTGTAATTTAGATAAGTTATTTGTATAAATATATGAGATGATAAGATTGTCATTGTAGGTGAGAGGTGTTTTAGGTTATGGTTCTATATCTAGGTCATTAACAATATAGTTTATGCTGATAAGCCTTATAGATGGGTGTGTTTTTTTTAGATGTTTTTTTTTGCACTTACTTTACTGCAGCTTGTTCAGTTTATATCAATCATTTAGCCTGACAGAAATAGTACATATAGCTGCGGGCTACATTTTATTCTTGGAATGCTGTGAAATGAAAGTGAATGGTGAACTCCGGACTTGCCTTTAAGTACCATTACATTTCTCTGTTTCTATTTGAAAGATCATGTGGGTCACACGGAAAAGTAGCTCGTTGCTGAGCATCAGGTTCATGGATTTCATACTGTCCCATTTCTGTAGGTAATTGGTAAACATAAAATAAAATGCATACTGTCTGACTATAATCTCAAAGATTGTACGGTTCAGATCTAACATAAAAATCAATCAAGGTTGTTACAGGGTCACTTTAAATTGAGATTTTTCTGGTCTGAAGAATTCACTTGCAATTAATAAAATGTCTGATAAAGCTTTTGAAAGTAAATATAAAGTCATTCTTATCTTCAAAATATTTAATTCATTTATAAACTGCTCTTTGATTTTGATCCTTATGAAATGATAGATCTAATAACATGTATCCTGTAATAACAGAAAATATTAGAAGAAGTTTGCCATACAAATCACTGCAGTTTTGCCCATATCAAACTTTACAGAAACTGCCCAGAACCGATGATTCTGAGATCAGTACCAGTCCCAGATAGCTCTATGATGAGGTATGCACCAGAACAGAAGAATATACCCATGGCCTGCTTTCAACTCTGTTCCTTTGAAAGGCCTCTCGTGATTGGCACAAATGTACGTCCAAGCTCATTATGGGGTTATTTAGGAGGCTTGACAATAATTGGACCATTGTTGAAGAATCAGAGAATGTGAAACATTGACAAGCAGAACACAGAGCAATTATCACGTCTTGCCTCGCACACCAGATCAACATCTTTGACATGAAGTCTATATGCTTTTACCTCTGTCGGCTGCAGTAAAGATATAGGGATAAGATTTAGGTATTGCTTTTGTAAACTTTGACAGCAAGTCATAGCACCCAGGCCAGTGGATTTATGGTTCATATCGGATATCATGCAGAGCTCAGAATACAAAACCTTATATTATAATAATAAAAGACAGACACTGTAAATGTATTGTTTATTGTACTAGTCTAGTGGTTCTCAACCTTTTCATGGTCGTGCCCCCCTGTAAACCCATTTAAAGAACTGCCACCCCCCCCATACTTCAGACGGAACATTGGGTTTTCAGGGAATGGTCGCGCCCCACCTGCAGTTCCTCTGCGCCCCCCTGGTTGAGAACCACTGTACTAGTGCATTAGAGCACAGAGAGAGATCAGATTAGATCATCAGCTGTTCTTCCAGGAAGTTAAAAATTTGAGAGAGAGCAGGAGCTTAAACACGGTGAAGTAAAAGGCATGTAAAAAGCTTTCATTAAAGGCGCAATATATACGATTTGGCATATAAATATCTGAATCCAGAAGCAGTTTTATGCCCCTCTTTTTTAGCGTGAAGAGTGAAGCCTATCAATGGCATTATCTCCGTGTTATCCCCAGTTCCTGCTTTTACTACCATGGAAATAATATTTGTTTTCTACTGTTCAAACACTGCATGCAGTCAGTCTTGTTGTATTGATTTCCATCATCAGTGGAGCTAAAGACATCAACTCCCATCATTCCATGCTCCTTCACAGCATCATGCTATGTCTTTGTAATTATTTTGCAACTTAAATTTAAAGGAGCAGTATGTACATTTTAGTTGTGAGGCTATGGTAAAATAGTGGTGAGGTTGAGAATTGCAACCAACAGTTCAGTCCCTCCCTTTCGTATCACTTTGGTGGCCAACACTGAACATGGTAAAGCCCGATTTTTTTCACTTTTGTTGCAGATTTGAGATGTTTAATACAGAAGCACAAATATTTTACTTAGATAATTCATTCGGAAATGCGTTTGAGTAAACATTACTCAAAAGCAAAGTTTTTTGACCTAATGGAGAGGTTCAAACAGACCAATCCCGGTGCTTTAGGTCCTAGTTGAGTTGACGCGTTGTTACATTTTTGGAGTGGTGAGCGTCTGGATATGGTATAGGGTATGCGGCACTGTGTACACTACGGCATAGGCCCGATGCTCAAAAAACGGAACTTTAGCGAACAACATGGCAATGAAACACACAAGCAGTTTGTTCATTTAAGGCAACTGTAGAACAAGGGTGGATTCTGACTACCATGAACAGTATATGTTTGGAACATTTCACTGTCACTTTGTACAACTTTCAAATGAAAACTTTTTAAAAAGGTTTAAGGGGCTGTTGTTTTCTTATAGTGTTGTTGTCACAAGGCACATTAGATGACCTTGTTGGTCACTTCAAGTAATCTACATAGGCATTTTGTTGTCACTTTGGGTGTGTCAAACAAAATTACTTTTGTGTTGGACAAGCTTTGCATACTTTCAGCCATTAGAGCCAGTCTTTACCCTTAACCCTGTGTGTGTGTGTGTTTTTTCCAGAGCTGCTGTATAGTTGTGGGGTGCAATGGAGGATGGGAAGCCTGTGTGGGCGCCCCACACAACCGATGGGTTCCAGCTGGGGATGATAGTGGACATCGGTTCTGACACTCTCACCATAGATCCTCACAATCAAAGAGGAAAGGTAAGGTGTCGGCTTTCCTGCTATTGAAATGTATCCCCTGAGCACTTAGGCAGTGACCAAACAGGAGTATGGGTAGGGCTGGACGATGGATATCGCGATTCACACTAATTATACATGTCTATATCGATTCTGAAACTGGTTCTGTTTTATGCACAGCTCTGGACTGCTTGATCTAAAATCACTACGAGATTGAGTTGTTTAAAACATGCATTTGATAAAGGCACACTTGTCAAACATCATTATTATAAATATACTTTACTTTCATGAAAATACCTGGAAAGGTTTGAAGAACATCTATAGAATATCACCATTGGCATTTCCTTGAACTGCGTAGGTGCGTCTGAATTTGCTTACTTGTTCACTAATTTTCCCCTATATAGCGAATGCTTAATAGTCCAGTATATGGTGAAGAAGTGAATGAAAATGAGAGAACAATTTCAGACACTGACGTAATATATTCTGCATCTCACAGTACTGTCGCGGACATTCGTCATAATGCTTATATTCCACCTGTGTGACTTTATGAATTGTTTTGTAAAATGGTAAATTTCCTTTTAACATTATTTATCACGTTTGTTGTAATAGTTTATAATAAATAGAACAATACAAATGTTTGCCATTTTTATTTACTATTACATTTAACACGTTGAATAAAATTGCTTGTAAAAAAGAAGCAGCAAAACACTCTGTGACAGTACGTACTGAATTTGAATATGTACCCACCTATCGACCAATAAAACAGTACATTCTATATAGTATGAGTGGGAGTAGTATGAATACATTTCGGACATACTGTGTCCACCATGTTTTATGGTCATGTGACCCGTATCCTCCTAGTCCCATGACGTATTCACAGCAACCCATACGTGAACATTGATAAATCCATTTATTGGCACTTACATTAAATACAGATGTCCGCCTAAAGTTTTTCGCTATATTTATTTGATTTACTTTTGAAATTTGACCCTTGCTCAGCCCCCATGGCATCATGGGATAGAGAAGTGTCCATCCGATCCACACTCACGAATCTATGTGGAAGTAGTAGACCATCCGTGTATTTCTCGCCTTCTGTTTTTTGCACACTGATATTTCAGACTTTTTATGACTCATACTCATTTTCGTCCTACTATGTTGTATGGAAGGAGGCGATCGTTCTTCTTTTGTCCCATATTCTGAGTTTTCGGATGTTGAGGCATTTACCCGTAATTCATTGAGGAATCTGAAACTCCAAATATGCACTGCAGAAGATTACCATAGCACTCGTAGTTCTAGAAAATGCCCAAGGAACTGTTTTATCACTGTTCCTCAAGCATCCTCAGGTATTTTCATTAGGGATGCACTGATACCATTTTTTAAAGACAGAGTACTTGCCGATACTGTTACCTATAACCGATGCCTGTATAATGTACAATTATGTTAATAAACCAGTATCATACTGGTAAAAAAATAAAATCTTATATTTTTAGATATGTAATGAATATACTTGTTGGTTGAATTATAAAAAATCAAGGGGGGTGGTGTGGTGAAATGTGAGTGTATTGTAACTTGTTCAAGTCAACCGGACTTTAATTTTGACGGGATGCCGCAAAGAGCGTTCTTTTAAGTTAAGCAGACTTTTGTTTTGACGGATCGCCGCAAATGGTGTTTGTTTATGTATTCAAATCCTCGTGCAGGGAAACGCCGGCTCTGAAAGCTTCATATGCACAATGCGTTCAGGTTCAGTACACGCATCCGCACCACTCTTTAACACAAAGTCATGCAAAACAAGCAGAATACATATTTAAACAATATCTGAATATTTTGTTAGCTGTTACGTTAGCTGTGAGCGGTTCAGCGCTAATTTCTTGTTAGGAAATAATACATTTGCCAGATTCCGTGGCATTCCATGTAGTACATCAAATTCAGTTTTTATGCCTTGATTCCTCGGTTCCGTGTGCGTTTTCCACATTGCGGAAATCATAGGGCGATATGTATGTCACGTGAGGTATCGGTCATTGGTATGGGTGTGTCAGTACGAGTACATGAGCTTGGTATCTGGCCGATACACGATACTGGTATCGGTGCATCCCTAATTTTCATGTTAACGAAGTATATTAAATGATCATGTTTGACGGCCATTTAAATGCACGTTATAAGCAACTCAAACTCGCACTGCTTTTAGATCGAGGAGCATTTTCCATTGATCCCAGAGATGTACTTTACGGACAAGCTACGCATCAACAAAATAATCTATACCTTGCATTATCGCACCCAGCTCGGTTTCAGTAGGATTTAGTGGTGACTGCGGATATTTAGCAACTTTATTTTTTTAGTTGTTGCAAGCGTTACATGGGCTGCGTGCACATATCATAAAGCTGCTGAATCTTCAGCTGGCCATTAATCTGATGAACATTATACTAGAGATCACGTGCAAGCTGCCTGTAACACAGTTCAAAGTTGGGAAGGAAGGAGACGGGAACCGCCGAACATTCAGACAAAGTTTAATCAAAATAAAGAAACAATAGCACTGAAGTAAAAGGCCGGCAGCCAACTCACGGTCGACTGGCTGCTCCAAGAACAACGTCCGGCCTTCCTCGTTACACTTCCATTGTATATTTTTAAATATTCTCTTAACGTTTTATTTATAAGAAGATAATTGGAAGAAATACCTACTTTACATCAAGCATATCAGATGAGAAATGTTGTCCTCATCACATGATGTGATATATTCCAACAGATGTTATTTTGAATAGTGTTTTCATTACTGTCTCTACCTCCTGCCATCCTTAATCACTGCGTGAAAATTAATTTTACTTGCGGCCTAAACTCTTCCCACTTACAGTTTGTGGCATTAACTCCTCCCACCTGCCTTTTTATCGGGCTGTTATTTACGTATTTTGTTGTTTATATGTTCGATTCAGACGCGAAAGACGCGAAAAGAGAACTAGGTTTAGTATTTTGCGCTCTGACTATCTTGAGGCACGCATATCTCAAAAACTTTTCTTCATGAAAGCTGCCTGCATTGATACATATGTTTGGCTTTTATCTATAGGGACTCAAAAACAAAAAGCATTGATGTTGTCTAACATTTTAAATGCTTTACCCTGTTCCAAATGTTGTTTCCTGCATTAGCTTCACACAGTATAATATACAGGCAACATATTTCGATATTGTTCCAGTTTTTACCTTAGCCATGGAAATTCCAAATTAAATATATTTGTTTTAGTGGCAAGAGTGAGCTCTTTGGTCCTTCCGCTTCATCAATATAGCATACGACTCCCGCTCGCATTACTGTACAGTCGCTCACAGGAGCAGTCCGTCTTAACTTTATGTGAAGTACTCCTTTTTTAAAACGCAAAGTTAGCTTAACCTGGTTGAAGCCACAAACAGCAGGTGGTGGTCATCAGTTTCGGGTTTTTTTATACCACATGAAACCCTACAGTATTACAATTCAAAACATGAATCACTGTGTCATTTTCTGTTATCAGAATAAATTATTCATTGCTGCATATTCTTACTACCTCCGCTGCTTGTATTTTCTGTTGCCTGTTTTGAAGTGGAACTAGTGATTATGTTAGATTCTTGAGTGAATTGGTTGTCAATGTCTTATTCTATTCAGCATTATAAAAGTATTATAAAGTCTAATTAAAACGCATACCAGTACTGAAAGTACCAAAATGGAGCATGTAATGGATTTTTAACCATGGTAATACCATGTAGATAAGATGTTGATGTTTATTTTATTATTAAAGGAATAGTTCACAAGAAAATGAAAAATGTCTCGTAATTTTCTCAATCTCATTCAAAATCAGAGCTGTACTTCTGACTGGACACAAAAATGTTATAAAAATATGTGGTAACTTTATGTTCTTATACAGGACTCGCCATGTTGCAGCTCCAAAAAGCACTTTATGAAAGTAATCCAAACAACTTAAGTAGATTAGTAAAGGCGATCAATTAATCAATTCATATTTTAAACGTTTTAAGTAGAATCAAAACCAAACAAAACAAGTATTCTTGCTTAAATAAAATAAAGCTACACATCAAATATTATTGGTTCATCTGACTTGTTGTGACATTATATTTTTTAGAGATGAGTTGGTCTGATATTTAGTACTGTAATCATTCCAATACTGACCACAAATGCAGGATCAGATGTTGCCAAGACCAATATAAAACTTTTGATCCGATATATATTTAAGCTGTGATGTACTGTAAATGCATTGAGCGAAATTACAGAGAGATGTGTTTTAGGCTGTGCGGTTATGATTAGATCTGATGTGGGATAAATTAATTAAAAGTCACACTCTATGTGTACGTTTCTTAGGATAGAAGGTAGCTGCATGCTATCATTTAAGCATGCCTTACACAGGCTGGCATGCATTGATTTTGTTCCATTTTAATGTTCGTACAAGGGGAAAGTGTTTAGTTGCTAAGCACCCCGTGAAGTCCTAACCGTGTGTACACAAGAGATCACGTGATCACCATTTGTGGGTTGTTTGTACTCATGATGCTGACATTTTCTCACACGGTGCGCTTGGTTGACTTCCTGATGTGTTAAAAGGCCTCCCCGTATTTGAGCAATATGTAAAATGTGAGAACATGTGTCTGTAGAATAGTGCTGTGCTGTGTGAGGGTGTCACTTGCGGGGGCTTTGCATAAGTAATAAGCGCTACCTGCTGCAGGTGTCCTGATCACGTTACGCTCAGGGCAGCTTCATTATAGAAAAGCCACCTGTGTCTTAACTGCTTACACCCTCAGAGACACTGGCTCTCTGTGTGTGTGATTTCAGAAAATGTTCCCAGAAGAATAGAAAGAGCCAATTGTGAGGTTGTATAGTGGGTCTTTATGGTGTTATAGCTCTAAGACATGCACAGAGGTGTGTTTTAGGATCTGTCTTTAGGAATTGTAAACACATTGATAAGAGTCTTTGAAATTTAACTTGGTAGAATGTGTAGCAAATATTGCAGTATTCCTGAGCCCATGTTTTAAGATTGCTCGTGGATATTTGCTCTGTGGCTTTTGGTCGGAGTCACTGAGTGCAGCAATGAAACGTCAGAGGGGATCTGGCCCTCCCGGCTGAGCCTGGTTCAATCATGGGAGTTTGGGTTCCTCGCCACAGCAGGGCAGTGTTGGCCTGCTCACAGAGGGGGGTCTGCATTTATTTATTTATTTAGAAATCAGATATTATTTATTGGAATGATCTTGCTCGTTGTATAAACAAGATGCACTGTGCTTTGTTTTACATTTTCTGTTTTTCCTGTTTGCCCCTGTAAAGCTGCTTTGGAACAATAGACATTGTGAAAAGCGCTATATAAATAAAAAATAAACTTGAAGATTGTCTATGTTTTAGGTCAATAATGGCATTTAGGTTTATAATACAACTTTCTTGAGTGTTCCTTATTTAAATGACCTATATTAAAGTGTAGGAAAGTAATAATGGAAAGCAGAAATGTCAGCAAGGATGAGATGGGTTTTCTGGGAAAGGTCAGTCTGTGAATAACATGGCACTGTGATGGGCAGTTATGGGTGCTTATAATCTGTCATGTAATGGATTCCATAGCCTATGTTCTAAACTTTTACATTAACATGACTTTATTGCTTCCTCGGGGTAATTATGGTCGCTATAAGACGCAATCCATCATGGCTGAGCAAGGACTGCTACTCTTTGTCATCTGCGCTGTTGCAATGCATGAAGACCTTGAGCATTTATGGCTTTTACACATCGCTGAAGGTAACCAGACAGCGTCTGGAAGGAGAGCGTGGACATTATCCACTTGTGTTTTTTTGGCTGTTAATCTTTTTCACCGTCTGTCAAGATACATAGGGCAGTGTTAAATGGATTATGTAAGACATGTCAATTGTTTAGGAAGTTTTAAAGAGAAAGTATTGCATTTATAAGATGGTCATCGTATTATCGTAATAATTGATAAAACAAATGATGACCAGGAGTTATTATTGAAAAGTTGTTTTATTTATAGTGAAGCCATTTGTTCTGTGCTATTTAGGTCCTGAAACATAAACTGTAACATTCAATTTTGCATTGCAAATTCTAAAACAAACCAGGCTGTGAAGAGATTATTAACACACAGTCGCCGAAGAGAAGTTGAAACCATTCCAAACTCCATTTAATCAGCATTTCTACAGTAGATGTATTGTGGCCATTTCAGTCGAGTGTGTGTTAACTTTGAACAAAATCAAACCTCATGAGTGACAAAGTCATCCAAAAGTAATGTGAAAGACTGACAGAATGACAAGACGCATGGAAACTGATAAAAATTGAGGTTATCATGTATTAGAAATTATTTTTGAACTTTCCCTAAATACATTTACAAATATTACTGTTCTATTGCTTAAAAGTAAATATGATCTTGTTTTCTTTTCAGTATTTGAGGTCTAAAAAAATATAGAGCATCTTTTCGGATTCGTTTCTGAATCTTTTGATTCGTTGTCAAATGTCAAATCAAAAAAGGTGGGGAAACCTCACAACAACGAATAAGGACATTTAAGACATATAAGTTTCCTGAATGAGAGCGACAACACGCTCCTGCTAAATCTGCTCCCACGTTTTTTATTCGTAAATCTGACAAGTTATTCATTTCACAGATTTCTTGTACTAATCACTGCTGAACACAACTTTGTACACCAGGCACAACTTGTTCAAAACCTTGTTTTGTTATGCAATATAAAACAGAGGTTTTCAAACTGTGGTACGCGTAACACTTGTGGTACTTGAAGATAACCCAGATGGTACGTGAGATGACAGAAAACTCTAGATATATTAATTTACACTTTGTGTTTCAAATACAATTTCAAGTGTTTAATGCAGGATTGATAAATACATCACAGCCTATGTGCAATTTTAAATGTTGTATGAATTATTGTTTATTTATCATTGGTTGATGTAACTCAGGCGCTCAAACAAAGAGAGGGAGCAGACAGCTTTTTAGTCCCTCTCTCTCTTCCGACGAGCTGCATGCAAATTAAGTTTATTTTGTATTTCTGCACTTGATCTGCTGTTTAAAGCTGTTGTTATTGCTGTAAAGTGCTAATCCAACACCCTAATAAATGAAGTGCGCGTTGGAATGTATTTTTGATGCATCACTTTGACAAGAGCCACTGCATGTGTGTAAGTTTCTGTTTGTTATAAACAGCTGTTCTCTTGATGTTTAAGGATACATATTTATTTATCTAATGTTTTAAATATTCTTTCCATATTGCTTTTCTTTAATATAAGTTTGTAGTCTTTCTGCAAGTCCCCACAATGTCAATAAAACCTCCATAAAAGTAATTTACAGAGCCCTGTTTACAGTGCACTCAGAAAAGTGTTTTGTATCCACCATTAATGCGGACTAAAAAACATGTTCTTTAGTTTAAAAAACAGCTGGTAAATATAAAAAGTGTTTTTATTATTAAAAATACATTTGAATCAGAGGACGAGGTCTAAAGATGAAGATTTATTCATTATATTAATTATACTGTCGTTTGATGTAATTTTCTAAGGCAGTCATTAGGTGGTACTTGGAACAACAAATTTTATTAAATGTGGTATTTGATCTGAAAAGTTTGTGAACCACTGACCTAGACAAAATGAAGCAACAAAAGATAACCAGAATGTTTGATTTTTGACCAGTGAAATTTAGTAGCATCTAGTGGTGAGGTAGCGAATTGCAACTAACGGCTCAGCCTTTCTCCCTATCGAAGCACTACTGTGGCTGACACAGCACTTTGATGTTGTGATGCTTTCGCTTCTTAACCGAAGGAGATAAAATAAATACAAATTGCGCTCCTTTAGAAACAACATGACGAATTCCATGTAAATCGACCCGCAGTGTATGTAGATATAAATAGGTCATTAACACTTCATTATGTAAGGTCTTTATACACCTCTGAACACATAGTTATATATATTATGTTGCATTTATTGAACAAACTGGTCCTTTAAGATTATCCCCTATAACAGTGGTTCTCAACTCTTGCCCGTGAGATCCATTTTCCTGCTGAGTTTAGCCCTAACTCTCTTATAAAACACCTGAACAAGCTAATCAGCGTCTTTAGGAATAGATGCGTTCAACTTGATTAGGTATGTAGAGCACCCGATCTGTTTAATAATCTAGTAGCTCAGAGATCACGTATTTTTTAGGCTAAACCGGAAGTAAGAGGGAAGTTGGTTCCCTCGACCCAAAGCCTATGCATTTTCCTCACACGTTTTGTCTATCAAGATAATCTTTACAAATGAACACAACACTTGTTGCTTTTGAAGCCGATATACTGTCGGCAGAAGTAAAAAGCTAACATGGTGCTATAACTACACTTAAGGTTGCACGATATCAACGTCAACACCACAAAGCCTCCAACAACTCTTTCAAACACTATTTAAAATGTGTTCCCTAGTATGTAATTACTCCTTGAATGAATATGCATCTACGTTTTAAGAGATTCGTGCCCATGTAGCATTATTTGTGAACTTTAAATGTGTGATCACGTCTAACGTTCCCACCAAAGGGAGCCATTTTTAAGACACAATAAGCCTTTAAAAAATCACAAGCAGTTATGATTGTTGTGTTTCATGGCATAGAATAAAGCGTGAAAATAATTTGAGGTTTTGTTTACCACAGACCTTATTTCAGGTGATTTACTAAAACCCATTTTAAAAAAAAACATAGACTTTGGAGCGATAGAACTGGAAGTCCTAAAATGCTAACTTGCTTCCTGTTTGCATACAAAAATTCATCATCTCTGAGGCTCCCTATTATCTTTATATTGTAATCACGATTACTCGTTTTCATGATAAATAATAGAACCAAAAATGAACATAAAATAGTTACTTAGTTTGGAGCAACGGCATCCAATTTTTGTTAACACTTTAGTATAGGGAAGGACCAATTCTCATTATTTACAGTTGATTATTAGCGTGCATATTATTAGAATATTGGCTGTTTTATTAGTACTTAAAGAGCACATATTCTGCATGACCATATTCCACATACCTAATCCTACCCAATACCTAAATCTAACACATATCATACTTACTATTAATAAGCACAAAATTAAGAGTTTATTAATGCAAAAGTCGTACTTAATGGTTTGTTAACAGCGAGAATTGGACCTTAAAATAAAGTGTGACCCAATTTTCTTATCATATAAGCTTAACATCAAAAAACAAGCTGAGAACTTTGTTGTTTCTAAATCAAGTGCATAAATGCAAAATGACTTAGTAGACCTAAATAAAAGGTTGTAATTGACATGTTTATTAGAGATTGCAATAATTGCTGGCACGTTATTTATTCGATTCAATCAATTGAGCCGCCCTAATGGATAGTTAGTGAAATAGGTCAATGTAGACATTAGCCATTATTGACAGTCCAGAATTTCCATTTAGACAGAGGTCACAAAGTTGATTCTGATTTTGTCTTTGCAGACCTTTCTTGCTCCCATCAATCAAGTCTTCCCCGCTGAAGACGATGTGAACAAACATGTTGAAGACAACTGTAAGTTTATCACCTTCATACATTTTGGGTGCATAAGTTGTTAAATTCAGCTGATGTCTGTTTATCTTTAACGCATTTACTTTACCTCCAGGTTCTCTTATGTATCTCAATGAGGCCACTCTTCTCAACAACATCTGTATCCGTTACAGCAAAGACTTGATCTATGTAAGTAAACTTCTTGTTCGGTTTTACTTCTAAAATCAGATTTTATGCTAGCATCTGCTGTGGCGGTAAACTTCTTGTTCGGTTTTACTTCTAAAATCAGATTTTATGCTAGCATCTGCTGTGGCGGTGTTGTTTCCATGAAGTTGTTTCCCTTGTGCACTTGCATTTTGTCACGCATTGAATCAAGCCACCAGAGATGGTAGTGTTCTCATTCACATTCCTATACAAATGATGTTTTGGGCCTAGACCGAATGATAAAACCCCACCTGTTTATTCAGCATGTTTTTAGACAGAATGTTTCATTTTCACACGTTAGCATCACCAAGCTGTTTTGCGTAAGTTATGTCTCTTTTCAAACAGCTTACTGAACTGATCCGGCCATTTGTTCTTAACTAAATGCACAGTACATTAAAGTGGCCCTTTTGACAGACAGCAGTCACCCCAGAGCCTTTGGATGCACGCGGTAGCCCCCACAAATCTCATTGGCAGGCTGATGGGCATGTTTTTGTCGTGCTCCAGCAGCCCTCATTAGCCTCTCATCAGAAAAGCTGCAGTCCCGCTGTCAGCGCATGCTCGCCTGCACAGCGCCCAAGCCTGTCAGGAAAGTGCCCCGGCCCTGCCCTAGTGTGACTGCACGTCTCAGATGACCCAACTAATCCTGCCCAGACACTATCGAGTTGCCCAGTGCACTTAATTAGGTCCTATGAGGTAGCCATGCCACAGCTAACCTAAAGGTCTGAGGCATAGAATGACAGCTTTGGGAGTGAAGGTAGGGTGGGGGCGTACCAGTCTGTTTACAAAACACTTTGTTTACTCCAGTGTCACCACCGTCATTGAGTACAGATGTCATCAAGTAAACTGTAGAGGGGAGAAGTCTTTGATTAGAAGTTTTTTTTTATTATGAATGTTTTATTTTATGAGAATGTTTTAAATCTTGAAATTGGCTTTGATAGATGTTAAGATAGCACAGGTTCTGTCTGGTGGTTGGGAGCTACCTGGGAGCCTGTGGGCTTGAAATGTTTTGGAAATTTGTTTCAATTCTGTTTGGAGACGCAAGTGGCACAAAAAACATTTAATCTTTAATTCGCATTAGTAAGTCGAACGAAGGGGAATTGGTCAAATTGTACACCAAAACATTCATGTTTAAAATCTAATTGGGGCTCTTTTTTTCAGACATCTGTGGCTAACATCCTGATTGCTGTGAACCCGTATTTCGACATCACTAAACTCTACTCCCCAGAAACCATTAAGAGCTATCAAGGACGCTCTTTGGGGACATTGCCTCCTCATGTCTATGCTATCGGTGAGAACATCTGATTGGACAGTTGAAGTTGTTTCCTATCGATTTAAGCTGTAGTCACAGATTGTTAATTATAGAGGAACCCTTATCTCTCTCTTTTCTTGTCAGCGGATAAAGCGTATAGAGACATGAAGGTTCTGAAGATGAGTCAGTCCATCATTGTGTCTGGTGAATCTGGTGCCGGGAAGACAGAAAACACAAAGTTTGTTCTCAGGTGTGATAACCTTCCGTAGTAAAGCATCCAAACACTATCAGAAATAAAGTTTTGTCTCAATGAGTATGTCTGTGTATACAGAGTCCAAAATTATTTTTTGATTTATTTTTTGCGACAACTCCCAATGAAACAGTCTCTAGTTAATGCTTAAGCTGTATTTCTCTTTAAAACGTGAAGAGCTGTTGCGATTTGGTTGAACATATTTTTGTTTTAATCCTAAACCCGGTTGTTCATGTTTTTTTAGTCAGCCCATGTTTGTGAAACATATGCGGTAAAGGTTAATATTTGGTTTAAATTTGCCATTTACCTCTGTTATATCAAATTTATGAAAAAATATTTATAAAATATATTTAAAAAAATAATAATAATATTGAACGGATCACGCTGACCAAACACCAGACAAAGGTTAATACTACTAAAAATATGTTGGGATCCTTTTCCTCTGAATGAAAGCTTTTAGATGGTGTCCAGTTTTTATTATCTATACAGTTTTACAAAATGTAATACAAGAGGGGGATAGAACCACCTCAGATACATTTTTGCTTTAATGGAGTTAACATTATCAAAAGGTCTTCACGAATTGCACGCCGCAATTCACAACAGCACAAAATAACATACTAAACACTGTTTTGTAAGCTCACAAGCTAGATGTTAATGTAATTCACAAACAAATGCCAGCAGTTTGCATTTTTACGCTGCTGCGAAAATATACGTGAATATTCTTTGGCATTTCATCAGCTTGATACTTTTATTCAGTGACAATGATTCACAATTAAGTGGTTTGATATGAACCGAACACTTGCGACCTCTTTCAGTGCTCTCTAAAGTGCCTGTTGAAGCAAAGAGAGAGTTTGAAGCGCAACTTTTACTGAGTGTCATGAATAATTATGACACACCAGGGTCCTAATGGATGAGGTCACGCAGTTGCGTGAGTAACATCAAGAATAACAATGGCGTGTGTATGTTTAAATCCTCTGGAAAGGTTTGAACAATTTCACATGAATATTCAGATAGACATTGTATACATCCAAGCTTTCACATTAATCTTTGTTCTCATGTCTTGATATTGTATTTGGTTCATTTCAGATATTTAACCACATCTTACGGGACAGGTCAAGATATAGATGAAAGGATCGTTGAAGGTAAGATATTCAATCTGAATCAGCAGCGAAGAGCTCAATAGCGTTTGTTGTTTGCATGTGCTGAAATCATTCATGCTTTAATATATTCTGTCCCCACAGCCAACCCTTTGCTTGAGGCTTTTGGAAACGCTAAGACAGTCAGGAATAATAACAGCAGTCGCTTTGGAAAATTTGTGGAAATTCACTTCAATGAAAAGGTAAAATCGCATCTCTGTCTCCATTGATCAGTCTGAAGACCTCATGTAGTAACTTTCACCTATGACTGTGTTCATTGTCTTTTAGAATGCTGTTGTTGGCGGTTTCGTCTCACACTATCTGTTGGAGAAGTCTCGGATCTGTATGCAGGGGTCAGAAGAGCGAAACTACCATATTTTTTACAGACTATGTGCAGGAGCATCAGAGGATATCAAGAACATGCTTCATCTCAGCTCTCCCGACAACTTCCGGGTCAGTGTGCTGTGTATTCTGGGTGGTGTTGTTTATGGCGGCCTGTTTTAATTTTAGTTTTAGTCCAGACATTGTGTCAAGCTGTGATTTTAGTTTTTGTTAGTTTTAGTCACGTTCATACTCTTTTTAGGCTAGTCAAGTTTCATTCGACTAAAAGTCTGAGCATTTTAGTCAGAATTATCCATTACTATTTTTGCTAGTTTTAGTCAATGAAAATTGTATTTCAGTCTCTTTTTCGTAATGCAATTCTATTTAACCTAATCAGTATAGTATCTGGTAGTATAGACGAAACCAACATTTTATTTTAGCCAAACCCACGAATGCGGAGTTTTTTTGCACATAGCGCTGGAGCAAGAGAGGTTTTAAGTTTGTTAGCACAGGCCAAACAGTAGGAGCACAAAAAAAAAGATGCAAGTGCAGTTCATCATGAAATGGCAGATAACTGACAAAAGACATTCATGTTACACACAGATGGATAAATTAGGGCCATATAATTGAACTGCAGTAACTATAGTAAACTGCAGTAAAATTCTTAGATACTATCGTGTTTTTGAACTTTACTATAGTACACAGTGTTTATCAATTAACTAGAAGGGCACTACAATTTTCAATAGCAAATACTATAGTTTTTACTAAAGTATTTTTTGTCTTGAGTGTTCAATTTAACGGGACCTTTATTTTGACGTTATAACATTTCGTCTCGTTTTGGTCAACGAAAATGAAGAGACATTTAAGCATAGTTTTAATTTTGTAAACCACATTTTGTTTAGTTTTTATTAGTCAACAATATTGCATTATACATTTAATTATAGTCATCGTCACATGACCAGCATTTACGTTGCGTCTCCTCTGGTTTTCATCACGTGATAAAGGTTCGTTGACAACCATATTTCGTTATCTTTGTCAAAAGCATCACTAATTCTGGGTCATCAGATCCAGCATACCAAATGTTCAAAACAGCCATTTGAAAGAACAGCAAATTGTCAATGTCTTTCTGAAAACTTGGATATCCAAATTTTGCTGTCTTTCAGGAAATGGAAAAACACTGTACTTTTTGAACGATTAAAGCACTTTTAAATACTTGGTTGGATACTGTATTTGCAAAACTCAATGAAAAACATTACGGTGATTAAGTAATGATTTATGCCGAAAAATTAAAAACACAAACTCTCAAGATACAGGATTCAGAAGGGCAACAGCGAAAGAATACTTTGTAAGTCTAGACACTGTTGAGCAGGGAATAATAGGGCTCTCCTGAAACTCCTGAGACTGTCTGTTTTGTTCTTCAGTCTGACAACCGTGACTGTTTTACATGACAAACAGACCGTATGAGGGTCATTTTACATCTGTCACTTCCGTCTGAAAATGATCTGAAATGAAACTTCACAATCCTACATAAAACCTTCTGTTATATTAATTACTTATTTAAGCTAATGGGAACCAGTAATACAACTCATCACGTTTTTTAGGATATAAGATGATGTTATAAAAAATGCCGTTATATATATATATTTATATAAATAAATGTATAAATAAACATAACAGTACAGTATTTGCTGTTTGGTCAGTGGCTTCTGATAATATTCTTCATAAAGGAAACAAATTGGACAGTAACATTAGTAATGTGTATAATGGTAAATTCTTAACGATATTAAGATAACTTATTTCAGTTTATGTCTATAGATAAAATCCAGCTATATAATTTGCAGTTTATGCTTCAGAGACTTGAAAAAGTAAAATATTAGTAAATGATATTCCAGTTGTAAAAATTGTATTAAAATATGATACTTTTGATATACACTGTAAAAAAGACCATAAAAACTTAAGTTAAACAGCTTCATTCAATTTCTAAGTTAAATTAGATTTTTAAGTTTACTTTTTAGGTCAACTTAAATTAAATTCAACTGACTTAAAAATCTAATTGTATTTTACTAGTCAGTTTAATATAATTAAGTTCAATTGACTTAAAAAGTAAACTTATTAATGTAAGGCTGCGGAAATGGTGATTTTATTTTACAGTGTACATTTCTGTTTGCCATCTCAAAGTGAAAGACAGCCACTGCAATGACTCATCTGTCAACTGTCAGCTTTCTATGAAATCTAATATTATAATAAAAAAATTCCCTGTCAGTCTGAATACAGATAAATTGTTTTGCCATCATATCACTGTATTTGTATCTGGCGTGACTTTGGTATTTTTGGTTAGATAATTCCAAGTTTTTGTTTAAATAGGCAGTAGAACATGAAATTGTAGATGAACCACTAGATGGCATATTTGCTTAGCAGTGATTATTTATCTTTTGGTCAGCATTTTGTCTCCTTTATTAACTTCCTTTATCGTGTGTTTGTGTTTCACTCAGTATTTGAATCGTGGCTGCACCCGATTCTTTGCAAACAAGGACTCAGATAAACAGATCATGCAAAACAGGAAAAGTCCTGAGGTACGTGGAATCATTTGTTCTTGGGATTCTGTGTTTCTGTGTCACAACAAATCTGTTTCCTCCTTTCTCCTGTGCTAATTCACATTTGTGGCTAATTCAAAGTAAAGCAATTGTTGTATTTCCACATCACATATTATATACATGATCTAATCCTTTTTTCTCATGTTGCATTAAAGAAACGAGAGCATACATTGACCACAGTCAGAATTATGGAAGTTGCCATTATCAATTTGGCCAGATAGAATTAGTTAGTCTTGCAAATTAGTTTGTGGCTTTGATGAATTATGCAAAGTGCAATAAATTCTGGTATTGTTGTGATGTGCTCATGCACAACCAGCCCTAGAGACAGAGCCCGGCAATTGATGTTATTGTTATCTAGGGCCATTATTATAAATCATCATTGTGTTAAATCCCGTTGGAGGTGATGAGATATTCATTAGCTGCTGTTTCTGCCAATCCAGTAGTTCATTTTCTGAACACCTTCTGTTTCACAACATCTTCAAATTAAGATGTGAGATTAGTTTCTTACACCAAATTCGCAGATGGTCCTTTTCTTTTTTTTTACTTCCTTGGGCGCATGGATCTGATAATAGCTTTGGGCTTTTATTAGGATATTTATGCCTTTGAAATGAATCGTTTTGAATCAACAGAGATTTCTCTTGTCTTGAGCTCTGCTCCCAAACAAAAAGTACTTTGCTGCATACTAATTAGCATTCTGTCAGATATAGAACCTTATATCCTTATAAAGCACGTCTCCCAGAAATCCGGGATTCAATTCTAATTCAAGTTTCAGGCAGTCTTGAAATGAAAATATTTCCTTCGATCATTGCTCAGATCTTATGGATGTGTTTGTTCAAATTGTGTGCATCACACAGTGTCCTAACCAGACACTATGCAACGTCGCAACACATTAGAAAAAGTAACTTTTCCATTATTTAGAGGTACTATCCTTCCAGCTATGACATGTCTGATTTTGTGCAATTTGTTTGTGAGTATCTGGCAATTAAACATAATATGCTGAATTTGCCAAGCTAACAACACTGAATATTTAGCACTCACAAATATTGTGTTAAAATGGATACTATGCTAGTTTTAAAATGCTTCAGTAATTAATACAAAAAATATAAATAGTATTTTCATTTTTACTAAATAGTCATAAAACAATTTAGACATTTTTTTTCAAATAGTTATAGAAATAGTGATAAATATAGTTTTGGTCACAATTTACAATCAGGTTGTATTTGTTAACATTATAAGTAAGCAAATGTTAGTTAGGTAACACTTTCCTTGAAGCATGTATGTATAATGCATTATAAAGAGTTATTATAGGGAAAAATGCATTATAATTCTTCATAATGTGTGTTGTAATGCATTATATGTAGTTGTAAAGAATTGTAACCAATTTAAAATGTGCAGTGTAACAATGAATTGCTAAGTGTTATAAATGTATTAACTGTAATAACAATTATTTATAATGCATTATACATGTATCATTCAAGGAAAGTGTTACCGTTAGTTAATATCATTACAGTATTCTTGTTAGTTTATGATGCATTAATCAATTTTAACTGTTATAACTATAAAATGCTTAAAACATAAATGCTGAAATTAACATGAATTGAGATGAATAAATGCTGTAGAAGTATTGTTTATTCTTAGTTCATGTTAAGTAATGCATTAACTATTGTTAAATAATACACCTTGTGAAGTGTTACCATAGTTTCTTCTCTGTCACCTTGAATGTATTTTTGTCAGTTTGTGATGTATTATTGTGAGTCTTTTCCATTATCCATGTCAATAGGGTTTGGAACAGAGTGTGAGTTTTCTAACATCTGGTGTTCTTTTTTTGCATTATGTTTTCTAACCAAATATTGTGTCTCTTTACCCTCCATCTTTTTATAATTCAGGACCAGAAGGTGATGTTTTATCAGTCTGACAACTTTTCATGCCTTAGGTTCTTTTTTAGTTTCTATGCATGACATTGAGCTTGAGGGCGTGCTTGGGTCTGTGAGCTGGTGCTTTCTTTCTCAAATAAGCAATTTTGGAAAGGGGACTAGTATTTATATGGCTATTAAGCTCCAGCGTTGGTCAGAGTGTTGCAAAGTGCTGAGTCTTTGGAGACAACCAGTACATGAGTGACTTATGGAGCTATGATATTACATTTACACTCATGCTATTTAAACCACAGATCTGTGTACCCGGAAACACAAACAGAAGAATTGGTAATAGTACACGTATTTCATTTTTTATAAGATAAAAACAGAGGTTGTCAAGGTCAGAAAAGAACTAAATCACTAGTGATGCAGCGATTACCGAGGTTCACTATTAACCGCGCTTAAAAACGTCACGGTTAATTTATCGTAAAGGCTCTGTTACATCGCGCTTTTATGTTTCATGGTACGGAAACGTTGCAACTTGCGCAAAATGAAAACAAAGTTTCACCAGCGGTGCACCAGCTTAAAGAGCCGTGTTTATCAGAGACAAGCATGTGATCCGTGTGCGCTAGCTCTTATAGGGACAGCAGCATAACAAATATATCTATTTTAATGCTCATCAAACAAATAACGAAGACAAAACATACTCACTGCTCCTACCCGATCAACTTTAATAACTTTAATATGGTTTGATCTATATTTCAGTATACTGTGAAGACTATCAAGTGTAATTTTACATTTGACTCTAATAACTACCGTTAGTCCAAACTGATAACATAATTTGATCATTTGTTCTAATTTTATTACCAACTGACTATTATTATTAGAGTAAGGCTGATAGTTTTAAAGTATTATGAGTGTATTTATTAAAATTGCAGGTAGAAAACCAACTAATAACTACACATTATTATTTATTTATTACTTTTTGTGTCGGGCATGCAAAAGATTTGTCTTTTGCAAATCAGGCATAATAATCGTCATAATCGTGCAACCGTGATTATCCCTCAGACTATAATCGTAACGACAAAATGTATAATCGTTGCATCCCTTTAAATCACAAATTGCCTATAAAAGTGTTCTTAAAGGTAGAGTTTCTAAGAATTTTGCAGTAAAATATCCAAAAACCACTAGGCCAATGTTACATATTTTTTTCAGCTGAATACTTACAATATCTCAAATGTTTCCAGCTGCTTTTGAATCCTGAGAAAATCGGCATTCTAAACAGTTGACCGGGGGCGTTCAGTCGCCTGTCAATGGCGTCATATCCATGTACATTACATTTACATTTAGGCATTTGGCAGACGCTTTTATCCTAAGCGACGTACATTGCTTTATTCTATACATTCTACATAGGTATTTGCAATCCCCTGGGATCTAATCCACAACCTTGCGTTGTTAACGCAATGCTCTTACCACTGAGCTACAGGAAAGCATTACCCTTTGCTTCCGCCTTTACTGATGTAGCAACCGCATGACACTGTCTTAGACAGATGCGGAAGTAATTTTTCTAGCATTATTGCAAATGATGTGGGTGCGTTTAAAATAACGTTTACTTTGATTGATTTGAACACTTAAAACAGCGCAGTGTTATCACACCATCGGATTGGAAAATAACTGTAACATCTATGACTATTAATTTAGTTTTAAACCTTACATTGCTCGGGTCTAATTAAGTATAATGAAATAAAAATGATTTCATCAAACGCAACATTTAAACAACTTTATTACTTCACCTCTTCCTCTAACATGATTTCTCGTTCCCTTCTTATTGACGAATCAGCGGTACCATCAGCGTTGTTGAAGACAACATATCCCATCATTCCACGCTTCTACACAGCGTCATCAAGCTACGCGATTGTTGTTGTTTTGATCGTACGCCCTCTGTCTGCGATTTCTAACTGTACCTTTAAGTCATACGATATATTACAGTAGCTTTGTGTGAGGAACAGAGACATTTCAAGTTTCAGGCAGTCATGAAATGAAGACGTTTCCTTCTATCATTGCTCTCAGATCATATGCATGCCTGTGTTCAAATTGTGTGGATCACACAGTGTCCTTACCAGACACGATACAACGTCGCAACACATTAGAAAAAGTATTTTTTCCATTTTGTCCTAACCAGCTGCGACATGTCTGATTTTGTGGCATTTGTTTGTGAGTATCTGGCAAATAAACTTAACGTTCTAAGTTTGAATTAGTCTCGGCCTCAGACGCCCATGAACCTAAACGTCTGATGCATAATGCACACTTTTCTTCAGCACGTTCAAATTCGTCTTCTGATTAAATGAATTTCACAGGATTTCCAGGAGACGTGCGTGTTGTGTTTTTCACCGGTCTGCTTGGAAACAACACGAAGCCGTCTGATCTAAGAAGTTAGCTGTCGTGTTTATAACGGTAACTATACGAATTCATTACGATCCACTAAAGGGTTTATTCTTAAAAGTATTCAAGGTTCACCGCATAAACATTTACTTTTGACACGTTCGTGAAATTACACCGTTCTGTGAAGGGAGGACATTTCCACGCCTCTAAACATGATGCGGCATAAAACAAAACGTGATTGGTTGCTTTACCTGTCAGTCATATGGGTTCTTGGCCGGGCCTTGGCCAAAGAAAGCGAAAATGTTTTCTGGCTATGTGAGACTAAGTTTGAACAGCGTATGTGGAGATACGATTTAAAATAAAAGTAACGTTTTACACCAAACAATGTCTTGTGAGATATCTGTAGGTTGACATAAAGAAAAACAAAACCTGTTCTATCCACTATCATAAGGAAGTGCTGGCACACTCTGACCCTCAGGTGTAGTTTGTTATATATCTTTTCTTTAGTCAGAGATCTGGATCTGTATACGTCCTCCAGTATACAGATCGAACCTCTGATGACATCTGTGGTGTTTGCGGTGTTTAGCAGTGTGCAGATGTTGTTGATGGTGCAACCGTGTGTGCTTAAGATCTGTGTGTCTGTAGCATGGGAAGATGGGTGCTATCAAGGACCCTTTACTGGACGACCTGGGAGACTTTAATAGGATGGTAGCAGCCATGAAGAAAATCGGCCTGGATGACACAGAGAAGCTCAATCTTTTCAAAGTGGTGGCTGGAGTCCTTCATCTTGGCAATATCGACTTTGAGGAGACAGGCAGCACCTCTGGTAACCATTTATTTAACTGTTTTACACTTTTTACCCTATGAAGTATCCAATGACTTATTAGAGATCAGAGACTTCGTGTCCTGGCCAAATCATTTTGTGTCCTTATTGAACGCAAAAAGGCTCCGGGAAGAAATCTAAACATTTGATGGTTCAATATGTGGTGTGGGATTTTGGATCATTGGGATTTTACTGGGGGTGGGGCTACCTTGAAAAAAGTGGCCGAAATAGAAACCGAACAGAATGTTTTGTCGTGCATCAATTGTTGCAGTCACAGCTATTTAATACCAAAACTCAAGGGACGGGATTTATCGCTTGATGCTTTATTATGTCACGCTTGGTTTGGACACGGTATTACTTATAAATACTTATACAATTTGAATAATCAGCAAGAGACGTCATCCAATATATGCTAGACACATTCTGCTTGAAATGCAGAACACAAAAGAAGACATTTTAAAGAATGTTAGTCACCATTCAATTGTATTGACAGAAAACAACAGACACATTTCTCAAAATGTCTTCTCCCTTGTTTTACATAAGAAATAGTTTCATTCAAGTTTTGAATGACATGATGATGAATAAATGATGACAGTTTTTATTTTTGCTTGAACACTACCTTTAATACGTAATTTACAACATCTGAAGTAAACATGCAAGGACATGACTGACTGAAATAATGAGGAAATGATCAAAACTATTCATCATCACTATTACTGTTATATACTCGAGGTTAGAGGTTTGTTCAAAGTATTAAAATAATTTTCAGAGCGCCACTTGTGACGTGGACAGAATATCCCAGAGTCTTGCTCCTCAGCAACCACATAGCTGTCAACACTCTGAGATCCAACTTGCAAGCAATTTTGTCTTTAAAATCTAATATTACTTGCACCTTGCGAACTGCTTTAAGTCTGAGAGTGAATTTTGTGTGAAGTGTTATTTTAAAGCTCATGCCCATGTGATGACGCTCATTAAACTCTCACACAACATAACACAAATACACCGCACCCTCCTCCATCTTGAAAGACCTCATTAGAGTGCAGCTGAAGGGTTAGGGCGACTTTCTACTTTTGGCAGACGTACATCAGGATTTGTTTTCCTTATGTGATGAAGGTATAACACCTTTTACCGCGCTGGCCTGCTTCATTTCTCCACTCACAATGAGATTGCTATCCCAAGGCGCATTTCAGTCGGAAAACATGGAGCGTAATGTTATAGAGGTCTTACAGGAGGCCTGAAGACTATTATGTGCAAACACATTTTTGAAAGGGTCTGAGATTCGATAGGAGATTAAAGGAGCATGCTCTGTTGAAACACTTTTAGCTCATATACATCATTGAGTTTTGCGAGTGCTCTGGGACCTGTTGTAATGTTTACAAATGTGTGTATTCTTTGCCAAGGTGCAAAATAAGATGTTAGTGTGATGAAAAGACTCCTTACTGGTTATTAAAAACAAATCTTTTATTTTGGTGCCAGGTGGCTGCATTCTGAAGAAGCAGTCTAGTCAGACTCTGGAATATTGTGCCGAGCTGTTGGGCCTGGATCAGGATGATCTGAGAGTCAGCCTCACTACCAGGGTCATGCTCACCACTGCAGGGGGCGCCAAAGGCACAGTCATCAAGTGAGTGACCCGACACTTTTACCCTAACGTGTGTAAGCCTCCGGTTCACCCTTTTCTGTTTAGTTTGTCTCTTTAGCTCCTTTTAATAAGGATGATCAATCTTGTTGCCAAAAGCTTGTCAAGATCCCTCGAGATTTCTGCTTTATGTCATTCACTCCCTCTCATCTCAACGTCCCTGTCTTGCGAAATGTCTAAGTATCAGATTTCATCATCTCATTTGCATTCGCGCAATAGTTGTGAAGCCTTCGTTCAGCCGCACGCAGGCAGGAAAAAGCCGAAAAAATCTAGAGATATGGTCAGTATAATCAAATGTGGCATTGACTAAATTGGCTTAGCAAGCGTATTAGTGTACATGCTATTGAAAGTCGTCTTGTGCATTTAAACCAAGGGTTCTCGACCCTTTTGACTCCAAGGGACCCAACTTTATTCAACAACATTCAAAGGCCCCTGTCCCGCTACACAATAATATATTTCAGAGCTTGATATTAACTGGAAAAGGGTTTTTATATATATATACATACATATATATATATATATAATAATGGACAAATAATAAGAAATATATTGTTTTTTAAATGGTTAAATATGTATTTCAATGCTCATTTTGTCTATTTTTAAACCATTAGTCATCCTGAGGCCTCCTTGGAAGTGAGATGGGGACCCCCGTTAAGATCAACTGATTTAAACGGATGTATATTGGAGGTGTTTGGTTCCAAAATGAGTTAACTCTGTTTAAAAAAAAAAAACTGATGGTTGCATAACATTTTATTGTGTTAGGTAGCTGTATTTTTTGTGTCTTTATGGCTTAAATCAAAACAAACCAACTGCAGTTTGGTATTAATGATAGTAATTGGAATGCATAAAAAAAGAAAAAAACATTGTTTAAAACGGAGTTATCTTACGGAGGAACCAAACTCTTCATTTCTCGTTTACGCAACAGCAAGCGTGTGCAGATTTTACCCGTTCTCTTTGGAGGCCGTGGGTTCTGGAATTTTTCCACACCGGTCAACTGAATCACGTACGGACTGTGTGGGGCGGGATGAAAGACTCGAGTTTGCATTTCAACTTTGTGAAACAAAGTCACACATCTCCTATTCCACATCACGTAAAGCCTACAGTCCAATTACCGCAGTCGCACTGTGCTTTAAACAAGTCGAAATGGGAAAAGCTTGATTGCCTGGATTGAATCAGACACCTTGTTCCGCGTCGGCCAGGTGGGCTTTTATATTTTGTGTCGTCTGAACGATAGGCCAGTGCTCGGTGGATTAATATTTAACTGAGCACAGATGCTGGGCTGGGAGTGTTTGCGCTCCATGAATAATTGATGTTTGTCTGAGGGAGTGGCCTGGGGTCTTTTAGGTGTGATGAGAATCAAGTCGCACGAGGTTTCGGTGGCCTCTTCATTTGACTGCGAACAGATGCAAGCCCACGCGCACATGCAATATGCATTTTATGGAAAATTATGGGTACTAAATTCAAGCAAGGCTATGGTGACCCTTGCAATTCACGCTGTCAAACATCAGATAGGGCAGCAGCTTGCGCTTGACAGAGCTTAATTTCAGAGCGCTGTTGTGATATAAGAAAAATTCAGTTAAATGCAAAAGAGAGCGGGTGACATTGAGAAAGAGTTGCGGAGGGAGCGCGGCGGGTGACGTGCGTGCGTGCGATAGAGGGGATTCGCTAATGGCATAAAAGCAAGTTAATGAAAAGCGATCTCGAGATGCTAGAGATTATTGTGAGCCAGGTCCAGCTTTTATTAACTGCGCAGGCAATAAGAGTCACACAACAGGTATTCCACAGCTGGACGCCGCCGCCAAGAGAGCGACAAAGCATTATCATTCAGCTCTGGAGTTTCATACGCCGGTGGTATCCATACATCTCTGGAGGATCATGGGTAGCCACTGTGTCTTGTGATTATGACCATGTGTCTGCGCTGCTGCGCTTTAATAGGATTCTTTTATAGAGATTTATTTGTGTTTTGGCTTGTAATATCTTCCGAGCGTCACTGGGATTTCAAAGGCTGATTTTGGTTTGCATATACGCATTTATCAAAGCACCCGGTACAAACCAAGTTTGAATTTTTCCGCTCCCTTTGCTATTAACAGTTTAATTACGTAATTCATCTTAAAAAGGGCCATTGAGTCTTTTCATTCTTATACGTTGCATAAACAACAAAGCTGAGGGAACATTGAAATATAAAAATTTAACATTTTGCCTTGAAAGAGAGTTGTGGGCCTGGTTTATTTATTTTGTATAGGTGTATGCATATTATGAAGGGTACTCTTTGAATAGTAGCCTCCTAGGTCTTTTGGTAATTGTCAATTCTGAAAATAAAAACTTAGTAAAACGAGTTCAAAATCCGTTTCAGCACTATACGGAAAATTGTCCCAATTGCTTTTTTCCCCAATAAATTCAAGCAATAATCTAATTTCCTCTTGTGGGGAAGCACATGTATTGTTACCAAATAATTTCAAAGATGCTAAAACTTTAGGCAGTAAAGAGCTTAATTATGTTTGTTTGCCCTTTGAATAACTGTAGAAGCACAATATTGTCAGGTCAAATAAAGTCAGGGGAGATTTTTCAGCAGCCTTGAGCGTCTTGAATCATAATGAAATTGAGAGCAAAATAAATGACATGTTGACTGGAAATTATTTTCAGCATCCTCTTTTTTATACATTTGTTTGGGGTGGTAAAACACTATCCGTTTTAGAAGCGCAGCGTTAGACGGAGTAAAAGAGAATAGACATGTATTGATGAGGTGGCATTAGCAGAAGCCCTGACCCAGATATTCACTTCTCCTGCCCCACTTTGCTCTTCTCCAGGGTCCCTCTGAAGGTGGAACAGGCCAACAATGCCCGCGATGCCCTCGCCAAAGCAGTTTACAGCAGGCTCTTTGATCATGTGGTCAAACGGGTCAACCAGTGCTTTCCCTTTGATACGTCCTCCAGCTTCATCGGCGTGCTGGACATCGCTGGCTTTGGTGAGGCTGTGTGTCAGAATAAAACTTACTTGGACATGTCAACTTGCGTGAGAAGCTGTATTCGCAAGATGATACAGTATTTTATTGGGTGGGGCGAAAATCTTAGACCACTTGTAACCAAGCATATAAAAAAGTTAAAAGTTGAAAATTACCTTGAATTTCTGTATGTCAAGCACACTTGAGTGAAAATCCATTTTGATTCTGATGGTCCTGGTTATCCCAGCATGATTTGACAATTTACCAAAGAACATCTTTTGTGCTTGAATGGAAGAAAACAATTTTTGCCTTTGTATTTTGCATGTAGTTAACGCATTGTTATAAACTTATTCACTGAAAAGTAATAACTCAAAGCAGTATGTTTGTTTTTTCATTGTGATCTTAGATTTGACCTTTTTCTGAGATGTTTTTCTGGCATAAAATGCAAAGATATAATTTGGGTTAAAATTAAAAAAAGTTATTTTACAACTGAAAATAATTGGTTTGCTAGTTTAAATGTTTAAGTGTACAGATGTGCAGTGCTATGAGACAATGATAGTCCGAGGAAACTTCCATTATACACTTTGGGGTGTCACAATATTTATATATAAAGTCTGTCACAAAAGTTGCAATTATTGATATCATATTAATACTTCACATATTTACGTTGCGTTTAAAAGACATATTGCAGACAATAATATTACAAATAATTCTAATGTAAAATAATAATGATGGTAATAATAATCATTAATGATGATATTGTTATTTTGAATTGTTTGGCCACAATAACTTTAGTGAACTTGAAAATCTGATATTGTGACATCTGATATGTACAGTAGAAAAGACAGAGATGGTCTCGAAGCTGTATAGGGGATGAATTTTCATGTTTGGTGCGGAGGGAGATTCCAGTGTAAAGACAGTGTAGCATCACTAAACTAAGCCATGTCGTGTTGATTTGTGGGGGCAATAATATCAGCCATTAAGTGTCCGTGGATTCACACTGCGAAATTTCACCGGAAACAGTAGACCATCCGGGTACTTTGAGAATACTCTTTTCAGCATACTATTTAAGGCTGATAGTATGCGAATCGGAACACAGCATAAGTTGTGCCAACTGCCAAGACATTGCATGTCACACATGCTGTCTGTCAACAAGCCTTAACTTGTATGCAACCCGGAATATTTTATTTATGTTAAAAGCAAGTTAAAAATGGCATAGGGTATTACTTTATTGACTATATGATAAGTGATTGAATTCAGTGTCTATTGGCTTGTTCATATAATTAAATACATTTGTAGTATATGATTAGGGATAACTACTAACATTGTCTCTGTAATAGTGGACATAATTCATAAGCTGCTTCTTTATTTTTCTCTTTAGAGTATTTCGAGCACAACAGCTTCGAGCAGTTCTGCATCAACTATTGTAATGAAAAGCTGCAGCAGTTTTTTAATGAACGTATACTGAAAGAGGTGAGTCATCAGTGCTATTGGGTTTTTCATTGTATTGATCAGCGTCTCCTGGCTATGCCGCTCTATAAACCGCCACTTCAACACCGTCACTCAATCTGCATTTGTCTTACAGCGCCTTCTGAAAAACTCAGATTTAACGATTCCAATTTCACTCATTTTGAGACCTTCCTATTGCAGAATATTAAGTTAAGCATTTTCAGCTTTCAGCAAAATCGCTGTACACTTATCTTGTGTTTTTCCTCACCAGGAGCAAGAGCTGTATCAGAAGGAAGGCCTGGGAGTAAATGAAGTTCATTATGTTGATAATCAGGACTGCATAGGTCAGTGTCCCTTTGGCTACGAATATTAATGACCTTCCTCAGTTCCATTCATTACCGCATGCACTGTGGCCCTAGACATCTTCTTAAATATAATGAAGTCCTCTGCAGATAGAAAGTCCGTCTTCGAGCTTACAGAAACCTTCGTGGCACTGAATGTGCAAATGTTATGTGATATTGCTGGAGTTCGTCGTTGAAACCTTTTAAGTCAGAAAGCTGTCAAGGCACAACAACAGAGCAATATGCAACACCGAAACGCACCAATAAAACAAATTATGATGATATTTAAAATGTTTTATGGAATGGTTTTGTGATATGCTTAGGAATTAATCGCGCATATAAAATTTGGCCAGAGAAGCTGTACAATAAAGATAATTCAAGAACGTCACATGGTTTTTGCAAAAGAAGCCTGCAAACCTTTTAGCAAATTATTTTGTAAATCTGTTGTGTTTAATTGCACTTTTAATGGATTAATCACGCTAAAAGAATGCATTAAATAGACAGCTGTATTTTTTACTCTCTGGACAATACATACCTTGAATAAATATTCCAGCAGAAATGCATGCTGGGTGCCAGAGATAAGACAGGAATGAATCGCGGGAGGGACAGCTCTCACATTCCCGGACCCTCTGGAGAAGGATTGGGAGATTAGATGAAGACCACACTGTTTTAGTTTGTCGGTGCCGTCTCAAACAGTGCATGCTGACCCTAATCGCCCTCTTCAGAAACAGTAAATTTATTCAATCTTAGGGAACACAGTGAAATCTCAACTGGTTGTCTGAGATCGGAGGACACTTTGTGCTAAGGTATCGGACCTTTCATCTTTTTAGCTCGCTTATATTTTAATCCATTATGGTTTAACGAAGATCTTCAATGTATGGCCTTGTAAAACCAACCAAGCTGTCAAGATAGCTCCTGCCGAACAGCTCGGGCGTGTTTGCACTTATGCAGGTGGCCTAACATCACATCCCACCTTTATTACAGAGTGTGCAGTGCTGAGGTTAGCACACGACACCTGCGTCGCAGATGTCAATTCTATTCCGAAGGGAAAGAATCGCTTGTGCGCTTTTCATTTGGCATCTCTGTTTTTTCCTAATACTCCCAGCAGTGATGCAACACATGTCCTTGCGACTTCCAGACGGACAAGAAGGTCTTTTTCCCACATATATTCTCATCAGTCACCTCACATTTATACCCTGGTGTCTGCTCATGCAAATACATGACTGGGCCTGTGTCCGCACCTTTCTCACCCGCGCACATCTCGGATGAATTATGCATACGACGGATGCCTTCGCGCTGATTATCAAAAAGGACGGCGCATTCGCCCGTTTTGCATTTGTCCATTAAACTCGCTGAGTTCTGCCTCACTTTGGATAAAACCGTCGGCGCAGGGATTGAATATGCAAATTTAGCATTTGCCTGTGCTTGCTTTCATTTTATAAAAAGTTTCTGTAATCAGTGCCAAAGTTTCAGGTGTATCGGGTTGTTTTGCAGATCTGGTGGAAGCAAAGTTGGTGGGTATCCTGGACATACTGGATGAGGAGAACCGGTTTCCCCAGGCCAGCGATCAACACTTTGCAGGGGAAGTTCACAGCAAGCACAAAGATCATTTCCGTCTCTCTGTAAGCCACTGTTTGGTTTTCTCGGCACTGCAAAAAAAATGTCTTGGTATTTTTGCCTTTCAAATATTTAAAAAAATGTATTTGACAAGGACAGTGACCTAAGATATTTACACATAAAAATCATATAAAATTAACTTGAAGTACTTAAATGGTAGCGATGGTCACCCGAAAATTCTGTCATCATTTACTCACCCTCTTGCTAATTCAAACCTGACCATGACTTTTTTTCTGCTGAACAAAAAAGAAGACATTTTGAAGAATGTTGGTAACCGGACAAAAGCAACACCCATTAATTTCTATTGTATGGACACAAAACCAATGCAAGTCAATGGGTACTGGCATTTTTCAGTTACCAACATTCTTCAAAATATCTTTTGTGCTCTGCAGACAGAAAGTCATACAGGTTTGAAATAGCAAGAGGGTGAATAAATGATAACTGTTGTTTATTTTGGGGTCAATTATTACTTTAATAAGGCGTAAAACTATATTTAAGTTCGTCTTACCCATTGGCAGATATTTTAAATTGTTCTGCCCACAAACTAACTTTATTTTGTTTTGTTATTATGATTTGAAAAATCATTCAAAAATTGTATATCTTAGGTCATTAAGAATTTATTTTTTGCAGTGTAATAACTGGTGTTTGTTTGTACTGTGTACACAAAAGAAAGCTCAGAAAAGCTTTTAAATCAAAAAAGGAAGTTCTGCTCTTTACTCCATTTGTCGTTCCAATGTCGTTCCAAACCTGAATGAGTTTGGAACGACATTAGTATTGATATCAGTTTTTGTTCGTGCTGCCTTTTTATTTAAATGTTTCTTAAAGCATATACATATGAAAACCCTATCTTGACAAATATATTTATGGCAGTAATATAACAACAACTGCAAGATGGATTGTGCCGAGTTCATTTCTGAGTGGGCTGCTTTTTCAGGTTCCCAGGAAGTCAAAGCTCACAATCCACAGGAATCTGAGAGACGACGAAGGTTTCATTATAAGGCATTTCGCTGGTGCAGTGTGCTATGAAACTGTAAGGCTCCCGTTTACATATTTTTTTCATGACAGTGTTTAACATGTTTTGCTTAATCATTGCCCCGGGGGAATCCTTCGGTCAAGTTTTGGGGTTTTCCCAATAGGGTGTGTGAGTTTGAATGTGGCTGACCTTGTGTTTATGACTGCGCTCTCTGGGTTCTTTGTGTGTGTATATGATGTTTGTGTGTGAGCAGACCCAGTTTGTGGAGAAGAATAATGACGCCCTCCACATGTCTTTGGAGTTCCTGGTGTGCGAGTCCAAGGACAAGTTTATCCGCAGTCTCTTTGAGAACAACTCTAATTCCAAGGACTCAAAGCAGAAGGCCGGCAAACTCAGCTTTATCAGTGTGGGAAATAAATTCAAGGTGAACCTATCCTTTAACTTTGAACTTGCATTCAGCTAATGGCCAGGAAACGCACTTTGTCATAGGAGTTAACAAGCATGAAGTTATGACAACATGTTTTTAAGCCCCAAGGCTTTGAAATATATAGACCTGGGGTGCTCAATCCTGCACCTGTAGATCGACCTTTCTGAAAGGTTTGGCTTCACCCACACTCACACACCTGCCTGTATTTTTCGAGTGAACTCTGTCACTATGATAAGCTGGTTCGGTTGTGTTTCTCGAGGGTTGAATCTGTGCACTGGAGTAAGGCAAATCTGCACTCCTGATACAGACTGTAGACTTCCTCTGATTTGGAAGTTCCACAAAGCTTTATCTTGGGACCCCTGTATTTTTTGTTTTGTGGGTGATACCTGGTGATCTAATTCCTTTCCTTCTAACTTTTGCCCTTCTCTCCATCCTCCTCTCTTAGACTTCCTCCTGTTCCTTCAACCTTTTCCTGAGAAACGCAGTAATGTTCGGTGGCTGACATATATGTAGAAAGAATGAAAAACTGAACCGTTTGTAGGGTAAGCCTGGCTGAAAGATTCAATGCCGGCACCACAGGGTTACTTTCAGTGTGTCATCCTGTCACCTCATAAACCAATTAGAGTTATTAGTGTGCTTCCACCCTTCTCCACTGACATTCTTCCCCCACTTGCCTGGTATATTGCCATGTCTTTGTGTGAAACCACCTGGCACATTTTCACATTTCTCCACAGTAGCTTTTCTGTTGCCATTAGAGAGCTCTCTGGAACACCACATTATTAATTAATCTAATGTTCTGGTAATCTGGTGTTAATGGTCATGACATATTGAATGCGTACAAGACGTTCATAGTCAAATCAATCACATTGCATGTCTGTAAATGTCTGTCAAAATCTGTGGTACTGTTTGCATGACAACTATACAGCTGTGTATAGAATTACAGTTGCTTTTTAGTGAAAAATGACTCACATTTTCCTTCCATTGAACCTTTGTAGACTCAACTGAACCTTCTGTTGGAAAAGCTTCGAAGCACAGTAAGTAATATTATATTTAAATATTTTAAGTTGTTTTCACTGATTTAGGAAATGTAACATTGTTAGTTATTATGCAAGAATCCAAAATATAGGCTGTAAAAATACATTTATATTCAGATTTTTGGTGATCATAGCAGAAATATTTCATTAAATGATTTCGAAAAGATGGAGAAGTGTGTCATAAGTTGGAATAAATTCAGATGATCTGTGTAAGTGACTGCAGCTTTGGGACTCACAGTACAATATGTTGCATCCTACACAATTTTACAAACAGAACACTCACAAACCTACGCAAACAAGCCGTTGTGCTAGATCCGGAATTATGCCACAGAAATTTTACTCACTACGTCGCTATGCGATTAACATAGTTCCTTTCCAAAGTCAGATTCTAAAACAAGGCAATAAACAACACTGTCTGGTTTTGTGTTTCTCATCGGTAATGATGACCAATGTTGCTTGAATAAAGTTGCATGTCTATGTTTCTTAAAGGGCTCCAGTTTCATTCGTTGTGTGAAGCCCAATCTGAAGATGGTGAGCCACCAGTTTGAAGGAGCTCAGATCTTGTCTCAGCTCCAGTGCTCTGGTATGTATATTTATGAATATATATGCATTTTTCCCAGTTCTTCTTGCAGCCATTAATGCTTGAAATATTCCAATTCAAGAAAACCTATTAGAAATACCTACCCCACACCAGTCGCAAGCTCGCTTTTAAAACAAATACGGAAGGTGCATATGGAGCGTCGGTATTAAATGTGAGCTCCAGTGATTTTTCATTATCTTTTAGAGGTGTCATTACCACATGAGAGTTTTGAAGGTTGAGGTAGTTTTATGGGCTATTTGCAAAAGTATTCAATATAAACTTTCTGGTGCTACAGTAAGTCGGCGAGAAGCAAGCTTTTGCTGTCAAGATGGCTGATCGATTAGTTCTAGCACTGTAGAAGAGTTTGGACTGTGTTGAATATTTGCGGATCACTTGAATACAGTTCATGACATAAGCACGCTGGCATATGGTGACTCATTTACCCAAGGTAACCCTAGAATCACAGACGACAGTAGTTTATAGTCTTTCACTACTTTTTTGAATAAAAATAAAAATGGATTGTTAGCAACTCCTTGTATATACTTAGCTTTTATACACAGATATTTTGTTATCTCTAGATCTGTTGGTAGTGAGAATTTACCTGTCCATACCCTAAGCGATGGAAATGGCCGAAAACTTTGAAATAACACAAATTAACACATAATAATTTTGAATTATATTGTTATTACAGAAATAACATATTAAAAAAATTAAGGAAAATCCCAAATAATTCTGTTATAGAAAAATTGTATTTTAGTTTCCATTTTCAAAACCGTTTGATTAAAATTGGCAACAATTAACTCTTGATGTTTTATTAACCAGCTTGTTGAGGTCTTTCCCTGGAACGTCTTTTAAAATGTAAGGAAAGAATTCGCATCTGTTCTGGTATCTTTTTGGTTGCATTATGTGGTCACTTTTTAATACAATGTTGGTGATTAAATGTCATTAATCGATTTCAAAATAAATGTTAGTGTTTATATAATATATGTGTGTGCCATCATAAACCCATTATAAACCCATGACTTTCGTGTTGCCAGTGCAATGCTTTACCAGTTGAGCTACAAGAACATTCGACAGAGAACATTTAAGTAACTCTGTAATCTTTTGTCTCTGTAGTCTCTATGTATGTGCACAAGGAATTCAAAATATTGCAAACATAATACAAGAATGTGCCTGTTTAAGTTTACCTCATGTAAATTGTGTGGATTTTGCTGTGGACTGTAAGCCAGCGATAATGTTCAATGGAAATAGAACTAACAGTATTTTGATGCCTGAATCCTCTTTTTGTAACAGCTATTCTGTACTTCCATCTGCAAAGACAATGAAATGTTTTTTAAATGTTAATTATCTTTGGGAGCTTTGTGATAAAAACACATGCTGAGTTTGAATTAAAAACAGGTTTTGCTTAATAATACAACCAAATGTAATTTGAAGTGAAAATCAAGTGGGATTAAAAACTGTACTGTATGTTAGAGACACTGACAAATGTGAGACCTGATGTCTAGACTTTAATACTGCAAATCCTGTTTGTGTATCTTTACTGGATTGGTTATCTCTTCCTCTTCTCTGCTTTTAGGCATGGTATCAGTGCTGGACTTGATGCAGGGCGGTTTCCCCTCCAGAGCTTCGTTCCACGAGCTCTACAACATGTACAAGCAGTATATGCCCAGCAAACTTACAAGGCTTGACCCTCGACTCTTTTGCAAAGTAAACCAATTTGTTTTTATGCTCTCTTTAACGTTTGTCATAACGTCTAAAATTGTTTTGTCTCATTGCTTCCATTCTGATTGTTATTCATTTGACGTATGCGTGATTATGTAGTACGCTGGACCGTGGCTTGCTGGATTGTATTTAGAAAGGTCTATGTGACCTTTCATAAATACTTGCAAAAGCATGCATAGAGTAATCCTTCATTGATTTCCATGATAAATGATAGCGATACATTTGGAAGTCAAATTGCATTTCAATGATATGCTGGCGATTGAACATAGAATATTTACATCATCGTAGAATGGGACCATTAAATTGACAAATAAATAAGTGGACTGGCGTTATCGCTAGTTCATCAAGTTGATGCCCGTTGTGTACAATGTCATTTAAAGGTGGACTTAGTAATTTAGGCCCGTATTAAAACGTTTTCAACAAAGAAATGATGTATAGTACTTTTGACGTGTTTAGAATCATACCCACACAACACCAAGGCCGCAGTTATATTAGCAGCCTAATAAAAGCTTGTTGCGGCATTTGCCATTCTCACACAATACATAAAATGCATACTTTACAGAAAATTTTTGACTTGCGCATGTTTTGATTATATTGCTTCAAAAATTGAGTACACCTGTATTAGAAAGTATATGTTCCACTGTCAGAATTTATTCTCTACTCCGACAGGCTCTGTTCAAAGCACTCGGCCTCAACGAAAACGATTACAAGTTTGGATTGACCAGGGTTTTCTTTCGTCCTGGAAAGGTGAAGATTTCTTATGATTTAATAATAATAATAGTATAATAAATTGTATTTGTAAATTCTATAAAATTAAAATAATTATAATAATAATTTAAAAACATTCAAAACGATAATTGCGATTAATCGATTCCAAAATAAATGTTTGTCTTGTAATGTATTTGTGTGGCGTGTATATTAATCTGTACAGTATATATAAATGTACAAACGAAGATTTTGGTTCCAAAAGGAGATAAATCAAAAATCATGTTTTTATTGTGAATTCCAATTAATATCAATCAAACTGCAGTTGGTTTGTTTTGATTTAAGCCATAATAACTCGTCAAGATGGTGAAAAATACAGCTACCTAACACAATAAAACACAATAAAAACATGATGACATTATAAAAACAAGATTTTTGAAATATGTTTATTTCATTGCATGTGAGCATATTTACATATTTATGATAGTTATTATATTATACTATATAAACACATATTTATATGATAATTGCGATTCATCAATTTGACAGCACAAATGTATTAATATAATAGAGTATTACTTAAGTTATAATAAATATAATTTCACATGAACATTTCATACTGTAAAATAATAGAGTAGAATAGTTGTTAAAACCACTTTCCCATTTTATTAAGCCAAGACACATGGGATACCTCCAAACAAAAACACTGCCATTTAAACCTTTGTGTGTGTTTCAGTTTGCAGAGTTTGACCAGATCATGAAGTCTGATCCGGATCACCTGGCTGAGCTTGTTAAACGGGTCAATAAGTGGCTGGTGTGCAGCCGTTGGAAGAAAGTCCAGTGGTGCACGCTGTCGGTCATTAAATGTATGTTTCCACAGCAGCCTTGAATCAGCCTGTAGCCTCTAGTGCACCTCTGCATTGTTACATTGTGATGCTGGTTGATAAGTAAGCTTCTTCCTTTTTCTCATGACACAGTGGGAAACAAACTGCAGTACAGAGCCAGCGCCTGCATCAAGATTCAGAAGACAGTTCGCATGTGGTTGTGCAAAAGAAGACACAGGCCTCGGTATGTACAAAGACCAACATGTGCTGGAAAGTTGCTAAATTGGTTGGCAGGCAAAGTAAAAATCATAACCTATATTACGAAGTGAATTTTTCTGCAGTTTTACAAAGTTGTTCAAGATTCTGTTTTTGTTCGTGGCAGCATCGATGCTCTGGTGAAGGTGAAAAACTTGAGGAAGAGGATGGAGAAGTTCAACGAGGCTGTGAGTGGACTCAAGGAGAGCAAGCAGGAAATGAGCAAACAGGTTGAGGAACTCGCTGCCTCCACAGACGCCCTCATGGCCAAGCTCAAGGTGAGGTTTGGACTGGAATATAGCCCAAGATCAACTAAACCCCCTTTCATCTCATCCAGCTTACAAAGAACATTGATGTTATGTGGTGTAGCTCTTTTCAAAGCCTTGAGTTGTATCAGGTGGCCATACATAATTCAGCAGGTGTGTGTTTTTTCCTTGTCCTGATGAAGGCCATCTGCATTGTCTGCCAGCCTTGAGTGTTTCTCTTTTTGGGGAAAGGTAGAATGTTTTACTACAGGATGTTGTTTTGCAGTGAGCAAACCTCTGTCTGCCTTTATGGTGGGTATCCATAATTGATTCTGAATATAAATGTTAAAATTATGTTTTTGGCTATTTTAGTCTTTTTTTGTTACCTAAAAAATTATTCATAGAAAAAATGACAAATGTTTAACTCCATTTACATCTATAAGTGATCATATTCACTAATTCTTCAAATCAGTATCAATTCTCACATTTTTTTTTTATTGAACCTCATGTTGTTTCACAAAAGGAGAGAGTGTTATGCATAATGTTTTAGATGCACTTTTTTGTATGTCAAGAAGATGCAATGTTCCACCGTGTCTACATCGGATGCAGCGCGACAAGAGACAATAGAAAGCATTAGAACCCATTATAATGTTACCCTTGTCCACACTGTACGTACAGTAGCATAGCACGAGAATCCCATTAGAACAAGCTTTGCGTCGCATCACGGTGTCAGTAAATGGAGAATGAGGGCCTCATCATTCCCTAGTAATCTGAATTTCTGTTTAAGCAAACAGAAAATAAAGTCATACTCATCTAGTTGGAAATAACACAAGGATTAAGTCAATGATGACACAGTTTTCATTTTTTGGATTAACTGTTTTACTCAACACAGTTCCTGAATGTCTTAACACAAGACTTTAAAGGGACCGAAATTTGAACTCACGCTAATGTTATTTCAGATCTGTATACATTTTTTTATTTTGTTAAACACAAAGGAAGATATTTAGAACAATGTAAGAAACCAAACCGTTCTAGGGCACCATTGCCTTCCATAGTAGTTTCGTTGCCTACTATGAAAGTCAATGGTGCCCTTGAACTGTCCGGTTGGATCCATTCTTCTACATATCTTCTTTTGTGTTTCGTGAAAAAAAAAAAGCAAACAGGTTTGAAAGTTTGAAGTTTGGTTAGTGATTCATTATTTTGTAAATTCGACCACAGTTTAGTGCTTGTATCTTATACTTGTCTTTTTTAACCATAGAAGATGCTTCAATATAATGATGTGTTGTCTTGACATTTTTTTGCAGGATTTTTTCTAATGACATTCAGTTCAGACTGCAAGACTCTTTTTTTTGCCGTGTCACTGTAAATTCTCCCCCTTTGAAAAGCTCTCAGGAAACACACAGGTTTGGTGAAAGAGCCAAATCCAATTCATTCTTAACAAATCCACAACTCAAGCAAAGTAAATAAACACAAACATTCGACAATCTGACTATCAGATTTCTGTCCAAGAGGTTTACGCCGCACGCCATCAAGACTTTGCCGCATTCATGGTCAATTTCCTTCCTTCCCTTGCGACTTTCATCCGCTTCTGATTGAGTGCAGCATATGCAGTGTTGTATTCTCTACGTGGAGCTCGACCTAATCTGTCAGACTGGCAGGGCATTATTGACAGCGGGCTCGAGAGGCATTGCCTTCTCTCTGATAGATAGCTGGCACCAACTTTTCCACCTGGACACTTCGTTCTTCCCTCTAAATGAGATGTGCTTTGCACTCCTGCACCTGTGATGGGTCTCTTTGTTATTTGCATAGCACTTTTTCATCAGCATCTGATTTTTGATTGGCAATGTCTCCTATTACCTTACCATCTGGACTGCAGATTACAGCCGCCTCCCCGGATAATAACGTAGATTGTGTCAATGGCTGTCATTCACCGTACTTGCGCTTACTCATCTAGCGTGAGGGGGTGAGACGGACCTTGTCATTGAGTCCCCTCCCGCGGTACAGTCGTTCACTAGACTCGTACCCCTACATGCTCCTCTGGTGCTCTGCCAGATGGCACACAATCCATATTCTCGTTAATGAATATCTGCAGGATATTGATACAACTGGGGGACATGTAGTTTGCGAGTTGATATGAAACCCCCGAGTTGCTGACACTTTTTTAGCTAAATTACGAAAACTTGGTTATCCTGTTTGAGTCCCAGGATTGAAGGTGTTTAAAAGATGTGGTGTCATTTCTGTGCCCTTACTGTTTTCAAACACTCCCCTGTAGTGTTGTCACGATACTGGAATTTCTAACTTCGATACGATACCTTGAAAAATATCGATACTCGATACCACAGAGAAAAAAACTGCCACAACATTAAGGGGGTAATTTTTTTTTATTATAATTTAAAGATAAATATAACATATATAATGTATTATAAAGAGTTATTAAAGGGTAAAATGCATTATAATTCTTCATAATGTGTGTTGTAACGCATTATGTACTTTTGCAGGTCGAGTCTCATCTTCTTTCTGGTGCTACAAGAGAATGCCAAACTTTAATAAACATATATATTTTTTTGACCGCACTTTTAAAATGAACTGAACTATGTAACTAATCTTAGAACTTAAGTAATTGGTAATAGATATTTGTTAACATGAATAAACAATGAAAAATACTTCCAAAACATGTATTAATCTTAGATAAAAGTTAATTTAAACTAACATTTACTAATACATGTACTAATTAAAATCCAAAGTTCTATCTGTTAATATCTTTTTTCATTGTACCAGATCAAACATGATCCGTTGTATTTTATTACATACTGTCATCAAAGATTAAAATATACTGTAGCAAATGCATTGCTCATCGTTCATAAATGCTGGTCAATACATAACATTTTTTGATGAACATATTTTAATGCCGGATTCAAATATCACCGATCCACACACGTAATCATTTTTTGAATTAAGTTAATTAAGCACAAGTTAATTTACATTTGACCACAGTTAAAGTATTTAAAGATTCAGAGCGAATGAGACGAGACACGTGACAGGCACTGCGGTCACGTGTGGTGTTTGTCAACGCGCCTTTGGAGATAAGTGAAAGTGACAGCTCGGCTAGGATCGTAGTATCTATACTTCGGGAAATTAGTATTGGTACCGTTCAGATATTTCAGTATCGATATTTATCGAAATATCAATATTTTTGACAACACTACTCCCCTGGTCTTCCACATGTAGCAAACATGTAGCCCCATTCTGAATTAATGAGATATGTTGAGCCAGTTTTGTCTTTTTAGGGCTGTTCATAGCATTATTGTTGTTTGAAGAATGTTGGTAACCGATCAACGGCGGTAGCATTCAAGTCAATGGCACCGCTTTTGTTTGGTTAGCAACATTCTTCAAAATATCTTCATTTGAGTACTGCAGAAGAAAGGTGGTTATGCAGGTTTGAAATGACTAAATGATGACAGAATGTTCATGTTTGGGTGAACTATCACGAGGCAAAAACAAATCAATTCACTTTATAAATGAAGTGTAAGAAACTGCATGTCAGATTTTCCCTATCTGCATTTTTCTCTCTGCTTCCCCCAGTCCACGATGATGAGCCGTAAGGAGATCGAGCAGGAGTACGAGGGCCTGGTGAAACGCTCGGAGCAGCTCCTCTCCTCCATGCAGAAGAAGAAGCAGGAGCAGGAGGAGACCGAGAGACTTAAGCGCATCCAGGAGGAGATGGAGAAGGAGAGGATGAGACACGATGAGGAAGAACAGTCACGCCAACAGGAGGAGCAGGATCGCCGCATGTGAGTCACGTCGTGAATTTTCCAATAGGATGAACCGTACGTTAGGTCAGCATCTAGGCGCGTTTGAAAGAAGAACAAGAGCAGAGAAAAAGGGTGTGGGAGGGGATTGGCAGAAAGATTAATACAACATTGGAGGGTTCGGCCTGACCTCTTCTCTCTTATGTATTCTCCAGAGCTTGCAGTCATGGAGAGCATCTGTCATCATTTCACGAATCAGGCCATGTTGATATTCTTGTCAAAGAATATATAGTGCTAGGCAAGCAAGCACCAAAACAGAAAGTTTAAAATCATGCTCGCTTTAAGTTTGATGCAAGGTCTTTGTGTAAGGATTAAGATGTTTTCTGGATTTGAGTGTCGACGAGATGACACACAGTCCTGGACCGTTCTGTACTTCGAAGATCTGTTTAAAGTCGTTATAGCAACAGGTCTGAAAACGTGAAGCTCTCTGGGAGGAAAGGTTTATTTGATGTTAATGGGAAGTCATTATGACACAATGAGTCATTGTGACACAATGAGTCTGCACGTGTTACAGAGGCAATATTCATTTTATATTGTAATTACAATAATTGAATAATATTCAAATAATATAGTGCCAAGACAACTATTCAGAATCCCATGGACATTGCAAGATCAAAAAAATGATTAGCAGAGCCTAATTTCCTCATTAAGAGTTATTGCGTTCTTCAAAAAATCTACAATTTGTGCAGGATTAAAGACAACAAATAGTGTGTAAATTTAATATATCCCTTAAGATGTCCATTACAGTATCTGGGTGAAAGGGTTAAATAGAAATGATAAAAAGTATATCTAAATAACAAAAAATTACTTTACATTATGTAAATTTCAGAATTCAGTGTTTTTTAACATTGTTTATTACATGGCTCGATTGAATGCTTGATTCTGATTGGCCAGTCGCGACATTTGCAGGTTCGTAATTCCCAGATAAGAATCTCTCAAAACTAATAACACACGGTAACCCAGCAAATCATTTAGTGTTTTTTTTGACAAATAAAATATAAATGTATTTTTATAACATACTTGACATTATATTTACAAAAGATTTAACCAAATTGCCTGTTCGTGACATTTGAACGTCGTTTCTTACCTTAATGAATGAAAATTAATCTAAATGGCTTTTTAAGATCCTTCAGTGACCAGACCTGATCACACTGTCGGCGCTTAATTCTTCGATAACAACCTGTTTTCTGTACAGTATACCTTACTTGTCTTTGCGTTGGCTGTTTCAGAGGTATTTACTTTTACAAGTTCTAGAATATCTAATAAACATATCAAACAGTTAACATAAAAATTCAGTCATCATTTACTCACCCTCAAGTTGTTCCAAATCTGTATCAATTTCTTTGTTCTGATGAAGACAAAGGAAGATGTATGGAAGAATATCAGTAACCAAACAGATCTCATCCCCCATTGACTCCTATAGTATTTATTTTCCGTACTATGGCAGTAAATCAGAACATCCGAACAAAGACATTGTAATGATGACAGAATTTCCCTTGAAATATTAATGTGCTACATTTACCCCAGCCCTGAACGGAATATTCTATAAACGTTAAACATTATTTAATATTTATGTAATATTTTAATATTTTTCACAACATATTCACAGTTGAGACCACCATCTCTGTTTAAAATGTCATTTTACATTCACGCATTTGGCAGATGCTTTTATCCAAAGCGACTTAAATTGCTTTAACCTATACATTTATACTTAGGTAAATGCAATCCCCTGGGATCGAACACACAACCTTGCGTTGTTATCGCAATGCTATTACCACTGAGCTACAGGAAAGCTAAATGCTAAATTTTAAAGTCAAATGGCGTCAAACTGACACCTTTTATAAAATTGGACACAAAAGATCAACAATAAATTTTTACTGTAAGCTTACTTTTGTGAATCAGGATAATATTTTTTTCTTTTAAACACAGATTTTTATGTACTTGCTCAATAACTTAATTTACATTTATACATAAATGTATTCATTAGGCAGACATTTTTATCAAAAGCAACTTTCAAGTAGGAGAGCATATAAACATTTTGTCAACACAGTAGTAAAAGTACTTAACATTTAGTTTATTTTTTAACAAAATTTTTTTACAGATTGCATCCTTTAATTGATAGTTCTTGCAGTCATCATTTGCTCACCCTCTTTTCATTTCAAACCTGTTTGACTCACATTCTTCTGCATAACACAAAAGAAGATATTTTGAAGATCGTTGGTAACTGGCACCCATTGACTTGCATTAGTTTTGTGTCCATACAATATAAGGAAATAAGTGTCGGTGCTGTTTGGTTACCAACTTAATCAAAATATCGTCTGTTGTGTTCTGCTGAATAAAAAAGTCATACAAGTCTTAAATGAGAAGTGGCTGATGAAATGATGACTTTTAATTTTAAGGTGACCTATCCCTTTTGTCCAGTACCGGAGAGATTATGTATTTTTTAGGCTAACCCAGAAGTAAGCGCAGTGCTGGTTCTTTCGACGCAAAAAATAAGCTCTGTGATTAACAAAGGTTTATGATGTTTAAACGTTTTGTCTATCAAGACAATCTTTACAAATAAACACAACATTTTTTTCTCTTGTATCGGCAGAAGTAAAAAGCTAACATGATAAAGAATGTAAAATAATTAAAATAACGTATAAAAGTCCGCTGTCGAATCATGCAGTTGATGAAGAAACCTCAAAATGAAGAACTATTGTTGCGTAAGCATGTATTAGGAACATGAGAAGAGATATAAAAATACAGCTTCTGACAATTTTCGCGCTGCATTTTTTATTACTAAACAGACTTTCAACAGTGATGTCACTGTACACGTGAAATCCGTAGGAACCTTCATGTAAACGCGGTTTATTTTGTGCATGTAAATGCACTCAATGTCACCACCACCAAGCCTCCGACAACTCTCTTTTCAGAGATTTGTTCCCATGTTGCATTATTTGTGTGCTTACTTCCCCGCCAAAGGAAGCAGTCGCATTTTGCAACCGCCGTTTTTAAGACATAATAAGGCTTTTTGTTTACAAGAGACCTCATATCATCGATTTCCCAAAAGCCCATTCAAAGAACCCATAGCCTTTGGATCGATGGAACCGGAAGTCCTAAAATGCAAACTCGCTTCCTGGGTTTGCATACAAAAGTACAACTCCTCTGTTCCCTACTCAAATTGGTTGTAAATGTAATAAATGTAAATGTACTGTATATTAACAAAGCTTAGATGTACTATCACTCAGAAGTTTAAGCATTCGCGTACACCTTATATATTTTAGGCCGCACAGGGACATCACAATTGTTCCAGCACGTCTTGTTTACCATTTGCTTTTAGGTATGATAATGTAAACGCTTTCTAACAATGCTTGCCAACAATACCAAGAGCGTGGTATTCAATTTTCACCGGCTGTCGAATGAGCTTGTGTGAACAACAAACACTAGCAGTCCACGTTTCTCTTTGTGACCGTGGCGAATCAACCTGTGGGTGCGTTTTCAGGTCCGTTTCTGTGGGTCATTGATCATGAGGAATAATTCCCTGCATGCCCCGCTAACTCATTAACAGTCCACCCTCGATGTCTCTCCCATCAGGAAAGCCGAGATAGAGCAGAAGAGAAAACTGGAGGAGGAGGAGAGAAAGAAAAGAGAAGAGGAAGAACAAGTCATGCAGGTGTGTGTGTTTGTCTGTGTGTGTATACAAGCTCCCTCTGTGTATTGATCCTTCTTCTCCGCCGACTCCTTCGGCAAAGCAAATGCCCACTCCGTCTCACGCTGGCATGTTCAGAGCTGGCCGAGACTGGCTGTACTGCAGGCAGAATCATGCGCTGTATTGAGCTGCCACAGTGCTCTGTGGGTTTATTCGTCAGTACCTGCTCGCCTCCTGGGGCTGGATTATGCTGTGCCTGCTGAGTCAAAGTCTCACGTCCCCTTCTCCCCCGATGGTGTCTGTATTCGGGGGTTGGCAGACTTCCTCTGCTGTTCCTTCTAGATGAATCGCCCTGCAGTGGCGCTTTGTGCCTGTGTTACCTGAAAACTGTTGCATGCTCTCGCTTATGTGAGACTAACTCCCCTGAGCCCGTTTTATTCCACTCGGTTTTCTCCGTTTCATTCTATTCTATTTGTTCTTGTTTGTTCTGATGTCTTTTAGTTTGTCTATTAGGTCTATCCTGTTTGTTCTGTTCTGTTGTATGAGCTCTATTCTTTATTATGTCTATTCCATTTTTATTTTATTTTACTTAATTTGATCTGCTTTATATTTTATGTCGTGTTTTGATCTGTTCTGTTCTATTGTTTTATATTGTGTCTGCTTTGATTTTGTTGTTCTTTTTCATTCTGTTCTGTTCTATTCTTTTCAGTTTTTATCATATTCTACTCTTTCTGTTTTTATTGCATTATTCTATCCATAATATACACTTTATCAATACTTTTACTGTACTTTCTCAAATATGTTGTGTTCTTTGTTTTATTCTATTCCAATTGTTTTTTTCTTTTGTATTTGCTCAGTTCTTGTCTATTTCTTCTGTTCTGTTTTCTATCCTATTCTATAGGGCTGGGTGGAATGACATAGTATTCCATTTCCACGGAATAAAATGTCAACCGTAAGAGATTTTTCTATTCCGTATATTCCGCGGAATATAAATAAGTATGCATGGTTAACTCGGCACTCTGCAAATCTGGCGCTATTCTGAAAAAAACAAATGAATTTATCCACCCATAGCAAATGAACGTATCAAACACTCTCTTGTCCTTCTTTCAGTTTGTTGTTTAGTGATCCACTCCAGTCCGCAGTGCTCATGCAGGTATCTGCGCCAGCATATAAAAAAGCTCTTTCTCAACTTGTATTTCAGAAGTCAAGTTGTTTTGTAAAGCTGTTAATAGTTTTAATAAAGTTTAACTTCAGACGAGCCAAGGTGAAACTTGCATTGAAATCCGCGATGACTGCTTGCGGCGTGAGTGCTTTGATATCACGCGCTTCTACCTCCAGTTTCTACCAGTTTCTACCTCTACTAGTCACAGAATTTACTCTCATTGTTTGTGCATATTTATACGTCATTGTTATACATGTTGTCTATCTTCCTATTGTATACATATGATAAACCCAGAAGATAAATATAAATAAATAGTACATCCTAAAGTTCCTCATTAATACTGACATCTGCTCTATTAACTACTGAGGAAGATATGTTAACTAATAAGTATGGAGGAGCATTTTATAATTTTGTTAAGTCACAAATAACTAATCAATAGCTTTCAAGTTCACTCATTCCTCCTTAAGAACTACTATTAGTTATCTACTAATTCAGATTCTACATAAATAATTAGGAAGTAACTCATATACACAATTGAACATCACAATAATCAAGCAGTGGACATTTCTTCTTATTTAGTATTGCTAGTACTACTATTATGGAAATGCACTACTATTGCCACTATTACTACTGCTATTATAGTAATGAAATATGCATTTCATGGAATTCTTGTAATCCAAAGGAGTCATTATAATACATTTTTTTTTTTTCAATAACCAGAAATCAACTACCCACTCCAATTGCCTTGTCGTAATTAGCCACTTATGTTACATAGGTTTATGATCTTCAAGTACAGTATGTGTCTGTTTTCCACAGTATATATCATGTTAACATTGAGTATTACCCTGTTTTGAAGGCAATGACTGGTGGAAGTGAATATACAAGGAACCATTATTAATTTAAAAAGAATTACTACATTATTCTGAGAGAATTACTTAGAACCTGGAACAGTATTCTAAAGTGGAAATGTAGTTACTCATTCCGTGAAATTGATTTTTGGCCATTCCGCCCACCTCTACTTTTCTATTTGCTGATCTGTTTTTATTGTAATCTACTTTATTTGTCCAATTCTGCTTTTATTTTCTTTCTTCTTTTTTTCTTTCCTCTTCTGTTCTATTTTATTCTGGTCTTTGTTCTGTTCTATTTCAGTTGCTCTAATCGTATATTTCTGTTATGTTTCATTTTCCTGTTAATCCTAATTTTTTTATTCTTTTATATTTCCACTCTATTTATGTATCCTGTTTCCATTTTAGTCTATACTCTTTTCTATTTTATTTCATGCTGATCTAGGGTTGTTCATTGATTAAACGCAATAAATCAGAATATTGAAATGTCTGTGCACTGTTTATGTTTATTTTGTATTTATTAACACAAATAATAAATATATATATATTTAGGAAATATTTGCATGTATATATTTGTATATTTAAAATTATATATATGAAAATGTATAATTTTTATATTTAATATTTTTCCTGAATGTGTATGTTTTTATAAATACAAAAATCATATGCACAGTGCAAGGAGATTATAATAAACAAAAACTGTTAATTGCAATTAATTGCTGAACAGCATAATTCTGTTCTTATTGTTCTATTCTATTCTACATATATCCCTTCAAAAATGGATAATTATATTAATATTTTTCCTTGCCTTGCTTTGATTTCTGCAAAGCATGGCTCCAAATTTTTGGAGTCATAGTATAAATTAAAGACCTTTGCAATTCACTTCAAGACACACCGCTGTCACACCGTTTATAAACTCTTTTCATTTTTTATTTTCAGTAGAAATATGTCACTCTCTGATTTTCTCCACACATTATTTTCCTCTTCTGCTTCCAGCAGTTTGATACATGGCCCAGATTTATCATGAACAGTGTGTTCTATCACCCTTTGTATAAATATATATATATGAGTATTCAGCCTCAGCTGCTCTGCTCTCTCCTCCTATATCGCGCTGCATCATTCTTCTTTCTGTCAAATCTTTTCTCAGAAGAAAATGCCCCATCTAAGCTTTTCTCCTCAATCACGGTTTTCCTCATGCTTTTGGACCCTGTCTCAGTCTTTACACTTCTAGGCCCATGCTGTGGTCCATTTCATTTGATGTTTTTTTCCTGTTTATCATTTCACACAGTCTAGACGTAGAATCTCAGGATGGCAGGTTGTGGTATAACCTCGGATATATGCCTAATCAGACCTCAGCACACAGCAGGAGCCTAATGGCTTAATATCCTTTGAGTGGGAAGTGCTCCTAGTGTCTGCTGTAGATGATCACTATGTCCTTAGAAGCTACTGGATGGAGAGATTGAGGAAATTCTTTAGCCTGACTATATTTTTAAAAACGTTGGTAACCAAACAACATCGGACCCCATTGACTTACATTGTATGGACACAAAACCACAAAAAGCATTTCTCAAAATAACTTATTTTGTGTTCCACAAATACAGGGTGAACAAATAATGACATTTTTGTCCCTTTACATTTTTCTTTTTCAAGTAAGAATGTTTAGGTCATCTTTAATAGAAAACAAGTAAATAAACAAATGTACAAGGGGATGTTATCATTCAGGTGTTTTTCCTATTTTGGAGCACTACAGTTAAACCTGCTGAAGTCTTTTATGACTGTGTCCCCACAGGAACACATTTGTAATATTCTGGTGTCCAAGTCTTGTAGCACATTTGGAACCGCATAAAGTCACAGGTGTGGCAAGCGATGGAGTTGTCCGGTCCGCATGTGCGTGTTACTGATTTCTGGGATTGTGTATTTGATCCAGGCGGAAGTGGAGATGCAGCTGGCTTTGGACCGGGAGGAGGAGACTCAGAGACAGACCGTTGTGGAGCAGGAGAGAAGAGACAGAGAGCTGGCCATGAGAATCGCTCAGAACGAGGCCGAGCTCATCCAGGACGAAGCCCAAATGGACCCAAGCCTGCGCAGGTACACACAGCACACACACAAATGAAAAAATAAAGCCAGCACGTCAAACAGCGTCACCAGGCGAAGTCGAAAATGAGACCCATGCTGCTTCGTGCCTTGGCCACCATTCATAAAAGGCTGATAAAACCCAGATTATTTTTATACACCGATTTCCATGTGAAAAGAGGCCGTGTGGTGGCACAGCGGCTTTAGAACAACAAACAAAGAACAAAGTTCTGCCACACAGGAAGCTCAGCGTTATATAAATGGCATGAATAATTTTTACCGCGGGCAAGGCATGTACGGAAGAAGGTAGACAGAGGAACACGAGAAACCTGCGGTTAGGCGTTGTATTTCATTGAGTTAATAGAAGTGGACAATAAAGAGGTGTCTGTCTAAAATTATAGTTCACTAAAATAAAAAAGTTCTTAAGGAGAGTTCTCAATTGGATTATTTTGTCATCCAAACTTCGTGTTTGTGTTTCCTCTTCCTTCCAGTAATGAGACCACGAGTTCTTGATTCTTCCTGGAGATGTAAGATCAGGCTTTCCACAAAATTTCTGCTTCATTTACTTCACTCACTCACTGTCACGTCCTGCCACCCTAATCGTTCCCCAACAAAGATTAAGGATTATTTACAGTGACTACAAAAAGCAACAATAGTCTTATTCTAATATTAACCTAAATACTTTGTGCATGACTAAGTTTAGATTGAATAGAAATGCCTTGCACTTGCGAACAAGTGAGCATCATGTGAGAAAATGATGGATGGAAAAACAACCTTTGGACGTTTATTTATGTTTCTTGGACAATTGTTGATCCATTTCAATCCTATTAGTGATGCATGTTAGGGCAACCGTCACTGTTACTACAGCTCATACTCTAAAAAAAAGTGATGCATAATGCATCCTGATTGTGTTAAAGATTTAAGTGGCATTTCAAATCGCGAGGCTTTGAGGAGAGATTTGCTGTTTTCTAAGCTATCTGAACAGATTTCACCTGGTGGAAGATAAAACAGGCGGAAAAATCCTTTAAACTTTGAATGAGGGGTCTGAGCTGTATCTAGGGACCAGAATATTTTAGAAAGGCTTTGGAATAATGGGTCGGTAAGCAAACGCTTAGTGCATCTTAGAAACCACAAAAATATGAATGAAGGAAATATGGTACATTGTTGGAGCAAGTTTTGTACTGTCAAGCAGCTCTCATGTTTTCTTCAGAATTCTAAAACACCCAAATTTTTTTCTTCACAATAACATTAATAACATGACAATAGTATCAAAGAAATCGTGAAAACAAAAAGAGACATTTTAGTTTTCTTGTACAGATGTTGGTCCATTTCAGTCTCATTTTCAGCCTGATTTTGGTTCATATATGTTGCTTCAGAATGTATGTTGGATTTATGCTTGACATGTTTTTATAAACAAGCGCCGCATCCTGCACCTGCTGATGAGGATGGCACGCTGCCTCTCAGCATGCACAAGAAAACAGCTGCTCTCACTTTAGTGTTTTCGGAGGTTGTTTTGAGGCTGTTTTGTTGTGATGATGCATTTCACGGTATGTATCCGGCAGGGAATTTTTCGGGAGGCTCATACATACATCATTACTGATCAAACCAAATAAACATCGTTACAGATTTGACATATTTTGTTTACATACTGAATCTCATTCATGTGTATAGAAACCATGCTCCGCTTTTTCCTTACGGCAGTTCTACTGTTCTGTATGTAGTAAATGGTCTTTAGAAGTATTTTACTTTTGAATTATTTGAATAATCAGTATTTTATCACTATTTTAACTTAAGCATAAAGTTACATTATATGCACCTGCACAATAGTAATTTAATTTTAACAGCAACGGCTAATTCTGTTGTTGTTTATTTGGAATATATGCTTGACGAGGCATTCATTGCCATATGAGTGGCTTAGACGTGATCTGAAGACCAGCTTACATCAAAAAGTAGTCATGCTTGTAAATTGAAGGGATGCCACCTAAACTTGCATTGGTTTTGTGAGTAAATGATGACACATTTTTGGGTGAACTGTCACTTAAACTGTGTTTGAATACTGTAATACTGTAAAACAACAATACAGCTCTGTTGTTTCAAGTGTTAAATATAATTTAAACCCAGTTATTACATGAATGAAGCTCCTTATTGCTTTTGTGACACATAAACACTGTTTGATTGCAGGTAAACAGTATTTTAATACAGTTTTTTATAAAAAAAAATAGTGTGGTTAATAGAGGTGTTGCAATACTTTAGCTTACGATTTAATACAATACATAATGCTGGATTCAAGATACGATAGTATAACAATATTTCGATTTTAAATTTAGGGTAGTTCAGCCAAAATAGTTTTTCTATTGTTTACTCACCCTCATGTCATTCCAATCCTGTATGACTTTCTCCTGCGGAACACAAAAGAAGATATTTTTAAGAATGCTGGTAACCAAACAATACTGACCCAATTGACGTCCATTGTACTGACACAAAAGCACAATTCTCAAAATATCTTCTTTTGTGTTCCACAGAAAGAAGGGTCATCTAATTTTAATATTTTTTGTCATATGTACAACAACCAGTGTTTAATCGAACCTTCTGTGTGTACATGTATCTTAAAGGTACAATTTATGATTTAGCAGCATCTGGTGGTGAGGTTGAGAATTGCAACCAACGGCTCACTCCAGCACTCCCTTTCGAAGTACTACGGAGGCTGACACAGGACTAAGATGTTGTCACGTTTTCGCTTCCTTGTCTTTGTTTCGTATTAACAAAACGCTCTCTGCAGAATAGTTTGTCCGTTTGGGGCTTATTTAGAAACAACAAATTTCATGCAACTGGACCCGCAATGTATGTAGATAGAAGTAGCTCATTCTTTATATTATATTGAATATATGTCACAAAATAACACAAGTACCTTTGATAGAAAAAGTTGTTTTAAAGGCCAATCTAAAACCTTATTAAAAAAGAGAGATCACCTATTTTCCTGCAAGGTGTTCACATTATTTTGTATTGTGATAGATATTACACTTTTCGTAGTTATTAGTTTGTCCCAGCAGTTTATATGAGCTTGCTCAAAACGAATGTTAACTTGCATTAAACAGAAGTCTGTACCTATGTGTGAGTTCTCGGCTCACACCTGTGCAAGTGGTTTAATCAGCAGGGTTTCCTGGTTCGCTGACTCTTCTTGCAGGGTCTCCGTTAAGCAGGTCTGCTCTTCACAGTTGTCAAAGTTGACAGAATGCTGCTGCACCCCGTGTCACCATGTTCAGCCATGCAAGAGCTTATTCCCGCGCACGCCAACCCTCTTCTCATCTGGGACTCCGAATGTGTCGCTACTTTATAACGAAAAGTTTGCTGTAAGGCTGTAGGGTAACTTCGCTGCTTTATGAGTTGAAATATTTGCCCCGGGTACAGGAATAATTGTCTGCTATAGAGACACTTCGGCCCAGATCTTTTTTGAGCAGGTTGTGAAAGATGCGTTTGTCATCAAAATGATCTCTCGGGAAGTCATCACAGTACATTACTAGCAACGCTTTAGATGACTTGGGGTGGGGTGGGATCTGTTGACTTGAGATGCAAAATGTCAATTACAACTCGGTTAGGCGTTAGAAGCAACGCTTTTTTTGCATGTGCACTGTTTACGTTTTCTTTTAAAAATATAAGAATTTCAAGTTTTAGTACTAATGGACTAGCGTAGTGACGAATTTACGATGTTGTCAGAGGTCGGGATATACATCAACAACTGATGAAAGCCACATCCCTGTCAAATTTTATTTGTGTAACAATCACTGTAGAATGAGCCTTTACTCCACTGATTAGATTAGTGATCCTCAACCTTTTCATGGTCGAGCCCCCCTGTAAACCCATTCAAAGAACTAGAAACCCCACTCCCCCTATTATGTACTTTGAGGATAGACTTCACACAAAGATAGTACTACGTGGAGATGGTGGTCTAGTGGGTTAAACCACTGAACTGGTAAATCAAAAGGTTGCTGGTTCGATCCCAGCAGCCACCACCAGTGTGTCCTTGAGCAAGTCCCTGTAATAAGTGCACTGTAAGTCGCTTTGGATAAAAGCGTCTGCCAAATGACTAAATGTAGATAAGATAATGTGTGAAATATGTTAGATATAGTTTATATTTATTATATTTACTAAATATTACAGGATCTCAAGATCTCAGATTATAAATGTAACAACCCTGCTCATAAAAACAAAAGAAACCATCACAGAAATTAATGGTTTCCATTAAAATACCACTATGAACCATTAGCTTTTTTATAAAACCATTTAAAAATTGTAGTGTTTTAGACATTATTCCAAAAGGATAGTTCTGCCAGATCATGAGAGCGGTGCATGTTTCATTTATTTTAACACGAGCGAGAGTTTATTCGCAGTTTATAATACAGACGCGGGTTGGTGTCATTTGAGAAAATAGTGCTTTACATCTTTAATATGTAAAACAGCCGTCCAAGTTCATAAATATATAAAAAGGCACTTTATTTATAAAGCCACACCCTTGTGAACTCATCGGGAGAGAGAGAGAGAGAGAGAGAGAGACTTGCGCTTATTCTGAAATGACTGTCTAAAAGATAGTTTTGTTTAGTACTGTAGGACTAGGTTTAATAATCCCTATATTTCAGCACAGTTTAATTGCCCAATAACACATTACCTTCACTTTAAACGTGACAGAGGAACAGTCAAGAATATGGGTAGGGGAAAAGGATGATCTAGGCTTCAATACGTTCGTCAGGTAGGCATCCTTTGTGTTTGGAGAAGCATAATTATAAATACATAATATATTTATAAACATACTTACCTATATGATCTACCTGTTTCTTAAGAAGATATAGAGGTAATTGCTGCTGCTGCCTGAGTGGACGTTTGCCTACTTAGTATATTTTAAGCTTTGTGCGAAGCCTAAAATGCGCAGACTACCATCAGTCTGCGTGGCCGCTGAAGCGCGCAGCTTCACACGGAACATTGCCCTTCGTCAATTTGCAGTTTCGTTCCTCCATGCATTCGCGATCGAGTTCCAAAGGTTGGGGTTTCGGGGAACCTCTGCGCCCCCCTGGTTGAGAACCAATGGATTAGATATAATAATCTCACGTTACGTCTTTTCTCCTCCATAGAAGTCCATTATAAGGACCCCACTCAGCTCAAGGCAGCACAAACTGAGAATGTAAAACTTCTCTGATATCTTGCTGATGTCTGATATTGGTATTTAAAAAATATTTAATCATTTATTTTTCATTCGTCTTTGTTCTACTACGTAAAGCCTTAAGATGTGCCTTATTATGGACTCATGGTCACTAAGCTAAATTGGTAACATATTTGGGCGACTCCAGTTATGGATGTGACATTTAAGTCAACACATGAAATACAAATTCTCAGAGAATATATTTATTTCCTTAATATTGAACCACATGTTTATATTTTACTAAACCCCTGATGAGTTAAGACATCATAAAAATATCAATCTATGAACAAGTTTCCTATTTTAAAAGAGGGAAAAAGGATTGGGTTATGGATGTGACAAAAAAAGGGAAACAATGTTTTTGATAGACAACATCTTTGTAGGATTTCTATGTATTAAAATGTGCAATTGCAATAATACCCAACTAATGGAGAAAGGATGACTTTTCATAGACCATAAAATACTTATTTTATTAAAATGTTCATGTGCACATTTATGCACATTACATGCATACATGTAAATCTAAACTTAAATTTGAGCTATCAGAATGGTGAATTTTTTATCTTAAGGTTGACATTTGCATGGAATTGGCCGTTTGTCTCCTCATTTAAAGGCTTGCTTGAATTAGCTCAGTTTCAATGTGTTATTTGTAGCTGCAGGTCTAAAACCTGTTTCCTCATTATATTGGATTTATCTTCAATTGCTCTTTAAATTGCCTTTTTCCAAGTAGGAAAACACTTCTTGGACTGTTTAAATTAAGATCCGTAAACCCTCTATGTACATTCTGCTAAAAGTCTAATTGGACTGTGCCCCGGGTATCAAAACTATCGATTGCAATTACGGTTTATTTTTTATTTCTCTAGCCACCCAGGATTGCTTAAAACCATACTGAATGCACACGCTTACAGTTGCGAACACATGGTACAAAAGACAAAATATGTACAGGCTTGGAGATACCATTAGGATTAGAAACAGGACCCTCAGGGTGGCCATTGTCCCCCGACACCTCACAGACCCTGTCTAAGGATTTGAGCTCTGTGCACTGCGGGAGTCCAGCCCTGATGCTCCTCCAGAAACCCTCCTTGAGATCATTTATGGTGTTTCCCACCTTCACCATTAACCGCTATTAACCGTCCTGTTTGCAGGCCAGTGTTGCCAGGGCTGCATCTAATTTGCTCAGTGACTTGTTAATTTGGTGCTATTTCCATGTCATTACAAGTTTCAGAGAGAATGTTTCTCCACACCAGCAGAAGGCCAATTAATCATGTGATCCTGCTGTGGCCTGGGGAGAATTGAGCTGCTGGTAACAGGAGCTTTTACATTGGTTGGATAGATAGCTTGTGGAAGAAATAAAGCAAAGGAAAAGACTCTGTCCACATGAATGTGAATACATTTGAAAATAGAGTTTTCCATTGTTTTAGAACACTCTCAATCCCCTCTTCAAGTGATTACCAGAAGTTAGTTTCAGACACAAAGAAGTCTATCTCCATAAATTTACACTAGCTCATTCCAACTACACAATGTCAGCTCATAGTAGAAGGGATAGCCAAAAAGATAGAGAAAAGGATCCTTTCCCAAAAAAGAGGTTAAGTCTTTTGTAAGGACTGTTTTCACCGTGTCAAACGTTCTTCCACTGTGCAATTATAGGGGTGCGCTGGTGCAGGCCAACAAGGAGGCAGCTGGGGAGAAGAAGTACGACCTGAGCAAGTGGAAGTACGCTGAGCTGCGAGATGCCATCAACACCTCCTGTGGTAAGAGCATTGTCTCCTGCGATCGTCCCGGTCACCTGAGCCATTCATTTTTAGAAGCATGTGATATTTTGAAACCGGGGAAGCTGCATGTAATATTTTGAACAGGGAACTAGCATTAGATATTTTAGAGAGTTTACTTTATATGTATAATTCATTATAAAAGTAGTTTTAACAGATTAAAAGAGTAGTTCACCTTCAAAATGAAAATTCTTTCATCATTTACTCACCCTCTTGTCTTTTTAAACCTGTATGACTGTCTTTCTTTCGCGGAACACAAAAGAAGATATTCTGAAGAATGTTGATAACAGCCCCCCATTCACTTGCATTGGTTACAATTGAAATGAATGGGGGCTGCGTTGTTCTGTTATGGACATTTTTCGAAATATCTTCTTTTGTGTTCTGCGATAATCATACAGGTTTGAAATGACAAGAGGGTGAGTAAATGATGACAGAATTTTTATTTTGAAGGTGAACTACTCCTTAAATTATGCCTTGTAATGCACCTTATAATGCATTTTAATGTCTTATGAATAATTGTAACTACAGTTAATACATTATAACACTTATGAGATCATTGTTAGACTTTGCCTTTTTGATTTGGTTAAAATTCTTTACAACAACATTTAATGTATTAAAACACACATTATAATGCATCGTACCCTTTGATAACCCTTTATAATGCATTATACAAAAAGGCTTTAAGTAAAGTGTTACTGAAAGATTTTATGCTACATTTATTTGGAGATAAGGGATTACAATGTAACATTTAGTTAAGCGAAGGATTTTATGCATTAAACAAATGTACATATTTTTTTATTTCTTTCTTTTGATTTTGGGGTGAAGATGACCTGAACATGTTTCTGACAGGTTGGGAGAGATTCACTCGGAAACTCATTTTGCACTTAGAGAAGGTGGAAAATGGTCTTAGAATATGGCTTATAGTCTCCGAAACAGTCTGGCCAGTTTGCTACAGATATATTGGCTAATGTTCTAAATGGTCCACTGGGAATACAATCAAATCTTAAGTACTTTGAAGATTTCCTTGTAATTGGCTGACGAGGTGTTTTACACCATAAATGAACCTAATTTGTACTACAAAAAGAAAATGTTACATGCATTCAGAATGCGATCATTTAATGGGGCTGTATCCACCGAGGCGCATTTACACAGCTGAAACGCCAGGAGCTTGGCAGAAAACGCCCACTGCCCTAAAAGTTGAGAAACTATTAACTCTGGGCGCCTGGTCGAACGATGGCGGTGAGCGTGGAAAAACGCACAGAACCAGCGCTGAGCATGAAAAAAAAAAACCACGGCTTTCCGTTGAAAACAATTGAAAAACACGTCGGCCGCTCGCGTAAACGCCTCAGTGGACGACAGCCCCAAGGGGTTTAACATCGCTAATGCTGAATATTTTAGTATAAGCATTGTACAGTACATCATAGCATACAGTTATATCATTTTTAATCCCGCATTTTCAATGTTTAGTCTCAGACTTTCAGACTCCACTGTTTCCTTGACAGTCTTCATGGGATAAACATTATAAAAACTGTTTGTAATGAGCAGATGTTCCATATTCATGTATAGCATGAACGTAACCGTTAACAAGGGAATGCATGTTATGTGAAACTCATCATGCATAACAATGCGGCTACTGAATCTTTGATATCTTTCCCTTGTAGATATCGAGATGTTGGCAGCGTGCCGAGAGGAATTTCATCGTCGTCTGAAGGTGTACCACACCTGGAAATCAAAGAACAAGAAGCGTGATACAGATACAGAGATGAGAGCTCCTAAATCCATCACCGACTATGGTAAGAAATAAACTGGACCTGCTCCTCAAACACAGTGAAGAAACATCAGAATACCAAACACTACTGAACAGGCTCTTATAGATCCAATGACTTGATTTGTAAGGGGAAGTTGTTCTTTGGCAGTATTATTTCTTCTAGAAAGAATAAAGGGTGGATACAATAGGTTCTTTAGATCTTATTACTATTAGACGTGTGTGTGCTGCATCAGTTTCTCAAAGTTAAACTTTATTGTTTGCTCTTGTTTTCGAGACCTCTGGCAAAGTCATGCAGAGTTTTGTGATTAGCGTTAGCATTGTGATGAGTATAATGCAAAAAGCTGGAACAACATCTCAAGGCACTCGGTAACATTTCAAGGGACTCAACCTCATTTATTTTCCTGCTAGCAAAGGCACGTCTGGAAAGCCTTTGCTTTTTAAGTGTCTGCTCGTGCAGAACAAACAGCAGATTTGGAGTTGTGTGACCGCTAGGTTCTCTTGTCAAATCCTCAGATGTATCTTACCTTTAAACGCCGCTTTCCATGATGAAATCAGACTTCTAGCTTCGCAGACAATATTGGAGTGCACGGAAGTTCTCGAAGAACTTTGTTACATGAGGCCGTCCTCTGGATGCGTTTGATGTTTAGGGATGACAGATGTAAGATATGCGCTCTGATTTATGACTTCATTTATGTCTGGTTGATATGCATTTCGCGTAGGGTATAAATAGATGGTGGATAACGTATCCAGGGAATATCATATTCGAAGAATTTAATTAGCAGTGCTTGCTAAGGCAAACATCACTATTACTTTGGCTCTTTACTTGGGCTTTGAATAAATTTGAACTTGGGTTTTTGCTAACTGAGCACCATTTGTGCTTAGGGCTTGAATGATACTGCGGCTCGTATGGCTTATTGTGGATAGGCTATTACCTTGCGATATGAACAGAATTACAAATTTGCGTGCAAGACAATAAAGCGTTCAAACAAATCCCAACGGCTCGCAGTGGACCCAGGCTATAACTAGAGATAAGCATATTAAAAATATTGAAACTTTTTTGGCAGCAATCTGAAAATGCCCTATAGCAACCACATACAGCAGTGTGTAATATTTTTGTAATATTTGCTTTTAATGCTCCCTCAGGTTAGATGAAACTATTAAAATATGAGGTGTGTGGTGCAAAATAGACAAAAAATGAGGGTATTTATAAAATAAATATTTCTTTATTTATATTCTAATATACAAATACTTGAATATTGTTTATATTTTATTTTACAAAATGCATTGAAAAACTAACAGGAAATAGTCATATGGTTACATCGACTATAATTTAATCCATTCTTATTAAATATGAATTATTAATATTCGTATTAATATTTCTTGATCCTCTTTTTTGTTATATTTTCAGTAAGCTAGCTTTGTGTTGTAAAATATGTACGTGTTGTACTTTTTAGCCAAATTCTTCTCGCTTGGAGTGTAAACTTCAGTCACAACTACACGGTTTTTAACTTTCGAATAAATATAAAGAGGTGAATTCTCCAAAGCTGGACATTTTTGACCAGGACTGTACACTGCCATTCAGATTTTACAGAAACTATTCTCTTGACCCTAAATTGTTTTGATCTGAAAACATATTGTTCAATTTCTAAAACTAGATTGGTAGATAAAAATCTTAATATTGAACAAAATCATTTTTGTCTACAAAACTAAAACAACTACCTCAACACCAGCAAAGCAGCATAATATATCATATTGTAAACTACTGTTATATCATTTCAGCCCAGCAGAACCCTGCCCCACCAGTCCCCGCCCAACAGCAAGAGGTGGCGATGAACCGTCAGCAGCGCTACTTCCGCATTCCCTTCATCCGCCCCGCAGACCAGTACAAAGACCCACAGAACAAGAAGAAGGGCTGGTGGTACGCCCACTTCGACGGCCCCTGGATCGCCAGGCAGATGGAGCTCCATCCAGACAAGCAGCCCATCCTTTTGGTAGCAGGTACTAAACGACACCACAGGCGCTGCCATCGTCGATTTCTTCTCCACAGCCTAACGCTTTGATAATGCTGTGTGTTCAACCGGTAGACCATGGTACTAGAAATCCCAAGATCATCCATTCTTAGGAAACTGATAAACTGTAAACCTTGAAGTCGGTTTGGATACAAGGCTTGAAATGTATAAATGTAAATAAGATAAGGAAATAATTCTCCCCTACTGCAAACAATGAATTCTTATTTATACGAGTTGAAAGATAAATTCCGGCAACTGAAAGATATTACTGTTATCTGCAGAGGTGTATGTGTGCCCTGTGTATTCAGGCGTAGCGTGATGCCTTTTATCCTCTGCTGATCCAGGTAAGGATGACATGGAGATGTGCGAGCTGAGTCTGGAAGAAACCGGGCTCACACGAAAACGTGGAGCGGAAATCCTCCCTCGTCAGTTTGAGGAGATATGGGAGCGCTGTGGAGGAATCCAATATCTGAGAAGCGCCATCGAAAGCAAGCAAGCACGACCCACCTATGCCACCGCCATGCTCCAGAACCTTCTCAAGTGAAGATCACACGTTTTCCCCATTGATTCACACAATCTGTGCACATGTAGATGCTAAAGTAGCGGAGCTTAAAATAAAGGGCTTTTCATCTCTGTGGGTGTTTTCTCTAGATGCTTTTTAACCTGCAGTACTATGCAATTCTAGTGGAGGCCACTACTGTTCACTGTCTTGTTTGTTTGTAGTTTGTTCTTCATTTTGCGGTGAACTTGAATAGCAGTTTTCATCTAAATCTGAGCCTTGTTTCCTCAGTGATGCCTTAAGATTGTCTTTTATCTTATTTGACGGTTATAAGAACGCCATGTAAACCTGCACATACAGTAAATCAAAAAAAATGTTTTGGTGCTTATAAAGCATTCCTTAGACTAGTTTTGATTCTTAATCATAGACGGTTCACATTTAGTTATATTGTTGTGAAAGTTGTGTACTTTTTATTTTAAAGTTTTTCTTTTTGCTGCTGTACTGCCGTGATCAAAGCACTATAGCTAGATTTGGTGGAGCACCATGACCCAGCCAATATAGCATCCAATGACATGACCTTGGGCAGGGCTCAATGTTCGTTTGGCCAATGGCAGGTGGGAGGGACCTGTTAAATAAAAAAAAGTGGTTTTGATAGGGGTTAAAAAAAGACAAGCTCACCTGTAAGCTAAAATTCTATCATGAGACCTAAATGGTCATTATTGCAGAGCAACATTTATTACAAAGTTAGTTAAAGTAACTTTAATCCAATAAGAGTTTATTAAAGAAGGGTAATGAGGAACATGCACTGGAATACATTACATTGCCCTTTAGATCATAACTTTTTGTCTCACCTTTGTAAATGCAGTAATGGACATTGCGTCTTCCTAGAATAACATCATCCATAATTGCCTTCACATATATTTGATTATGAATTCTGTTTGAAGATTTCAAAGCAGCTTTGGTTCATAAAGGAACAGTCACCGCTGGTGAGGGTTTTCTCCGTAATTTTGTACTTGAATCACGATAACATGTTAATGGGTATTCTCCTATCTGTTCGGTGAAGCAATAATGGCACCTTTCTTAAAGATTTGCTGTGAATTCTGTGGTGTGTGTTAGATTCTGTTTATTTACTCTTCTATTTTTACAGTTATTTATATACGAACTAAAGGGAAGGTTTAGTTTAAATGCGCTGGTGTTCTGGAGTGTGTCTTTATGTGGTTCTCTGGCTTTGTCTTGTCTTTTCACATTTCAGTCATAACGTCCTAAAGAACAGAAATAATGGAAGCTGCAAACACATGGCGGAGACCAAATTGCCGCATTTGATTAATTTGCAGTCATTATCCAGCCTTTGTTTATTCATATGCTGATGTTTTTCTCTATTTAAATCCTTTCAGCCCTTTCTGACTGTACTAGTGTCAGCTAAAACTATCCGTTCATGAATATTATAATTGTTAATTATTGTTTCTTGTCTGTCAGTTGATCTTTGAAGTGTCTGGGTTTATATTACTCTTTATTTTCTCTTGGACTGGAAACTGTTCATGCAATCCCTTTTCTTAGACGAGAATAAACACAATCTATAGAAATGTGTTGTGTGTGCATTTCTCACATTCTTGCCTTAAACCACAGCTTGAGCTGAATGAGCTTGAGCTAAATGCTTGCAAAAATGTTTCACAATCATTTTACAAGAAAAAATTCCATTCGGTGGCAAGTGTTTTTGTCTGTTATTGGTTATAAACATGTAAAATTATGTTATTTTTTCTAATAGGTAAGTAATAAGCAATCATTCTAAGCTTAACGTACTGATGAGATGTGAATACATGAAATAATGTAAATAAGAATTTATAGAATACATTCATTTTTGAGGGGGCTCTAGGGGGAGGCTAGTACTTTTTTCTATTTAAGATACCACCCAGTGTATCAGTTTGTAAAAACCTCATTGTGAGGGAACAAGGATACCTTTGACAAGGGTTGAGAACATATTACAATCATCAGTATTACAAGTGACTTACACTTGGGCGCAGGTACAATTAGCAAACACTAAATAATTCACTTAAGTTGCAAAGTCTCCATTCCTGAACCAGCAAGTTGCCTTTAATGGCACTGAAGAACGTTGTTGCCTTTGTAGCTTAAAAACAGTGTCTGGACATCATAAAACAGTCACTTCGAAGCCCTCACTATCAGGAGTCCTCAGAAAACAGCAAGAAGACCTGTTGGACATCCTCCACGTCTGTAATAGAACATGAAACAAAGAACACGGTCATTCATAAAAGTAAATAAAAACATGAGTAAAAAAATCACACATTTACTTAGTTAATGGCGTGATTGTGTTAATGTATTATTTAAAATAGACCAAATGCTTTGAGGCAAAGTTAAAGCATCATTCCAGTAATGCAATTCCAACATGCTCCTGTCTCAAATAACTTTTAATTGATAAAACAGTCCCATAGTGCATTGCAGGATGTTGATTTTAAACAGGTGTTCATTATTAATTATTACTGGTATTACAAAATATTCCATTTAAATATAAACATACACATTAGACACAACAGACACAACAATTATTCGACAGGTCACCTATTGACTCAGCTCATTGATTTTGAGACACAGCCATTGTATTAATGTTTAAAGCAGTGGTTCTCAATCTGGGGTGGACCCAGGGGAGCCACAGATTTTGTGGCATTATATGAAATATAGAAATGTTATGCAACGACACAACATACAAATAGGACCCCCATCAGAAGCATTGATGTTTCAGCATTTTATAAGTTTAAGATTTGTAGTTTTTATTTTGGGGAAGGGGCACTCAAAGTGATGCACTATGCACAGAGGGGGCCTTACAACGAAAAAGTTTGAGAACCAAATCTTGTGGTACTCTCGCTGTATCCAGTAATGAAAACAGTCACGGGTCTAACAAGTTAATGTGATTCATATGTAATGCATTCGGCACTATGAGAAGAGGGGGCCTATCAAATGAAAGGATTTAAAGACCAGGTCAGATGTTCTGAAACGTTAAACATATTTGCTTTTTTTGCCATAAAAAAACAAAAGACAAAATTGAAAGTCATATCATTGGTTCAATGCAAGGGGCTTCGGAGGTGTCCTATACGCCAGTGGATGGTATAGGTTGAAATTTTGATGGCAAAGATTAATCATCTTGACGGGATAAATCAGGCTGTCACGATTATTTACGTTTCTATCAACTCGTCAAATTGGTTGTTTTTACCCCAGTAACTTTCACCAAAGTCACGTATTCCCTGCTGTCAGGAATTAGCCAACTTACTTCATTATGTGGTACACACTGTTGGAAGTCAACCATTTCTGACACTAACTTTTCTGATCTTCTGCTGTAGAGTTGTCTGGGGATCTGGGAAAAGAATAAAAGACTACCATCAATCTTGACCAATTTTCTGTGTCGACATGCCAAGCAAAGCAGAGACGATTTTGGCACTAAATGGTAATGCAGACTGTCAATACTTTGAAGAGCAAAACATCTGTTGCGGGAAAAAGTTACTGATTATCATTAGTTTGGACAACTACAGATGCACTCATCTAAATGAGATGCAAAACACATGCAGTCAGTTATTTTCTAGTGTGCTCTTAGGAATAGAATGCCTTTATGTTAGGTCTTGACTGGAATAAATAAACAAGGGCATATTTCTCTTTGTTGCATTATGTCAGTCATTTGTTTATTACTTGATAGAAGCTCAAGTTTACACTATAACGTTTTTACATCACCAAAGGTGAAAAAACTTTTTTTTAACGTCAGAATAAAACGGGACTACTGTATATTAGCCATATATTTTGAACACAAAAATTTGACTTCTCAAACCCCTTAGCAATTCTCAAAGGAAACCTATGACTTGAAAATGTGTATTTATTAAAAAACAACATTGTACAGTATTGCCCAGTTGTGAGAATACTGATTCATGGATTTTGCTGATATGCTCTCGAGTCTTTATATTCATGTGTACATGAGGACCAAACTCAACAAAGAGCTGATTCACCAGAAGCATCTAATCTTTTGCTGAATTTACAGATTCTAGATAGTCTTGTTCATTGCAATGAAACAGCTTGTTGTATTGTAACTTCTAGACATTTCTCTACATTTAATTTACTAACCCATTTATCTTATTGTGTTTAATAAAAGAAATACCTTCTATAATATATCAGCTGTTCAGTGATTTCCCCAAAATGTATTTGGACACTTACTGTACTGTACTGACTTTACTGGCATAGTGGTATAGGATGGGTTTATATTTTCATGCTATGATAACATTAGTAAAAAATACCACAGTTTCAACGATATTGAGATTACAGCTCTGAAATGTCATTTTTAAAAGTCCTTGTAAAAAACTACTTTTTTAATTGAACACAATAAACATGTTTTTAAGAAACATAAAGAATATTTAGAACAATAATAAACATGTCAGCTTAAATAATACAAAAATAAGTAAATTATTTATGTGCTGCACACAGCCCGATAAATTCCTGCAGCTTCCTTCATGTTCCGAGAGAGGAAAAAACAGCTCATACCACAAGAGCAGTATTATGGATTTTTTTGTGGTTTTGAAACCGTTACTGTTAACTATTTGCATTTGGAAGCAAATTATATTTGATAACACAGTCTCATGGCAATTTGCAACTACTTTACATTTCAGGATACTAGGAATATGCTTTTGCCGCAGTGACAGTTTAGAGTTGTGCTTAGGAGTGGACCTTCATCCTTACTGTTTTCTGATAAGTAAATAAAAAATACAAACTTTGATTACTAACATCATATGAAATCTCATTTTATTGTCACTTTGGAAAAGAGATGCATTTGTCGGCATTAGGTTTTGCTTGACCTTTTTTAAGAAATAAATTATTTTATTTTCTACTTTCAATTGCTCCCAAGGTCATTTTTTATGTATGCATGTCGCATGTACACGTAAGTTCTCAGAGGTGCACCAACAGAAGATCTACAGTTGCAGTTCACCACATTAATTATGGATGTGTTTCATTTAGTCTGACAATTGGAAACTGTCCTAGTACTTTTTGTGATTTAAAACAAATCTGCAAAATGCCTTTAAAATATGTATTTTTTAAACAATTTCAAATAATATCAAATTTTATTGTAATGTTTTAATATTTTTTCCATCAAAACAAATGTCATTGGTTTCGTATATTGTTTGTATTGCAAAAACTTTTTAAGTGTTCCTTAAGTGTCCAAACACTTTTTTGACCAACTATATAACCAGGCTTTACTATGTTAGCATTACAAATATAATCACTCTGAAAACAGAAGAAAAGTTGTATTCTCCATAAGATCCCCAAATATGACATATAGATTTGATGAGAAACTAAATGATGTCATTAATGTTAGTACTGTACAGCTGATGACATTGATCTGTTTGATTAGATTATTAATACTGTAATCTTGGCTGTACACTTTACCTCAATACTAAGCTGTATACTTTCAAGTGATCGAAATGTGCCTTGGCCTGAGTGCTGTAAGGAGCCTGAGTCAGAGCTCATTGGACAGAGGATGCTCGACACGTGTGTTAAGACCCCATCATCATTCTCAAAAACTGGATTTATTCTCATAGTATTGCCAATGGGGAATGGAGATTGTGAATGCCTATAATGCAAAGGAGATTAAGTCGTAACACCAGTGTGTTCAAAACAGCCCAATCCACTGCAAATCCAATTCTGTGAAGGAAAATCAAATCTGAAGAAATGGAATGGTAAAAAGCCCTTCTTACACAAGTGTCATGGTCTTTCTGGTCCGTATGCATTTCTTGTTAATGAAAATCAAGATGCCTATCACAGCACAAACCACTGAGAGGCTTCCCACCAGGCAGGCTACGAAAAGGAGAGGGTCAGCTGGCACTGACACCAGTTCGTTGCAGCGTTCTCCGTGGTAGTGCCAGAACTGACCTACAGGACATCTAAAAGTGGTTAAGAGAGAAACGGTTAGAAGAAGCCGGACTTCTAGCACCACTGTAGAATCTTTCAAGGTTCTACTGGTACAAAAACCTGGCAGATGGGGACATTTTAAAGATGCGAACTGGAACAGTCATGGAAATGTTAAAAAAGGCCAAGGAAGAGTGATGGAAAAAATAGATGGCAAATAAACTGTAGATTTTTAGTATAGAACAAATTTGTAAAGATGAATAACGAAAAAAAAAGAAACATTGTATTATGAATATTGTTGTTTTTTAGTGTTTGTGTCTCTTTAAATAATTGTGATTATTTACATGCGAAAAAGTTTTTACGTGTTTACGTTGCGCGTGGTAGTCCCGCCCACATCAACATCTCATTAGGCTGCAGTCTCTCTCTTTATAAATAATACAAACTTAATAAGCAAATATCTGTCTTGGACTTACTGTAATATACCTAGGCTACTTGACTAAAATGTACACAAGAGACAATAAGGAAAATTTGTGACATCTGGAGGAATCGCAAAGTATTGAAACACAAGATTTGTGCATTTATTTCGCTATCAACCTGTGAAATGCAATGACGTTAGAGCGCAACTGCGAGTGAACACGATGTGTTGATGTCTACTGTATAGAGGGAATGCGCGTGTCGTCACTCTACCACGTGGACACCGGATCGTGCCTTCCTGGGTGGCAAAACATTCAGGAGTCTTTCCCACGTGAACACGCCGGGACACGTCACTCTTGAGCACCGGGACACGTTCCCCTGGGTGGTAAGACACGCCGCAAAATGGCTAAGGAGAATAGGCGAAACACAAAAAACGGGACTAAAACACGCAATTATTGCTGAAATTACAAGCAGCTGGACTCGACGGTTACGGTCGCTTACGGCTTCGCTGCGACTTCCGCAGTTCCTGGACGCTGAAATGTTGCGCTGAATTGCGTTTCCTAATATTATAAATCGACATTTTGCTAAATGTTTTGCCATCCAGGAGGGCTCATGTGGTGTTCACGTGGTAAAGTGACGACACGTGCATTCCCTCTATTTGACCTGCTCCCTCCTCTGCTGGGGGTTTATCAAAATATTAGCCTACACAAATAAACACACTTAAACATATTAACTACAAAAAAGTAAAACTATAAACTAAACAAGCCTACACTACTTCCTATTGCTACATATTAAACAGCTTCTGAAATCATATTTCTTTTGCTGATGAGAAATATGATATGTATTTCAGTAGAGGTCAACAACAGTAGGTACCTTAGGCAGGCTACTGTCAAGTGTATGTAGATTTTAACATAAAGTATTTTTATCTAAGAAAATAAAGCATATACTGTATCACACTTCAATCCAGCTACATTTCATAGATATCCAAGCAGGAAAATGGCTTTATAAAAATGTTCTATGGCACTTTTGATTACCAATGAGACATTTTCCCTGCATGGTAGTCAATGGTGGCCAAGAATTTGGATACAAGCATTCTTCCAAATATCTTTCTTTGTGTCGATGGATAAGAGTAGATATTTAGTAGTATAGGCCTACATGGATATTTCTCTTAAACAAACACATTGATTCACTTCAGAAAGCTGCTATTAAAACCATGGAGCCCTGTGGAGCATTTTTTTGATTGATGGAAGCACTTTTTGAAGCTTTAAAATCTCATCTACCATTCCCATTCTAAAGTTAGGAAGAACCAGGATAAATAGTATTATAACATCGACTGTCTTCGTCTGAAAGAATACGGTCATGTACACCTAGGATGCCTTGAGGGTGAGTAAACATATTTTTTTCCCTAAACTTATTTATGTTTAGTTCACTTTTAGTTTTTGGTATACTCAATAATTATTTGCTAGTTTAATTCTAAAGCTTTTTAAATTTGTTTTAGATGATTACAATACATATGATGTTCTTAATAGACAAAATGCTGTAAGTGAATCCATTGACTGAATTGTTATAACACTGTGATAGACTGTGATGTTGGCATACCTGCAGGTAGCTCCATGTCCTGATATGATTTCACACTGGCCTCCATTCAGACAGTATTCAGGTTGTAGGTCACAGATGCTCGTACAGGGAAGGCCATCCTCCGAAATGTAGCCCGGATCGCAGAGACACTCGGCCTTTATGGTTAGCGTGTTCACCACGCAGCGGGAGAACTCATTACACGCCATAAACTTACATGGATCGGCTTGATCTGCAGGCCAAGACAATGATCCCTAATTGGTTTTAAATTGCCAGATAAAGACTCACAGACTTGAGACTGCATTATGTTAATGTGAATATCTACTGTTGTTTACTGTTCCTAAAGAGCATCCCTACCTGATTCCACATCCACTGACTGGGAGTCAATTTCCATGTCCAGCCTCTTAGACGCGGCATTGCAAAAGTCCTCAAGCAAGCAGTGCACCCTCTCCGTAACATTGTAGGGAACAGGTCTGGTTAATTTCATCTTGCTGTTCACCACCACACTGCCATTCCTGAAGTTCAGGATCTCTAGCTCCTTAAATCCAGTCAGGTTGGACTGTAGATATGGTAGGAGCTGGGGAAAAGTGGAAATATGAGTAAAATGAGTGAAATGATGATTTTTCATTGGTCATTTCCGACTGGTTTATTGTGGGTAAATGTGATCAGCCGTTGATGCTAAGCTTTCTGGGATTGTCAATTCTAAAGCAATTCGCATCGATAGCTTGAGTTCCGAGATGGGAAGATTTCAGCTGGTGTCTGTCTCTCATCCCATTTCAATATGCAAAACATTTTCGATGCATTTCACTTCGCACGAGGAGGGCCAGTTAGAGATAAAGACGGTTGTTCGGGAGAAATAGGGCGTAGCATCTCAGTCATCCATCTTTGCTCAAGATTTCAAGAGCCTGATTGCACCAGTCATGCGATTGAAGACTTGAGAGTGTGAAATATTTCTAGAGACATCTTAGTTATTAATATTCAGAAAATGTGCATCACTTTAATGTGACATGCATATTATTCAGCAATAGCTGATAATTTTCAAGTACTTACAGTGTTTTGGCGTTAAGCTAATTTAATTCATTAAACATTTAATTTAATCTAGATTTTTACATTTTCTGAAATAAAGAAGAGTGAGTGATGATTGGCCATGCAAATCTTGTTGAACACATTGCTTTGGTGTGGTAGGTTTGCCGTAGGAAAGGCTTTCAGGGGCAGGAGGTTAGAACGTGCAGTATCCCAGGGGCTTTCTTTGTCATTGATTAAATATTCATATCGTTTTAACACGTTGCTGTGAGTGTTGCGAAGGTGTTCTAGATGGTTTTTTTTTCATTTTATTGGTAATTCCGTCAAAAAGGTTGCAACATGCCTTTCCTCAACTTTGTTCATTTATTTGCTGCAAAGTTTTAAACTAAGATTGTTTGTTCAAATTTCTAACCCTGAATATAAACAGTAGTATTGGCAAAGTTTGTAATTAACTAAACATTGAAATTGTCAAATTCGGAAATAAATATTTGTGTTTATATAATTTATGTGCATGGCGTGTATATTTATATTTATAATTGCGCACACATGCTTGTGTATAAACCGTATGACAAATATTTACATTAAAAAGTAAGAAAGTATATTTAAATTTAATTTCCATTATGTATAAATATGAGTAGTTTATTTGCAAAAAACAGATACATTTTCAAGAATCGTGTTTTTTTGTTAGCTGTAGTTGTTGTGACTTATTTTCAGATTTTCTTTTTAAATCAAAGCAACCAAACAGAAGTTTGATTGATACTACTGGGAACGTACAAGTAAAATGTTGTTTTTGAAAAATAAAGCTAAGATATCTGTTTTTGCAAATGAACTCTTCATACTGTATAATAATTACATTTCTTAAATATAAACATGTATGTTTGTGTATTTTACTATACATTTAAATATTCACTCAACACACACGTATATTAAATAAACACAAACATTCATTCTGAAAACGATTACTTGCTATAAGAACAAAGTCAGAATGTATACAGGGATTTGAATCATTTCCCACTTAACCACTTCAATGTTAGATATAGGACACCATATACAATCAAAGCATTGATAGTTTAGTCGAAAATTTCAAGCATAAAACGGTCATACAATAGCCTATAAAGTGTAGGCTTGCTATAATGTCTTCTAAAAGTAAACAAGTCCATGTCTGCAAAACCATCAGGTAATCTGTATAAGAAGGTAGAGCTGATCTGCCAATCAACCTCTCACCTTTCAGACAGGGCAGAGCAGGTGGGACTCTTTCCCACAGGACATGCTGTGACTCAGAGCTCAGGCCCAATCAATGTTACTGTCTAGCTGATTCCAGTGTCACGACCTGTGATTGCCACCGCAGGACAGAATGATTCAGCTAATATATAGAGTAACACTCACACACAGATAAGAGAAAACGCTAAATAAATTATCGCAGAAAGTGCCATTGTAGCAAATCTCCCATTCTAGCACACTCGTCTGACAGTTAGACTTGTACCTATACTGCTTTATTTTGGGGTCTTTTTCAGTTCTGTTCTACAATTTTTGATGATCGTGTGCTAACTTTGCATGAATGCAGATACTTTAGTACTCCATGTCCAATCAAGACGGAAGCTACACAAACCAGAAGGGACAGGAGTAATGAGAGCACTATTGAGATGAGAGGCTAAAATCAATGTAAATCTAGTAGAGAACTAAAATATTACAGCTGTCTCTACAAAAGCTCCCAAACCGTTGAATTATAAATGGGCAGAATTGAGGAGGAAAAATCAATGTTAGTCCTTCAGAATTTTTAAGAACATAAATATCCATAGTGATGAAATTATTCTTTACTTGCCCATTTATGAATCAATGAACTAACTTTGTGGCTATTACACTTACCAGAGTAGCTTCTAAAATGTATTTTAATGGTTTGTTTGAGAATCCAAAATGCAGCACAGTTGTTTATGACTTAAAACTCATGTGCAGTACTTGTTTGGGCAACCACTTATTAATGGAAATTTAGTTATTGTTTATACTTTCATAAATAAAATAACAAAAAGTATAGAACAGAACATGTAGATGTTTTAAATTGAACAAGAAAAATCTATGTTGACACATACAGGAAGAACAGAAATGATTTTAGACAAATAAACGCAACAAGTTTGTTTCACGGTGAACCATAGTAGAGCAATTCTTTTAAGTGCTTCTAGTGTATTAGGTTACTTCTAAGTTAGACCAGTCAAGACTCACCACATTTAAAACACTTACAACTGTCTATCCAGTTAGCTAGCACATATGCATCATCTCAGAGACTGCATTCAGCCAGAACTGTACACAAACAAGCCACAAAATCAGGTGAGTATTGTCTTTATTATAAATGATTAATTAAAATGTTAATTTCATATTCCAAAAAGGTGTTTCATTAACATAACACTCTAATAAATAACATTTTAACGTTAACAAAATGTTTCTTGCAAGAAAATACCAAATAATTAATGTACCATCCTAACCAACCATAGTTTTTTTTAAAGTGACTTTCTGTGCATTTGAGTTCCTATACATTTGATCAATTCATGTTCTTCCTGGGATTAAAACCCACGACCTTTGTGTACCATGTTAAACTAGAAAGACAGTTTGGAAAAAAGAATTAGAAAACATCCCCTGAGGGATTTTTTGGTGTGGTCTGTGTTTTGGTTTTAAGTACATGAAGGTGTACTTGTAATTCCTGTACAAATATTTATGAATGCACAATTTGAGCATTCTCTACGCACATGTTCAATATCATTCATATATGCACATATTCAATGCATAGTAGTTTACGTCTCCTCTGACCAGATCTGGACGAAAAAACTGAAACTAACAAAATAACTGTTTCAGGTCAGACAAATAATTCTGTTATTAATTTCACTTGGAATACAAATCTAAATGAATTGCGCCCTCTGTGCGAATTATTCGCATGCAATGTCTGCATTGCTTTAGCATCTCATTCACGAAAGGAATTATTCAAATTGTGATACACGCCCCAAAATCTGAGCTGAGCACAATTTGCATGCCACAAATGATAGATACCGATTTTGCAGGTTCGGAGTGCTAGATTGTGGAGAATCCAAGAGGTAACAGTACCTTGATCTGCCATACTTGCTGTGCTATCACTCCACACATGAATTATCTCTTTAAAATGTAAAAATTTAAGGTGTGTGGCTCGTGATTAAGATGCAGTTTTATTAATTGAAATGCACAAAGTTAGTAGAGCTGTTAAGTGAATTCAGTGTTTTGGTAAGTATCGGTTAGAAAAATGATTAGCATTTATTAGATATTACTCTAAACTGTAATCAGAATTCATATTTTACGAGGTGTACGAATTTGTATGAATTCGTATAATCTTTTTTACGTATTAATATCATTTGTTTATTTGTATTATATATATTGTATATGGGTGGGGTTAGGGAAGGAGCTACGAATTAAATTTTCCAATAATTGTACGGTTTTGTAGGATTTACATCATACAAATTTACAACGTCGAAAAATTGATACGAATTCCAGGTTGAATCAGTAGAAAGCTATTAAAAAAGATTGCAGAATTCAGTGCCGAGATAAGTGCCAAGAACTCGCAGTGAATTATTCTATTTCAAGTTCGGGAGTACAGATGTACCGGTATTGAGGCTAATGTCCTCTGTTCTCTCACAGTCTGTTGACTAGAGGCCTCAGGATTTGGCGAGTCGCTTGGTTGAGAGAATTGCCTCTAGTTGAAAGAAAAACAGCAGTTTTACAAGATATAATCTATATTACATTTTGAAATTGCCTTACAAGGTTCCATTTCAGGCTAAGATGTGGTTTTTCAGTCTAAATTGAAAAGTAAGCTTCAGAGAAAAAAGCCAGAAAGACTCGCAAACTATCCCAGTTCAAAATGTGATAAAAAAATTCTCCGCCTACTAAACCCAAGAGCTTTACAGGAAAAAAAACAATGTTTCTTTTTGAACAACACTGTTCTCACAAGTCCCTGAAGACAGATGACAGTCTTTATCTGTTTAATTTTCCGCTCATGCGCAGCAATGGTGAACAAAAGGCTAACAATAAAATGAGGATAAAAAGGAATTTAACAAGAGAAGGTCAAAGACAAAAGTGTGTTTACCTACCAGTTCAAGAAACATGTTCTCCAGCGATTTGTACTCGGGAGAGCTCTTGTTGAAAAGATCTTCTGAAAACATCAAATTAGTCACACGTAAGCTAAAAAACACAACTAACTCTTTGGCCTGGTTAGAAGCCATTATAGAAGGAGTGGTGACATAGTCCAAAGGAGGAGCCGATGATTGTGGGTATTCATCCAACTCTGAAGGGAACCCAATCGTCTCGTCTTCTACATCCGAATGTTGAACATCATCTTGCATGTCTTTATCGTTTTTTGGAACAACTTTACGTTGGGAAGGTGAAGTGGTCAACAGTTGCTGTTCCATATCGTCCAGGAAATTCTCAGGGGTCACATGTGAAATGATCCCTTCAGTGGGCATTAGTCCTGAGGGATTTGCCTCGGGAAGAATTGGTTTAGGAGTGGTAAGTGCTGGAGAAGGCTGTACATGTCCACTGTGGTCAGTTGTAATGGCCAACTCTGCGTTCGCAATCGAACTAGTAGGGTATGAAAGTCTTTTGGTAGGAGTCTCCATAGCTTCAATGTTGCCGATTGTGTCATTTTCTTGAAAGATAGGATCTTTAGGTCGCTCAGTAGGGGTTAGGGATGCCATGATTGATGATGTTGTTTCTGCTGGAGAGGCCTCTGGTGTCATATCAATATCCATTTCAGGCTGAGTTGAAGTAGATGCTTTGGCCACTTCAAAAGAATCGAAGTCCACTGATCCATCTGTGGAAACAATTTTCTTTCCAGCCATCTTTAATAAGTAATCCACTGTAGTGCTCCTTAGAGATCCTTGAATACAAAGAACCAGTTAGAGAAAGCGTCTTTGAAAATGCATACAATGTGAAATTACAATTAGTTCTGTTTTAGTAGGCTGCCTAACTTTGAGGTCTTTGAAGCGGAGGCTTTGTACAGAGACTCACTATTCGCTATAAATTTGAAAGATTTACCTTTTGTCCCTGTAGTGTCTTTATTGATTAGACTTTGTTCCTTTGAATCCTCAAAGTAAGGTCCGCTGATGAGCTCTGTGGCTTGCTGCCGTGTTATTGCTGCCAATGTGGTTACGTGGGACGATATGTTGGGTACTTCTTGTGTAATGATTGTTGACATTTTTTCGCCAAAGTTTGCTTGAGTCTTACCAGGGCCTAGTTCTTCAAAAATTCTAGTACTTCCAAAAGGGGTTTTAGTCTCTGTGGATTGTGTAATAATTTCCTCAGGTAAAATGTTTGATTCGTCAACAGCTGAAGTTCTGGATGTACTGTTCTCCTGTTCCTCTGCTGCTGGTAAGTCTGTGCATATTAGCCACATTAGATTAGATATTTGTAGTCTGCAAAGAGACTTATTATTGATCGTATTGATTTTGTGTACCGGGTTCGAAAGTAAGGGAAAGCATGTCTACAGGTAGCGATGAGGCTTCAGTTAGGGCCTTGGTCACCATGCTCTTTAGGACCTCCCCCATGCCAGATTCATAAGCTGGGCCTGCATCCCCTGAGATCCTCGTGCCATCAGTCTCAAACACTACTGCATAGCGCACAGCTACACCTCCAGATCTGCTCAGTGTGATGAAAGGAATTATAAAAGCTGTCACATTGACATGGTCACACTTAATTAATCGGCTGTCTTAAAGGAATCGTTAACTCAAATCTGTCATTATTTTATCACATTCATGTGGCATGTGTGAATAAAAAGGAGACCCTGCTCTTTCCCTCACAATTACAGGTTAAAGCGACCACTTATGCACAAAAAGTATACTGGGATAGTTCAACCAAATATTAGCATTTTTGTATGATTTATTTACCCACATGTCATTCCAAGAAATTGTCTTTCTTTTTTTTAAAACATATAAGAAGATATGTGAAAGAATGTTGGTAACTAAATAACTTTACCCCTGTTGACCACTGAGACATTTCTCAAATTATCTTCTTTTGTGTTCCGCAGAGGAAAGAGACATATTTTGAATGACATGAGGGTGAATAAATGATGAAAGAATTTTTCTTTTGGGCGAACTTTCCCAGCCGTTGAATAAAAATGCTGTTGATTAAATGGGTCATTGAATAGAACCAAATCATTTTACGGAAGTCGTGTCGCTCGGTAGCCATGTTTGCAACGCCTCTGGGCAGCTGTTTAGGTCATTGCAAGTCCATAGTTCTTTCTACTTGAGTGGGGGAAGGCAGACAATTCTAAAATCACTGGCAAAAATCACAATTTAAACGTTTTTTTTTCGGATCAAGAATTAAACATGACATGAACTGTATCATAACTTTTTTAAATTTGCTCATCGACTGCCCCGCGCACTTGCTGGCAAGTGCCTCACGATTGATTAACGATTGGCTCGTTTTACTGAAAGGCAGGACTCCCTTCGCTAGAGCGGCATTATTGACGGTTGCATTCGTCCCCGTTCATTGCAACGGAAGTGGCGCATCTTGTTAATATTAATAACAATATCTTTGCTAGAACTAAACAGCTTGATCAGACCAACCTGTGAACAGGATAAACCGGCTAAAAACTATTTTGTAAGCAACAGAAATCTTGGGTTGGTTTTAGATTAAAACTTAATCTCCTTGTTCTTATTCCACAGAAAAGCATCCCAGTTTGGAATAATTATGACAGAATTAGTAGTGTAGGGTAGTCTTGCACGGTGTACCGGTGCTACGGTATCATCGCAATGCTAAAGCTTCAAAATACCTGCGATGCCTCTCTATTTATGAAACGGTAGTATGGTATTGCCATAGTCAATGTTGCCTATGTGCATTAATATTCATTTTAAAACTTACATCTGCCTTTTTGCGGTGTTTATCTCCTAAATGAATATGTGTTTTGAATGACTCGGACGAGATAATGATTCAAATTAGCGTTTTGAACGAGTTGGTGAAATGATTCATTAAATGAGGTGTATCTGATTTCTGAATTATGCTTGTTTAGACAAAGTTGGGCCGAGTACAAAAACAACCTTTTAGCCAATCAGCAGTAAGGTGCACAGTGCACAGGATGGACATTAGTCGAGCCGAGCGCTGACGAAAGCAAAAGATGGGGGTAGAGGGGTTTTGGTGATTTGAACATCAACAACGACTGCTGTATCAATGAAATTTTTCCCACATTTTAACTAGTTCCCACGTGAAAAATTTCCTGTGTACTGTAGTACTTACTACAGTAAACTACTAAAACTCATAGACACTAGTGTTTTTGAGTCTTACCATAGTAAATATTTAAGTATACTACAATATTTGCTACAATTTATCCAATAACTACAGTTAATACAACAACATATTCTAGTGCAAAATTTAATACAGATTACTATAATAAATGCAAAATGTTTAATCTAAATCTCTGTTTTTTGTATAGGTTTGAATTACATGGCACAGCATCGCTGGTATAGTATCATAAGACATATTTATGGTACAATAAAAACCCTAGTGTAGGGTAGTGTTCCTGTAATTATATTAATTTACGCTAAGGATTATCTATTATAACGGCAGTAAGAAAACAATATACAGTGAAACGGGCTATAATTGTACAGTGATTATAACACAAATGTTCTAAATGCAATGTGCCAATAATTTCTTTAACTACTTACCTCAAAATGTCGCTGTGAGAAAGAATTACCCATCCAAAAACACAATTTTCAAGTTCAATAGACTGTATTATCTGAGTGAATCCCACAGTTCCACCGTCAACTCACCGGAATCCCAGCACTCGAATGTCTTTAAACCCGGGAAGCTTGTCCAAAACATGCAGCATCTGTAAAATCAATGTATTCAAAGAACATAAAAATATATGAATCAATAATTATATAATTCGATATACATACTGTATATAACCTCAGTTTATGGATTATCAGACATTCTGCCATGTGGCCATGTTAAATCTCTTGCCCTTGTTTGAAGTTAGTCAGTCTTTCTTTGGATTTTATTCACCCTTTTAGCTTCTTTTGGCTAGTTCAAGTAGTGAGTCAAACAGTATTAAACATTGTTCAAATGGTTGTTAATCATTTCAACCTGCTTGTGGAGATTGTGAGTGAAGTCTTCATATTGAGGGCTGTTTGGATCCCTCAGTACTGCGTCATATGCAGTGTCTACTATAGTGACACTGAACTCTACAATGTGCTCAACCAGCTTCTGAGAGACAACATCTGGTGCTCCAGTTTCCTATCAGATCAGAGAATAGTCAATTTATTTGCTTCCATTTTCATCAGTATGTTAAGTGCATATTCTAAAAAGCACGAGATAGTACCCATACCCCGTCAGATTCTGTGATGAAAAGCTCCGCGTGACTCTTTGAACCTGATATACGAGAAGTCATTAGTCAGTCAGTCACATTTTTATAAGATCAACAAATATTCTTTCTATTTGGTGAATGGTAAGGACTTACATTTTTCTCCCGGTGCAGGTGTGCGAGCCCTACAAATAATTGAAATGATGTTGAGAACCGATGAATCAATTCAGGAAGGATAAATGCAATAAAATGTCATTGTCCTCGAAAGGAGGGATGACAGCATATAAGACGGGTATGTTCGTGTGGCTCTAAAACCCAAGCGTAAGATGTCTGGGCACAGATCCATCGTATTAAAGTGGATCAGGTCAGAGAGCAATGTTTAGCTAGGCCACCAAATATGAACAAACTTTGTTTTTAAAGTACAAGCGTAAAAGATTTCCCAGTAGTCAAGTGACCTCATTCATTTTGGGGTTTAGGCACTAAATGAAGATATTAAATTCCATACGTCATACTGAAGAAAAACGCTCATCTTTTGGATTCTTACCTCTCCTTTCCGGCTTGAGCATTCACTCTCTGTAAATGATATAAACCTCTTTGAGAAGTTATGAAAAGAAATATACTTATTATCAGTTTAATCATTATGGCACGGTATTGGCAAAGAAATTGAGTGTGATAGCAACAGACATTGATGCATATACTCACACTGGCTACCATGTGAAGATGCTCCTGTGTGCTACTAAAATTCCGGGCCAAATCTTCCATGCAAAGCGAGTCTCTCTGACAGGCGTTCACCCACTGCTGGTACTCTGTGGTGTCAGGAACTCTATCGAGAAAGATCCGGAAAGCCTCCCACACAGCTTCTTGACAAACTGTTAAATATCATGAGGATTATTTAGGGATGGCCAATACCCTGTTTAAATTAAAACTCAAATACGACCAGGAGCACAGAATATAAATAAAACATGTCAGGAGGTTAGAAATTAATTGACTGCACTGCTGACAACACTGCTGTTTACATTAGAAATGAATTGACTGGACTGCTGACAACACTGCTATTTACGTATCATTAAGACTTATCTGACAATAAAATATGATTCTACCTTAAAGTGATAGTTCACCCAAAAATAAAACATTCCGTCATCATTTACTCAACCTCTTGTATTTCAAACATGTATAACTTACATTCTTCTGCAAACACAATAGAAGATATTTTGAAGAATGTTGGTAGCCAAACAACAGTGGTACCCATTGACTTTCATTGCTTTTGTGTCCATACAATAGAAGTGAATGGGTACTGCCGTTGTTTGGTTACCAATATTCTTAATAATTTCTTCTTCTTCATACAATGACATTTAAAATGACAATAGGGTTAATGATGACAGAATTGTCATCTTGGGTGAACTAGCCCTATCCCTTTAATATGCTTGACATTAAATTCCATGCATATATCAACCTTTAGATAAATATATCATGTTGTTACCAATGTTTTTACCAGACTGATAGGTCAGTTGTTAATATTTTATGGTTTAAATACCTGTGTAAAGTCTCAAAGTTTTTTCAAGCAAAGTTTTTCCCTGTTTTTTAAGCAAAGTTTTGCATAGTCATATAATTGAATTGTCAAATCCGTAACGGCCAATGTAACTCATAATTTTTTGAACATAACTATTTTATGTTCTATAAGTAGTCCTCTTATCCCCATTTGTTGGGTATTCTTTTCTTCTGGTGTGGACATTCAAAGAGTTTGGTTGCAAAATGAGATAACCCCTGTTTATCATGTCTTTATTATGTTATCATGTTTTTATTGTGTTTTATTGTGTTTGTTTGTAGTTATTTTTTTTAGTTATTATGGGTTCAATCAAAACAAACAAACTGCAGTTGGATTGATAATTATTGGATTGCACTCTCATTTATCTCATTTTGGAACCAAACTCTTCATTTTAACTCACAGAAATCTACAAAGTATGTAGTCTCTCAAAAACCGGCATCCTTTTTTGTCACATCCATAATCCATTATGCAATAATATTTTTCCGTTTTAAAATAGAAAACTGATATTTTTCTGATATCTGGAAATATAAACAGATGGTTCAATATATATGTAATAATTACATTCTCTAAGAATATCTATTTCAAGTTCTAACTTAAAAGTGTCATATCCATAACCCTGGAATTTCGCATTACACTACACCAATTGTTCATTATAATTTTTCTTTAGTATTTTGCGGTCTCCCAGATGAACTATACCTAGGATTAATATACCTAAAGTATATTTTTTATTTTAACATAATAAAAGAGAAAATTACTGAACAGGGTATGAGTGGATTAAGTCGTGTGCTGAGATTGTTCTTTTATTTTACTGTCTTTACCTCATTGACATTGAAGCTTTACAGAAGAGAGGGGTTTATTGAATGACTCACACAAAGAGGGAATCAAAGAGAAGCCTCTTTCTATTTAGACTACTTTTATCTATAGTTGGTTCCTCACCATTTCTTTTTTGTGCTTGGCTTGATCTTTCTTTTTCTCAGAAGGCTACAAACAACTGGGGAAGTTAATTGTGATTTATGAGGATGTGAGTTGTAGTAGCCAAATTTGGCGCTGATGCTCAGTGTTAAGTCCCCTGTGGTGTTAAGGGTAGATATTGGGTTACCTCTCAGCTTGTAGTAAGCTTTATGGCTTGTGATGACCTCGGCCATGCTTTCCTGTTGGCACAATTTCACCCCTGTACTTAATGTCGCTGATCTCTTTGCTCGAAACCGTTCCAGAGCAAATGAAACTCTGGCGTCTCTTAGCTGTTTGTTTGCCCGTGGGGTCTCGAGGAAATGCCTGTACTTCACATTCCTGATCCCAAGAATCCAGTCTTTTGCATTGAGTTCTGCAAAAGGAAAAACAACGTTATGTGTTTATTGTTAAGAATAGATTTGCTTTTGCAGAGGAGGGTTAAAGAGTGGATCATGCCATACCACTTACACTTAGTTACACTCAGTCAGAGACCATTCAAAACCTTTTAAGGCTATAATTAGTATTCTGAATGAACATTTGATAGGATTAGGCTCCCTATGTGAACAGTAAGTTAAAACAACATTCATGCAGATGTTTAGCACATTCACCAGAAAAGTTGGCGAAAGGTCAGCTTTGTATTTGTTTCCTGAAATGCATTAAAATAAAGAAATGTATAATGATTTCAGTAAATGTTGCCAAAGTAAGACACTATGACTAAGCTGGCCACTTAAAGTCGACCTATTTATAATTCCCCATTACAAGATGGCCTTAACTGTTATATAATGACTTGTGGCCCGAGTTAGTGGTGAGGTCACCAGCACCTGAGACTTACACCTGATGTTTTACTGGTACCAGTCTATTTACAGACTGAGGTGTTTCAGACTGGAAGAAAGATATGAGTTATGGTACAGTTCTTGTCAGGTTTAATTGTTGGTCTAGAATATGCTATTTAATAAAGTTTTTTGCTAGCGATTTCAGAAATATATGTCTCCCCCATTCAAGTAGATAGAACTGTTGTCTTGTTGTGATTAAAATAGCTGCCTGGAAAAGTTGAGAACATGGTCGCATGTGGTATGACTTCCGTAAACAGACTTTGATTACATTCAAATACCTACTGTACCATAAAACAGCAGAGAGATTGTTATTTGTCCCCTTCGAGAGCAGCGTGAGCCTTTTCTATGCTTTTTTTTAAAGTAAAAAAAATTTGTTTACAGAGCTGTGGCATTATGTTACATAAAAAATTAGGGTAGCAGAAACACACGAGCTCCATTGAAATAAGCCAAATGTTTTGAAAATGGATCATTGTGTGACCAGCTGGTAAACTTCAGAGAGCTTCTTATAGCATTAAGCTCAGCTAAGCCTGGGGCTCCCTCAGACTTCAGTGTACCACACTACAACTCATAGATTATCATAAAATTAATTTATAGACAAATTAACATCAGCAATGCAAAGTACAATGTATGATAGAAGTGTTTCTTTGATGTTGAGCTGGTAACTATAGAGCAGAAAAAGTATTTGCTTAATTATAAAAACAATTCACTTTCCTTAAAGGGGTAATATGGCGCAAATATGTGTTTCTCTGTATCTTTTGTGTGATATAAGTTGCCCATTCATGTATTAGACATGTACATTTTCAAAAATTAAAGTGTCTGAACAAAAGATGCATTCTATCTAAAAGTGAATGCTCACCCACACCTACCTAAACGCCTTGTGTAACCACACAACAACAAATCTATGTCAGTTTGTGGTATGATTTGACTGCTCAAATGTAAACGCAATAAGGTGGGCGTACCTTTCAATACAATTGTTTTGGAACTTGATGTTCCAAATATGGTAAGAAGCGTTACATTTCCGTCACATGCTTGCAGTATTCAACCAATCACTACGCACTGGTTAACTGGCCAATCATAGCACACTACATCTAAAACAAACGATAATATTTGTTTGAGCCGTGTCATATGACCCGGCTCATGATTCAAGATTTTGTAGTTTACAAAGATATGATCAAGGTACTGTTTTCAGAAACTTGGACTTTTTTACATTTGAAAATGGGCTGAATAGGAAGGCTAGTCAAATATGACATGTTATTTTTGTTAAACTATTTCTTAATTTTCCAGACATTGTAAGTAGAATTGCAGTGTACGATGAATGTGTAACCAGCATTGCTGGTCAACCTATAAATTGTGGTATCCCCACCAGGTTTCATAACTCGTTTAACTGGCAACATGGATGACTAGACTTATCATCTAGAGAATGTTTTGCTGGTGAACACACTCCTTATGCAGTTTATAGACCACTTTGCAAGATGTAAACAATGTTATATGTATAATTAAATATTTGTTTAACATTTTGTTTCAGTTGGTGGTTAGTTGTATCCTGTTCCAGCACGTGTTAAATAACTGAAACAGGAAGTTCTGGACAACCATTGCTTACGTTTTCCGACGTGGTCTATAGCCTACCACCAATAACAAGAAAAATCTGTCATTCTGTAATGTAAATAATGGTCATCATGTATGGCTAATGATGTTCGATTTGTAACCGTTACGCCGTACTTGTAATTGATCTAACTGTCACCTTGTCACATCACATTGGGCCTCCAGTCTAATTATTTTGATAGGACATGAAGACACCTTGGCCCAGTGCCGCATGTGGACCTATTAGCTTGAGATGTTTGTAATGGAAGAGAGTGAGCTGATCATTTGCAGAAGGTCTCAATGATCTTGTGTGTTTTGGGGTCAGAGAGCATCTGACCACATCAGGACACAAGCCACAAATGACCAGATGAAGAGCCAGTGGTACAGGTAATGTGACTTATTAGCACGATAAACCAGGGTTTAGTTTCTGTTCTTTTGAGATGTGTGAGTTTGCCGAGCACATATGCGGGCATGAGGGGCAACAGTACTAATTGAGATGTGAGAGGCCCCGCAGCAAAACTACAAGCCAGAAAAGATTAGCGTTCCACACGGCCACAAACAGAATGCCTTTTGTTTCTCCCTCTCTAATGAATGCAGCCAGAGAACACTGTATCCAAACAAGTTGCATTTGAAACTTGCACGACATGCTATTTTTTTACGTTCCACGTAACATTCCAAAATAGCAAAATCGAAGCGAATGTTTGGGTTATTTGTTTGTAGCAAGTTTATTATGAAAGAAGCTTGCACATTTTGATTTTGTTTTGTGCAAAACCTTTTTCTTCACAAATGGGCTATTGAAATATTAAAATAGTCCTTTAGCTGCTAAATAGAATAGCATATTCACCCCTCCGATGTTTTCGGATTCTAGAGGGAAGAAGATGCTGTTGTATAAGACATAAAGTACAGTGCACTGAGACACATTACAGTACAAAAGTTTTTGCTGTGGTAGATTTCAAAGATTGCATTCGAACAACAAAACTCGATAGTATTTGACCAAACCTTTTTAAATACAGGCTTACCTTTGATTCTGCTGGCTTGCAGGGTAAACAAGACGAGAATAAACAGCGATCCGGTTTTCAGTGGCATGTTGCATAGGTCACGTCCTTTCGTATGTAAAGTTGCTCATTTGGAAAGAAAAGAGAGTCGTCGGCATTGATTTATCTCACATCCAGACAAGAAAGTTAATTTCCAACGACTGTGTGTCCAGGCATCCATGGAAGGGACTGTGTATGGGCACTAAATTGGAGGGTAATCCTTACAGGTTCTGCTTACAGATTGGGTCCCTGGGGACAGCGTTGGTTGATCTCTGAGGCGGTTGGTAAACTCAAGTATGATGAAGTTGGTGGAAGATGCCCTCCGGGGTATTAAGGGAGGAGTGATAAGGTTAAAAATGTTGCCTGTTTTTTAGTCTAATCTCTTTACCTCTTACTGACACTTAATCCCCGTAGGCCCACGTGGTCCACTATCCTCATCCTGTTAATAGCCTTCTGGACCATCATCTGTTAGCAGGACACCTCCATGCTTAAGCCACAAGCGTACATGCTCATTTTCTTTTTTTCCGAGTTCGCCCCGTATCTCGATCTGGCCCACTCAGTACAAGTTTCTCAGCCCTCTGCCAGTTTATGTGGGTGCCAAGCGACAACACCGTATTCTACTTGCCCCTGTTTGGGACATCAGGCTCTGCCCTTTCTCTGATCATGGGGCCAGATCAGTACACTGAGTGTGTTGTCGTACCCTTGTGGTGCATAATGGTCCCTTGCTGTACTGCTTGAGCTGGGAAGAGGATTACTCACTGGCTGCTTATTAAATTTCACAGCCATAAATAAGTCTCCACAGCTCAAATGTAGACTTTCCACAACAACGGACTGTACAGTACACGCTGAACTTCCAACTTTTAAGAGATAAGGAGATCAGGCACGTGACCGTTTGTAACAAGTTGAAAACCCTAAGGAGATGAACATTTTAATTATTTTTACCTTTTTAGGTTTTCAAATAAAGCTGCTCATTTCACAGGTGCTCAGAAAAGCATTATTCCTCAATTATATCTAGAAGCGTGGCTTAAAATATTCATAAGGCTTAACTGCCATTTGGAAATAGACTTATGTCTTCAAAGAATTATTCAATGTATTAATAATAACAAAACCACAAACAAAGATGCTTTGAAAGATTTATAATCATACTCTAAAAGCTGCTGGCTTGTTTTCTACCCATGGCTGGATATATGTTGGGTTAAAAATAAACATACTGTATGCTGGATTGTTGTTACCCAACTATGGATTGTCACAGTCTTTCCGAAACCTCAGATTCGCTATTTTAATAATTAATAATAACGATTTATGACAAAAACACGGTAATCACAAAAATGTACGAAGATACAAGATTTAGAAGGTAAAGCAATATGTTTATTTTATATTTGTTTTCTGTCCAATATTCATCCAGGGTAAGGGTAGAAAACAAGCCAGCATATTTGTATTTTGGTTGAGGTTTGAAGGTTGACATTTTTATGTATTTATAAAACGTGTTACTTTAAACAAGTTTATTATGGAAACCATGTCATCTGTCCAATCTGCAGCTATACCTTGTGTTAGAAGTATATAATAATACTGTATAAATTGTAATAATTTATTTTGTTTTATTTGCATTACAGCTCAGAATAAATAAGAGACCATTTAAAATTTGTTTTGAATCACCATTTCCACATAGAGTCAGGTCCATAAATATTGGGACATCGACACAATTCTAACATTTTGTCTCTATACACCACCATAATGGATGTGCTTTAACTGCAGACTGTCAGCTTTAATTTGAGGGTATTTACATCCAAATCAGGTGAATGGTGTAGGAATTACAACAGTTTGCATATGTGCCTCCCACTTGTTAAGGGACCAAAAGTAATAGGACAGAATAATAATCTTAAATCAAACTTTCACTTTTTAGTTCTTGGTTGCAAATCCTTTGCAGTCAATTACAGTCTGAAGTCTGGAACGCATAGACATCACCAGACGCTGGGTTTCATCCCACGTGATGCTCTGCTAGGCCTCTACTGCAACCGTCTTCAGTTTCTGCTTGTTCTTGGGGCATTTTCCCTTCAGTTAGGTCTTCAACAAGTAAAATGCATAATCAATCGGATTCAGGTCAGGTGATTGACTTGGACATTGCATAACAGTCCACTTCTTTCCCTTCAAAAACTCTTTGGATGCTTTTGCAGTATGCTTTGGGTCATTGTCCATCTGCACTGTGAAGCGCCGTCCAATAAGTTCTGAAGCATTTGGCTGAATATGAGCAGATAATATTGCCCGAAACACTTCAGAATTTATCCTGCTGCTTTTGTCAGCAGTCACATCATCAATAAATACAAGAGAACCAGTTCCACTGGCAGCCATACATGCCCATGCCATGACACTACCACCACCACTGATGAGGTGGTATGCTTAGGATCATGAGCAGTTCCTTCCCTTCTCCATACTCTTCTCTTCCCATCACTCTGGTCCATAGGATGTTGTTCCAGAACTGTGAAGGCTATTTTAGATGTCGATTGGCAAACTCTATTCTGGCCTTTCTGTTTTTGAGGGTCACCAATGGTTTACATCTTGTCGTGAACCCTCTGTATTCACTCTGGTGAAGTCTTCTCTTGATTGTTGACTTTGACACACATACACCTACCTCCTGGAGAGTGTTCTTGATCTGGCCAACTGTTGTGAAGGGTGTTTTCTTCACCAGGGAAAGAATTCTTCGGTCATCCACCACAGTTGTTTTCCGGGTCTTTTGGTGTTGCTGAGCTCACCGGTGCGTTCCTTCTTTTTAAGAATGTTCCAAACAGTTGTTTTGCCACACCTAATGCTCTCTGATGGGTTTGTTTTGTTTTTTCAGCCTAATGATGGCTTGCTTCACTGATAGTGACAGCTCTTTGGATCTCATCTTGACAGTTGACAGCAACAGATTCCAAATGCAAATAGCACACTTGAAATGAACTCTGGACCTTTATCTGCTCATTGTAATTGGGATAGTAAGGGAATAACACACACCTGGCCATGGAACAGCTGTGAAGCCAATTATCCCATTACTTTTGGTCCCTTAACAAGTGGGAGGCACATATGCAAACTTATGTAATTCCTACACCGTTCACCTGATTTGGATGTTAATACCCTCAAATTAAAGCTGACAGTCTGCAGTGAAAGCACATATTGTTTGTTTCATTTGAAATCCATTGTGGTGGTGTATAGAGCCAAAAATGATAGAATTGTTTCGATGTCCCAAAATGTATGGACCTGACTGTATATTATGGTAAATCCAGTATCTTGAATTTCAACAAAAGCACACTCCCAGAAGTGACTTTCATTCATTCAATGTGAAACCCCTTGAGAATGTGCCAAGAACATGAAAGCTGTGATAAGAAATCCTGGTTATTCCATTAAAAACTTTTCTTAACTCTTCTAAACACATTGTTTTTTTTAAACGTTTCATTAACATTTTATTAACATGTTTTCTTAGTATTCAAGGTCTGAAAACATGTTATCTTTTTTTGCTATTTTGCTCCGATTTAATTTTCTTCTAATAAATGCATATAAAAACTATATTTTTATTTTGAAATTGGTGGAAAATGTGATCAGTAGTTCACAGATAAAAAATTTTTGAGCGGTTTCTTATTTTTTAAGAGCTGTACATGTTATGTTAGCAAATACCACATTATCGCTTTTATATTTCAGTAAAATTAACTGCAGTCATTAAGGCATTTCAGTTTAAACTATGGTTACCAATTGTAGATTTCTCAGATCCTAGGTATTTTATTTTCGTCCTTTCAATGGACAGACTATAAACTGTGTGCAGTCATGTAGACCAAAATGTTGTTGTCATGGTGCAGATATTCTAGGGCCATGCATAATTTGTGTAAATACCCAAAACCATGTGTTCTTTTGCTCATAGTGCAAAATCAGAGGTAAACCATATCGACTCCCCTTATTAGATTTGAAGTTTACAAATTCTGCAGACTCTTCTTTGAGTTTTTCGATTCAATTCTTTACTACTTTTCAGAGAATACCAGCAACTATACTAATGACTTCCATCACTGACCAATTAAAAGGGGTGAACTTCAATTAACCTGGAGTGAGTGAATGGCTGAGCAGCTGTCTAGAGTCAGCACATCTCTCCTGCGACACCATGTTCTCCTCAGCATGTCCTCTGACAGAGATTTATATTGATGGATGACAGTGACTTGAGTGACTGGTTTGCCACTGTCATAATCCCCAGATACGACTCTCATTATTTTGCCCGTGGCGTACAGCATACATATGACCCATCGAGCTATGCATTTGAAACTTGAGTTGTTCTAACTAAATTCCCTTCAATACGTTTTATTTGTGACTTATATAAATTGACATATTTGACTTGTATAATGTCATTTATTTTTTACCGAATTTTAGGATCTTTGTCTACGAAGTAGTGAAAGTAATGTAAGCCGCTTTCAGGTGTGTTTCTAGCTGTCTGTTGTATAATGGAAAAAGGCATTGCCAAATGAGAAAAGATCCTTAAGAGCTATTTTGAGGAAAATCATTATATTATAATTTGGTTATGATGTGTGATGGGCAGCATCTCTGGCAGATGCGCCTGGTTCTTATGGAGCTCTGAGCTGATCACACATGGACATTTTCTGCTTCTCCAGGCTTCTCCTAAAGGTCGTCTTTAGTAATGCTTTGCCTGGAGACTGAGGAAGAACTAAACCTAGTAGTTATTCTCCAATGCCAAACTTGTTCAGTTTTCTCAGGTTTGCTTTGATTGATTGAACCCTTCGTGTCTGCAAAAGTGGACAAGACGGCTGAAAATCAATTGTGTTACAGCTCAATATTTCATACAAGAATTGAAAATACCACACAAGCAGGTACAAGCTTTTTGCCCCTTTGTTTTTGAGAAAATGTGGTGTATAAAACCACCAGAGGGCAACTTTTAATTAACTCATTGATGTGTATATAAATCAAAGCAAAACATTTTTAGCTTTACATTATGAAAATAAACGGCTTTATTTTAAAATATTGTATTGCATACACTTCTATATATGCGTAAATGTGTGTAGACATGCATTCAGTGATTACAGCATGATATGCAAATCATGTTCAATCTTCTGTCATATTTGAAAAGGAAAGTCATTGAACCAAGGTTTCAAATGCCGCTGCACATCCATTAGTGAACGGCAACTCTGATTGCTGAGATAAATGGCCGGCTGTCTAAAGTACATGCAAGGTGAAATATAAGCAGTTGAAATTACCCTGAATATGGCCATCTGTTCTGAAAATGAGAAACATAATAGATGCTGTTGCAGTGACCATTGGCTGACTTCTCCATGACTCAGAAAGGAAGCACAGAAATCATAAAAATTCCCTGTTTCTAAACAAGCCATCAGACTGCCTGGCAAAATGCTTTCTCCAGCAGTATATTTATGATCGTGCCCGGCGAAGCCACTCTAAATCTATATGGGATGTGCCGAGATGTGCTGCCCCCAGGAAACTTCAGCAGACCAACAACAAGTAATGACTCTGTGCTATGGATAAAAGAATTTCAAATATGGTTCTTACTGCTATCACTCGGATTCCAAGTCTGTCCTTGAAGATTTGTATATTTGGCCTGATATCGACTATACAAGGACTAAACAAAGTCATTGACCAAATTTGGAGTTTGCATAACGCTATGACTTTATGACTTTTATGGACCTGTTTAGTCCATCACATTTAATTTAATTCTGATGTTCTGTTCAATCATCCGGTGCGGATTTCTTTATTATAAACAGAGTTACGTAAGCTAATGCTAATGCTTTAACATGGGCACAGAAACAGCATTGAATCAGCAGCAAAACAATACAACACTTTGCAATAATGGAACACTGTAAATATTCTTTGACACTGCATGCTTACTGAAGTAGATCTGAAGACAGCTTTATATGAGAATGCCTCAAATCTGTGACATTTCATATACTGTATTATCATATTATGTACATGCTGTCGTTTGTCCCCAAGAGGAAATAAACATTTAGTCATTTAGCAGTTGTTTATACAAAGCGGTTTACAAAGTGTTTAGGGAGCAATAAGTGATATGTCATACAGGAGTAATTATACAATAGGTGCCAATACAAAGTTACTGGTGCCAATTCAAAGTTACTAGCTTCACCAAAAGCTAGACCACTACCTGTTGAGAGAAAGAGAGGGTTAGTGTTTTTTTGTCATTTATCTGTCAAGTATTCACGGAACAGATGGGTTTTAATTAGTTTTTTGAATGTTTTGAGAGATGTGGTTGACCGGACCGAGCTAGGAAGAATGTTCCACCGGGAAGGAGTTGTGAATGAGAACGAGCAGGAAAGCTGGTTTGCTGAATGAGGGATCTTGATGGGGTGTAGGAGGGTGTGAAAGTATGCCAGTGCAGATCCAGTGGTAGTCCTGTAGGCAAGCATTAGTGATTTGAATCTGATTCGAGCTTCAACGGAAAGCTTGATGCTGAAAGCCATGTGCGCGTATGATGGGTCCCAAGGATGTCGTGTAGATGGAAAAAGCAGCGGTCCAAGCACCGATCATTGAGGGACACCAGTTATCATAAGGTGTGCAGTGGACAGTGAGCCCCTCCAAGACACCCTGAAGGATCTGCCAGAGAGGTAGGATTTGAACCAGAGGAGAGCAAAGCCTGAGATTCCTAGAGATGACAGGGTTGCTAACAGTATCTAGTGATTGACAGTGTGAAACGCTGCAGATGGGTCTAGCAGAATCAGGATCGAGGATTTAGATTCTGCCTTGGCAAGCCGCAATGCTTCTGTGACTGATAGCAGTGCAGTCTCAGTGGTGTGGTTTGTTTTGAAGCCAGACTGCTTGTCATCCAGTAGTTTGTTCTGGGATAGGTAGAAAGACTCCTGGATGAACACCGCCCTTTTTAATTGTTTGCAATAAATGTAAGGAGAGAGACAGGTCTTAGTAATACTGCAGTTCTTATCCACGCACTAGTCACTTCACGTATCGACTACTGCAATGCTCTTCTCACAGATATTCCCTCCAAATTGCTACATAAGCTTCAATCGGTTCTGAATTCTGCAGCTCGTGTTCTCTCTAGAACACCTTATACTGAGCACATTTCTCCAGTTCTCCGGCAATTGCACTGGCTTCTGGTTAAACATAGAGTTGAATTCAAAATCTTGCTACTCACTTATAAGGCACTTCATAATCTTGCACTACAATATCTTACTCAACTTCTTCATGTTTAAACTCCTTTACGTGCACTAAGATCTTCTTCCTCAATTTCTCTTGTGGTACCTCGGATTCGACTTACTACTATGGGTGCCAGATCTTTTAGTTATGCTGCTCCCCGCCTATGGAACTCTCTTCCTCTTGATGTTCGCAATAGCGAATGCTTGTTGACTTTTAAAACGCGTCTTAAGATTTATCTTTTTAAACAGGCTTTTTTTAACCTTTTAATATTATTTATTGAGACTTTTGAAAAGTGAAGTGAAAGTGACCTATTTGTCAGATATGGTGACCCATACCCGAAATGTGACCTCTGCTTTTAACCCATCCAGTGACTAGTGAACATACGCACAGCAAGTGGTGAACACACGTACACCCGGAGCAGTGGGCAGCTATCAGTGCAGTGCCAGGGGAGCGTGTAGGGCTTAGGTGCCTTGCTCAAGGGCACCGCAATCGTTACCTGCCGGCCCTGAGGATCGAACCGGCAACCTTCTGGTCACGAGTCCGACTCTCTAACCATTAGGCCACGATTGCCCACAAAACTCATTGCCTGACCGGGCCGCGGCGGTGAGAGCGCCGAATCCTAGCCACTAGACCACCAGGGAGCACTTTTTTGCACTTTCATGTATATGCTGTTTGTTTGTTGTGTTTTGTTTTATGTAGTGACCTGTATATTGCTTGTGAGGTGACCTTGGGTGTTCTGAAAGGCGCCATGAAATAAAATGCATTATTATTATTTATTATTATTAGGTCTGGTAGTAGAGGGGTCCAATGTGGGTTTGTTCAATTGGGGCGTGACCTGGACCTGTTTGAATGTGGATGGAAAAATGCCGATGAGCAGGGAGGTGTTGATGATGTGTGTGAGTGCAGGTTTGAGTGTGCTGGGTATGGTCTGAATGAGATGGGAGAGGATTGGGTCAAGGGACAGGTAATGGGGTGGCTGGAGAGAAGGTTGGTCACTTCAGTTTCAGTCAGTAGCGTGAAAGACGAGAGTTCAATGTTAGAAGTGAGGGTGGTGTGATCTGAGGTGCTGAGAATTGTTTACTGATGGATGATGTTTTCTGTCTTCCGAAGACAAAGATGAAGTGGGTGGAGGAGGAGAAGGGCAAAGAAGAGAGTTAAATGTCTTAAAAAGCTGTTGCGTGTTAGGTGCATTGCTCACCTTGGTGGTATAGAAAGATGTTTTAGCTTTGGTAACACTTACAGACAGAGTGGAGAGTAGTGACTGGTTGTCCCTTAGGTCAGCAGGATTCTTGGTCTTGCGCCTTTTCCCCTTCAGCAGCCCTGAGTGTACGTTGTTCACGGAGGATATCAGAGAGCCAGGGGGAGGAGGGGATGGCGCGAGTTGGTCTGGAGGACAGAGGACAAAGGTTATCTAGGATATAAGTGTTATTCATAAGGTGTCGGTGGCAGTGTCGGCATCCAGGGATGCAAAGTTTGAGGGAAGAGAGGATGTCACTTTAGCAGAGAGGGTGCTAGGGGAGAGAGAGAGCAAAGGTTCCATCTAAAATAAACGGGTGCTGGTGTTGGTGTAGTGCATGTAGGAAGGAGCATGTTAAAAGTGATGAAGAAGTGGTCAGAAATGTGAAGAGGTGTGACTACAATGTTATCCCTGGCGCAGTTAGGGATTTAAATGAGATCTAGCGGGTTTCCTGATCTGTTATTTCAGGCTGCGAGATCACATATAGAATATTCCTTTGGACATCATCTAAGAAAAGCTTTTTGAAGTATTGTGATATATTAGGGGACATTTTTCCTATGATACAATGGAAGAATAGACATTTTTATTTTGTGGATTTATGTAATACTGTAAATTACCCTGAAAAATGGTTCTCTTTTTTTCAATGAGGATCACAACAGACAGGCGTCATTTTGTAAAAGGAGCACCATTCTTTCTTTATACCAATGAACAATTTGTAATCAGCTTGTCTACCATATGTCACGGCTAGATGATATTTGATATATACTGATGATATCAGTAAGCATCTTTTGCTTTTACTTTAATCAGCAAGATTTGCTCTCACCCGTACTTTGTAGACTGCAACAAGAATGGATGCACATTTATTTGTGTATGTACTGTATAGAGGGAGAAAATGTAACAATGTAAAAATCAACAATTGAAGTGTTTTGTGCTACTAATTGAAGTACTGGGAGATGCATTTAAATTCCACTCAGTTATGTCAGTCACGTTATCAAGTGTATTTGCTCTGCAGTGAAGCACAGACACTTGAAACGTTACTGCTGACATATCCAAACCGTCAGTTCTAAAGGATGATCATATGATTTTGAGGATTTTATATGTAAATGTTTATAAATGAACAATTTAAGGTTTAATATAAAGTCAAGTTGTGCACAATTTTTTTTCTTACACAAGCAATTTTAACAAAGCCATTGAAACATCACATCAGTAATGATTTTAAATATTGAACTTAAAATTCAGTTAAAAGTATAATAAAAATTATAATTTTCTCTACCTTGCCAAAAAAAAATATATATTTTATCGCATTTTCTGCTGAAAATCTCATTAGCGTAAAACGTCCAGCTATGTCTGAGTACGTGATGTAGTTTAATTTAAATAAATTCAATTATTATGAAAAAAATGGGTGTTCTACTAGATGTTCTTGGCAGAATATGTATGCTTAATCAAAAGGAATTAATAATGGAAAAAGAAGTGTCCATGAGTGATATTTTTATCCTCCGTAACATTTTAAAGGACTGTTGACACAGTCACACACACGCGCACAAAGATCTTTACATTAAGGTTGAATTTGTTTGAAGTAGCACTGCCAGTTCTTTGCTAATGGCTACTAGGTAAAAAAAAGAAGAAAAAAATGTAATATTCTTTTGTTGAAACTGTTTACACGGCAATATGGGTTATCATTACGGTAATGGATAGTTTTCCATATTTAAATAAATGTATAATTCTCTATGAAAATACAAAACGACTTGGAGTTTTGAAATGATCGTGCTTAAACATGACAGACTTTCTTTTTTAATGCCTAAAAGACCAATTTATTGTTGCAACTTAAGTATCTTTTAAAAAAATCATGTTTGACAACTTGAAACACAAGATTTCGTGAGCCTCGCCGATCCCAGTTTAATATTCAAATCAAAAACAAGCAAGTAATTTGTATATGGATTTCCCTGAAAATTCTAAAGTTATTCTGACTCTTTATCAATATTTAGTACGTAACCAGTCCGATAATAACAACCTTCGCTCAATCAATAGGGCGAGTTTGGGGTGGAGTAACCTGTTTGTCCAACCAATGGAAGACCAAACAAGTGTTTTAAGGACTTATGCTCGGTTTTACACAAAAGGCTTAAGGCTAGTCTCAGATAAAAATGAATATTAGAGCTGTCTTAACTAAAAATAACTTGACATATCTAAAAATATGTATGTCCTGTTGTTTTGTTTCAAGATGCACACCAGTAATGTTATTTTATATGGCTTTTTAATACAATTGCCTAAAATATCCTAATTTTACTAAGGAATAGTCCAGGCTTAAGCTAAGCCTTGTCTCTAAACCTAACCTCATTGTTTTTGCATTGCTGTTTTGCTGCTACTCATAGGACTGAAATTACTCACTTCAGCTCTAAACATTGTTTACTTTCTGCATTTACCATTTGTTCCAGCAAATATCATCAGCATTTTCATTTCGCTGTATTGTGCAACAATGATGCTAATCAGCTGCAATGAATGACGTTCTCTAGGAAAGCACTAATTTGCCAATTTAGACAAAATTGCTTTATAATCACTATAAATGTGAAGCAGCAGACAGGCTAGACTCTAGCAAAATTATAGAACACTTTATTTGCAAAGTCTCTGCTCCTTTGAGAAAAGATTGTGCCATTCCAAATGTCAAAATACCCTTGAGGAAGATAAGAAACAAGCTACAGAATCTTTAAAAGTGGAATTATCATTAGAAGTGCTTGAAAAGCATGGCATTCACGAAGTGTCACTTCAAAGATTCCGGTGTTACCGAGCGGTTTCCCTTCTCGAAAGCGTAAGAATGTCAGACGGCAAGACGAAGACCTCTGTCAGAGAGGTCTGATTCATCTGACTTTGAGAGAGAATTTAGATCAAACTTAATGTTGTTTTGTCTTGACATTTCCTGTGCTGATGATTGCTGCAAGGACCTTGTTAAAATATAATGGATCAATGCTGGCCTCTGGTAAACTCATTATAAGGCAAATACCTTAATGTTTCCTGAGAAAAAGACTTGATTTCGAACAACTCAATATAGTTCACAAAATAATATCTTTTGTTAAAATATTAATCCCAGGATGTTGTGAACAAAAAGACCCTGAGGAGTAAATAAATAAATTCTTAGAAAATCTAAGTGCGGTATTAAACTCGTAATAAGCGGCTCCAACAAAGTAAACATAGTTATCTGTCAATCTCAAGGAATGGCATTTGAAAAAATACAGGCTTTCTGGCGTTATTATTATCTCGGCATTCAGAAAATGAGCTGCCTTTCCTTGTATTTTCCATTGGAACAACTTCAGTGTCTGTGTATACACAGTGGGTGTCTCAGGATTGTGTGTTCAAAAGGCTAAAGGGATGAAAAAGTGCAAGCACAGTGAGTCACTCACTAGGGGAACAGGTGACGGTTCACATTTTGAATGGCATAACCTCTCCAACGCCATCTTTGTGCACTAAATGTCTCGCTGCATACAGCATAGATGTTGAACAATGTCGAATGATTAAAATGCAGAGAAAACACGATATTTATGAATAACTGAAAAAGACAGATGTGTGATTGGCATGAAGACATTACCATCTGTAGCTTTGGTTGTTCTCTGCGTGTTTCCTCAATTAATCAGGCAAAAAATCATGAGCTAGCAGGAGATATGAAGAGTGTGATGATTTAAAGGAAAAGTTCAAGCAAAAAAGCAAATTTGTTTTTTTTTCTTTTCTAAAGAACCAGAATGTGAAGTTTTACACAATGTTCTGGGTGTTCTTTTTCATGCATTGAAATCGGATAGGAGTTGTCGAGTTTCAAAAATATATTTTTAAAACTTTGCGTGATGTCTTACATTTCTTGGTTTGACTGAAAAAAAATTTGTTCATTGATATTAAACTCCGATATGTCCTTGGGGTGCCATATTTGAATGCAAGCAAGGGAGGGAGAAGTATCAGATTAAAACAGTCTTATACTCTCCAAAGTTGTTTTATGTCTTCAGAAGACTCATTTTATGTTCTCTTTCTTGTTTTACAGTCTAAAGTCTCATATTTATTCTGCCTAACATAATAAGGCTTTAAAACCCACATGAGGTTGAGTAAATTATGACAGAATGTTCCTTTTCGGGTGAACTGTTTTTATTTTTTGCCTGATCCATCTAGTTATAATAAACTCACATCACTGGTAATAAATTGGAACGGTTTGCTCATTTGGACAATATGATGTGTTATGTGAGAATGCTGGAATACATCATTAAACACCATCATTAAAAGCATGATAAAACATCAAACATGGTCCATTTGCTACAATTAAGGTTAACTGTAATTGTACGGCAGTCTGACATGTGTTTGAATTGGGAAGGAGCAGTTGGTGTTCATTCATCAGACATGGTAGACTACCTCCCACAATCGATACCCTTGAAAACATCTAATGAAGGTCAAGCTGCAATAAAGCTAAACACAGTTACAATAATCTTTCAAACATAATTCAAACAAACAAGGACTTTTTCCCAATAATTAGTGTGAATTTTAATAAGGCTACATGTGTGTCGACCATGCAGAGAATCTATGCTCGAATGCTTTTTATGTTGATCATTATGCCAAGGTCATGTGTTATCAAAGTCATGTAATAATAATGCGCCTGCAAATGAGTGTCTCTGTGTTTGCTTATGATTGATGTTTCATCCACAGAGGACATAAAGGATATGGATGAAATAAAACTCTTCAGCAAACTTTATTTGAAATGAGTCACTACTTAAACCAAAACCACTTTCTTTCATTTGAACTAAATTAATATATTAAAAGAAAAACAATGATCAATAACCAAAGTTTGAGACAGAATTTTCTTTTTTGCATATTAAATATGAACCTACACGTTATCAAGTTTCTTTTCATCTGAGGAAAGGAAAACTTTCATTACCAACAGGCAAATGATTGTAATCCCTCTCCAAAAGAAAGCTTATTTTTATTTTGTATTTATACGTCTCTAAGATTCCTCAATCCCAACTCAAAGAGACCAATATGTTTCTACTAATCCTTTGATCACGGTCTGTTCCAAAAACATATTTTTTTCAGAGTTCATTTTGATTCGCTGCTAAATGATCCTGAAAGAATAACTGCTTATTGCATTAAGCTTTTAATATAGAATCTCTCAACAAATTAATTTACCAGACAATAAATTGTCTGAAAGAGTGATGTCAGCATTTTGTAATATCCGTGTACTGGTCTTGCACATTTTTTGTAAATATATTTGAAAGTGAGAGCTCTGCCTGATAATAACTTAATAAAGGTTTACAATGATTGAATTAAACATGCAAAGACAGGGTTGAAGCATATTCTGGCTTATTGTGGAAAGCTTAATTGTTGAGAATATGAGATGATTTTGCAGTGCTGTGGCTTTGCAGTGAATCTGTTCTGTTATTTTTTTTGCGTCAGTTGATGTCACCTCCATATGGGCACGAGAAGTCGATATCTCAGGCTTTTTTTGGTGAATCTTTGACGTATAACTCACCTCATGTGGTGAACGTGTCATTCTCAGTTACTCTATGAGCTCTCATTCTGCCAAGTGACAGATAGTACTGTATGACTTATGAGTGCATCGAGCAGAAGGTGCATCTATTTAGCCTTTGCGCAAATTATGCATGCCCAAAACTTAATGTCGGTCAGTTCATTTGGCCTGAGGCTCAGGGTACTTGAAGTGTTTTTACTGCTGCTGTACAGAGTATTGACCTGTCTATAAATGTATCCATAATATACATTAGCACTGTTAGCTCATCTCATCATCAAAAAACACCATCATTTGCAACAACGAGAACATAATAACGACCAAAATACTGATGCAATACTGTGCATATTTTTATGTTAAATAGATTATTTATAATTATATATAGAATTTTTTTTATGATTGGGCTTTTTAAGAAATCGAATTAAGGTGGCCATGCTCTGCTGGGAGTGGTGCAAATATTTGTGGTGTTTAATAATGCATAAGACTGAAAGAACGTAACTAAATTTAAACACAAGCTAAATTGATTGGCCAACTTATTTATTCAATTTATGATAAGCGACTCTTGGCAATGACCATGTTATTTCAGTTTAATTGCACATAAGAAATGAACACAGAATTTTGCATTATTATTTATCGAAAACAAGCTGCCACTTACGAAATCCATAGTCATTGAATGACATTCCGCTTATGCATCTACAAACGAGGCCCATAAACTTATTTTTATCTCTATCGTCCTAACGTCTGCAACATCTAAACCTTATGAGTTTGTGAAAAGCTTTTTTAAAGTCATCGTTCGACATGGTGTATATTATTGGGTTGATCAATGAGTTGAGGTAACCAAGCCATGTGAAAAAGTCAAAGAGTTCTGGAGAAAACCCACAGGACGGACAGAGAGGAACCAGCAGCGCGTAGATGAAAAACGGCAGCCAGCAAACAATATAGGCTCCTAATATAATGCCCAGCGTTTTAGTGGCTTTCCTTTCCCTCGCAGCCGAAATTCTCTTTTTCTCCATAAGTGAGTCAGATACAGTTACTCTGATCTGATTGTCACTGCTCATGGACCCGGTGTCAGAGCAAAGATCTTGCCGTCCACAATGTAAGGGAGAAGTCGAAGCCACCGATGCTGGTGAATTCGTGATTAAGTGAGCCGAAGTGAGTCTTTTCCCCGCTTTCTTGGGGGACTGTTTCAAGATGCGCTTCCGCGCCTCCACGTATATCCTCCCGTACAACGCGATGAGCAGCAGCGTGGGGATGTAGAAAGCACCAAATGTGGAGTAGACGGTGTAAAAGATGTGGTCAGTGTTCACCGTGCAGATGGTCAGTTCCCCTGCCTTCACCTGTCGCCAGAAAAAGGGAGGCAGAGAGATGGAGATGGCGATGATCCACGCGGTCGCCACCATTCCCGCGGCGCGCGCTTGGGTACGTTTCTTGGCATAATCGACCGCGTCCGTTATAGCCCAGTATCGATCCAAAGCAATTACGCACAGGTGAAGAATAGACGCGGTGCAACAGGTTATATCTGAGGACAGCCAAATGTCGCAAATAATCTGCCCGAGCGTCCACTCGTGAGTGACTGTGTAAAGCGCGCAAATAGGCATCACGAGCACCGACACCAAAAGGTCCGTGACCGCCAGGGACGCGATCAAGAAGTTCGCCGGTGTCTGGAGCTTCCTCGATTGGGAAATAGTCGCGATGACGAACGCATTGCTTAATATTGTGGCGAGAGTTAAAACGCAGAGAACTAACGCTAACGTGACTTGGAAAGCAAAACTTGAATCGTCTTCGTCAATTTTAGGTATTAAAGTCACATTAGCGCAGGTGCTGGTCGAACTGTTTAAAACCGGGTCGAAATGTGCAGGTGTTGGCTTGAAGTGACCGCTGCGCTCCATGCCAGAAGACATATGTTAGCCTATATTTTCTCCGTTCAGTGTGGTATATCTCTGCCTATAGAGTTCATATTAAAAATGCCGAATTTTCTCCGCTTCATGATTTCTGTCACTTCCAGACCGACGCTCCTCAATGGTTCGATGTTTGCAGAGGTATCTTTCCGTTTCGTTGTATTTCTCAAACGTCTTCAAGAATAAAATAAAAAAATCGCATTTATTTTCAAACAACGTAATAGTTGCGGAACAAAATTAAGAATCCAAGAAGTTGTGTAAGAAAATGGGCTATATCTTCCATCACTCTTCAGTGATAATCTGGCTTCACTTTCACAAACGACTCATCTTTAAAGGTGGATACTTTGCCCGCTAGCGACGGCAATTTTTCAAAGGTTTCACTGATAGGCGGGTGCAGGGTCCTTGCTTTTTATAGGGCTCTGATGCAAAAGTTGCAGCTTTGATAACCACGATCTTCTAGTTTGGGAGAGGATGCCAGTCTCTGGGTCTTAGTGCTGCCCAGTTCTTATTATTTCACTTAATTAAAAAGGTAAACAATGAAGCCTATATTATTCCATAAGGTATGCTTTTGTTTTATTCCATAGAACATGGATGTTTTATCTTTACACGTCTCTTTTTTGGACAGCTTACACCATTGCTGATGAGAGTAGTCATTTCTTAATCGTTTTAAAGCTCTGTGTTTGTTTTCAGATACATTTTGCTTCATCAGACTAACAGCTGCCTGATATATTTTTAAAGCATGGAAATAACATACAGTCAGTGGGCTATATTTGTTTCTGAACGTGGAGTTCACAAGCCACAGTCAATGTCTTTCATTTTCTAGATCTCAGTTGTTCATTGATCTTAAAGTTGTTATGCACACCTGCGAACATTTGTCAATTCAATCAGATCAGACCAGATGGACAACAATCACGCAAATCAATTTCTGAAAACTAAATTCTTCTAAATGGGTTTAACTGTTCCGATAATAATTACTGATAATAAAATCAGTTTGAAAATAAGCTATAGATTGAAACTATTAAATCTCCAGTCACCCTGCCATGTGGTATCTGAAAAGTCCTGTCTGTCATCACAAATTTCCTTTACAGCCCAACTGTAACCTAAACAATTGCTTGACCTTCATTATATAATCACTGAGTAAGCAGGAGTGCAGTAAAGTGAATTATAATTTATTGAGCGCTTTTGCCAATACAGTTCATTGTCATCCTCTGTCCTGGCAAATGCCCTCTTCATTTTTTCGTTGCTCGTGGATGTATGTAATTGGGTTTTCATCATTTGCTCATACTTTACTCTCCCATGACAAAGCTGTAACTGACCGTCATTTGAGAAAGCGATCTTTTAACGTGTGCCTTAAGGTAGGCGTGAGTTAAGTGTATAGCACCATAAAACAGAGGCGACGATTGTCTTATGTAATGTTTGCACGTAGATAGCGAAGTGAAAAGGGGAGAGCTGTTTAAATATGTGTTCATCAAACCAACTAAATAGGCTCTTACTAACTGATGGGTCAAAAAAAAATCATATTTATGTGCAAGAATAGCCAGGCTGTCACAGGGCAAATACATTTGAAAGACGGATGAAAAAGAGTTTCCAAGCGATCACATGACAGGTTATAAGCACTCAGTTTCTTATAGAATGTTCCAGATCCCTTACGGAAAAGTCACATGAGTTTCACATGTGAAATTTCATGTGTGGAAACATGTTAAAATCCCATGAGAACATGTTAAAATCCCTTGTGAAATGCACATGGGAAATGTGTGTTTTTGGAACAGTTTTTGTGTGAAAGCTGTGTGAAATCCGTGTGAAATCCATGTGAAACCCATGGGATCACATGTGAAACACATGCGCATTCATGTGTGAAACCCATAAGATCACATATGACACATGTGCATTCTCATGTGAAACCCATGGGGTTACATGTGATCACTCATATAAATTACCTTGTGAAACCCATTGGATCACATGTGGAACCCATGCATATTCCTATGTGAAACCAATGGGATCACATGTGATACACATATAAATAACCATGTGAAGCCCATGGGATCACGTGTGAAACACATGTAAAACCAATAAGATCATTTTACTCATGTAAAATTCCATTATTATTCCATTAACTTAAATTAAATATTGAAGATAAGCTCACATGTATACCCTATCTGTACAATTACATGAAACAAAAATTGTGCTCACAAATGAAATGCAAATGCATGTGTCTTCAAGTGGGTGCGTGTACAGTACAAAACAATGTTTCTTAAATAAAACATATCATCCACAAATTTACAGGTCTGCAAGCAGAATTAGTTTAGGTTGTTTTAGAGGAAGAAGTAATGTTTGTATTTATTCATTTATCATACCATAACCTTTGACACCAAGGGCAAGCCATATTGTTAAGCTGTTGGTAGAATGCAAAGTGGAGGCTCCATGCTGTGATGTAGAGTGGAAAGACATCTAAACATGACACACTAAACAGCACTGCAAAAGGTACAACATTGAGATTTTATTTGCAAACATCCTTAAAAACTACTGATCATAAAATGAGCAAAAATAACATCTGTGTACAGGTTTGTCTGTGTGTGTGTGTGTGTGTGTGCATGTAGAGGGCAAGAACTTTGTGTTAAGAACAAGAAAATCCAAGTACAAGTACTGTATAGAGTGTTTGTATGTGCATTGTGTGTTTGTGGATTAGTCTTCTGCATCTCCTCCAGTAGGCTCCCTGTTTTAGGATTCATAAACAAAATAAAAATTTAGATGTATACATATATATATGAAGAGTTTGTTTCCAAAACGCTATAAATCCATTTTCAAGAATCATGTTTTTTGATTGTGCATTCCAATCAATATCAATCACACTGCGGTTGGTTAGTTTTGATTTAAGCCATAATAGCTCAGAAAATACAACACAATAAAATAAATCTGGGAAAACCCATCACATGTTGCAATGTTACATATTACAGGTTTTGGTATCGTATGAAAGCTGGGTTCAAGCCCTATTCCTAATTTTATTCATACCTTGTATGTAACAAAAATGATGTTTATCAGAAGTTGGCTGAATGTTACAATTTGCAGGAATGGAATTTTTAGGGTTAATGATTATTGTGTTAACGCGGTCACTCTCTCCCACCCATCGGCTTTGAAAACATTGTGAAAAAATGTAAACATTGCGGAAGAGATTAATTAAACTTTCCAAATTCAGAAAATATAATTTTGATTCATAAAAGTAATAAAACTGCTAAGTGGCAGCAATCCTTAGGCTACCGGTCTGTAATAATCTCTGGGTGATCTCTGCCGGGAATGTCTTTTAACATCAGCTTGCTACTATAATTTGTTATTCTTTCGCAAGAAAAATTGCATTTTTCCAATTGAAGCCATTAACACTGATGATAGACCTGATGTTATATAGAATAATTTATTTAAAACCTAATTTTGACATAAAAAGACAATGGACATATTTTTTGATATTGCTGAAACGTCCCAGCTTGACATCCAACGTTTTTTTGTATATTGTACTATGCCAAGATGCTGATAATCATAAATATTTTATAAATTTGTCATGGCGTATGAAAATATAAGATCTTACACATATGTCATGACCAATTAAGAAAAGATTTTGAATTATTCGCATCTTGACATAATCAGTAGGTTATATGTTGGTTATAGTTTACAGTGTTTACCTTTCTGCTCGTCTCCGCAGGTCTTTTAATTTTTGTGCCATGCAGACTTTGATTTCAGATTCTCCAATGCCTTGAAAGACTTTTTTGACATGGTCTGTAAGAAATAAAATAACCTTTAAAAAAATGTTGGGCTTAGATGCTAAAAATCATGCTAAAATCCCTTTCAGCTTTCAATAAAATGAAGGTGCGTTCATAAATTATAAAGGCAAAGAAATTTTAACTAGGAAATCAACTAGTAATGTCATGTAAACATTCCAGCTTATTGACTTCCTCTGGCTACATCTAGAAGAAACCTAGAACAGTAAAAATACTGAAAATCAATGGATTTTTCCCCAATTCATGCAGCATTACTTTTTAATTAATATTCCGTGACTTAATCGGTGTGACAAAAAACATGTATTCACCTTAAAATTGAACATGTCAACAATCACTGAATATGAATTTAATATAGATGGTTTCAGCAGCAACAACACTGGCCCAAACGTAACTTCCGTTAGACTTCTTCAAATAATCAAAAATAAAAGTCCCTCTACAGAAGTTTACATCTAATAACATGCAACTGTCTGTTTCTAAAGACCTAAGTCTGATTTCATGGAGATCAGTTTGGTACACATCTTTGAACACTTATTTGAGAAGGAATATGCATATAGAAGGAAAACCATATGTTGCCTTAAGGCCAGTGGCAATGTGCGTGTGTCTGATGAAACCATCTATTCGCAGATCCAATTTTAAACTATCTCTAGACCTGCAGAGCAATTAAAGTGGGCTCACCTATTACAAGCCTAACTTTATGTCGGTCAAGGCTTGGTTTTTGTTCTCCAAAGAGGCCTTTTTTCCCTGTGACGGAGCATTTTGTCATCTCTTCTACCTTGAAGACAGAGTCCATCACAGATCTGGTGAGTTTTTTGTAGCTCTCACATCTTTGAGTGTAATCCAGAGCAACAGGATTCATTAACTCTGTAACTGACTTGTTCTGTAAAGATGAAAGAAGATATTACAATACATTTAAATATGTTCATCAGTTTCTTTAAAAATGTATTTCTGTTTTACAGATTAAGGCTTTTGGATTCTGAATGACACGGGGGTAGGTACTAGATGACAGCCTTTTCATTTTGGGTGAACAAAAACAGCATGGTATAAAGTTTATATCACCTTTTCTGACTATGTATATTATACCTGTATCCCTTCGGTCTGTTTAAGAAAATCTTCTTGGATGCTAGAAGTGGGCACTGGGTGGCTGGGGGCACACTGAGCTGCCTGAAAAGCATCTTTTACTGCTTTAGTGATTGTCTCTGCAAGTCCTACAATTAGATCAAAGGATGCACACTTAACTTAAAGAGATCAACTGACAGTAAAAAAATACCTATTACAGTAATACTGCAACATGGTTCCACTTTTTTTACCCTCTTGCAGTAGAAGGTTCAACCTTCGCAACCGCCTTATCTCCTTGTCCTTTTCTTTAAGTCTCTCCTCAAAGTCCTTAATTTCATTTGTGTAGTCTTTCTATTGGTTTAGAAAGAGGAAGTTTAGAGAATATACAATAGAAAAAATATGGTTAAATATGTGTCAGCAAATAATGATTAATAATAATTCTTTGTCATTCCAAAGTCTTTTGTTTCACAGATTTAATATATCTCTGTTTGTGTTCAGCAAAACAATAGAACTGAAATGACATGAGGATGAGTAATTAAACAGTTTATTTTTTCCTTTAAAATAATGAAGTATTATCAGGGCTAGAAAACTTGTTTTGTCCTGGATGTGACAATTCCAGAATATGGTTTTGTTAGCTGTTGCTTAGGAATCCAGTAAAAAAATCAAGTGTTGGTAAAAATGGTAAAACTAGTCAGAAAAAGATAGGCCTACTTTTAGCACATAGTTAAGCATAAACAAAGCAGGTTATGTCACCTTGGGTCGTTTTGGGGTCCGGTATGAATCATCCTGAAAAACAAGTTTATGGAGTGGTGAGTATTAATGATGATGAGTAAAGGATAATGTACAGGGAGCCGGTTGTTATCGCAGAAATAAGCTCTGACAGCATGATCAGGACCTGATGCGAATCTTGAGGATCTTGTATCATGCTGAAAGGGTTTATTTTGTGATAACAGTTGGCTGCTTGTACATTATCCCACTTATTACATTTCTTACATGATAAATTATTGAACATGTAAAAATTATTTGAAATATTTTATTAGCTCATTTTTAATGTAGACCTTTCCCTTTACTTTCGGTGTTAAGGTATGACACGGCCATCAAATGCCATGAACCCGTAATTTGGTTTAATTTGTAAAAATAATATCAGAGATAAAAGACATTTTATAATTAATTTTAAAAAATATGTATACAAACTCGGGTGTAAGAGCATACCTCAAACTCCTGGTTTTGAGGACTTTCACCCTTATCATCAGAGGAACCATCATCCTCATTGGAAAATGTAGCCTGACAAATCAGAAAGCATTTTGAAAATGCAGAACAATTGAGAAAAAAGGAGTAAAAACAAAGAAATTAAAAGAGACGACAAAATGGGAGAATACCTATTTAAGGGGAAAGAATATTCGATTTTCATTTAGGGGCGGCCATATAATAGTGTAACATACCTCTGGTTTTGATGCAGTCCACCTTTTGTGTGTCTCTATCCACTGACCTTCTGCCTTTCTTATTTTCCCAAGGCTCTCTGTATAAAGAAGTGATTGACACCTACTGCATTAAAATGTCTTCACATAATCGTGGGTAACACATTTTTATGTTGAACTTTATAAATATACATTATAGCAGTTTTAATTTAGCATCATAAAAGCATTTTGTAGTTGACAAAATAATTACAGTAAGTAATTATGCAAATATTAACCAACAAAGTTATTTAAAGTGATAAGGTTGTTGAACTTGTCATATTACTGGACAAAAGTTGCCATGATCATTTTCCTGTTAAACCCTATACCAGTATTGTTTATTACTTTAAAACTAACATAAAAGCATACAATAAAGTTGAAAAAACATCGTCAAAGACTTCACTGTCATATGTTTTAATAGTTAATTTGTTTAGAAGTATGTCTTTTACATAGTAAAACGAAATTTCCTGTCAGAACAACTTTCTGTCATTTAAAACTCGGTAAAAACGACCAGTCCTGACTGGAGACTGAAACACAGTGGGCGCGCGCTTCTAACGTTACAATAAAGTAATGTAGGCTTATTTCCATTCAGCCTGGATTTATTTTGACTTCTCTATGGTACTTTATTACTATAGTATATTACGTCACCAATATAAAATTACAACTACAAAAAAGCAATTACATAACTTACCGTTTATACTGAGAACTTGGCCCGGAAAAGCTTTCCAACCGCCTTTAGGTCGCTTTGTTCCTATTGCACCGTGTTCCACCAGGCCGATCCTCTTAGGGTCACTTAACATTTTTTTGTCTCTAACATTTTTTTCTAATTCAACACTTACTTTATTTTCTTTAATCCATTTTATAAGCACATACATGGTTGCAGCTTTATCTTACGGTAGTCTCTGTCTGACTAGATTTACCTTAGCAACGAAAGGTGAAAAGAGCGCTAATTGCAACCAATCATAACAGATCAGAGTCAATCACATCATCCAATCAAATGTCAAGTTCTTCTTTGCTCGAGCGCAACCTGAAGGGAGGAGAAGAGTGAGGTGCGGGTGACGAGCGTACAGTTTTTACAAAATGGAGCCGTCAAGAAAGAGGAGGAAGTTACATTACAGAAGATATTTGTGCGACTACAACGAGCCTTTACCACGGACGACAAGATATCGCATGGCTAAAATTGGTAAATTAATTGTCTGGCGCATGAAATACATCTTCACCAAACAACGTTAGGACTCCACACGAGCTACCTTTAAACGTATTTAAAAGCACGCGTGCGAATGAACTTTAATCAACTATTAAGCGTAAATACTAAAGAATATCTCTAGTTTAGTGAGAGTGAAAACAATACTGTGGCCAGCTTAAAATACTTAAGATAGTCTGTCCTGGACAGCTAGCATAGAACCGAATGTCGATTTAGCCCTTTGCAGCTACGTCAACAGCGCCATGTTGCTGTCAACAAATGAAATTGAAAATAACGTTGCAGTTTTCCCGAGTTGCACGTAAATACTACCGAGTCGATATCAAAACGATGAAAAACTGTTGTCAATGTAATATATGATTTTACAAAGTTATTTGATTTGTACACTCTGTATTCGAATCATTATATGCGAAATGTATGAGTCAGCTTACGAAAAGTAACCTAAGACGTTTCTGTCTTGAAGGTATATCTGTCTGATCACTTATATATGTATAAACTGAAGGTAGCATGCCATAAATATTCATTAAGTCCACCGAAAATGTGCTTCTGACTTTAAGTTTTGCCATATTTTATTTGTAATTTTAAATACCTAGTTACTAAGTTTTAAATTACAAGACACCTAATATTATGCATTTCATTTTAGATCCCCTTGATGATGATGATGAGAGGTAAGCAAATATAGATGTAAAGTGAAGTCCTATTTATACATCTGTTGGAGATAATAAAACACAAGAAACAATATCTGTGCAGCTCTCATTCTGATTGGAGTGAAGATGACCAAGTTTCCAATAATAAAGAGGTAAGAATTCATTTGAACATGATAATTATTATCGTTACAGTAGTGTTTCCAACAGGATTTTGTGTAACTACGGCGCAAGTTTGCGTCACGAACTTCGAATTAGAATACTCGTTACGTCATCACGTGGGACTTGCTTTTATTATATGAACTGTTAAATAGACCATCATATTTTATACAGCTTAATGCCTAATAAAGGCATTTACATAAAGTCGTTTACATGTCGTTTTTATGCACGATTTGGGGATTCAGAAACAATGCAGCAAAATATTGCAAAATAGAGAATGCATCTTATAATGAAAAGTTTAAAAATATTTTTGGTTTTTGGTTATGGCAGAACAAATAAGAATATGGCGAGTAAGTAAGAAATGGGAAACACTACTGGTACAGTTTTTGTTACAATTACTGCATTACATTTATTATTGTATCCTTACAGAGGTCTATTGATGACTATCGAGACAAAGACATTGCTCCTTGCTCAAGTTTGGACTTTAATGTGTGTATAAAATTTCAGTTTGTTATACAGTAATAATTGTTTTTGTTTAGGGTGATCTGTCCGAGCTAAAACACAAGGCATGAGTTTTTCGTGTCTGACTCATATTATGGTTGTGATAAAGCACCACATTAAACTCTTGATATCTTTTGTCTCTCCTTTTTTGAAGGCGTCTCTTGATTACCACACATCCAGTGACAGTGATGCCACGGGTGCAACTGTGGACTCTGAGGTGTGTAAACCCTTCAAATTGTTGAGAAATATGGTTTCTTTTTTTTGTTTTTGATAAACTGTCTGGTTGTTAATAAAAAGTTATCTTTATAGACTGTTTAAGCAACAAAATGGGCACATTATAGACAACAGTGATGAGGAAGAGTGGAGGTTAAACTATTAACTTTATGAAGTAGGTTCCCCATATAATGGCTTAGATTAAGCTTAAACTAAACATTCTCCATCTTCTTTTTTGCAGCAGTCTCATGATGAACATGCAAACTGTGATGGTGTAGTAGGTGCAAGTATGGACTCTGAGAATGGGCATGATGTAGAAAACAGTGATGAGGAAGAGGGCAGCTTGAATGATGAACCTGAACAAGTAGGTTTACTCAGTGTTTTCACATACTAATACTAATACATACTAGGTATAAGTCACAAATGTTGAATATTCGGTTAGTTTATTTAATTATACAATTTGGAAAAGTGTGTGTTTGTGATCTTAAAAAAATCTCTCTGTTTTCTGGGCTGATGCATTCATTTAAATAATGCCAATAAAGACACCTCAATCAAGAGATTGTCATCATTTGGTTAAAGTTTGTTTAAGTGTTTAAGTCTAGCCTAAAATCTTAATGGCTTCAACAGGGCTTGACATTTACACTCGTCCGGGACAAGTGAATGTTTTGTATGGGCAAGTTAGAGGAAATTTAACTAGCCCGACTGGACAAGTAACTTACAGTTACTAAATAATACTAACAGTGCTACGAAAAATTGGTCTGTACTAAGAATAATAACAATAGGTGCATTAGACAAAGCTGCATGTTTTTTATGAATTGCGTTTGAATGTGACAATAATCAATGGGGCACCGTGTTACTGGTTGTAATCATATATGTGTTTGGAAGTCGATTGCTTTGTGTTACACTAACTGTGCAGTTTATTGTAAATACAGTTGCTGTAATGTTGTCTCGTGTGTCTAATATTTATTTTAATGCTTACATTGCATTTTCCTGCATTGTACAGGAAACATGATTGATCGCATGCAGTCTGATGGGCTATTATTTTTAGTCCAGCTTGTCATTGCGTCTTACATTCACGTTGCTTTATCATGTCCAGTGTCCAATTCATAATATACATTTATTCATTTTGCAGACGCTTTTATCCAAAAGCGACTTACAAGTAGTTTCTTACAGTGGCACATTACTGCAGAGCAATCAGGGGTAAGGTGCCTTGCTCAAGGGCACTTCAGTCATGACCTGCTGGCACTGAGATTTGAACCGGCACATTCTGACTACAAGCCCAACTCTCTAACTACTAGGTCACAGCTGACCCCCATAGTTGTAATTAATAATAAATATAGTTGTAATTAATCACCACATTAAACTCTTAATACCATCTATATCTCATTTTCTGCAGCAGGCTCTTTATGACCACACAACCAGTGAAAGTGATAGCACAGGTGTAAGTTTGGACATTGGGCACATTGTGGAGGACTGTGATGAGGCTGAGGTCAGTTTGGACGATGAACATGAACAAGTGGGTTGACTTATCGTTTATTTCATGTCCAACTCAAAAACATTTGAGATTAAGCATCACATTAAACAATTAATATAATTTCAACCATTTTTCCCTTTTAACAGCAGTCTCTTGATGACTATACAAACAGTGGCAGTGAAGGCTTGGGCTTTGAAGTGAGTATGCAGTTGAACTATGTTAAAGCTGAGAACTATTGTATTACTTTGTTTAGGTTTGGCTCAATCTTTATCAGCAAAACTAGTAGTAAACACAGGCTTAAAAAAGTGACTGTTAAGGGTTCTATCTAAAATAAACAGGCTAACAATTGAACAATAATAATACAATCTTTTTATGTCATTGCACTTATTTGGCTAATAATAGCTATTGTTGTCTCTTTATGAAGCACCACTCCAGCAGCCACACAGATGATTATGATGGTGGTGATGACACGACTTCTGATTCTGAACAAATGGTAGGACCACTTCTTCATTTTATAGTAGCATTTCAAATTATTGTATTTCATTGTTTATTCACTATTCCAGTTGAGTTTACGGTTAGATTTTTTAGAAAAAAATATTATACTATTTGCGTTTGGATTTCATTACAATATATGTACACATACAGTGCATTGTACCACCAGTGTATTGTACCACCACCCGAACTCCACCATAGACTGCAACGCAATCCACTTTCAAAGGGCTGAAAGTGAGTAAAGACGATGTTAAAATAGTCCATGTGACTCCAGTGATTTAGCATTAAATACTATAAAGCAACGAGGATTCTCTATGTTTGCAAACAAATACAAATAATGACTATATTCAACAATTTCAATATTCAAAAATGTGTGTTTAATATAGCTCCAAGATCTCAATGACAGTGCATCTGGGGTCTGCGTCGCACAAAACATTCACGTCAACACCCAGTGCATGCGTCAGGCGGTGCTGACCCCAGATTCACCGTCATTGAGATCTTGGTGATCTTGAAAGCATTTTCCAGGATTTGAAATAACATGAAAGTCAGTAAATTGTTGAATACATTCATTATTTTTATTTGTTTGTGCACAAAAATGATCCTCTTTGCTTTATATTATTTAATGCTAAATCACTGGAGTCACAAAAAGACTATTATACAATAAGTCTTTAAACACTTTCAGCACTTTGAAAGTTGGTTGCGTTGTAGTTTATGGTGGAGTCAGTAGAGTTTGTTTGACCTTAACAAACCTATTTTAATCTATTTTTTTAAAACTTTTTTTTTAAACTTATGTATGTATGTATGTTGCAGATGTTCCCTGATAATGCAGTGCTGTAACTAAAATGACCCATGCTTTTTCTAGGTTAATGATGACATGATGAGGTCCCCACTGTACCAAGGAGCACTGGTTACGCTTGGACAAACAATCCTTCTTCTAATGGCCTTTGCTGTAATTGTGGGATTAACACAAGATGGTTTGCAAACACTTCTCCAAATTTTGAGTCTTATTCTACCACAAGATTCTCACTTGCCAGCCACCAAATATCTGTTTAAAAAACTTTTCAAAACGGGCAAATATGATTTTCATGTATATTGCCCTAAGTGCTGTTGTGTTTTGGAAAATAATGCATGTAAGAGGTGCCATCAAGACTTTGACAAAAATGAACTAATGAAAAATGGTAACTTCTTCTTTACCTTGCCCCTTATCGACCAACTTAAACATTCCCTAGAAACTTCAAATCTCGGAGAGTCTCTAAACTACAGAAAGACCAGACCAACAAACCCTGACACCATTTCGGACATTATGGATGGGAAATTGTACAAACAAATGTGCAAAGACTCAAATCTAAAAAAAGATTACTCCTTTAGTCTTACTTTTAACTCTGATGGTGTACCCATCTTCAAATCCTCCTCCTTTTCTATCTGGCCCTTGTTATGTCACATAAATGAGCTTCCACCAAACATAAGGAAAAAGACCATGTTTTTAACAGGACTATGGTTTGGTCCGAAAAAGCCTTCCATCTCCACATTTTTTAGACCTTTTATCAATGAGATGAAAACTCTCAGCTCAGTCGGTTTCGAGTGGTGTTCAAATGCTAAGATTGTGAAATCTTATGTGTATGCTATAATTTGTTCATGTGATAGTGTTGCTAGAGCCATGTTGCAAAATATCAAGCAATTCAATGGCAAATTTGGCTGCAACTGGTGTCTGCATCCAGGGGAAAGAGTTGAAAAAGGTAAAGGACATGTTCAAGTATATCCTTTTCACGAAGAAGTCACAGAACGCTCTCACACAGATATGATTAAATACCAAAGAAATGTAGGCACTGGTGAAAACTTTGGTGTGAAAGGACCCACACCTTTAAGTTCATTGCCTTTTTTTGACATTGTTTCTGGATTTATTGTTGACTCCATGCACTGCATTGATTTAGGTGTGATGAGACAGCTGTCTACCCTGTGGTTTGACAGTTCGTTCCACAAAGAGCCCTGGTATATTGGAACCAGAGCAAATGAAATAGATAGGAAAATTGAACAGTTTCAACCTCCATCCAACATCACAAGAATGCCAAGATCTATCTTAACCAGAGCCTATTGGAAAGCATCGGAATGGCGAGCTTTTCTCTTGTTTTATGCTCCCATTGTTTTAAAATCTGTTCTTCCTCGTAGATTTTTTGAGCACTTCCTCCTTTTGTGCCAAGCAGTTTATGCCCTGCAAACAACATGCATTACGCAGCTGGAGCTATTTTATGCATCTCAACACCTAAATGAGTTTGTGCTAAATTTTGAGACATTGTATGGTAGACCTCATATGACATACAACGTTCACATTCTTTTACATCTTAGTGACAGTGTCAGAAACTGGGGCCCCCTATGGTGTTATAGTGCATACAGTTTTGAAGGGTGCAATGGATTTCTGTTGAAACTGTACAATGGCACACAATCTGTACCTTTACAGATAGTAACATCTTTTCTCTTACTAAAAGAAGTAGAGAGCATGGGGAAGGTTCTGATGCAGAATGCTCATCCTAGAGTGCAGCAGCTGTTTGACACAGTGGTTGATGGCTTCAATGCAACTAAACATGTACGAAGAGTGAATGGCACTGTGTTTTTTGGTCATGGTTGCTCTAGAGCTCTTGATCTATATGAAAAGGATGCTGTTGAGCAGTTTCTTGAAAACCCTGTCAAAGATCAAGCAATATTTTACCACAAAGCTGTATATAACTCACAGATATTTCTTAGCATTAATTACAGAAGAAAACTTAAGAGAGATAACACTCTGGTCAGGAGATCTGATGGTAGTGTTTGTCAAATAGTTGGTTTTGCCAAAGTTGAGAGTCACACTGGCTGTGAACATGCATTATGTCTTGTGAGAAAGTGTGTGTCAAAACCAAGGTTGTTTCTTCAAGGCTACTTTGGTGAATCTCGGTGCCAGATTAAGCATGTGATGTCAATATCTTCTGAATTTGCTGAATTAACTGTTCTGGACCTAAGCCAACTGTCAGACAAATTTGTAGTATACAGACAAGAAAATAGTTGTTTAGTTTGTTTATTGCCAAACAGTTTAGAGCGAGATTAAATTCTTGAATAAAACACACACACACGTCATAAATAGCACAGATCTACACACACATAACATTCAGCAGGGGTCTACACAAACACACAAGTCAAATTAAGCGTGGGTCTGCACACAGATCTCCGCACACAGATCTCCACACACACACACGTTACATTCAGTGGAAGTCTACAGACACACACACACACACACACACGTCACAAATAGCGCAGATCTACACACACACACGCCACAAATAGTGCAGATCTACACACACACACGCGCATCACATTCAACATGGGTCAACACAAACACTCAAGTCACATATAGCACGGGTCAACACAAACACACAAGTCACATTCAGTCCAGGTCAACACAAACACACAAGTCACATTCAGTCCAGGTCAACACAAGTCACATTCAGTCCAGGTCAACACAAACACACAAGTCACATTCAGTCCAGGTCAACACAAACACTCAAGTCACATATAGCACGGGTCAACACAAACACTCAAGTCACATATAGCACGGGTCAACACAAACACTCAAGTCACATATAGCACGGGTCAACACAAACACTCAAGTCACATTCAGTCCAGGTCAACACAAACACTCAAGTCACATTCAGTCCAGGTCAACTCAAACACACAAGTCACATTCAGTCCAGGTCAACACAAACACACAAGTCACATTCAGTCCAGGTCAACACAAACACACAAGTCACATTCAGTCCAGGTCAACAAAAAAACACACAAGTCACATTCAGTCCAGGTCAACACAAACACACAAGTCACATTCAGTCCAGGTCAACACAAACACACAAGTCACATTCAGTCCAGGTCAACAAAAACACACAAGTCACATTCAGCCTGGGTTTTCTGCACACAGATCTACACACACACTCTTCAAATTTAGCACGGTGATACACACACATCTGCACTTTGTTTCGTGTGGATATGTTGCAGTTCTTAAATTTAAATAGTTTTAAGTGCACTACTTTGACAACTTAACTGTTTCTGGTCAGTATTTCATTTTTGGTCAGTAGCTTATTTATTAATGTAAATCATTTATAATGTTTTTGTATTGTATGAAATGTATTAGTAATACCAAATGTAAATGTTGCAATGTTGCAACAAGTGTGAACATGCTGATTTGAACACTGTATCTGGCCAATATTTTAATCAATAATTTAAATAAAGATTTAAAAAATAGTTACCGCATTTGTGCCTTTATACAGATTCGTTATGTATGTATGCATATGTTTTGTGTTTGACAATACAAAATTTGTTTCTGAGTGAAAGGTCAGTATTGTGATGTGATTTACACTTTGGAAAGAGTCTCATTTTACACATGTGCTCTACGTGTCATAACCTATGGTAACATCTTTTTCACATGTGCTGCAACATGTGGTGACATATTGCCCACGTGTAATCACATGTTGCCCGCTTGTGGTGTTAGGTTGTCCATATGAATTTCACATGTTGTTCACACATGGTCACATGTGGCCACACGTGATCACATGTAAAAAACATGTGACCACGTGTGAAAAATGTGTGAAACTCATGTGTCTTTTCTGTAAGGGATGTAATGGAAAGCTTTATGGCCCACTTCACAAAATGGAGTTGGTTCGTGTTTCTGAGGATTTGTCATCACAGCAACCCCGATACATATCCCCCATCAGGATATCACTTCATATTTTACCTTACTTAAATGTTGAGGATGTACGAACGTTGAGGCTGTGGTTGCCGTTGATGTTTTATAGAAATCCAATACCGTAAATCACAGGAAATAGCTGTACTTTTGCAAAAATGCTAGGTAACTGAAAAAAATAGTTTTTTAAAAAGGCTTTTGGATGATGTAAACTACTTTTTGTAATGACCAGTGCCACTAGTCATTTCTCATCGCTGGTTAACAAAATTACATCTTCTTTTGTGGAGTCATTGAATATAAAATATGAGCATCATGGAGATGCCAAAGAATCTCTACCACATTGCCTATTGAAACTACTCCCCTGAAGGTCATATAATATGACCGGCATTGTTTAAACTCAAGCAAGTAGCGGATTACTTATGTATTCATTGGACATTCAAGAGTGGTGTGAGGGTTGGGGCCAGATCTCCAGCCCTTGTTTTTCAGGCTATCTGAATATGAATTATACCTTTGTGTTCTTCCTTGGACAGATTTTCAAACAGAATTGAATAAAACCTTTTTGTATTCTCTTTGTAAATATATGTTTTTCCCAAACATCTTTGACATTCCCTCTTCACACACCCATCAACTTTTGTTCTACCATTGTAAAAAAATGTAATTCATCTGCCAGCCTACTATAGATGTAATAGTAGGCTTGAAGAATTGAAAATTTGTTGTTCAATCAAGATAACAACTTTAAAGATTTATGAAATTCCATGCATAAACGTATGAGTCTTGTGCCTATAAAATATATCACAAAAACTTTGTTTTTCCAAGGTCAGAGAAGTATACACGATCCAAGTTAAAAAATAAATTGTAGACATGCCCTTTAACATCTGATCCAATTAGATTTATTAGGTCATAGACTCATTCCTTGTTAAAGGGATATTTCTCTCAAAAATGTTTTTAAACTTTTATCATTTTTGAAAATCATAAAGTAAAGTAAAGTATACAACTTTTAATAGATATTTTTAGAAATGTCTCAGTGGCTTTGAGTTCATACAATGGAAATCAATGGGGGTCAATGTTATTTGGTTAATAACGTTCTTTAAAATATCTTCTTTTGTGTTTTGCAGAAAAACAATGTCATAAAGCTTTGGAACGACCTGAGGGTGAGTAAATGATATAATTTTAATTTATGGGTGAACGTTTTTTCTTTCTTCAGTATATACAATTTCTTGCTTTGACACTTTTACAATAAAACAGATTACGCCACCTGACACCAAACCTCTATCCCTTGTAGTCAAATGTCATGTACTTTGCAATGAAACAGATTTTTTTCTATTGATTCAAATTCGTCTAGACGCTGTAATGTAACACACTTTGTTACTGTTGTCATACCGCAAGGTCTATATGTGGCATTGATATCATGTAGAAAGTACAGTGAAGGTGAACGAAGCAGATATTTGTTAGGAAGTCAAACCCTTAACTGTAGGCGTGTACAGTACATCTAATCAGGAGTTAAAGTGAGTTTACTTTATTAAATGACTTAACCTTCATAACTCATCAGGGAAATGGGATTCTTTGGGTAATAGTGGTGATGGTGGTGTTGAATTTATGGCCTCAGATTAGTTTACTGTCAACGCAGACAAATATGTCTGCTCAGTGTGTCTTGATTGATATATTGTGTCAGAATAGCCCTTCGACTGGTTAACGGTGTAATGTAAGAATGCCGTTCTAGCTCCCAGGGTGAGCCTGTGTCATCAAGACACTTGTTTTCATTGAGTTTTATTTTGAAAATGCCAATAAAGTTTTTTGTGACTAGAGAAAGTTGGCAATTTCCCAGAGCAAGATTAAGTCTTTTCCTAGACTAGAAATGATGAATGAATGATTATAATTGTCAGTGAAATTTAACCTTGGAAGTTGACTCATTTGCATCTAGGAGGACGAAAAGTTTCCCAAACACAGATTAAACCCGGTTATACACTTGGGAAATCCCAAAAGTCATCTTCACCACTGATCAAACGGAAGACCTTCAATTGAGGTCTACATTAAGTTTATCAAAATTCAAGAGATCATTCAGACGCCTTGAAGACCATTTTAAAATGCCCAAAGCAATCTCACCCAAGCACTTTCATCACCAGCCCATTGCTATTTGGACTTTATCAAAGTAAGCAAAAAGTCTCAAAATGTCCATGTACAAATGTGTTTCCCATGCAGATTTGTTAGAGTCATATGAAAGGAGGAGGAGACCAAAACTCTATTTGGTGGAGACCTGTTTGTCCTGCACTCTAAAAAAATGGTTCTTGAAAGGTTGTTTGTTGATGGTAAAGGTTTCATTTAGAACCACGTCTTCTGAAGAACCCTTTTTCTGCTGAAATGGTTCTCTGTATTGCGAAAGGGTTATTTATTTCCTACTATTACTTTTTAGTTAAAATTAAATCAGTTATTAAGAAGTTGTCTGGACGAACACGGGTATTTTCAAAACTGTTTGTCCACACGCAAAAGCAGTAATTGGTTAGTGAAACCAAACTTTTTTAAAAACTCCTGCCATGGTGAAGATTTTTTAGAAACTCCCGTTTCAGTGTTGTTGTGTTGATGGTGAAACCGGACATTTGGAGTATGACGTTGGAATTAGTGGCAATATTTCCTTTATCTGACGTCAGATTCCAGGCTTCTGATTGGCCATCACGGCTTTATGGTTAGGGTTATAACTCCACCTGTTGGTTTGGCATAACAGCGCTTTATAGCGTGTATTTGCGTTTTGGTGGATGCAGGTTTTTTTTTAAACGAGGAAGGAAAAACTCTGTTATAAAATTACCCGTGTGTACTGGGCCTTAGAAGTGGCATCTTGTTTGGAAGTTTGTTGTGCATCAATGTTCGGATTAAACAGTCCTGCTGAGGTGCCTGCAGACTGACACACCACACAGGTAAGCTTCAGACTGTTTTTAATCATATATTTTATGGTAATTTAATGGTTACATAATTTATTCAATCTAATTTAACAATTATTTAGGGTAATAATTTGTTACAAATGTTAAGTGTGTGCATTTATATATCTCAGTTGAAATTATATCAATCATGATTAATTATTTACTTCTGGTCCAGAAACTCCTATGAACCATTTTTCTCAAATATTTTCATGCACATTGTCTTAATATTTCCTAAGCAGAATGTGGTACAACATGTATTTAAGGTTTATTTATCAATTTTTGTTGATAAGTTGGGAGCTTGTGTTGGGAGTGAGCTTGGAAGAAATGTATTTCTCACAGTGCTAACTAAGCCTTCATTCAGTTAAAAAGTCTGACAACTGTGTCTTGGTTTTTCAAAAAGGTGATTTATTCATGTTTCTTTTAAATTTTATACCTTCCTTCACAAAAGTTATATTAATTTACTGTAAAATCAATTTGGAAATTGAAGCAGTGTGTGTTCTTATAGCACATGTTCTGGTCTTAAGCCACACTCACAGCTGGACAGCTGCAGGTCTGACTTTGGCTTAATGGTTGAGGTTTTGTAAAGAAAAAGGAATGAATGAACGTACAACCAAACATTATCTTTATTACCTGCATAAACATGTTTATACGGCAGGATGTCATTAACTTGGGTTCTTGTTCCAGGAGCAAGGCAATGCGACGGGTCATATAGCTGCTGCACGTGGTGTGACCTGTTTGAGACGACCCTGAATGAACGTTAAAAGGTGAACAACACACCAACAAAATACATCATATTGTGCATTTAAACAATAATTAAGGCTAGTTAACTGCCGCTTAGTTCGCATTACATAGACGATAGCGACCTTTTTACCAGACTTGTGAAACAAAAGTAGATGGTAAATACGTAATTGCAATCAGCTTAGCAATTAAAATGTTAACCTAGACTGATAGGATTTCATACTAAAGACATGACATGCTAAACAAATACCAAGGGTCATAACTGAACTGAACCTTAAGCAATTTGATGCGAGTAATCGCTATTAAGAACAATTCTTAACATTAGCCCTTGGTCAGATGCTAATTCGATCGTTTTTTTGTTTTGTTGGAATATGTTTTTTGTTTTTGTTGGAGTGTTGGAATATGTCATTTAGATTCAGGAGTGAGGCAGAAAGAGCGCGACGGCCATGCCATGACTGCTGCAAGTGTCAGACAAATCTGAAGTAAAAGGTCAAAACACCAACAAAATACATTTGTGCACTTTAAAACGCTGGAGCTTAATAAGCCGTTGCTCTAGATCATTTTGGATATTTTTCTGTAAGACGAACGCGCCATTCGACTGAAGGACTTGTGAAGTAAGTTACGTGGTAAATAACTTGTGTGTTTGCAGTCTGCTTAGCAAGTAAGATGTTATGAAAGGATGCTGTGATTTTAAATGTCGCCAGTTTATGTCTTACTAGGGCCTTGCAGTAATTTTTGGCTAAAACAGCGGTTATCGCGTCATGTAGTGAAATGTAAAGGGCATCGCTTAAGATATTATTCTAAACGTTACAATGAGTTAGGATTATGTCATTATTAAATTGAAAATTCTTATTTCACGAGCGTGACAGAAAGAGCGCGACGGGAAGTGCTTTTGTACTGCAGGTGGTGCGAGACAAACGGCAAGTGACCGATTGCAGAACAGCAGACCGCTGAACAGTAGATGAAAACTGAAAACACCAAAAAATTTCACTGTACTTGGTACTAATTTATTTTTCACACCCCATTGGCAGATTTTTTCCCTTGTTTTTACCATGAACTTACTTAATTCTTATATTATATTTAAAAAAACAAGTCTAACTATCTTAAGTCATTTCTTGTCAAGTAAATATATATGGATTTAAGAAGTTACAGATACTTTTTCTAAAAACAAGACAAAAATGCTAAGTAAGAATGTCCTTTTTCATATTGAAACTGTTTAGATGTTTTAAAGATGTTGTTTTAAATTCAATATTAAGGTTTTAGTGCAGGATAAGATTAAACTGTTACTGATTTTGAAAAGAGTTTCTAATAAGTTGTAAAAATGGAAAGTCGTAAACATGTGAAGGTCTTGCATTGCTTTGCCTTGTCGGTTTGAATAAATATTTTTATTACAACAGCTTTGACTTGGGTTGCATACTTGCTTGAATATTTAATGCCTCACAAACATTGAAAACATGTAAATTATAGATACTATTTTTCTAAAAAACACATTACGTTTTTGGCTCACAATGAAAACAACAGGACCTGGGAATGCATACACTGCAGACTGTATTCAGGCTGTTTTCATAAATATACAAAAAGACTAATATGTTGTGACTAGCTGTGAGTCCATCCAAACAAAGGGGACTCAACAGATAATACAGTTGTTATACAGTGCAACAGAAATAGTGACCAGCTCTATTACAGGACACACTGTAAACGGTGGCAGGTATGAGTACTGTAGCATGTCAAAATTGGCATCTATCATAAACAATTCAGCCCTCCCTGTGCTCGGAGCACCTTTAGCTTCCGTCTTTCCCACCGCAGTGTTGTCAGAATGATGCCTTCAGAAAATACAGTATCTCCTTCCTCACCTCCTACTCTATCTACTCCCCAATTTCCACCTTCATGTGACTTCTGGCTGTTTCTTGAGTCAGAAGTAGCAACATTTCACTCATACGTGTTTTTTTCACACTTATGAACTTCACACTTATCTGTCTATCTGCTGCATGTGTCTAATGTAACGGTATTGATCCAAAGTATGTTGGTCCGTATTGATGCAGTGATGTAAAATAAGCATTAACATTGCCTTTGTTAAGACCCGCTAGCAGCTGCAAAAGCATTCCTTGACCGCAGGCTGCTCCAGTTTGTTTTCCAGTAGATTGTTTCAATTCAGTACATTTGGGTGTGAAAACATGTCAATATGGTGAGTTGCAGAAAGATAGGACTGATAAACAAGCTTGTTTGCCAATTACAGTATTTAGACTGCAAAGCAGCTTCTTGTGAATGTGTGGAAGTGTAGATTGGACGCTGAACACATCTCATGTTTTTTTTTATTGCCTTATTCTCCAAGGAAGCTCTTGTTATAGCATTTTTACAGAGGTACACATATATGCCCAAAAGTCTGAGAGCCTACGTGAAATTGCTTGTTTATCACAGTCATGCAAGTGTTTACATGACAAATAAAAGGATAACAATTTGTGTGAAAAGCTAAATAGAAAAATGTGTGATTTATAGTGCAGTGTTTATGTCATTGGATTTTGCTTTATTAAAGGCTCAGGCAAACTAATGATTCATTTTACTACAGCAAGTTTTGAAAATGTTCCAAACATGTTTAATCTTTTCAAATTGAATAAAAGCATCAAACCATACGGTTAGTTTAATACAGTATAGTGGCCAAATATGATCTCCGGGGCATATTTAAACAAGATTTGCTTTTAGTGCCCCCTCAGGCTAGATTAAACAATCAAATGATGAGGTGTATAGTACAGGTCTAAGTACTAAACTGTCATGAAACACTCTAGGTAGAACCCAATTACAAGGCAAAGACAGGTGTTAGGGGTAAACACAGGTATTTATTAACACTAAAAACTATGAAAAGACAAAACAAAACCCACGAGGGGGAAAACAAGACTGGAAAACTAAATACAGAAGCAAGAACACGGACTTACTAAACTAAGAAAACAAACACTTGAAACGAACACTAAACTGACACTTACTTGACAAAGGGTTGATAAACACGATAAGGCACAAGACACGGGCAAGGCACAAGACACGGGCAAGGCACAGCAAAACAGCGAACAGCATCATACATGTACATCAACATACAGGTACAATGAACGAGCACAGGACAATGAACACGAGGGTGTTTTAAAGGGAACAAACACAGTATCATTAACGAGAAACAGGTGCCCGGGATTAGCACTAAGGAGAGGCTATGAGGAATGAGATGTAGGGAACAATGACGAGACATGAGAAAAAAACATTCTTTCTCACACCAAACCATCAGGCTATGCCATGGCTCCACTTGAGACAGGAATAAAACATGGCATGATAGTGGAACCATGACACGAAACCTTAAAGGTTTATTGAACAAATTGTTTTGGCAAACAATTTAATCCGATACTAATATTTTTTGATCCTTTCTTAGGGTAATATTTTGTAGTAATTTTTTGGGCTGATTTTTTCCCGTGTTGTAGATAAATATTTGCCAACTCGCCTTAAATTCTTCTTAAAGCTGAGTTGGGCAATTCTATGCGAATGTCAACCTTATGAGAAAAAAATCTACCAAAGTTCTTGACCATACTGATAAGTCAGATGTCAATATTTGTTGTTATGGTTCTGCCCCATCTTGTCTTGATTTTCTTGATTTATTGGCAGAATCATCCTCTTGTTTCATGTGGAGAGCGGCAATTTGGCACTGAGGGCCTTCCATACTCTCCGGTCTCGTCTTTGTCCCCGCCCTCTCGTTTCCTCATTATTGATTGTTAATGTTTTCATGCCCCACAACTGTTCCCCTCTTGATTTGGTTCCCTTTATTAGGCCCCTGTGTTTTCTGTCCTGTGCTAGTTCTTTGTGTGTGTCAGTTGAATGGTGAGTTCCTGTGCCAGTCTAGTCTAGTCAAGTCTGTTTTAGTGTTTACTTTAGTATTTTATAATGTAGTTGGTCTTAGTCCGGTCCTGTCTTGTTATTACTGTCTTCTGTTTTGTTATGTTTCCCCCTTGTGGGTTTTTGTTTTGTCTTTATTAAGTCTTGTGTTATCCCGTTGCCTGGTGTCTGCACCTGGGTCTTCCGTCCTTGTTCCCTCACCTTTCATGACAATTTGGTGGTTTAAATAAGTCTCTATTTAATTTTTAAAGCATAGATTTTTGTAGTCAGGTAATTGAAGTGTCACATCAATAACAGTCCATATTCATAAAAAATTAGCACATGAGAATTTAAATTAAATATCAATACGTTTTATGGTGTCATCGCTTCTCCATTTGTTCGGTATTATTGTTTCAGGTTTGCACATTTTTATTCACAGAAATCCTAGAAAATATATTGTCTCACATACATATACATACATTTTTTGTCACATACATATAACACTTCAAAAATTATTTTAAAATAGAAAATTTATACATAGACTGATATTTTTCTGATGTCTGCACTCTTTCATCAGGGATTTTTTGTAATCCTGGAATAGCCGAGCTTCATTATGTTTAGACACCAATGCAACATGCATACAAAATGATTACATCTTTAAAGATATATTTGAATAAAGGGCTACTATATGTCTTTTCTATTTTCTATTTTGTGTTCTAATCTTTATTTGTTTTACCTTTTTAAAACACCTAAATCTTGCAAATGCCTCACTTTTCAATGTTCATCGTCAACATGTTGGCTTGGACTTATGTACAGAATGTATTGTGTTGTATGAATAAAGCATCGAGAGTATACTGTATGTGATGCACATATATCTACTGTAGCAGTCATCCGATTTGCTGTGTGTTTGGAAAATAGGCTATCAGTGCGAGTCTGATCCATCATCAAGGCACTCTCAGATGGACGCATTAAAGCGAGAATACTCCCCATAGGCCGAGTGATGCTTCATGGAGCGGGAGCGATTTAAATGAATTATGTGTTAACTGATCAGATGGAATTCTGATCTGTTCCTGGATGTAACATTGTTCAGAGAGCGGAATTTAATTTGGATGAATTAGTTAAACCCGTTGAGCAACAGGACCACGCCCCCACTTCTGGCCTTTGACTCGGACATATTCCCAACAAATCTGATCAAGCTGTTTTGTGCTCTCGAATGCAGTTCGATATTTAATATTCATCGCTGAGTGTTTTCAAACTCGTTTTCCGTTGTTTACTGTTTGTGAGCAGTTGGTAATTTTCTACTTTATTCCCTTCATGATGTAAATGATTTCACTGTTGCTCTGTTGTGTTAGTGAGTCAGTCTCAGATCTGTTCGATTTCAGATTCCGTGCCTAGACGGATCTTATAGCGATGCCAGCCTTCTGGAGCTCATGATATTCCAGTACCACCCAACCAGTCACCAGCTTAGGAGAGAAATCCCAAGCTCCCACAAGCCATTGAAAAGATTCCAATGTCCTCCCCCCTCCCTGTGTGCCTCAACTGAGAGCGAGAAAAGAAGAGCCAAAGAACCCAGATTACCTGGCTTCAGTCTTTAAATTATACTGGAACATCTTAAAACCGATAATGCCCAAACGTCCTCTGGCAAAAATGTAATTTGCTTTGAATTACGCAATTAAACAATATTTTCTGATCCCTCCATGATTGCCCAAAGTGGAGCCTACAGAGACGGATGCATCAGCTCGAAATTGCAGTTCAACCCCAAGTTTTCGTTAGGCAATGTACTTTGAGATGACCCTCATGATAAAGTATATCCTCCCCAAATTGTAAAAGCTATCTTCGGGTTATGTGACCTATATAATGCCCAAGAGTTCCACATCACTGCCACCCATCCATTACGATGTTTTAGAAAACAGCATCTCGGCTGAAAGAGTAATCTCTAACTAGACTGCGTCGGAGATATTTTTCTCTATTCGTGGGTCGAAGCACCCGGCCACATTTAGAATGTTGGTGAGAAGTAACCTGGCAACCGTAATCTGCAATATGCGGCGCCCTGCGAGAAAAATGATCTATCTCAGTCGGAGCGCTGATGCACGACGCTGGAAAGATTCATGTAGAGTGCCGGTCGCTGCTTTGACACGTGAGAGAAAGAGTACAGGGAGGAAAACCAATACTGGGTCAGCCTCTTGCATCCAATCCTCCTGCTAAAATTGTTACCTCTGGAGGGGAGATTAAAGATGTAAGTGCCAATCATCAAGTTTGGGGTTTAGATACTCGATTGGATGCCAGATTTAGTCCATCCCCTCGCTTGGAAAGACAAGCAAGTTTATATTAACACATTGGCCCTGGTTTGACATTTTAATTATGTTTATCCATGCACCTCTGTGGAAAGAAAGCTACCAAAAGGTCTGTTTTCCGAGTACATGTCAACTGAGATTGTTTGAGGTCCGTTCGGTTTTCAAAATGTCACCATTAATGTCCATATGTCTGACTTGAGAGAAGATTGTGTTTGTTTTGGGTCAGGAAGTGGACAATCATTTGTCCATTAAGAAAATAACAAATGTCAAATTTTCCATATGGTCATAGTCACCCTCTCTCTGCCTCTTATCTCTATTCTGTATTTGTGTGATGTTGTGTGGTGACTCATCAGCTTCACCTGAAGGTTTTTACTGAAATGATATATCAAAAGTGTAGTCGGCCAGATCTCTCACCGGCTCACCAGGAGCTAATATCCTGACTCCAGATTTAGGTATTATGTCTACCCTTCAATGTAATTTTGTGTCAAGTCATCAGATAAGCGGTAAGGTGTCTATGAAAGTTTACCATACACCAATAAAGCATTATTGTGTTGGGGGCAAAAAACTTGGGCTGATTAACAATACCTCAAGGTATCAAAATTCACTGTGTCTGCGTGTGTGTTTTTATGAATAAGAGGATGTGTCACAGATGGAACACATTTCGGATGAAAGAGCCTCTTTTGCTTTTCTTGAAATAAATGAAGGTTTCTGTGAGTGTGTAATAGCTCATGGCATGCATTGTGGATGGTCTGAGATTGTTCGACTTTGGCTTCATTGATATTCTGATGATATTTCCAGCCCGTCTGCATAATATGAAATTGCTGTCAGTGAATAATCATGTTTTATATCAGGACCAAATACAGCTCTGTGCACACACGTACACACACATACATATACACTGAAACACTTACACGTGTCATTAGTTGTTTCACATGCCACTTTACAATCGTGCATCAAAATAATAAAAATAGATAAGAAGAAAAAGGAGTGTACTGTATGGATAGCTGCCCAATAGGGTACGGTTGAGATGCTTTATTTCCATCTGAAATGGTTTTAAACAGCATTTTAATAACTGCATTGTAATTACAATGCATGCTGGAATATTTGTATGTATTAAAATGAATTTGTCACACTGCAAAACCATTTAAAATGAACCAATAAAGGTATTAAAATGTATTTTACAGAATAACATTCACAGATATTTTATGCATAACTACCTGACCCGTAGGCAAAATTAATCTTTAATTGACGCAACTGGGGTAAGAAAATATCACGCATTAACAACCATGTGAGGTATTGGCTTATTCCTCACTCTATCATAATAGGTTTTGTTTTTTTTCCTTTTGCACTTAAAATAGCCCTCATAGAATGTTATTAATATCCATCTTGCTGTGAAGGCGAGGTATATTGTGATGTAGACCTGCGTCATGTAGAGGTGTGAAGAATAAGATGAGCCATTATGTTTGAATGTTTAAATGAGGTTGTTTTGAACGTTTGTGGAAAAAATTAAGGTTTGCATGACTTTCTTTATCTGTATTTAACTTTTATAAAGCCTATACTTAATTATGTGTCGGCTGATATCTTGACTGAACTTTAAATGTCAAAGTTGCCGCGACTTAATATCTGATGTTAATGTTTTGATCATCTATTTTGATTAAGTAACTAGGAAACTTTCTTAGTAACTAAGAAACTCGTATGCAACTTTTATGCTGTTATATGGATTTTTTCCATAAACAGCTTTATTTCCGTGGTTTAATGTTGCGTGACATAATCTGTTCTGAAACAAAAAGCTTGTTTATAACTCACGTAAAAACTGCAAAATGCATACAAAAATTTAAAGCGCCACGCAGATGAACAAATCCACCTTGACATTAGCAATGATATGTGACCCAGACTGTGAAAACCAATATCTTATTGTGATTTCCACCATTAATTTCGCTATGATTTCAATATTTGACATGGCCTCAGTCAATATTAAAGATATCATGATTATATTTTCACAGAATGTTCACAAAAAATTACTTTAGGTGGGTATTTACTGACATTATCACAAATAATAATAATAATAGCCTAATTATAAAAACGTTAATATACTTGATGACAAAATAAATAATAACTATGTTAACAAAGCTTGCAAATGATTACATAATGCTACCTTGTTATTCATACCCCAATCATGGCCATTGCCAGCTATGAGGTCTGAACCTCGATTAATTTTTCATATTCAAAAATAAAAATGTAAAGCTCTGAATGAAAAATCTTCAGTTTTTAACTCTTCTGTATGTGTTACATAGTTCAGTCTATACAGTTTACAAAGTAGTTTATTGTCCGTGGTGTAAAAGATAGATTCATTTCACTTGGTGCTGGAGGCTGGTGGAGTCATCCGATTGAAAGAGTTGTGAGTGAGTGCCTGCGACGGTGGGAATGCAGTCTCCGCACACAGCGTTCTTTCAAGTAATGACACAATTTAGGAAGTTACTATAGTGAGGAGTTGCATATGGGAACATTTTCGTTTTTATTATGAGCATGTTTTTTAACAAGCAAGCCATTGTTAACTTTAAAGCGGCCCTGCAATGATTTCTCATGTATTCTGACTTCTTTACAATGTTAAACGTGCTGTCTTCTCAAGCTTGACATCGTCAACTTGTCAAAAAACGTGTTGGGCGTATTAAGTAGTATTTATGTGCTCGATACACTCCCCCAGCGATCGAACAGAAGTTTTTTTCGTAACAACTTTTTTAGTCCCTTATTTGACAATTCTGCCAAGAAAAGCACGCAGCACGGCCATATGAGATCAGGAGAAGGAGGATGCGCAGACGTCACTTTCACTTGTTAGCAGGAGAGGGAGAGAGCATACGTTCGAGAAGTTCAGGTGTTTGTTTGTTCACTGCATTTGGGTGATGAATGTTATATAAACTGTGGATATAACGCTGGATTTGGAGATCGTTTGAAACTGATATATTGAGCCGTCCCATCGCTAAAAGATGGAAAACGTCGTGGTTACGAATGTAACCTTCCCTGATGGAGGGAATGAAATGTTGTAACGAACTGACAGATGGGGTTTGACTTGAGAACCTATCATCTTCTGACTAGTTTTGAAAAGGCCAACTAAATTGGCAAATTAAATTTGCCTGCCCGCCTCCGGATATCCGGGCATAAAGCAGCGATGGCGTGCTGCATTCATTCACCTTTTGTTCTACGGAGCTTTCGATCCTATGATCAATTCCTCTCTGATTCTCAATTACTAATGGATTTTGATCAACCTGTGCAGGGGACTGTCCCCCGTCACAGGCGGTGGCCTTGTTTCTGTAACAGCGAGAAGCCGCTCGGCACCATAAGGGCCACTGGGGAAAAACTTTCTCACTGAGGAAACGCGCTACAGAGGTGAAGACGGATAGCCGTCTTCATCGAGAGATGAGAAAGAGCCCAGGGGCTCGAAAAGGGGACCTCGGAAGGCCCGCCAGGACCACATCGGGGTTCCAAGAGGGTACGGAGCTACGACGAGGAGGATTCCGCTCCTTAGGAACCTAATGATCAGGTCGTGCTATCCCAGAGACTTTCCAGTGACTGGATTGTGATGAGCGGCGATGGCGGCTACATACACTTTCAGTGTGGAGGGGGAGATAATACTCTAGAGTCTCTCTGAAAGGACAGCATGTTTCCGATCAAGAAACTCCGGAGGTCTTCTCCTCGAGAACAGCACCAGGACAGTGATAGGAGTCACTTTAAAGCGTACAGCGACCTAGTGGCAGGAGCCCTAGCCTAGAGTGAAGTCTCAACCACCGTAGGGGGTAGGCCACTCAGGATTTCCTCGTCCCGTCCAGAAGCCAGACATGGAGGTTCCAGAGGTCTGGTCTCCGATGCCACAACATGCCCTTCCCCTGAGAAAGCAGGTCCTTCGTCGGGGGAATCGGCCAGGGGGGAGTTTTCGTCAGGAGCATTGGGAACGAGAGCAGTTTCCACGACCTTTGTGAAGACTCGTGGGGACAAGAGTTTTGACAGACCGAAGGGGAGGACCCTGTACTGATATGCCCGCCCCTCGAAAGCGAACCGCAGGAATGGTCGATGACGAAGGAGGTTTGAGATATGAAAGTACGCATGCTTCAAGTCGATTACCATGACCTAATCCTGACATCTGAGCTTCTGCGTGAGCATCCTGAACTCCAGCTTGTGTAGGTGCCTATTTAGGGTACGCAGATCTAGAATGGGGCGCAACCCCCCGCCTCTCTTAATGGGAGGGACCGAAAAAAAGTTGAGAAAGCGGAATTTCTCTGCGCCACTCATCTGTGCAAGGTTCAGCCAGAGGTGTCTGTCCTGGAGCACAGGTGTGGACATCTTCAGACCCAGGGCCTGCGGTCACCTTAGTCACCCGTAGAGCGAGGTCAGTGGCTATGCAGAGTTCCTGATTAGCCAAGGGTCGGTCTTACCCTTGTGGAGCTCTTTCAATGCCTTGGCCTGATGGAGCTGCAGGATGGTCATGGCTTGGAGAGAGGAGGCAGCTCAGCCCGCAGCAGTGTAAGTTCCCTTTCTGTCGGTCTCTCGACGTTGTGTCGAGAACGACAGATGGGGTTCGCCCTTGAGAACCAATCAACTTTGAAATTTGCATGCCGGACTCCGCCCCCGGATATCCGGTATAAAAGGAAGCCGGCGTGCAGCATTCATTTACCTTTTGTTCTTCAGAGCCTTCGCTCATGAGTACAACTCAGGATTCAAAATCCTCTACAAACTACAATGCTGGTGCTACTACGTGTTGCAGCAGATCGTCCCTACCTGCAGCGACCTTCCCCTGGGCGTCTCGGCGGTTCCGGAGGTGTTAGAGATTTTCTAAAAAGTCCTTTTCAGGACTGACTGAGCATTCTCCAGCGCAGCATGTCCCGCTGTTCTCTTGGGTGCGGCACCCTCATCGAGGAGGGGGATGGACACGATCGCTGCATTAGGTGTCTGGGCATCCAGCACACTGAAGCAGCATTCGTTGACACATCTGCACGCACTGCGGGCAGATTGTCTTTCAGAAGTTGCGGTCACGGGTGGCTGTCTTCCTACGGGAACCAGCCACCATTTCGTTTGCGACCTGGGCTGTGACATCTGTGGCTACGGCCCCGATGACCACCCACGTTAGCAGCGCTAGTGATATGGGGAACTCTGCGAAGGTAAACCCGCCAGCCAAGTGCTCACGGGCCGATCGCACCCCGATTCGCTCTTCTAAACGTTCCCCAACCGGCGGTGGCACACCGTCCGGATCCTCACGCACACACTCGGAAACAATGTGTGACGTAGATGAGACGTCGCTCGCAGCATCGGAGGGAGACTGGCATCCGGCTCTGACGAATCTGAGCTCCACCCCCGGGTCGAGTTCTGGAGGAAGCAGCAGCATGTTTTTCCCGGAAGTGCATGAGGAGCTTTGTAAAACTTGGAACGCTCCACGGACCGTTCCAGTGAAACCAGCTCCGGCTCCCTTACTTCCCTCGATGGTGGGGCAGCCAAGGACTACGTCGACATCCCCCGGGTGGAACGTCCGCCCGCGGTGCACCTGTTCCGCGGACGGCTACCACCTGGGGGGAATCGGCCACACCTACCGCCCAAAGCACGCAAGACTTCGGCATCACGGTGTCGAAAGCTTGCGATGCCGCGGGCCAGGCTGCCTCCTCTCTCTACGCCATGGCCATCCTGCAGGTCCGCCAGGCCTAGGTGTTGAGAGAGCTCCACGAGGGTAAGGCCGACCCGGGTATAATGCAGGATCTCCGTGCCACAGCTGGCAGCGCTCTACGGGCGACCAAGGCGGTGGCACGGGCCCTGGGTCGGACGATGTCCACGGTAGTGGTCCAGGAGAGACACCCCCGGTTATACCTTGTGCAGAGGAGTGACACCAAGGAAGTCCGCTTTCTTGATGCACCCATCTCGCAGGGTGGGTTGTTGGTAACACCGTCGAGGACTGCGCTCAGCAGTTTTTGACGGTGAAGCGGACAGTGGCAATAAGCCACATTTTTTCACGCCGCGACTCGGCCGCCTAGGGGCCTCCGAGATCCCGCGTGACGTCTGCTTCCCTTCAACCCAGGACCCCTTCGACATCGGCTCCGGTTCCTGTGCCCCCACTGGCGGCACCCCGGTAGCAGAGGTCGAGGGGGAAACCTCCACCCCGTCAGCAACCTTCCCGTGAGAAGGGACACTGACGGGAAGACCCCAGGGAGGACAACTTCGGGCCCGAACCTTCACAGCCACGGCTCTAATCGGTCGGTACGGGATGACTCCTGCCTCGTCACCTAAGCCTGGCGCCCACTTACTCACAGAGTTTTTCCGTTCTCCCCGGGTGTATTTACAGCCGATTGCACACTCCACTGGACTGTGCTCGGCGAACCGACCTCACACCCTGGCGAGGTGTGAGGTCGTACACATACGACAGCTGTCACCACTCTCAACTGACAGTGCGTGCCGTTGTTCCGCCAGGCAGGTAAAAAGGCGGAGCCAACCTTCCCTCCGGGGACCCCGAGCGACAGATGGTTAGCTCCGCCAGCCGACGAACCACCCCCTGTGGAAATGATGAAGCAGACCGTCCCCTTGGTCACCCTGTCACAGTCCCTGGGAGCTCGAGAGCTGCCCACACTGTCTCGCTGGCCTTGCGGGCGGTCCGTCTTGGTTACTCGATCCAGTTCGCCAGAGACTCTCCCAAGTTTCAGGGCATCATCTCTCCCTCTCTCAGAGGCAGGGACGCCTCCGTACTTCGGGTAGAGGTCACCACCCTTCTGGCAAAACAGGCATCGAGTCCGTCCCTCAAACCAAGATGTTCAGTGGGTCACGACCCACACTTCATCATTCCCAAGAAAGACGGCGGGTTGCGCCCCATGGGTCTGCGTACCCTGAACAGCACCTTCACAAGCTGCCGTTCAGATGCTCACGCAGATGCGCATCCTGACATCTATCAGGTGTCAGGATTGGTTCGTGGCAATTCGACCTGAAGGACGCTTACTTTCATGTCTCGATCCCCTCGACACCGCCCGTTCCCACGGTTCGCGGGCGAGGGGTGGGCATATCAGTACAGAGTCCTCCCTTTCGGTCTGTCCCTGTCTCCACACGTCTTCTCCAAGATCGTGGAAGCCGCCCTCTCTCCCCCTCGGGAAAAAGGTGTGCGGGTACTAAACTTTCTCAACGACTGGCTTATCCTGGCACACTCGTGAGATCTGTTGTGTACACAGAGGGACCTGGTGCTCCGGCATCGAGATCGATGGGGATTTCAGGTCAACCGAGAAAAGAGCAAACTCTCCCCAGTGCAGAGCTTCCTCTTCCTCGGTATGGAACAAAACTCTGTCACCATGATGGCGCAGCTGTCCGCAGCATGCGCCCAGTCAGTGTTGAACTGCCTGGAACACTTCAGGCAGTCGGCGGTCCCCCTGAAACATTTCAGAGGCTCCTGGGTCACATGGCGTCCTCCGCAGGGATAATACCCCTCGGATTGATGCACATGAGACCGCTTCAACACTGGCTACAGAGTCGAGTTCCGAGGACAGCGTGGCACACCGGCAGCAGGCGCATGGTGATGACGCCCTGCTGCCGACGCACCCTAACCCCTTGGTCTTCCATGACCTTCCTCCGGGCGGGGGTTCCCCTCGGGCAGGTTACGAGGCACGTCGTGGTGACGACGGTCGCCTCGCTGCAGGGGTGGGGTGCAGTGTGCAGCGGGCACGCAGTAGCGGGGCGCTGGCGGGCCCCCGTCTGCGCTGGCATGCAATTGCCTAGAGTTGTGGGCTGTGCTGCTTGCGCTGAGAAGGCTCCGGCCTCTAGTGCAGGGCCAGCACGTGTTGGTCCTCCGGGACAGCAAGACAGCCGTATCGTACATCGTGAAGGGTGGCGTACGCTCACGGCAGCTAACACAACTTGCCCGACGCCTCCTCCTGTGGAGTTAGCAGGTGATCCACTCCCTGCGGGCCACACACATCCCAGGCAAACTGAACCAGACAGCCGACGCGCTCTCTCGTAAGTATACGCCTTGCGGAGAGTGGCGACTCCACCCCCGGTCCAGCTCATTTGGGTGCTGTTCGGACAGGCACAGATAGACTCTTTGCCTCCCACGACACCACCCATTGTCTGCTTTGGTACTCCCTAACCGAGGCCCCCCTCGGCACGGATGCCCTGGCGCACAGCTGACCACGGGACGGGCGGAAGCACACCTTCCCCCCCCCCAGGAGCCTCCTTGCACAGACTCTGTGCAAGGTCAGGGAAGAGGAGCACCAAGTGTTATTGGCTACACCGCACTGGTTTAACCACACTTAGCTTCAGAGTTGATGCTCTGGACAGCGACTCCCCCTGAAACATTCCCCTGACAGAGGACCTGCTCTCTCAGGGGAAAGACACGTTCTGGCATCCCAGATCAGACCTCTGGAACACCATGTCTGGTCTCTAGACGGGACGAGAAGATCCTGAAATGGCTACTCCCCCTATACGGCTGAGACCATCACCCAGGCTAGGGCCCCATCTAGTAGGCGGTTACACGCCTCTAGACGGCGCCTCTTCTCTTCCTGGTGTCTTTCTCAACGAGAAAGATCCACTGAGGTGCTGGATCAGGATTGTGTTGTCCTTCTCACGAGACTGGAGACTAACATCTCCCCTCCACACTGAAAGTGTATGTAGTCGCTACCGCCACTCATCACAACTCAGTTGTTGGAAAGTTTCGAGGGCAACACGACCTGCTCACCAGGTTCCTACGAGCGAGAGGGTGGAATCCACCTCATCTCCGCTCCAGACCCTCTTGAGAGCCCCTCGGAGGTTCCGATCTTCCTCACCTGAGTAAGACGGCCCTCCTGTTGGCGTTCGCTTCAGTCAAGAGGGTAGGGGACCTCCAAGCATTCTCTGTGTCCCCGGATTGCCTTAAATTCGGCCCTGGCAAACTCTCACGTTATCTTGAGACCCAGGCCCGGATACGTGCCCAAAGTTCCCACTTCTCCCTTCGGAGACCAAGTGGTGGACTTGCAGGCGCTCCCAATCAGGGAAGAAGACCCAACCCCATCCGTGTTGTGTCCTAAACCGCACGCAGAGCTTCACTAGCTCTGGCCAGCTCATTGTTTGTGTTGGAGGACAGCAGAAGGGGAAGGCTGTCTCCAAGCAGAGGCTGGCGCACTGGGTCGTGGATACCGTTACGACGGCATTCCGATCTCAGACTCTCCCATGCCCATTGGCAGTCAGGGCTCACTCCACACGGAGTTTAGCCTCTCCTGGGCACTGGCAGAAGCGCCTCTCTAGCAGACATCTGTAGAGCTGTGGGTTGGGCTACGCCCAAACACCTTCGCAAGGGTTAACAGCCTTCGCGTAATCCCGGTGTCAGCCCACGTCCTGCGTGGCGACATGTAGGACTGGCATCCGGGGGGGCGTATGCCTGCAAAAGGTTGGGTCAGTGTGCTATCTACCCTTTTGTTTCTTACCCAAACACATGGCTAAGAAAATTGGTACCTCACCAGCCTTCCTTCTTACCCAGACTCTGGTTAAGAACAGGCATTCCATCCATCACTAAGCAAGCACCTCCTGGGGGTTGGCTGAGCAGAGCAGCCTTCCCCCTTAGGCCGGGATTCCTTATGACCTATCACACATATTTCTAACCGGAACTGTGCTATCAAACGCAGTAACACCCCCACCGCGGGCTGTTCCGTCTGTCATACCCTCATGACTATGGTTCCCACACTTGGTAACCCATGAGCTTCCCCAGGTGGACCTCCACCTCGCGGTTAACTACCCAGGCCGCATGTTCCATGCGTTCTCCTCCTAGGACGAGACCATACTTATCTCCACCATATTCCTCCCCACGGGTAGGAGGTGGCCTCTGCAGCGCTTCTCTGATTAAGAGTGCGCTTTCCCGGTGTAAACCGATCCGGACGGCCTCTCGCCTGTAGAGAGCTAGGGCCCCGTCCGTGAAAGGTTACCGGTCAGGGCTGTTCCCATCTTTCTCCAGGAAAGCTCTGGTACCCCCAAACTACCACACTGGAAGGTTACAAGTTTCACGAAAGCTTCGAGCTGACACGCCCAGGCTTGTTACCGTCGCTTCACTGAGATTGTGACGCGATACAGCGTTTGTGGCGTTTTCCATAGATAACCCCATCTGTCGTTCTCGACACAACGTCGAGAGACCGACAGAAAGGGAACGTCTTGGTTAAGTATGTAACCTCAGTTCCCTGATGGAGGGAACGAGACCTTGTGTCCCTTATGCCACAAACCCGTATCGTTTCTGTTGCAGTTTGAGAGGCTCTCAGGCTCTTCAGAACAAGAGGTTAATGAATGCTGCACGCCGGCTTCCTTTTATACCGGATATCCGGGGGCGGAGTCCGGCATGCAAATTTCATTCGCCAAATTTCTTTGGCCTTTTCTATAGTAGTCAGAGTTGATTGGTTCTCAAGTGCGAACCCCATCTGTCGTTCTCAACACAACGTCTCGTTCCCTCCATCAGGGAACTGAGGTTACATACGTAACCAAGACGTTTTCGACACTCGAGTGTGTTGCATCCACGAGAACAGATAGACATGCCATGCTTCAGAAATTAACTCTTTTAGAGAAAAACTCTTCTGGAACTGCCGAGACTCCAATGGGAAGTCTCTGCAGGAAGGGACAGTCCACTGCACCAGGTCCATCCGAATGCAAAAGTAGTTGAGATTCAGAGACGAATTGATCATAAGATCAAAGGCTCCGAAGAACAAATGGTGAATGAATGCAGCACGCCATCTCCGCTTTATTCCCGGATATCCGGGGGCGGAGTCGGGCATGCAAATTTCATTCGCCAATTTCGTTGGCCTTTTCAAAACTAGTCAGAAGATGATAGGTTCTCAAGTCAAACCCCATCTGTCAGTTCGACACAATGTCGAGAGAACGACAGAAATGGAACCAATAGCCACAGTTTTAAGCCCTGTTCATAGACATAAGTTTATAATTTGTTAACTTTATTATTCATTTTATTTATTAAAGTTGAATAATTCGTAGCATTTATTGGTAATATTAGCCATAATTATTGACACTCCCGGACCTCACATCTTGAAATCCTGGCTACAGTCATGACAACAGTGCATGCTGGGAAGAGGGAAAATGGGACATATTTGTTCTAAAAAACGCATCTTTATATAAAACTTATTCACTGTGCTTGATGGTTTGACTTCTATTAACTTCTATTGTATGGACATAAAACCAATGCAAGTCAATGGGTTCTGCAGTTGTTGGGTTGCGGACATTCTTCAGAATATATTCTTTTTTGCTCTGCAGAAGAAAATCATACATATTTGAAATGACAAGAGGTGAATTTTCATTTTTGGAGGAACTATCACTTTAAAGAATGTAATTATTTTGTAATAAAGAAGTTGCATTGGTATACTTTACTTATGTAAGACCTAGTGATTAGCAATAAAACATGGACACCATTTATTTTTCCATATTATGAATTATTTTTTGTTTTCCTAATGGTTTTCAAAATTATTATACTATATTTGGTCTCAATATCCTGTATTTTTTTTAAACACAAGCAAAAACCTCATATAGTTATTAATAACATAAAGTGCATACGTGCTGTGTATATTCTCAATTGTCCGTTTCAGCCTGTACAGTATGTCTTTATTTAGAAGCACTACATCCAGGAAATTGTGCTCGAAGATTTCAATGCATGATTTATTTCAACCATCCCTTGATTAACAAGTACAAGTTGGCACTCTTCCACAGCATGATTTAGTCACTAATCTATCTAGAAAATAAGTGCCTTTAATGAGCTGAGATGGTTGAATGGCTGTTATCTGACAGCCCAACTGCCTGCCAGCCTCCTGGTCATGACACAGCACAAAGTGGCATCCGTCTGAAGGTGCCCTTAAGTCAGACGGGCTTCTATGGTTGTCATGCTCTGATGGTCAAGGCTTCGTCCTCCCGGGCTCTGATCCACAGAGAGCTTTTAGCCTTAGTGAAGCAGAATGCAGGAGCACAGCACTCAACAGTACACTTTTTAAACTCAGGACGGGACAATGTCAGATGCGACAGAGGGGGTTTAAGGGATCAATGAAATAAAATAAAGCATTTTTCTTCCATTCACACAGAGAGGGTTTAAATTCATTTTCAGCTTTAAGACAGAAATGGAGATTCGATATTATGTTCTGTGCGCTTGCGTTAGTGTTGCTATATTGAAAGCGGCATTCTCTGAATGTCACAGTCAGGAAATTTGATTTTTAAAGTACAATAATGGAATCAGACTGCAGATTTTAACATTTTGCACCCATACTTACATTGACAAAATGTATGTAGCACCCACTGCTCGCTTTTTGCATAGAATTGTATTAAAAAGCACATTTCTAATCACAGTTAACCATTTTATAAAGTTACTGTAATGATCCTAATGAAAGTCTGAAGTGTTTTTGAAATAGAATTGAACCTTTTTAAACCGGGGATCTGGATGTGCTAGAGGAGAGTCTGGGTGGACTGTCACTGCATGCATCTGTAAAGGTTGACATCCCTTATTTTAGATAATTCAACACATGCACAAATTAGATCAAGGTTTGCATTCTATGTCACCACAGAACTGCTGTAAATTAGTATGAACACAATTTCAATTCCAAGGGATCGATTTTTTCCCCTCACATGTTAGTTTTGTTACCATGGGAGGGATATTCCTTAGCAACACTAGACATGAGCACCACAGCAGCCTGGAGATGAATGAAACCGTAATGGTTTTATTAAGCTTGTTTATTAGTTCTGGGACTATAAATAGTTGTGCATGTCAATCTAATCCTCATTATCATACTGAAATGTGACTCACAGTATTTGTAGGTGAAAATTAAATGTGCCTTTCCAAATAAGACTGTGAAAAAGTGTGTGGCTTTTCTTGTGGAACGGTGAGATTGACCATTGTGTGTTCTATGATTCTGGTTTGATTTATATCTACATAAATAACCATAAAGCCATAAAAAGGAAAAATCCATGACATGCCTTTATGGACTACATTGTCATAACTAATAATACACTAATATATTATTAATAGACTATTTATATACTATTATATTTATATTATGTTCCACACATATTTTTATTGGTTTTCTCAGGCACGCATTACACAAATACATTTCCTCACTTTCTGGATGAAAACTAGCCAAGCATGTACGTTACACTTTTCAGAAAGGTCCAGTTAAAGCGCATTCAAATATTTACTGCCACCCTGTGTGCCGATGCATAAACTGCAGCGTTTCTGTTTCTAAGTGACCTCAGTGGTTTGATCTTAATTAAAATGCTTAAAGTATTTGTAACATTTATGTTCTTTTAACATTTATGTGCTTGCCTTAATAATAAATAAACAAATAAAATCAACGTTCAATTGTTTTAAAGGGATAGTGCACCCTTAAAATAAAAATTCTGTCATCATTTACTCACCTTCGAATTGTTCCAAATCTGTATACATTTCTTTGTTCTGATGAGCACAGAGAAAGATATTTGGAAGATTGCTTGGAACCAAACAGTTTTTGGACTCCATTGACTATACCATAGTACGAAAAATGACTTTATTGTTATTATTCAGTTGAACACAAGAGAAGATATTTAAAAAAATATAGGCCAGAAAACAGTTCTGGGGCACTTTTGACTACCAGTGTAATTTTTCCCACTATGGTATGGTCCAAGAGCTGTTTGGTTCAAAGCATTCTTCCAAATATCTTTCTCTGTGTTGAACCAAACACATACATTTATACAGGTTTGGAACAACTAGAGAGTAAGTAATTCATGACAGAATTTTCATTTTTTGGTGAACTATCCCTTCTTAATAAGACACTTTTTCAACCTTAAAAGTATTAATTTCACTCGCCCCCAAAATTGGCATCATTTATTCACTCTTATCTCATTAACGAATGATACATCTCTTTCTGGTGCATAACACAAATATATTTTGAGAAATGTCTCAGTAGTGTTGTGTCCATACAATGAAAGTCAATGGGGGCCAATGTAACTTATTCACCAACATTCCTCAAAATATTTTCTTTTGTCGTTGGGAGAAGAAAAAAGTGATACAAGTTTGGAGTGACATGAGGATGAATAAATGATGAAAGACTTATCAGTTTGGGTTAACCTATCCCTTCAATGGAATTTGTGAATCTTAAAATGCCTAATTTGAGTTGTGTGGTATGTGTTTAAAGCAGTCTTATTACAACCCAAACGCTTTCCCATGGATTTATCAGAGAGGAGTACAGCAGAGCCGCTCTTATCTTTGTGTTTATACGTGCTTGCTCACTCTCAGGCCTGTTTCTTGAAGGGTCTGTGAGATGAAGAATTTCAGAAACCACCAGTGAGCAGGCATTCATTAACTCACTCGGATCCATGTACACGCTGGGTTTTCTGCTTGTTATTTAGCGGGCTTTGAAATTCATCCAAGGTAAGTCTGTGAGCACTACAGTCATACTGCAGGTGGCATAGATGACAGCTAAACACCTCAGAAGTGATAGTTAGCAGCTATGGGAGACCTTATGGTGTGCATGTTTACTATCTCGTATCAGCTTTGAAATGAAGGTGGACAATGGGGATAGTGTGGGAAGGAGGCAGTTGTGGTGTTTTGTGTGTTTGCTTTGTAAATGTTTTTCTTCCCGAGAAACATTGTGGGTGTTGTTGGTATGACAATGGTACTGCTTGTTTGCGCTTGCATGGCACAAGACTACTTTGTCTCTTTTAACAGCTACATTTACTTTTCCACTTACTGTGGAGATGTAGTTTGTTATTCGGTTATTGAGAAAATATGATTTCATGTTCTATGTGTCATAACACACACTATAAACAAAGACTATTTCCTACAGATAGTATGAAATGATTCTGTTAGCACTTATAGTGATTGGCGGAGCATGAATGACTGCAATGATTATTTATAAAACACTTTCCAATCAACAAGCCATTGAAATGTATGAGGGTTGGCACATGCTTCTCGACAAACATCTTGGCTGTGTTGGGAGCTGCAGTTTTCACCATAATTCATATTGTACCAAAAGCTATCCTATGTGTTTTCAGCATGGTCGGAGAGAAGCTGCTGGCTTGCATGTTGGTCAATTGGTTAAGCATGACACTAATGAGGTCAGTTTACGGTCAGCACATACCAGAAGAACCATGCTCTGTCCAGATCCTTGTTCCTGGACTCAAAGGTACCACGCTGAAGACAATTTATGTTGCATTTAGTATTTAACTATTGAAGGTTGACTCATAGAGAATATTTATGAGATTGATTCTATTCCCATAGTCTCTCGTGTTACTGTATAACTGAATTTATAGTTGTCTTATAATTATAAAGGAGAACCTGGAGAGAAGGGGGATAAAGGAACACCTGGCAGACCTGGGAGACTTGGGCCACCTGGAGAGACAGGTAACAGTAAACCCTGTTTTATGAACTTAATTTACATTTATCGTGGTGCTTTCTAATTACCGTGCACTTACATGATCCACCTATGCACTGACATGTTGTACTGCATCTTGTTTTTTGCAAACTTGATACATACAGTACCGATACCTCATGTTGCATAAACGATTTGCATCTTGTTCAAGTATAGCAGTCTATCTGCTTGTTAAGTCGTGATGTAAGGAATACTGTTTCCAGGTATTAGTCTCCCCTCGAATAGTGAGGGATTTTTTTTTTTAATATCACACATTTTTGCAAAATTTAACTAACTCACCATGTAGACTACAGTCTCACGGAATCTACCACATCAATGTTTTAATTCATTTTAAAAATGATCAGCTTTCTGTCTGGTATTTTGTCATGGAGATAAAGGTTAGGATCATTACTTGACAATTTTACAGCAAACCATAAGATGGCCATGCCATCTGATAAAGTGGTTGGACCTAAAAATAGTGGTGAGTGATGTCAGATTTACTAAGCGAAAAGTAACATCTGTTCAAAGGATTATTATGCAGTAGATGTAACCCATCCTTGTTATTTGGCCTTATTTTTATTTATTTTTTGTATTGAAGGGTAGCATGTAAGCAAAAAGTAATAATTTGTAAGAAGATACTATAAACTGAAATTTAATTTTGCTTGTAGTATTTCATAAGCATAAGCATTTTCACTATTTTCATGAAAAGTGGAAAGTTTGAACTTGGTCTGTTACTTACATTAAGCTGTCACGTAGTTTCAGAAGACCATAGTCAAATCAAGATTTAGACTTCCTTTATTAATCCCCAAAGGTGTTACAGGAGCAACAGAAGAAAAGGCAGAAAACACAAAAAAATTCAATTCAATACAATTCTATCAATTATCATTATAATTTAAATGTCAGTCATTTATAAAATACCATACTGCAAATATTTATCTGCATTTATCTGCATATATACACCAATATTCTAACATAAAAAATTATAACAATGCCACGCCCCCATTAGTCGAAACAACTACAACAACAAAAACATTCGGTATATTATTAAAAAATATGTAATTACAAAGAATAATTAAAATAATAAAATGAGTTATATAAAAAAATAAATAAAACATAAATTGCTTCCATTCATGTATTTACAAGTTAATAAATAAATAACAAACTGTGTTCATTTGCATAATACCTACAGTACACACAGGGTTGGGGAGTAACTGATTACATGTAACGGGATTACAGTCATCAGCATACAAATATTTGGTAACCGTAAACCCTTTACAGTAGAAAAACTAATTTATCAGATTACAATTACATATAGTACAAATTTGATAAATATCAGGATTACAAATATTTTAAAACTAAAGTAATTGTTTTGTAATGTGGAAGTGTAAGGTGTTTTCTATATACAATTAACATTTCTAATGTCTTAAACAGCAACAACAACAAAAAAACATTACTAAATGCTTCACAGCTTGTTTTATCTACAGTACATAGCCTGTAAAAATGTGACATTAAATGTGTTAACTGACATTAATAATCATGATTAAAGTATCAAAATAAATAATAATTACTTAATTTTAATCTTGCAACCCTCTAATAAATTCCTATTTATCTTCTTTGAGCCACCTCAAGACTATTCTGATGCTGCTTTGCTTCCGTGAAAATGAAAATAACTTTAAAAATCATTTTCCTTTTCTGTTTTATTTACACGTGTGACCCTAAAGTTATACAAAAGCAATCGGACTATACAGTATTACTTTTATACCGTGATACTTGGATTTCATTACTAATTAAAAATTGTATTAAGTAATTTGTAACTGAACTTGAATACATTTTAAAGTAACCCTCCCAGACCTGTCTATAGACAAATACGCATGCCATACCAAATTAAAAGATTCAATGTATGGAAGGATCTTATTTTGAGATCCAGAAAAGTTAGGAAGAACAGTAAAGCATTGTATAAGTTTCTGTAGGCTTGGCCACCTGTCCAGAGTGTTTTTCCTTTCCTTTGTTTGGACTGGCTCCAGCAACCCTACGTAAGATGAGTAGGATAGATAATGGATAGGCTTATGTGTTATGCAAGAGAACTTGAGTCACTATCAAATAAATGTTTAACCTTTAGTATAGTGACCAATCATCCTTCTTTGAAAAGCAACGGGCAGGCTGTCATATTATCTTGTTTCTAGAATGATTAAAGGGGCACTTTTTTGCAAAGTCTTTATTATGGTTACGATGTGCTAGACAATAGGTGTTCATGTTTCGATTTTCAAAAAATGCTTTGCATATTTCATTGTTCACCTGCGTTTTACACCGTCATCTCGATTCTCAGAAAACAGGCTGTTGAGTTCCTGGGCCTGGTTGCATAAAGCACCTTAAGTTTTTCACTTAAGCGTGACACTTAAGGAGTGATTTCCCTTTACCAAAGACAATAGGAGAATAAATTAAGTAAAACTTAAGGTATGTTTAAGGCCACACTTAAGGTGCTTTATGCAACCGGGCCCTCGTTCTATGAAGTCCCTAATTCCAAAATGCTCTGATTGGTCAAGCTGAGCCAGTCTTTTATGATTGGTCTACCGCTTAGAGTGTGTGTCGAGATGATCCAACCCGTGTTCCAGAGGGCAGGGTCAATGTCAATTTTGAGGTTCATGATGTCACTAACCCAGGAAAAAGTTAATTGTAGTCCTGACGAGCCGTTCATTGTAGTCAACCAGATATAGTTTATGCTCAGACAGCTTTACTACTCATATACTCAATTTAAAGAAGTGAAACTCCATCAAACCTCCCGTTTAAGGTCATCTAAGACATCATTGACTAATAATGGCTTTTATTGTTCGGGACCCCCCATGCCAGAATATTTTAGATGTCTCCCTATACAAAACACCTGATTCAACTCATTATCTTCTTAGAAAGTTAATTAAGGAATTAATCAACACAGTAACTAACATTATGGGAGCTGGCTAATGAGTTAAATCAGGTGTTTTTTACTATATAGGGAGACATGGAAAATATTCTGGAGGGAGGCTGAGTGCTTGAGTTGAGAAAAACTGGTTCAATGCTTCTTTTAAAATACACAGACTGATAAACAAAAGAGTAAATATCTATTGTTAATGCCTCTTTTACTTTATATATTACATTTCAAAAATATCATTTAGGTCCCCCTGGACTCAAAGGTCACAAAGGTGGCATGGGGCGTTATGGGAAGATGGGTCCACCTGGATTCAAAGGTAACTGTGAAATTTAATGGCTATTACAATTCGACTGTTTTGTCTAATTTTTTAATAATACTGTGTGATTCTCTTTATATTCCAGGATTGAAAGGCGATATGGGAGATTCAGGACCAAAGGGACCAAATGGGGAGCCAGGTATAGCCATCGCTAAAATAGATTTCAGATGAAACATATTATTAGATGATTGGATTGAACTCATTAGGAATTGGTTTTACGCTTGGACTGATCGTGTGAATGGTCTCATATTTAATTTGTCTCACCAGGGGTCCCCTGCGAGTGCGCACCCTTACGGAAAATGATCGGCGAAATAGACATTCAAGTGGCACAATTAACCAATGAGCTGAAGTTCATTAAAAATGGTATGTCCTGAAAATAAATGATGGCACGCGAAAGAATGAACTGTGTGCACTCTTCACTGCTGTTTATAAGGATATTGAAACAATGGATTAGATCCACAAGGGCAGTCCTGATCCAAATGCATTGCACCTGTCAAGTTAATTCATACAGTTGTTATTTAAATGTGCAAGATGAACGCATGTAGACCCCGTAACTCTTTTGTGTAACTGTCAGAATGCACTTGTGTGAACGCTGGGTGCTGCGGTGTGATTATAGAAATTCAGATCCTCATTTTTCAGCACTGCCCTCCCCCGCAGCTGTCGCTGGCATCAAAGAGACAGACAGCAAGGTCTATCTGCTGGTGAAAGAAGAGAAACGCTACAGGGAGGCTGAGTTGTTTTGTCAGGGGCGCGGCGGACACCTGGCCATGCCCAAGGATCCAGCTTCCAACAGAGCCATTGCTGGTTACATCACCGACGCCGGCCTTAGCAGAACATATATCGGCATGAATGACCTGGAGCGAGAAGGCCACTTTGTGTACGTGGAGCGATCGCCCATGACAACTTTCAGCAGGTGGAGGGAGGGGGAGCCTAACAACGCTTATGATGATGAGGACTGTGTTGAGATGGTTTCATCGGGCGAGTGGGTTGACGTGGCTTGTCACCTCACCATGTTCTTTGTTTGTGAGTTCGACAAGGACATTGTATGAGCTTCACTAACAAACCACATAATCAAAGCGACAGGTCCCCTAAAAAATTCTGTCATCATTTACTCGTCCTAAACAATCATGTCATTGTTCATGCAAAGTTTTACGAAATTCGTTTCTTTCTTGCATGCAGTGAAATGACAGCTGCCACCCTAAAAATGAGCTTTGCCACCCCAGTTGTATGCTTATTTAAATCATAAACAATTAATGGATATCTTGGCCACCCCGGTTATTATAAGGGAAGATAAGTCTGATCACAGCGTGTACCCTCATACAGGAGCGGAAGTTTAACTGCTGTAGAGTCGAAAGAACACGTAAATTTCCACGCATCAAATAAACCAAAGCAAAGCTTTAACTTGAGTTGCGTGTTCTGGCATGTGTTTTGAATTGTCATTCAAGTCACTGTGATTTTAGGAGACATAACTTGCATTTATGTGGAAAAAACATTAATCACAACCCTATTGAATTTTTTTACATCAAAATAATAAGTGGAACAGTACTAAGTCACATGACCATACAGTTCAGAATCTCTCAATTTGCTGCTCAGCTGCGTGACTCTCAATGACTGTAAATATCACATATTTCAATAGTATGTGTAATACATGTCATGTTCATTAAAGTATTTTCATATAGTCATTTCGTTTTTGAAAACGTTTGTAAGAAATATATTTGTGAGACGAAATTCAAATTTTAAGGATAATAATTAGTTTACTGTAGTATGTTTTAGGTCTGTCTGGAATACCGAGTGATGCAGATATAGTTGTCAGCCTAAGCAGTGTTTTCCAACTAGCTGTACTGTTCAGTACTGTGTCGATACAGTCAGGCAGTTGAAGTACCTCACAGTCTGACCTCTACAGGTGGTGTTGCAGTTGTCACTCAACAGACTTCATTCTTTATATAAGACAGAATTGGCAACCTTAGGCTTCATGCAGACCCACTGTATTAAGTATTAAGACTGTATTAAGACTCATTTGGGATTAAAACATTTTGCTGTGAAATAAACGATGACAGAATTTTTATTTTTGGTTAATCAAACTCCTTTAAGAAAGAGGAATTTTTACGAAAGCTGGAATCTAAAACTATTTAGTAGTTTTAAGGTGATGCTTAAATTGTCTCTCATTCTGGTTTAAATAAGAAGCAGTTTTTGTGTGCTCATAATAATTGAGGGGCTATAAAGGGAATTAAAATAGTGACCACAACACCCAATATAGATCTATACATTTTATATTGGATAAAGTCAAGTAAACTAACCAAATGCACTCTTTCTATTATATGTGTAGTACCATTATTAATCACACAGGTTGACTGACATCTCAAAGATTTTACAATTCTGATTATGAATACCATGGCAAATTACTTCAATGTTATGCATATATATATTATTTGTTTCAATAAATATACAATAAATGATGAATCATGCTACATTTACGTATCATGAAAAAAAGTACTGCATTCTTTGTCGATTAAGGAAAACCACTGCTTTTTTCAGGGTCTTTCATAAGTGAAACGAATCAATATCAGACCTAAAGAAGCTTTTACGTTGTATATTGGCGCCCTCTAGTGCACACGGAGGGCTCTACAAACGGTGTATGTGCTCTTTTCTTCGCTGTTACTGAAGGACAAACCGTCCTGAATTTGACAATGCATGAAAAATACATCAGCAAGCAGACCATCAGATTCAACTGCGACAAAGTGGCAATCTGTAGGCCTACGCGTGTTACATTTTTTCATAAATCTTTAAAGACGAACGGCGTGCTTGAATTTATAAAAGGCCCATAGACTGAACTTTACAAAGGTAATCAAGCATCTTACTTGTGTAAACTGATCCTGCGCTACATGTAAGACAAACCAGGGCAGGCAGACACGTGGGCTGTTTTACAAGTGACCAAAAATATTCCGGATTAGACTATTTTAGCTTGGCATTACATTTGTGTATAGGCTACGAATAAATCCACCTGAAAAGAAGATAAATCAGGTTGACACCAGATGAAAATAATATTTGTGAGAGCATGCATACAACACGGTGTCTAGCACATGAGTAATTAATACACTAATTAAAATTTAATCTATTGTTTGCCGCTTGTCTAACCTAATTGGGAACTTGTGACGCTCCCGTTACTTCTGATCAGAATATACTAGGCCTGCAACAAACTAGACAACAAAGTAAATAAGCAGGAGAAATTCTCGTTAACACCTTTAAACAATTGATGTTCGTCGACAGGGAGTTTTTAGAGTGCCATTTTTCGACTCCGTGCATTTTTACTCCGTTTCTATGGAAACTTATCTAAACAGCATCTCACTACCGCCTGTGCACGGAGGAGCTAACCGACCTTAACTTTTACTGGCTTGTGTTTGTAAATACAGTATATTTCGGTATTTGGAATTTGCCAGCATCTCTGTTATATTTGATCTTATTTATTTATTTTTAATCTTACAATGTCTATCGGTCGGGCGTCTAATTCACAACCCATATCAACCAAAACCGTCGTTATATTCCGAAACGGAGATGCTTTTTATCCCGGCCGGAGGTTTGTCATCAATCAACGTCAATCCTCAACTTTTGACAGCTTTTTGAACACTGTCACGCGAGGTCTCACGGCCCCCTTTGGAGCAGTGCGAAATATTTACACCCCTGATAATGGTCATAGGGTTGAAGATCTGGAGCAGCTCGTGCATGGAGAGGTATATGTGGCAGCCGGTGCAGAGAAGCTTAAAAAACTAGAGTAAGTTCGTTCACATGATGGTGAAAATTATGCTGTTTGTTTACAGGGATGGAAACACACTTAACTGCTGTGTTGTTGTTTTAATTGACTACTTTTATCCAGGGCAGCCAACTGACCTACTAAATGTGTTTGACTTGGAAGAAAGATAGAAGCTCTATTACTCAACATGATTTTAAATACCATCTTATGGGCTAATATGAATATAATGAGATGTTAACAGTGATTGGCTATGCTTGTGCTTTCATTAACACAACAAAATGATTTGTGTTAGAATGAGTTCTTGATGTGTTGTTGACTGAAATTAAAGTATGCACTCCTTTACTATTTCACAGCTATCATCACATAACAATGCAGAAACCTCAAAAAAAGAAGAGCGAACTGGTAAGATTGATTGTGTTTAATAGACAACAATGCACAACAATGATTGCACTTAATCATGTCTCCTAGTTGGTATTGAATGTTCAAAGTGTAACTTGATCAAACAGGATTATTTGTTGTCTTGTTACAGTCTTTGTGTCAACGTAAACAATACTCCAGGCAAATAATCATAATATGTTTGATTACACAACATCTGAGATAAGTGCTGTTTCTCATCCTACATTTTTCAGTAATTGACTCCAAGGCTTCCAAGAGTGCGGTGGTGGACTGATTTCAAGCCCCCTGTTTTATTATGGCTGAAAAACATGATGTGAACATGAGTATTGATTTAACTGTATGTTTTGTGCTGTAATCGGTATTCTCTGAATACATACTGTTCTGTTAGGTTATTAGTGTTTATTGTACTGTAAATGTTTTGCATTCACAGTGTGGTCTTGAATAGCTCTCTTTGTTGAAGATCTTTACGGATAAATCTCAGACAAATCAGTTATCAATCTTCCCAAACTTAAATGTTAATTTCACAGCTGGTCGAAATCCCTTTCCATGCTATTATTCCCCATCAATATTATTTAGAGAAGTAATGTATTACTTGAATCGAGATGATTTGGCAATATTTTCCTGTTGGCTAAAGGTCCAGTGTTTGAAATTGAACGACATCTAGTGGTCACGTTGCAAATTGCAACCAACGGCTCATCCCACCCCTCCCATTCAAAGCACTACGGTGGCTGACACAGAGCTAAGATGTTGTCACATTATCGCTGCTTTCTCGAAGGATATAATCTATTAACGGGATGGGCTTTTTAGAGCAATTTTTCAGTTTAAGAGCTGTAAAAACAGCATGATGAGTTCCATGCATGGGGACCAGCGGTGTATGTAGATAGAAATAGTTCATTCTAAGATAATAAAAGCGCTTCATTACACAAGGTCTTTATACACCTCTGAAGATATGTATATCATATTACATTTCTGTCATTAGATACGCCATAAATTACACACAAAAGTTACCCAAAAATTGTTAATCCAAAAATATTAATTCTCTACATGACTCATTTCAGTGGTTTTGTGTCCACACAATAGATGTCAATGGGGTCAAATGTAACATAGTTACAGACATTCTTCAAAATATCTTCTTTTGTGTTTTACAGAAGAAAAAAAATCATCAACAATTAGTAAATAAGAGTGAATTAAGTGAAATATTTCTGATTTGGACATCAAAATCCCGTTTTATCATTTTCTTTTATCTGTTCCTTTTGTCAATGTTTCAACTACTTTATCTTTTTAAATGGATCATATGTTTTTATTCCCACTTACATATATTGTAACTGTAACTGAAGTTGTTCAGAATTCAGTTCTCAGATAATGATAGAATCGTTGCACATGGTTGATCGCTCCTGCTGTATTCACCTTCCTGAAAAGTCTAGCTCCAAATGTCCTCTGACACATATACCTGTAATTTGTCATGCTCACCCAAAGATCTTACCTCTAACGGATTCAGGTGTGTTTGATTACAGTTCCGCAGGAAGGTATATTTTCTGAAACAGGAACGATCGCATGTGGTGTATAAGTGCATACAGTACCAAAATGCCATCGAAACCAGGAATCAAAAAATGCTTTTGATGCTACATCATTTGTTTTTAGAACCTTTCCCTGGCCCCCAGAGACAAGTTGAGTAATGATTATAAGAATATGCACTTACACTTGCTTTGTGTGAAGTCATGACACTCTTTGTCAACCTTGTAGCTTCTTGTTTCCATCAGCACATAACAACCAGCATGGTATTTAAAAAATCTGATTGAGGTGTTCCAAATGTGTGAGTGCCATCAGTGAACAGTGGAACACTTATTGTCATTTATGCTCAGCGGGGTCCTTTTCATTTTGTCTTGACTGCAGATCCGACCTGTAGTTCACAGCAGAATAATTGTCCCAGCTCGCTGGAAGAGAATCAGTAATGAGCCGTGCACCATCAAGTGAGTCCTGTTTTAATGTGTCCCTATTGGAATTCTTCAATGGTGGGCCTTCAGGCTATGGCAAAGTCTAATTCTTTAAGTCAAGCAATACTGTGTAATGGTGTATAAACACACCTTTGTTCTCTGGATTATTTAATTATTTATGTCTGAGTCTAATTTACTCACATACTTTTAATTTTCAGTGGATATTGCCTTTTCTATTGACAGAATATATGGAAGAGCGCGTTGACTTTCTAAGAGGCAAATCTGATTGTATTTTGTAGTGTTTTTACAAATGGAGATATCTTGGTTCCTCCCGCACGCGTGCTGATTCCAAAACACACGCTGGCCAGCTGGGAAAATGTCTTGACCATGGTGACTGAGAAAGTTCACCTTCGCACAGGAGCTGTACACAGGTATGTGCTTTATTCAGAAACATTAGAGTCCCTATGAAATCAAATTTTTTTTTTTAAATGGAATATTGTAGATTTTTTTTAAAGTGATTTATCTGTGCACTTTATTGTTATTTTATAATTAATGTGCTCTCCCTTCTTAAGTTGGCCAGAGCAGGATTATTGGGGCCTTGTTGCTAAGAGATTCAAATCTGCCTTGATTTTGTCAGCAATGCCCAACTTCCAACAATCCAATCCGTTCCCAATGGACGAAAGTCCCACCTACATTTTTTCTCCATGTTTTACTTGGATGTATGTCACGATAGGGAAAAAAACAACAACTTCTGTTTCATGCTGACTTAAAAGGTCCATTGTCTAGTTTTTCGGGGGATCTATTGACAGAAATGCAATATAATATACATAACTGTGTCAACTTTTTGCACCTTACACCCTTGATTCTGCTAGGCTCCACATTGCTCCATAACAAGTGTGTGAACTGCAATATTGTAGAATGTTGAGCAGTCTTGTTTTTTTTAGATTGTGCATGCTGAACGGAAAACCTTTACATGGAGGATATGAGCTGCAGAACAGTCATTATTATGTTGCTGTGGGTGTCGAGAGGTTCCGGCATTTGCCTTATTATCAGCTGGTTCCGAGCAAAGGAGTATTCCACGACCTCACTGATGCGTAAGAAAGATTTTAGAACAAGATAGTTGTAATAAAACACAAACATATTAAGTTATTTTATTGTACAAAATTCAGTTATCTCCCTCATGATGTTCCAAATATCTGGGTAGTACAACTGGTATAGCATGGAACTTACAATCATGCCAATTTCTAAAAAATTCCATTCCTACAAAACTCAAAAACATAATTTTACATATTTAACTGTAATTTTACACAATTTTTAACTTATTTTAGTAAAAATTTAAATCGTAATTCAATTTACAGAAAAAGACCAAAAAACAAGAAAACCAAATTATAGTATTTTCTGGTGTCCCAGCTCGTTTTTTTTTATAAAATATATAAATTATATAAAATTCTTCAAGTGTCTACGCAATTACGATCACTACTCAATATATGATACTTCATATATAAATCAATTATATATCTGAGTGTATTAATAAATGTGTGTCTTTTCAATGTGTGTTATGGAGGTAAAATATGGTCAAAAGGAAATTAACATTTTCCATTAAGAAAGTAGTACAGGCTTGGAAAGACAAGCGTAACTACATTTTCATTTTTTTTTTTTCTATTTTTAAATTTTTTTTTTTAAGGTAATGTATATTTACTTGCTCTAGGATCAGCAGTGGCATTCTTCCAGCCCTAAAAAGAGAAAAGCAAGATGGAAAGCCGGTAAGGGATATTGTATATTTAATAGATAAAAAATCTGGATATTTTCAATTGCATGAATGTGATCATAAAATCTAAATATAATGGAAAAATTATTTTTATTTTATCGCCATGATAAAGATTTGGCATTGTGGTATGAACCTTGCCATCTTGAATTGTCTTTTGAAAAAATATATTTAAAACGTAGCAAAGCACTGAATTCACTGTTTCCAAGACACCTATCTTGATCATCGCTCAGCTCTTTCCCCTCCGCACAAACCCTGATAGTGAGAAAATTTCCATTTGGGCCAGATATAAACTCTGTAGTGTTCATTAGTGTTAAAGATCAGATTGTTGAGAAAAATGTTACCGTAACAGAATCTCAATATGTCCAATCAGCCTGATGTGTGGTAGTGTGAGCTGGGAGTAGCCAGCTTCACCTCATCAATCACTGTCTATAGAAGCTATTGAGTTCCCCTCACCTCTCCTTTTTCAAACTGTCTAAGTGTTCAGAGTTTGTGTTACTCGATCAAGTGAGAGCCGAACTCCCTCACCAGGGGAAGGCGTTGAATACACTCCCCTGTACCTACAGAATGAGGATAAATTGTTTTGTGATATTGTGAGTTTTTGCCTGATGCTTTGGGACGAGCCAGACTATAATAAACCTAGACCTGGCAAATAAGTGATGGGGAAAATAATGCACTTAGTGGACTGGGACTGAGAGCTCTCCGAAGTGAAGTTTGAGACATCTGGCTATTGTAAATAAGAGAAATGACGGCTTCACATTTGCCTGTTGATGTTGGTTGGGAAAGCTCCTGTGGTTGCTCCATGAGTGTTGTTCTCTAATTGATTTCTCATGCTTCATCAGCTTCATTGAGGAGAGGAAATAATTTGAAGAAAGTGCCCAATTATCTTTGATAGAATGAAGATAGAATAGCAATCAAAGTCTCATCAAAGAGTCATTCAATTCCAAGGTGTAGTTCCATAATCTGTTTACATATCCTTGTAATCTACATTTGTTTTGAAGAAAATAAAGACTATCCATATTTGTTTCTCCCCTCAGAATATCAGTAATACAGAGTTTCATGTATACACAAGCCAAAGATTTGGACGCATTTGACTGAAATTATGATTGTTTTTAATTCTCTTCAGGTCAGGATTAATATAAGACTCGAGATTAAATGATTGAAATTAGTCTATATTTTAGAATAAATTTGCATTTTACATATAAAACCCTACAGTCTAAACCAAAGAGTACAGTATGTAATTTAAGGAAAGGTGGCTGTTTTTAGAAAAGGAGAGAGAACTGTAATTTCAAATTTACTGTATTTTTACTACAATTTCTTTTTTCCGCACTACAATCAAATTGTGCTATTTAATCATTTTGATAATCTTACTGCACACTTCTGCCTATGTTTCACATATAATAAAAATAATAGTAAGTATTGTTATTATTATTAATAAAACTAAATAGTTGTGGCCAAACTTTTAGTGTCTTAAGTGACAACATTTGTGGCACATTTTTATTGCTATACATAGTATATCTTTATTTTGTGTAGGGATAGTTCACCCTCAAAATAAAAAAATGGTCATTCTTTACACGCCCTCTTGTCAGTTCAAACCTGTCTTACTTTCTTTCTTCTTTATTACACAAAAGAAGATATTTAGAAAAATGTTGGTAACAGAAAAGCCTTGGTCCCCATTGACCTGCATTGATTTTTGTCCATACATTAAAACTCAATGGGGATGGATGGTTTTTGGTTACCAAGATTTTTCAAAATATCTTTTGTGTTTTGTAGATGAAAGGTTTAAAATGGCAACGGGGTGAGTAAATGATGACAGATTTTTCATTTTCAAGTTGAACTGTTGAAAACGATTTGAAAAAGTGATTTCCATAATTATATTTTTATTGGAATTTAGGTTCTGTGCATTCTTTAAAAAACAATGAAACTCTCCTTAGTTGAGTCCTTTCTAGAGATCCACTTCTTACCAGCTGAGGGAGACAAAGACTCAGCTTTTGCTTTCCTCCACCACCACTATCAGATCCCTTTTCTTCTCTCTGCCCGGCTGCCTACATTACCCAATGATGTCATACTACATTAGTACGTAAACATTTTGAAAATGAAATTGAATCAGGTAAGAACCTGTCTCCTCTTCCCCAAGCAGTCAATACAGCGTGTTTAACCCTATATTTCTTATCGTTTTACCCACACATAGGGCATTACTGTATATTACTAAAAACCTCAATGGGCCAGCAGCGCTTGGCAGCTAGCGCACAGGCAGATGAAAGCAGTTACACAGCATTTCGTGTGTATTTTGCCAATGGTGAAACAGATGTTTAGTTAGGTGTTAGCAAGTTGAGATGAGTGGAAAAGTGCAGCAGCGACAGAGATGATCACCGCCCCCTGTACTAGGGGCAACACATCTATGTGTGTGACATCCGAAGCAGTCATCAGGGGAAAGTGAATCCCTGCCAGACCCATGCCATTGACCTGAAAGGCGAAGCTGTCCTCTCATATCTCCTTTGACTCACTTGTGTCAGACCTGTGTTGTCTCCAGGGTGGCTTTTTGTTTTGGAGGTGAGTTTCTCGAGGGATTTGGTAGAGACAACCACCCAGCTGCTCTCTGTCAGGCTTGTTCTGCCCAGACAGGGGGAGTGGTTGAATGATACAGCAGGGGTTCTCCGTTATCACATCAGTCTTGATTGATGTTACCCTCCCCCAGCTTACTTTTCCAAGCTTCAGTTAGTGTATTGCAGTGGCTCTCAAACGGGGGGCCATGGCCCCTGGGGGGCCCCAAGATGGTCCAGGGAAAACCGATTTTGTGGCATTTTATGAAATATAAAATTTTATCATAGATTTACTGCAATCAAACATCAGAAAAATAAGACCACTTACACATTAGCAGTTACACAGCATTTTTAGGTGAATATTGGGCCGTGACATACTGACTTCAGACTTTCCACCTTCAAATGCATGGGTATTATAAAAATTTGTCCTGGGCAACCAGATTTTTGGTTGATGGCATGAGGTTTGACTACAACTGGAGTTATTTTTGCGAAACTCTCCACACTTTAAAGAAGCAACACTTTAGAACTTTTGCTCATGGCTCCGCCATGGTTGAGAAGCGCATTCTATGTTACCAGTGTTGTAAATAATGCCGCTGTATAAGCTTCACCGTGGGTACCACAATGCACATGAATTTGTTAACTACGTTGATGGACACCGCGAATTCAGAAAGATTTTTTTATATTTCAAATATTTTCTTTAAGGCAGTTTTGTTCGCAATATTTATTAAATGGTCAGTGAGCGGTCCAAAGCTATGCTGGCTTATGCTGTGTTTAGATGAAATCAATCTTGAACTCTTTATTCACTCACTTTTATGGTTTTATTTTGCTCAACATCATCTTCCATTCTTACATTTCCAGCCTGGTGTGCAAATTTGAGGGAGTCAGACTGTCAATTCTCATTCATCCTCCTTTAAGCATTTGATGAATTGGATTTGAATTCTCACAGACTGAATCGAATGTGCCAGTCGAAGTTTTGGCGGTGCTGTTGTTTTTTATGGCCCTCCTTTGCCCACCGACGGCTGTTCTAATTCAAAGCAATGTCAGGCATAGTTTGCTTTTCAAAAAGCTAATTCCCCAGGCCCCATGTTAGTGTGCTAGCAAACACTACTGCCCGAAGTGTGTACCAGTGGAAGGCTGAGATCAGTGAAGTACCCCCAAGCTGCCTCTCTATGGAGCCAACTAACAGTGGCAAGAAATGGAGAAAAATGCATTAAGCCTTTTCTTTTCCTCCCCATGCCAGAAATGGCTCACCTTGCTCCCAACGGTAGGTGTACACGGGTTGCTGGAAGAAAATTACCTTTTGTGGGAGTATTAATTCAGACATGCATCCTTCTGTCAAAGCATCACTCTGAACTCGTCTCTCTCTCTCTCTCTCTCTCACTATCTCTCTCTCTCTCAGTCCCCAGAGAACTGACTTTTTTCATCAATATCTGTCGGCCTGAGAATAAGTTATTCTCTTCGCCTCTCTTTTTTAAAGCTTGTTTGGATCCTCATTGTTTGATCTGGCTTGATAAATAAGACTATTGCAGTTAGAAATTCATGGCTGCCGTGTTTCATCAATAAATGATTAGTTCGCTGTGCTCTCTGGTGATTGATAGGTTGTGCATGGGATGTATTGGAACCAGATGAATTCAATACTGTGCCGGTCGCTGGGGAGCTACAAAGCATATCAGCTCATGAAAAATTGAGGTCAATGGAAAATGTGAAAAAGAGTGAAACAGGAAGAGCGAGCTGTGCTCGAAACACAGTTGTTTCTTGTTATAAGCGGATTGGAGGCACACTTTAAGCATCAGATCGAATCAAAGCCATGTATGGTCTTTATGTGAAGATTGCTTTCTTTCAAACATTGTAGCTCGCGAAACCAGGAGTGGACAACGATGACTCCGTTTTTTATGCCAAAACGGACCAAACCAAACCGCCCATGCAGGCCTCGGAAATCCCGAACCTCCTCAGTACAGTGGGTAAGTGTATCAAAATGATGACACAATAACTTTCCTTCTATCTCCCTGGAGTTTATGCATTTCAATTCTGTCGCTTCAACAGATACAGGCATTTTACATAATCGCCAATGAGCAACTGTTGTTTTGGTATTCTCCTTCTTTGGTATTCTGGTTCTTATATTTTCTTTAGATCTTCTTTCATTTTTTTCTTATATAACCTCTTGTTTGTGTGATTTTGAAGCAGTTATGATTAAAGGAACGAGACGGCGGAAAAAACAGATATCTTGTACTCTTGCATGTGCACAGTGCAATACAGCGGGCACGGTTGTGCGCTAGAAATTGCTTCGAATTGACAGGCTGTTCTCTAAAGCCCACCTACATTAGGGAAATATGCTCTCATTCTTGGATAGAATGCAGTCCTGTGAGAGGAATATTAAAACTCAGCGTGGCTTCAAACGTTGTGGAGGGGTTTAAATCATAGATAAACTCAATCAAGCCGTTTTGTTTCAAATGTATGCAAACTCTGTATTAGCTGTTGTAGAGAAAACAAAATCTTTCCATTTTTTTCCTGATAGGTAATCAAAACGTTCATAAGTTATTCATGAGGAATCATTCTGTCTTATTCTCTGCTTTTCTCAGTATTGTTTTCTGTTCTTTTTCCTCTGTCAAATCGGTCTCTCATGCACTTCTGTTCCTATAGAAACTTCAATCCTAACTTTAGTTTAACTTGCTGCCTTTGTTTCTTTATTGATAGCATGTGGTGCCTGTCTCGCATAATATATTCCTACACTGTCAGGAGTGCAATAAAGAATTTTTTAGTTTTTTATTCATTTAATTTTGAGAGCTCACCAGTGGCAGCCCTTCAGTGAGTAAAATATTGACGTAAAATTAATTACAGTGTAATCTAAAATATGAGCATTTGATTGGACAAAAAATCTGTGGAGTGCACGATGAGTCACCAATATTTGTTCTGTTTTCCTGGAAAGCAGATACACTGCAACAAATGAATTTCCTACTTAGTATTTGTGTATTGTTTGTCAGTTCAAATATCTGTAAGAAATACAATTTGAGGTAAAACGTTTTTAAATTTTATTATTTTATTTAACTTTATTTTATCTATTTATTTATTAGATATTATTTATTTGAATGATCTTGCTTGTTCTATAAACACCATGCAATGTGCTGTGTTTAACCTTTGGGTGTTTTTTTCTTATTTGCTCCTGTAAAGCTGCTTTGGAACGATGCACATTGTGAAAAGCGACATATAAATCAACTTTAATTGAATTGATAGGCAGTTATTTTTGCTTGTTTTAAGCCTAAATACATTTTTTCCCACAAAAAATATCATCTTAGGTCATTTTGCTTTCAAATAATGTATCTTGGTTCGAGAATTTGTGTATATTTGTACTACAAACAAGAAAAAGTCAACAAATCTAAAGGTTGTGTTTAAAACAGCAACGCTAACAACTTTTCAGCAGAATACTGTACATCAACTGTCTAAGAGTAGTAAACTTTTTCCCACAAATGAGTTACTTTTTGAAAGCCAGTTCAATTTATATAAAGAAGATTTTTGTTAAATGTTGCTGTTTAGTTGTTTGCTTTTAGCTACTGTATTCTATACTGCTTTTGTATATGCCGTGTATTCTGTGTTATCTTCTGTTTGGTGTAAATATATATTTATGCAGTCATCCCCTTAAAATGCTGAACAGACACGTGAGAATGGACATGATGCTTCTGTACACAGTTCAAACTGAGCATCACCTATCAGTGCATTGTGTCTTTAACATGCCATGAGGTCATTCAATGAGTAATTGCAGACGCTCCAGAGCTGCCACCACTTTACACATAAGAGCCAAGCCAGCAGTCCTTTTGATGGAGTTGAGTTTCCCCTCGCTCGCATTAGCGTTGGAAGGTCTGTCTGCAGCCATGCTTATAAAAGCCCCTCGATGAAGGCTCATATCTACTCGGGACACTTGATCATGTCCCGTGTGGTAGAAGAGTCGCATAGGGGCATCCCTAATGGCAGAAGCTGAAAAAATAAAACAAGAAACCTAATTTTTACTAAATTTAAATTTACTAAACTTTAATAAAACACGTCTTGGGTGCAACAGACAATCACATCACCTGTTGGAGGAGAAGTACCTCTGCTGTCAGCCTATCATTTGTGCAGATTATCTTTTCTTTGAATATCAAAACCCCCCACTACAACAGTTATCATCTCAGGATCAAGAAAGCCCATTAAACGCTTTGTAAAGGCAAACTTGATTTGATGTGAAATGTTCAGGGTAATTCTGAAGAGTGTTTATCACTTTAATGGTTTTATGTCTGGTCTGTGAAAACAAGATGTTCTTTCTTCAGGCAGGTTCCTTCTTTGTCTACGGTTGAGAGAATATACAGTATTGAATGTTTTGTAACTGACATTAATTGATTTGTAGTTTGTCGTAACAGAGGGCTTGCCCATTCATGGAACAGTGTCATCTTGTGTTGATTGTGCTTTGCCAGGTTTTCATGTCCTTGAGTGTTTTAGTCGTGACCCAACCTGAATGAACTTGATGCTTAGGAATCTATGATGTTGTGGTTTATACTTTAAAAAAATTGTCCATAAAACATTTAAGCACTAGAAAATGCTAAAAGCTTCAGTGAGATAAAGACTGGAGTTCTATTAATGGCATAGAAAAAGCTATTTTATTCAACCGCTGCTCTCCTCCTGAAACCATATCTCCATATTCATGATTTTTTTTGCCATAAATCTTTATTATTAGTCACCCTTTATATTTTGCAAATATCCAACCAAATGAAAGTATTAAAAAGTGATTTAATCATTGTAAAAGTACTTATTTTTCCATTTCCATAAAAAACTAATTCAGACATCTGAGGTTTTGGAAGGAAAGCGACAATTTGGTGGCTACTGTGTTGAAATCACAACCTAAATGTTCTCTTCATTTTTTGGACCAAGCGTCAGGTAACATATTACTCTCTTCAGATAAAAGTATCTTCAAAGCCACTATAAAAAGAAAAGAGACAGTAACATCATCTGAGGTCCTGGAAGATAAAACTATGAAGGTGGATCTTCCTATAGAACAGGTGAAGATCAATCAAAAACGTTTTTTTCAAAACAAGGAGGCAGCACTTAGAATAAACCAATAATTTCTTCTTTTATAGATGGATGTTAAAGAGGTTGAGGAGGAGCAGTCCCTCCACAAAGACACCCAACCAGAAAGTGGTGTTGACAACTCTGTGAAAGACTGCAACCATCCGAATGCAAGATCACCCCCTTCCAGAAGTCAAGAGGTGAAAGAATCTGCTTCCACCCTTATACACGCCAGCATGTGACTGGAATATTTCACCAAAAAATGGTCCCCATTGACTTTCCATAGTATGAATAAAAATGACTATGGTCAAGTCAATGCGGACCATTTTCTGTGAACTATTCCTTTAAGTTCTAACCTAAAAATCCCTGTCAACAGATCTCAGTGTACGCATCTCATATAAATGAATCAGAAGGAGAGTCCCAACTCAACAGTCATGGAGACAGCAGAAACAAGACATTGGCTCAACCACAACCAGCGGTATAGAGCTCTCAACATGTGACTTTGATGTCATCTGATAAATCACAAGTCGTTCGTCCCAATGGATGGGGTCATGAGGAAGGATTTGACACTCTGGTTTATTTGCCTGTGATCCAACCCCAGAAAATTAGTCAATTTAGACACAGCACTTATTGTGGTCCAATAGTCTTCGACTCGCTACGGCGGGAATCTCATAACGTTGATGAACGCGCACAATGGTGGTTTGGAATATTACAATGCCGTGCAATTTCACAGGGCTTGGAAACCGGAAGATATCGAGTCTTATTTAAACAATCAATAACACACAGCATTCCGTTTAATGAAAACTATAATTCCAGACAAAGGCAATTACACCACCGGGTATTGTTTTGGCGGCGTGATTTTTGCTGTAGTCTGCATTTCTGTAATAAAGATATTCTTATCGTAATAATTATTGACTGGGGAGTGCGGTTATTACCTTGTTAAGGACCTCATCAATAGTATAATTCATTTCTTATCACATTTAGTCATGTATGGAGATTGCCAAATCAGAGGGTGCTATAGATCTCGGGAATGGACCGTGTGTAATAGAGAGGTAATTCTCACCAGTCCAACCTTGGTTAATTGGCAGAATCATCAGCACCTCTCAAAACACAATTTGATTTACAAGAGCGGGCCAGGGGGCTGTTTTTATGACTATTCGTGGTCTCGGTACTAAAGACGCGGAAGTGCTAATCTTGCAGGACTTGCATAGAAGGACTGAGTAACGTTAACCATTAACCGTGTTCCCCACCACTCAACAACGTCCAATAAATATTCTCATGTTGAAAGCTTGTATTCCCAGTTGTACACAGCAGTGGCACACTGTTCTTTTCCTGTCCGACTGTGTTTATTATCCAGCATCATAATGTGCGGTTATGACCCTATATTTCACAGGATGCTGACGGTAACGTATATTATGCTGTAGATATTTTCTGATAACGAGTTATTATGAGTCTACCCGTGCATTTCATTCTGAGGTAATGGTTTTAATCTGCCATCTCCTTGTAGATATTTTTTAAAATGTCATCGACGGGGCTTTGTTAGACAATCACAATACAACAGAGCATAACAATATTGATTTTTCTAGAACCTGTTCAGCGATTCCAGGGTTTCTTTATGTAAGTAAGTAAATAAGCAATTCCCATAAAAAGCACAATCATAATGTAAAAGTGCGTATATCCATTAAACCCTCTGATGTGTAAAATCATGTAACATGACAAAGGTTTTTAAAAGCATGATATATTGGAAAGCTTTTTAAAACACTTCCTTCACTAAATATGAGTCATACTTCAAAATAAATATTACCTCATCGCTGAATCGCCAGTGAGTTATATTGCCTCCCGTCAGTGCTGCTGGAGTTGTGCCTTTTTATTGATGAACAGATTCAATTATATGATAGTGTTTTAGTTAAAACACTCTTCTTAACAGAATTTAACACTCAATGTACCCCTGGCCCATAGATAAAAACATCATAGCTGTCATTTAAACATCCAAACTGTTTACAGTGGATTTTATTTAGCATTTGGAAAGAATTGATGTTTGCGAAGGTTCACATTTACATAAACATTCAACTGTTCTGCTAGAGTTTAAAGTAGATTCATTTATATTTTTAAGGGATAGCTCACACAAAAATTTTAATTCTGTCATCATTTACTCTCCCTCTTGTGACTTTCTTTTTTCTGAATAACACAAAAGAAGATATATTGAAATATGTTGGTAACTGAACAGCCTCATATACTTCTATTGCATGGACACAAAATCAATGCAAGTGAATGGGTGTCAGTTACCAGCGTTCTTCAAAATATCTTCTTTTGAGGGATATATTCTTTACTTTTTTTAAAACTATGTAATATTTGGTAACACTTTACTTTAAGGTTGTATTTGTTAATATTATTAAATGCATTAATAACAATTAACATTATTTATTAGTAAATGGTGAAGTTAACATGAGCTAACATTAATAAATGCTGTAGAAGTATTCTTTATTGTTAGTTCATGTTAGCTAATGCAGTAACTAATTGTCAACACATACAACCTTATAGAAAATTGTTGAAATTCATTTTATATATTAGCAAGGCACACATGACACTGACTACATGACAGCAAAACATTCAGTTACAATAATAATGCCTTAGAAAAGTAGTTTTAATGTATTAATTATGCCTTGTAATACACCTTATAATGCATTGTAATGCATTGTTGACATCTGCAAAATGTAAATGTCTCATGAATAATTATAACAAAAATCAATACATTATAACTCTTAACAATTCATTGTTACACTTTGCATTTTTCTATTTGGTTACAATTCTTAACAACAACATTAAATGTATTAAAACACACATTATGAACAATTGTAATGCCTTATACCAAAACATCTTTATAGCTTCTTAATAGCACAACTGTAAAATTAACTAATATTATTTATAGTTATGTACAAATAATGACTTGATGTTGCATGTTTAGACAACTACTATAATACATGGTTTACCATAAACCCATTCTGAAAATCTGAATGCAACAATGGTTTGTTTGGATTTTAACAACTTTGACTGATTCAGCAATCTGTCACATAAGCAGTTTTTCTTAATTAATATCGTTAGATATGCCGATGTGTCTTGGCATGTTTGATCAATGGTCTTCCTCCTCCACAGAGTTTTGTGATAAAAATCAAATGGATATTGATCACATCATCGATCCCCTTTTGCTGTGTCAATACAATATCTGTTCATTTATCTTCTGCTTTGCTCTCTGGCTACAGTTCCTCATCTTAGAGACACAGTTTCAAAGTGAGTTACACACAAGGTCAACCATAATCAACCTCAGACTATAGCACGGGCTGCAGGCAGCTCTTTCGAGCTCTCAGGTCCTCTGCATTCGACCATTCAATTACTGTGTATAAGGAAGTGGAAAGTCATTAATCAGATGGAGATGCACAGGTTTTCTCCAATGGGACACCGAATGGATTAAAAAAAACACAGCTTTTCCATATCGAGCTCCTTTGGCAGAAACAATCTACTGTTGAGACATTTTTAAAAGGAAATTTCACTCAATAAACATGTGTTAATATACAGTATATGTGTATAATATATATAACTAGAAATCTGAATAAGTTTCTTTCTTTATTTGAGCAGTATATAATTCATTTATACCACAATGTCAAAGCTTTCTTTTACTTACACTGGACGTTAATGGTGGATTTTCAAGACAATTCAAGTTTTGTCTTTTCTTCACAGATATTGTCCAGTGACGTTGTTGTTTTGTGCACACGTTGTTTTTGATGGTTTATCATGATATTTTATCCTTTTCGGAGCTACAAAGCATTTGATTCCCAGCCACTTTCATTATTTGAAAGACAGAAAATCTCCCTTTTGAGTTCCATGAAGAAAAACGACTTAGCCCACCGCTCACCCCTCCCTTTCGATCCACTACAGTGTCTGATACTGGACAAAATTTGATCAAATCTTCGTTTCTTTGCTGAAGGAAGAAACGCATTTACGAAATGTGCTCTGTAGAGCAGTTTGTCGGTTTAGGGATGAAAACAATCTTAAGACATAGTTAAATATATTACATTCAGTGGTGTAAAGAGTACTAGAAATCTGTACTTAAGTACAAGTACTTTGACATTGCTGAAATTGCACTCAATTACAAGTAAAAGTACTGTTGTGTAAAAGTAATTGAGGAAAAGTAAAAATATCTCTTCTCAAAAATGACTCGGAGTACTAGTTACTTTTTACTTTTTAGGCGGTGTTATTTCATGAAATAAGAATAATTATTGATAAACAAATTTGAAGATTTACATAGAAAATAGCTACTTTTAACAAAACACATCGCATTTTTTTCAAGTACACAAAACTGCTGTTTGATACGCTCCCTGCCTGCTGCACACGTTCGTCCTCCTCCATGATGAAACTAAATTGACGGCAGATGTCTTGAAACTGTATGACGCAAGCTTTCTATGTGCGATTACAGTGGACGGGGTTTAGTGATGGGACTGATTATTCTCCTTAGATTAGATTAGATTAGATTCAACTTTATTGTCATTACACATATACAAGTACAGTGTAACGAAATGTAGTTTAGGTCTAACCAGAAGTGCAATTAGCAAGTGCAGATATACAGTGTGAATAAATACAGAATACAATATTAGGAAAATACTATACAAATGTTGTATGAAAATATGACAGTCGGTATGTACTATGAACAATATATACAGAAGGCTATATCCTGTGAACATTAATGTACAGGTGGTTATGAACAGATAACAATATAGACAATACAATAGTGCAAGTGACTTGAGTGTGCAATAGTTACAGACATTAGCTATTAAAGTTACAGTGCAGTAGATGAGTTAATGCGGTTATTAAAGGTACAGTGCAGTACATGAGTTAATGCAGTTGTTGAAGTTATAGTGCAATACATGAGTAGATGCAGATAATACAGTTACAGTGTATTAGGTGAGTTAGTGCAGTTATCGAAGTTACAGTGCAGTATATGCGTTAATGCGGTTATTAAGGTTACAGTGCAGTAGATGAGTTAATGCAGTTATTGAAGTTACAGTGCAATAGATGAGTAGATGCAGTTAGTTATGCAATAAATGCAATAGATGAGTTACAGTGCAGTAGATGAGTTAATTCAGTTATGGAAGTAGTTTATTAGTGCAAATGAGCATTCAGTGTAATATTCCTGGTGTGCAAGTGAGCAGTATAGAGTGGAAATGATGCTATGTGTGTTTAAACAGTCCGGTAGAGCAGATAACATGAAGTACTGGTGTGTACAGTTCAGTCATGGATGCAGCCCTGTTATGCAATGTAAACAATGTAGTAGCAGCATTAAAGTTAAAGTTATGAGGGTTAGTGGAATCAGTGGGGAGCAGAGTTCAATAATGAAACATCTCTGGGAAAAAAACTGTTTCCTAGTCTGCTGGTTCTTGTCCGGAGGCACCTGAAGCGCCTACCGGAAGGCAGGAGAGTAAACAGTCTATGAGCGGGGTGAGAGGAGTCCTTGAGAATGCTGCGAGCTCGACGCAGACAGCGTTTCCCCTGGATGTCCTCAATGGAAGGGAGTGTAGTCCCTGTGATGCGCTGGGCTGTTTTCACCACCCGCTGCAGTGCCTTGCGCTCAGCAACAGAACAGTTCCCGTACCAGACTGTGACACAGTTGGTCAGGATGCTCTCTATCGTGCAGCGATAGAAGTTCACCAGGATAGTTGAAGACAGTTGGTTCTTCTTCAGTGTCCTCAGAAAGAAGAGACGCTGGTGAGCCTTCTTGACCAGGCATGAGGTGTTGGTGGTCCAGGACAGGTCCTCCGAAATATGGGTCCCCAGGAACTTAAAACTGGAAACACGTTCAACAGCCATCCCGTTAATGTGGATGGGGTCGTGTGTGCCTCCTTTCGCCTTCCTGAAGTCCACGATGATCTCCTTTGTCTTGGAGGTGTTAAGGAGCAGGTTGTTGTCTGAGCACCATGTGGCCAGGTGCCGTACCTCCTCCCTGTAAGCAGTCTCATCGTTGTTGCTGATGAGACCAATCACTGTTGTATCGTCTGCGAACTTGATGAAGGAGTTAGATCCATTCACAGGCCTGCAGTCGAGTGTGAAAAGGGAGTAGAGGAAGGGGCTCAGTACGCAGCCCTGTGGTACACCAGTGTTGAGGGTGATGGTGGTGGAGCAGATGTGGCCTAACCTAACAAGCTGAGGCCTGTTCGTCAAGAAATCCATAATCCAGTTGCAGGTTGAGTTGTTAATGCCTAGGTTTCCAAGTTTGCTGATTAGCTTGGAAGGGATGACGGTATTGAATGCAGAGCTGAAGTCTACAAACAGCATGCGTGCATAAGTGTCCTTATTATCCAGATGTGTGAGCACGGAGTGCAGCGCCATTGACACTGCATCATCTACGCTCCTATTGCTGCGGTAGGCAAATTGGTATGGGTCCAGTGTGGATGGTAGAGAGTCTTTTAGGTGTGACAAGACCAGCCGCTCGAAGCACTTCATAACAATGGGTGTGAGTGCTACAGGGCGGTAGTCGTTCAGGCATGTCGGGCTGGAATGTTTTGGAATGGGAACAATGGAGGTGGATTTGAAACATGCTGGAACAACTGCTTGGGCGAGGGACAGGTTGAAGATATCCGTGAAGACCCCAGCGAGCTGCTCCGCACATGCCCGGAGTACGCGACCAGGGATGCCATCAGGGCCAGCAGCCTTACGTGCGTTTATCCGGCTTAGTGCAGTGTAAACATCTGTGGAGTTAAGTGTGATGATTGGGTGGTCAGTAAAAGGTGTGAGCCTGGTGGCGGGTTCCTTATTGTCTCTCTCAAAGCGTGCATAAAAGTCATTAAGCTCGTTCAGAAAGGCAGCATCTGTGGCTATGGGGATGGAGTGGTTGGGTTTGTAGTCACTAATGGCCTGGATGCCCTGCCACATGCGTCGAGGGTCAGAGTTGGTAAAATGCTCCTCTAGCTTCAACTTGTAGCAGTGCTTGGCCTTTCTGATGCCCCTCTTCAGATTTGCCCTGGAAGTATTATAGGCCTGTGCATCACCTGATCTGAAGGCGGTGTTGCGTGCTTTCAACAGGAAGCGCACTTCCTTGTTCATCCATGGCTTCTGATTAGGGTATATGGTGATCTACTTCTGAGTTGTGACACTATCAATGGTGGTATTGATGTAGTCCAATACAGAAGAGGTGTAGCTGTCTATGTCCGTGTGAGAGCCACTGGTTGCCTGAGAAGCAAACATACTCCAGTCTGTGCGTAGAAACCTTTCCTGGAGTGTGAAGTCTGCCCCCGCAGGCCACACCTTGATGGTCTTCACTGATGGCTTCACACGATTAATGAGAGGTGAGTACTTGGGGGTGAGGAACAAAGAAAGGTGATCAGATTGACCCAGGTGGGGGAGGGGTGTCGCGGCGTAAGCTTCAGCCCATCAAATGAAAATTAAAAATATAAAGTAGCGATGAAAATGTGAGGACAAATAGCGCAGTAAAAGTACCTATACAGCACTAAATATGTACTCAAGTAAAAGTAAAAGTACACTGTTTTGAAACTATTTCTGAAAAAAACAACTCAATTACTGTAATTTGAGTATTTGTAATTCGTTACTTTCCACCACTGATTTCGTTGCATTTTTGTAAATGGATCCTCTTTAATATCACACATTGCACCTTTAACTTTAATAACTTCAGCACACAAAATGACAAAAAAATCATTTTGTAAATATTGTAAAATTAGGGTGACCACACCTTCCCTTTTTCCAGGACACGTCCGTGCCAGGATTTCGGGTGTATCCTCCGGAGGTTGCATTTGTTAAATGTAAAAATTTAAATGTTAAATGTAAATTTGTAAAATGTTCTTAAGACGTATAATCATTGCAATTTCATTCTTACCTTGAAACGTAATGGTTGCTTTTCTGAAACCCCCCTGTAAATTTAAACCACAAGGACTTATGCTGTGGACAAATGCGACCTCCGATGGACACTCCCTGAAATCCTGGCCTGGACGTGTCTGGGAAAAATTCTACATATGGTAACCCTAGTAAAATACACACCACCCTTCACAGTCTACACTGAGAGGAGTTGTCTTTATTTCCCTAAAATGCGATAAAAACAAAAGATACACACAACAATTTGTTGAACATCCTAAATGAACTATTTTCAAATAGACTATCACTTAAATAGTGTTATATGGAAGAGTAAAAGGGATCATTTCTTTACTTCAAAAGTCACATTAGCTTGACTTTAATATATCATTTTAAGGCGTAACTCGACAGCTTCACTAAATGAGGAACGTACTGCATTGAAACGTAATTACATTAGATCAAAGGATGAGATTCTGATTTATGTTTCAAGGAGACCAAGGGGGATGAAATGACCTCAAAACAGTGTGGAATACGGTCACGCACTTCTACGTTTTTAAAGGTTACTTTCCTAAATGCTTGATAAGACCGTGGCTCAAATTCCTGGGATGCAAGTGTACATGATAGAATTTTAAAGAAACCATTGGACCAGCGTTTTCCAGCTCTCACCAGAGCCTTGATCACTAAGTATTTTCTTAGACATCACTCATTTTACTGACGCTATTAAAGTTAAGCAGGACACTAAACTTAAATCTTGGACATGTTCCTATTAAATGCACCTGTTCATTGAAACAAGTTTATTTGCAATTTAGAAATTGACCTTGTGTTCTTTCGTTCTAAAGAAAATACATATTCACAAAGAAAAAGTGTTTTGCAAGACTGAAGGATTAACGCTTGCGTATTGATCTGCATATGCTATTGGTCCTTTTCAATACAGTTTATTTCATGTCAATGACATGGTAATATGTTTGCATGCTGCATTTCTATTGGTCTTCTGTCTAAAATCAATTTGCATACTTAATTGTGATTTGTGTTATCCTCCCTGCCAATATTTAACCCATTACAGCTGCTCTTACCTTGCACACTGACTGTGTTGATTCCTGAAATCAAAATGTATGTGGGTCTCATTAAAATGGCAAGGCAGCTCTGACTGTTTATTCTTTTGCCTAGCAAGCATTTGTGTTTCCTTAAGGAAATGCAAATCTTGTTAATTTTCTGTGATTAAGTGAGTAACATTGCACAAAACCCATTTACAAACTCAGCCTTGTTTGTTTTTCTTAAAATCTGGTTCATGGACATGTGTTCCGTGCACCAGGGAACTGTTGGAAGCAATGCAACTGTAACAGTCTCTAAAGCCCAGTGTTATAGCGAGGCTGTTAGTTTGTCTCATTCACTTTGTCCATGGCAAACCTATATAGGCTGCAGCGATGGATTTAATTGATGCAGCCGCGGCCTCCTGGGTAGATATAACAACATTATTTTCATTCATCTGATGGACACCAAACACCATCTCAGCATGCCACTTCCTCTTTCTATGTAAATTTAGTCCTAAAAACAAATTACAATTTTTTTTCTTTTTTTAATGGCTTTATCCATTGTGTGATAACTGTGAGATATAAAGTCATTCATGTGTTTTTATAGGGAGTTTGAGACTACGGTAGTGTTAAAACAGTACGGAGACTCTTTGTGCTCTGTATTACACGCTGACAATAGAAAGTCCTCCTGTTATGTCGATTTTGAGTCTATTTTCAAGTCAAATCCTTACAGATTATGTAAAATGTCTTTAGTGTTAGATTTCTTAAAGATTTAAGATGACTTACAATTGTGTTTTACCTTCAAGCTAAACTAAAATCAAAAGTATTTTAACCTCAAGGGGACGACTTGCCTGTTTAATATCAAAATGTTTAATGTATACCAGACCTTAAAATGCATGGAAGGCATCCAGTGTCCAGTGAAACAGAAGACTCCTGGCAGATGTGAAAGAACATCATGTTTTCCTGTAGATTTTGAATGGGGCCAGGGCACACACTGAGCACTTTTTGTGTAGTTGTATATTATACAATGTGTGTCAAGACTAAAGCTACTTCTGTACTGTATATGTAAAATTGAACAGTTGTTCAGCCAGATTTAGTGTTTTTAAAAGCAACCTGTCTGTGTGTGTGTGAGTGTGTGTGTGTGTGTGTGTGTGTGTGTGTGTGTGTGCGTGTGCGTGTGCGTGTGCGTGTGTGTATTCTGAGAGATTCTGACTCAAGAGTATGCAGACATCTGTGTTGCATTTCAATTCTTATTTCTTATCCTTGTATTAACTATTACTTTACTTTACGTAGGAAGTTAGGATGTGATCTAAAGTGTTGATGATGAAAGGCTTTGTGAAGTATACAGTTGCTTGGTAATAACACATTAGTTTTTATTGCCAGTTTGCTCTACACACATCAAGCTTTGAAGCATCTTAAAATCAAAGCCAAACTTCTCCAGTAAGTCCATTGTAACTGCAGTTCCAAACTTTGCTTTAGGCACAATCCAAAACCTTAAGAATTATTTATCACACAACACAGTAGAACACAGACTAGTTCATCTCTTCAGTCTTGCTCTAACTAACCTCTTACTTATTTCCCTCGTTGACAGACTCTTCTATCATTTAATTTAATTTTATTTTTTTTAGTTATTTTCTGAAGTAGGCCTTTATTTTATTACATGCGCTTTGATAGCAGGCATCCCTGTTGCTGTGACACTGATGTTGACGTTTGTCTTATGGTTGATAGAATTAATGAACGGTCATCTAGAACATCTCTGGGGCCTGAAGACACTCGATTCTTTCATCTATCGAGATGAAACAAGGTTTTAAACCGAATAAAAATGTCTTTATTTTGACCAGCTTGCTGTGGAGACGTTGCCTTTTATGCCTGAAATGTATTGAATAATTATGCATCGCTATGAATATTGCATCATGGCCTCACACCCGGCCCGGAGTAAGTTGCCTAATTGTGGGAATTAATAATTAAGAAGCAAAGGTCTTTAGTGGGAACTTTTGATAAATTATTTCAAGCACTTAGTTTTTAATCGCATTAACTTTTTCTGAGGTTGGAAGGTTATGACTGTAAAACCAACATGTCTACGGTATATCGAGTGGTTCTCATCCCTGGAAATGTCTAATGTGTTTATGAAAGTCAGTGGAAAAATCTTCAGCACTGAACATTGCATAGTTGCCAGAATATTACAGTATTTTTTAAATGTTCTTTTATAGTGTAGATAATGCAAAATAATTGTCATTCGTCTCTGCTCTCGCCTACATAATTGTGTCTCCACTGTAAGCTATGTAAATGTGGCACTTTTAGAAGGACAGTGCTTATCCTTGAACAGAATGCTTTTATTAAATACACTTTGATGAAGTGTTGGAATAGCTATATATGTTAATGGCACAGAAGAGGAGGTTTAACTTCCTTTGTTCATTTGTCAAACAGCGGTATAGGTAACTAACACGGTGATTGATAAAACTTACTGACACATCATTGTTAGTGGCCGGTGACATCATTCAAGCTCTAGATCGTGGCTTGAAGCCTTGCAGTGGCATTGCAAGGACAACACATGCTATGTTCTATGTCACATAGACTGCCCTCTGCTCAAAGATAAATTGATGCTGTGCGTGATGTCATAATGCAATTATTTGATTTAACATGAAAAATGTATGACCCTTTAAGTGGTTCGGTGGTTTTGGTATTTTAAACATTAGCTGTACTTAATTTACCCGTATGATACACTCATTCAATCAATACTGTGAAGCAAAGTTCACCTGCAGAGATGAATTTGCTATGCTTCTTAACATATGGTTTGGTAGAGCCAATATCACTGTTATGTATATAGGATATCGGTGATCAACTAAATGGAGACTATTACTTGTTTAGCAACAGTATTTACGCTTTTCAGTGGAACCAATTGACCAATTTCTTTCTAAAATGTGCCCTGTCTGTGAATTCTAGACTTAAGTCTAAAAATCTAGTCATGAGATTAGAAGCATCAAAGCAGTCATACAGTAGCCATATAATGACAAAATATGGTCGTCACTGTAAGATTTTATGATAGATTTCGAGATACAGCATTCAAATGTTCTCGTACAATTCTGACATTATGATATTAAACACTAAATTAAACGATTTCATTGACACCACACTGTAATTTTGCATTGAAAAACAGAAAGTTTCCTTCCAAAAAATTGAATATCTTTCGACAGAATGTTCTTTATATTTTGTAGAATACTTTTATATAGACAGTAAATCACAAAACATTACTTTACCTTGGTTTTCATATAGGGTCACATCTGAAAAGTAGTTGTCTGTGTATGTTACATCACCTTGACATGTACAGTATGTTATTACTAAAAAAGATTCTTACTGATATTATGCAGTACCCACAACTTTTTGATACCTGACATTGTTGTGCATATTCTAACTGCAAAAAGAACTCATTTATTTTTCCTTTGCCTTAGTTTTATGACGAATGGCAGATGGTATGGGATCATGTCACACCCTCTGGGATATATCTGCCACAAATTAGCAGCAGTTCACGCAACCTGTCTCAGAGCATTGTGTAGCTGTCAGCTTTACTGCTTTCCTTTCACTTAATTAAATGCCTAACCAAAAGTAAGCAGTAAAGGAGTCTTTGAAACTCGTAATGCAGACATTTTTAAATCACGCAACTCTTTAAATTGATCACAGCTTATTTACAAAATCTCCCTGTTCCTTCCGCTGAGAAACTGTACTTTCTTGATCGAAATGCCATGAATCTTTTTTGGCCCGAAACTGTTGGAAACTTAAAGGGCCTCTTTCTCTTCAAACCCTTTTTAGTGTTGACATCATACAGAACCACTAGTAAGACTGTTTTTTTTCAAGTCTGCCATCCGGTTATTCCTTGTTAATAACTGGAATGAGGGATGAAAGCCCTCGGTGTGCGATAAGATACCAAGTGGAGAGATGTTGCTGGAGCTGATGCACTGATTAGATGAGGAAATATTCTAAAAATAAAAGGGAATTGATGGGTCTGTGGTGATGTCATTCTTAGCTTTTACCGGTTCACTGTGTTTTATCCAAACAGACATCTGAGAATTTATATTTTAAGATAAATTATAAAAGAATGTATTTTATTGATACTGCCATAAATCTGTTAGTTGTAATAAGACATATCATTATTACCAGTAATGATTGATTTTTTTTATTGAAACACAGTTGAATGGAGTGAAATGATGGAAATGATATATGGAAATATAGATTTATAGAAATGTTGCAAAGAGGATTCAAACTGGCATGATTTGCATGTATATCATGGCAATGTGATGCAATAGACCACATTCCAACAGTAATAATACATTCAAAGAGATTATATTGAGGCCTCATTCTTTATTTTTAGTTTTCCTTGTTCAAATCTACTTTATTATCACCCACATTATTTTTACATTATTTACATAACACAGCAGAGGGAGCTAGTGTCTCTCTCTCTCTCTCTCTTGGATGTGTACAAACGTGTATACTCAGGAGGATGGATGCGACTGATCCCAGGGCAGATGGCCATGATGCTCTTCTATGCACACGGCTCACATATTACCACTCTGCCTGTGTGTCAAAACTGATGAGGCAGCACTGGACCTGAGTGTTGTGCTATTTACATCTCAGCCTTACTGCTTAGCTGCATGACTGGCCTCGCAGGTTCTCATATTAGTGTCAGAGTGTGAATGCTAAACACAAGCTTGTGTAAAACTACAGTGCAAACCTGTAAGGTATCAGGTCGACTGATAATGCATGTTCCTCATTTTGGTTAAGTGTATGTGTTTATTTATTTGCACAGGTTATTAGGTGTTTGTAAGCACTAATGTTAAAGTGACCGTTCACCCAAAATGGGATTTTGTCATAATTTATTCACCCTCATGTCATTCAAAATTTGTAAAAGACTTTCTTCTGTGGAACAAAAAGAAGATATTTTGAGAGAGGTCTCATTGGATGTGTGTCCATGAAGTCAAAGGGGGCCGGTGTTGTTGTGGCACCAAAAATCTTCTGATTTCAGTCTTCTGCAGAAGAACCTTTTTGGTTAACCTAGACCTTTAACGGTATGATGAATAGAGATAAGAAACCTGTTGCAGTGGATAACATATTTCAAGTATCCTCATAACATCTCTATTGCACACACCAAGTCCACATTTTGGTTGCCTAATGATGCATCCATTTCGGCCTCAGCATGGGCTGTGTAGAAGGGTGCATCGAGTCCATATTTTGCATTGAGTCCATATTTTGGTAACCAAATGATGCATCTACTTTCTGCTTACAGCGTGGGCTGTGTAGAAAGGTGCATCGAGGGTGCCTTGTGGTCCCATAGGGGGTGATCATGAAAATCCTTTTGAAACATAAAAGGACAAAATTGGACATCCTGTGGTTTCTGTTAGTCGCCAATATGCCCACTTTGGACATTACAGCAATGCAATGTCCAAATTGAATTTATTTCAATTTGGATTTATAAGTCTTGAAGTCGAATTCTAAATCTTGAGGATATACTCCACCCAAACAAATTCTGTCATCATTTAATTACCTTCAAGATGCTCCAAACATGTTTTTCTTTGTTCTGGTGAACAAAAAGAAAGATATTTGGAAATACGTTAGCAACTGATATTTCTGGAACAACATCTATCTATTTATTATCCTTTTTATCATCAATAAGATATTTTGAAGAATTTAAGAAGGCACAGTACTGGGGCACCTTTCACTACCATTTACATTTTTCCTAGTATGATAGTCAATGGTGTCCCAGAAATCTCAGTTGCTTTCAATCTTCCAAATATCTTTCTTTGAGTTCAACAAAACAAAGCAGTTCATAAAGGTTTGGAAGAACTTGGGGTGGACTAATTCATGAAAGAATGTTCATTCTTGGGTGGAGTATCCCTTTAAAGGTTAAGCTGGCAGAAACCAGCAATGATGTTCAATTACTGTTTTCAAGCAGGACCAGCCTCAGCGCTGTCTAGGTCTTACGCATCCCACAGGGCTGAGTTTCTTTTAGAAAGCAATGTGCTGTAACAATATTGATCTTAGATCGTGAATACAACTGTTCCGACCCTGGTCTGTAATTACATTACAACTGAAGTTCTGGCATTCTGCTATCTCCGTGTCTGCTGTATATCCTGCAGTCCCTCTGAATATCCTGCTTAACTCAAATCTTTTTAGCATATAATGATGACCTGTGTTATAAAAGATTTATGCCATTTCATTGCAGTACTATAACGTTTTATGAAGGCCATCATTTACCTGACACATATGCTGCCCTGTTTCAGAGATCAGGCAGATTCAAGCCATCACAGTCAAATAAATCTGATTGGACAGCAGTGATGTCTGCTAGTCAATAAATGCTGTATCTACTCGTGCATATGTAAATCTACTGAGAAATATTAAGCTCAGTACATTGTGATATCACAATGTTTGAAACCTAATCTTGACAAGAAGGACATTGTCTTTTATCTGTTCCAATCACATTTAATGAATGTACTGCCCCAAGGGTTGAACACTGTATCTGATGTAAGACAGCACAATGTTTGCTCTCAGGTTCACCGATGTCGGGAGACATCAAAGTCTTTTATGGCTATGGAGCTTAATTTCTGTCGGTGTAATAAGGAGAGTTCGGATGTGCTCCTGGGTCACTCCAAAGACGGGCTAATGATGGAATAAGTCTGAATCAAAGATGTATTTTTGTCACAGCCATACAGTACACAGTCACCTGCTATTTTATGAAGAGGTGTATTATCATCAGATGAAATGCTTTCTTTCTTTGAAATGCTGTTTGGGGTGAATAGGGGGAAGGGATTTTTTTACCCCATTTGCATTTAGCTGCTTATTCTGCATTGGCCAACTGAAGTTTTTCATCATTATCAAAATGTACTTGATGCTATGAATGGGATCGCATTGTGAATAATATGCAAGAAATAGCAGTCTCCTAATTGATGTCTTTTTATGCAAGACAAAATAAAAATGTGAAAGAGGTGCAGTTTACATTATCTTTACATACAAATACAGAGGGAAAGGTTAAAGGGCTTTTCACACTATGACTTTAATAATAACTGCTCACACTAAAAAATGTGTTGTTCAAAAAATGGACAAACCTAACTGTTGGGTTAAATTAACGCAGCAAATGTTTTATTTTTGACCCAAGAATTGATTAAAACAACCCAGCATGGGTTAATTTATAACCCAATGGTTGGGTTTGTACTATTTTTGACAGAATGCGGGGTTGAAAACAACCCAACATTTATTAGAGTAAACGTCCCTCAAATCTTTATTTTCCATGTCCTCTTATTTCAAATTGTATTACGCACAACTTATAGATTTATGTTAAAAGAGCAGGGACATAGAGCCCTGCTATGTTTAGATGTAAATGCGTAGCAAGTGATATAGCCTAAAGGCTCTCTGTAAAATCATTTTGATGGAAACCAAAGTTTGTTCATCCTTGTTAAAAGATACAAGTATTGCAGGTCACATTGCAACACATTTGGAATGCTTATGCATCAAGGCCCTTAAGGGTCCCCCTAATCATAGAGTCCAGAATGACAGATCAGGTTTTATGGCTGATTTAGTTGCCCAAAGGCTACTTTCTACAAAAACACATTGGGAAATCCAGCTGTAACTGGTTCATAATATCTTTATTTGAATGACCTAACTGGGTAATTCTTGGTTGTGGGGCAGATAACAGAGAGGACCCCGCTGATGTCCTTTTGCCCAGAGAGAGAAATCAGACTCATTTGCTTGAGGCTCAGAGGTGGCACTCATTATACCTGAGCTCTCTATGTTTAATTGGCCTCATTAAAGGATTAACTTCACAAATGTACCTTTCCCCTCAAGGGCACAATGCTAAGTGCTATATCATTGGGCTTCCTGGAGTTACTCCATTAAAATAACCCTGGCGACATTTAACCCCTTCAGGACTCTCCATGGTGTCTGTGTAGACTGTGGAAAAATGAATCTAGAGTTGTTTCAAATTTATTCTTTTGCGCTGAGGGTGGCTGAAACCAAAGGCTGTTATCATCCTTAAAAATCTCACTCCATACATGCGATCATTGACTCATCAGATTCTGCCCGATCCCTATGACAGCCTCATAAAAGTGGAGACAAAGTGGCAATTGAAGTAGTTAACTTGTTAGACAACTATAAAGCCCTGTTATTGGTTGTCTTCCACTCTGAAAGCGCTGCCTTGCAGCAGGGACTTAAAAACGGAGCGGAGAAGTGAACAAATTGGACCCATCATTTTTCATGCAAGCGGTGACATCCCAGTCAGCCAATTTCACTCCAATAGCCTCTCTCAGGGATCATTGATATCTGCATTAGAGACCTTTGTTAGAGGTCTCATCTAAATGCATTGAAAAATGCCTCGCTCTCCTGTGTACTTCCAGGCCGAGAAGGCGAGGGGGGTCTAGCCGTGTGTACTCACAGAGATTTGCCGACTTGGCTCTGTCTACATTAAGGTTTGTTTGCTGCCAGGCGATGCAGTGTCCCTGAACTCTGGAGAAAAACAACGAAATAAAACAACAACGGCGGAAGCAAATGGCAGAGATTCTGGAGGGGCATTTACACGGGAGTTCTTATTGGAACATATGACAAGTCCTCCATCATGTCTAAGGAACCGGTCCATCAATCTCAGTTTGACTTGAATGTTCACTACTTTGTTGACAGAAAAAACTGTGAAAGTAAATCTCCAGCTCTTCGCAATAAAGTCTAGCAAACTAGGCAATTGGATGGGGAACACGATACGCCCTTCAGCTAACATTTCGGGTCTTCAGAGAGATATTTTGAACGTTTTGAGTTGGTCTTCTATTCCGTACCGCAACAACCCAACACGTGGGACAAGGCATAATCCAGAGAAGTTCTCTGTTATTGTTATTACATGTTCAGAGACACAAAAATAGGAGAAATCGCTCTTGATTTTTAAAGATTTTCTGTAAAGCTTAAATGATATTGGATTTGATTTAAGTGAACCATTCTCTTGTGTTAATCTTCAATCAGTTGCTTGCAATTCTCATCTCTGCAATTGATGTAGGTCTCGCTCGTGTGCTAGATCTGTGTCATGGCAAATTGTTGTCCTCAATGTAACAGACAGTGCTTCAATTTCGACATGAATCAAAGGTCTCCCATGTTAAAAACATCTTGGCATACACTTGGCTTGACCCCAGATGCTCTCAGCACCAATATTTGTCCACCCATTTATCCACAAATCATTGGTACAACTTTGTTTCCACATGCACGTTTCATATTGCGTTTTATATAATCTCAATGCTTGGTTTTATTTTCTGTTGACTCTAAACCCTTTGATACATCTCTTTTCACCACCTTTGCTGGATGCCAACTGCCAAACCCAGCTGACCCACACGATTCTATAACTTTAATATGACACCAAACTCCAGAATCAGAATCAGAATGAAAAATCAGCCCAAGGGGGTCATTGGCAGAAAGAAATAGGGTTTCACACCAGGTCAACCAAAGCACACAACGCTCCATACCAAAGTACGAGCGACGCTTTCGTCTATTTTCAACCCATCGTTATTCCTCATAAATTCCAAACTAGCCTCTGACAGCATGACTGATGAGCCTGCCATTGTGAATGTCAAGAGAAACGGTCTCTCAACCCAACACCTCGCCATTTCTCATTGTGTATGAGACTTAAGGTTTACAGAGGAATACAGCCGTTTTGATGAGCATTACTCGCTGGGAACCAAGGGCACACTGATCTACTGTCAGATGATAAAAGCCCCATGGTAGAATTGTTTTACTCCTGTTATTATTCTCATCTGCAAACATTCATGACTTTCACCAATAAGGTCCTTCTATTTCATGCATGTGTATACGTCAAATAGAAAGTTTTGAATGGTGATCCGGTTGATTACTTTAATGTGTTTAATATTTCATTTTATACTATATTAAAAATATATAAGGTTCAATATTTGCATTATGTATTAAAAGCACGGAATTCCATGGTTGATCGCAGTCAAAGCTACAATGAGTCCTGTAAATACAATTGTGATATAACCACCTTTTGAAACAAAGCATAGAGAGTAAGATCTTTTAAGTGCAAGTCTTACCCTGTTTTTACAGTTACAAGCACAGTTTCTTGCAAATACATCTTTTCTTGCTACAATTTGGGTACCAGATCAAAAGGAATTTGTTAAGGGGATTCGAATTCATCAGGGGCAAATGCAAAACATATTCCCCTGTATCTCGCACCACAGAGGCTCCCAGTAGGTTCCCAGTAGATAATGAGGGCTGAGGCAGGTTTTAGTAACAGCTATTAGCCCACCGGTTGCATATTTATGGAAGCTTTATGAAGCATTTAAGACTCAATTCCACTAGAGCGTTATGCACAGAGACTTGACAGCCTTCCTGCGAGACTACTTTTAGACTCTGTGGCTGGATTGCAGTCTGCACTGATCTTTTTTTTGTTTTTCCTGTGCACTCAGAGTGTTAGGCATTAACTTCTGGGCCATGTACACCACGCATACACGGATATCAGGCTAGTTGCGCTTGTTTGCTCCACGCTGAGGGAGGAACGAGAAACTCAGATCCAGGCTCTATTGTAAATGTCACTCGTGATGAGGTCAGAAGGCCTGGCATCGCTCTCACCATTACGCCATGCTGCTTCCTGCAGTGGTGCACGCTACATGGAGAATTCCCACTGTTTAGAGACTTTGTCTATATTTATATTTTGGGTATATCTGATTTTGTCCTCTAACAGCATCACGACCTTAGTACTGTTTGACATGCAGAACTTAAAATGGGTTTCTGAAATCGGATTTATGTTGCTCATGTGTATCGTGACCCATTTTCAGTTTGAGACCGTGTGAGGGTGCCATGTGCATGATTTTTTTAATAAGCAATGCAAATGCGCTGTTTGGTAAGTCAACGTGCATTGAGCATGCAGTAAATACAGCCATCAAGTATTGCAAAAAGTACCAGTTGTTCAAAACTTATCTATCTCAATACTTATTTATTGTTTTTTAATAAAAGGAAAATCAGAAGAAGGAGTCTTAATTTAGTGCTATATTGAGCACTGACAGCATGGTACACTATTTTTGTGAGAGAGATTGCAATTTGTCTATATTGCAAAAAAGACAGTTCTTAAGCTGTGTTTTTGCCTTGTTTTCTTAAAAATACTGTATATAAACAATCTTTTAACCACATATATCCTTAAAAGCGAAATTGCTTAAAAAAATGTTTTACATTTATTCTCGTAAATTATGTGAAATCAATATTAAACACTTGATTTTCTAATAAAATTGCATAGCTTTTCTAATAAATTGCATAATCCACCGTTGCATTTTGCAAATGCTCAAAACATAATGGTTTTATCTAATTCTGAGTTTTATTGCCGTTCAGTTCAGCTCAATCATAAAGGGTCTTTAGTAAAATTTAAATGATTATCTGACCGTGAGACATGCCATGTCTGCTTTGTTTGTGTGTGTGTGTGTGTGTGTTTGTCAGCACTCCATGTGAAGACATTGTTTGTGTTTAGCACAAGAATGGAGCCCTAATGCAATTGACAACCCGCTGTTCCTGACATTAATAAAGATGGAACATGTACAGGAAATTAAACTCTCACTTTCCCATTGTAATGAGATGGTATCCATCACCCAACTGTTTACCTCACAATCAGATAAAATGATCAAATTGGAGCTTGGTCAGCCCACACACAATGCCAGCGTCCCAATCCAATAACATTACTCTTTAAAATGGATGAGGAACAGAATTTGATTTATATAGAGACTTGAGCTGATCCATCACAGTTTTTAACAGGGATTGAGATTTTACATGTAATAGTTTTAGTGAACTTCTCAATGATTGTAACACACCAATAAGCCAATAACACTGGCTTATCAAGTAGATGGATTCATGTGAATTCAAGGCATAAAGGGATCATTTTGATTACATCAGGTGACCATTTTTGATTTCTTGGTGAGTATTCGGGAGTTGCTTAAATAACAATAATGCTCATATGGCCACAAGAGGGGGTTGGCTGCACAGTTGACTTCAAAGCCTGACATCATCAAGTAGCCTAACAGGTTATCGGTCATTTTATATAATATTCTGATCATTCACTTCCAAATTATGTCTCTCTCAGACCAGAGATATTAAAAAGTCATATTATAGGCTGTAAGAGAATTTTATAGCATCGAACGATATTAGAAGGGGACCGATCAAATGTTCTCTTTATGCGACCAGATTCAGCACTTTAGCTCTCTGTTGCCTTGTTAAATAAATGACCAGACAGACTCATCAGAATGTAGCTGAAAGCAAGTTAGTGGAGAATAACTCAAGACAGATTCAAGCAAATCCATCTGGATCCCTATGTTTCAACTCTATTGTAACAGATGGGAAAATGTTAATTATGTTTTATATAACAGCAAGAATGTCCTCAAATCTTACATAGGCTGTATTCTCAGAGGGAATATCAGAAGAGCTTTGACCTCATATTTCCCTCTAGTTCAGTGGTTTCTTGAGAGAACATTAAACACAGAACATCCGTGAACTCTTTAGGCTGTCTGGATAGACTGTCCATTCATGTTTTGGCTACTCTGAACACTCCTTATGATTTTCCACATAATGAACACAAGGGCAGGAGCTTTGAAGCCGATTTGAATTGAGAGACAATAGAAATAGTCTGATGGATAAAGATTTATGAGTTATTACAATACAATTTCACTTTATTTATATTTGGCTAGTAGCATAACATTTCATTATGTTTGCATAAAAATAAGCGTTAAAGGGAGGATGCATGAACATTTCCTAACTGTACAATTTTATTTTATTATAAGACATGTAATAACATATGTATTTTGTTTATTTTTGATATATTGTAAAATATTGTTTATATATATATATGTATATATATATATATATATATATATATATATATTATTGTTTATTGATGTTATTATGTATTTTTGTTATTTAAAATTCTTTTTTATTTTTTACCTTATTGTGTGAATATATAAATAAAGAATGTATACTTACCAACTTACAAAGGAGACAATCAAGAAGGCCATGCTTATAATGAAATTATGCTTTAATAAATATATTTTGCATCATTTCCAATTAAGTTGTAAACTTGGACATATAATAATATTTATTTTTCGTCAAAAAATAATAATTTTTAAAGGGGTCGTATGACACGGCCAAAACGAATATGTAATGCAATGTGTATACACGATTTAAGGTTAAAAAACAATGTATTTTCCACGTACCATGCATGTTTGTATCTCCTCTTGGCCCCGCCTCTCTGAAACGTGTTATTTATTACAAAAATCATCGCTCATCGCTCAGTAGCGAGGTGTGCTATGATTGGTTAGTTAACCACCTTACTTGCGTATACATTTGGGCCATCTTAGTTAAATCATACCACGAACTGACGTAGATTTAGGGGTTGTGGTTACACAAGGCGTTTCAGGCAGGTCTGGGTGAGCATTCGCTTTTAGATAGAATGCATCTTTTGTTCCAACACTTAAATTTTTGCTATTTTACATATCTAATACATGCATTGGCAACTTATTACACAGCAAAAACACAGGAAAACACGTATTCGCGCCATATGACCCCTTTAAGTCTTGCAGTCAGTGTGACAAATGGGTTATAAAAGAATAAAAAAGAATGCTGTTTAAAACTTTTTCCAAAAGCATTTTATTTCAACCCATTCATCAAACTCCAGCTCTTATTCTGAGATGCCAGTAGTAAGAAACTTGAAATGTCTTCACAGCATGGAACAGCTTGTTCATGTAAAGAATGTGCAGTTTATGCCAGTCTATGACCACTAAAACTTTGCATCTTCTCCCTTGAAAGTATCATCGATACCACTTCAGAAGTTTGAGCGTGAACTTGGGTGACTTCCAAACCCTTCAGCAGATGGTTCAAAATTTGCTTTCAGATCTATTTCAAAAACATCACCCTGTCAACCATCTCACTAACAGCTTCCCTATCTTACATAGCCACAATACGTTTGTCCACAGGTCAGTGGTCCAAAAGCTGTCATTGCATCAGCCAATCACCTGCAAGAAAGATTACTGGTGCAGACCACTGTAATGGGTGACATGGATCAGTATGGTGATTATTAGGCCTTGAAGCCTGCAAGGTATGGTTTGTCGCTCTTTCTGAAATGATCACCCTATTCCAGTCTAGCCTGAGTGCACACTGCTTTGATAAGCTTAGTCTGTTGGAGAATTTAGTATTAGTAGCTTTTTTCATAATATCCCACTGCCGAGAGACAGGTGTCTGGTTTCCATCTTCTTCTCGCACTCACTCAACGAGATGCAGATTGCCGGTAAAGATCACAGTCGGATTGAAATGATAGTGGTTTTGAAAATGCCTGTATGAGCTTTAGAGATACATTTAAAGCAAAATGGATACAACAGAGAAAAGTGATTGCTGTAATGATAGTGCCATACCCCGGCATTTTACATAACTGGAAACTTGGAAGTGGGCCTGATTTGAAAGGCGGGAAGAAAGGCATTCTATTGGCTGAGCACATGTGAAGTCCTGGACAGTTTGTGAAAATGTTTCGCTCTGAAAATCACTCGTTGTGTTCTTTAGGTAATCGTGTTCGCCATAAGAGTCAGCCATCGAATAATAACATTTGGCATTGATTTGAAACACTTACACTGGGAGGTTTTAATTGCTGTTTTCACAACAAACTCACGTTCCTCTTGAATGGCAATGGCTACTTATGCAATTTCAAGACAGCTAAAATGAACATATATGAAGAAGGTGTTCCATTATGGCAAGCCATGATTAAATATAAATGCTCTGATTCATTTTTATTGCATCTCGTACAATGCCGGGTGACCCATAATTCTCATTGACTTGAATGTTACCCTTTGATGTATTTTCTGAGGCTAGACAGAAGGTTATAGCCGTTCCTCATTGTGCGTGCATGCAAGTGTATTTATGAGCTGAAATTTACACAAATAACACATTTCTTTAGGAAGTAGTCATATAGTTCCTCTAATGAGAGTGGCTCGAAGAAATTTGTCTTGTAAAAATGGCATGCTTTTAACAATGGAGCAAAATTGTGGATGTCAGAAAATAAGGGCAAAATGCTAATTGTGGGTCTTCATAAGTGAAATCGTGTCATCAGTCTAAAAACATCAAAGACCTCATATATCTTTGTAAATAAACGTCAAATTTATCATAAAACACTCAGATCAGAAGGTTGTGCTTTCAGTGAACCCTATATGTCGATAAGGGAGAATTCTTTGTTTGATGCAGACCACGAAATCGAATAACAAGCTAATGTAAAGTTGTAAAGAAAGACCACGATTTAACACAGCCGTGTTTCCGAGGCTCCTTTAAGACCTTCAGGTCAGCTGATATTTAATTGGATGCTTAAAATATTCACAGGGATACCGCATAGATAAATGAACTACTAGGCACAGTGTAAAATCTACGACAGGTCAGGTGTCATCTAATGCCATGGAATAATTTACTACGCGATCTTAATGCAATGCTAATGCCAATTAATACATTAAGCACATTACAGAATCATACTGCAATTTACAGTTACAAATTGTGAAATTATTTGAAATGAAAAAGATCCTTGTGTCAAGCAGTACAGGGAGATATGTTATGTGGTTTTTATTTGAACTGTAATTATCCTTAATGGATGGGGTCCATTTAAAAAGGGGGAATGTATGATCATATCATTTTCTTCCTAAGGACCGCATTAGCTCCTGAGCAAGTTAATGCGACAACATCTGAGTAATATCTACTGTATCTCCACTTATCCTTACACCATTGTTTCCTATCAAACCGTGGATCCTTGCCCTTCCTTTTCATCATTCTTTCTAATGGCTTATTTGATGATAATTAACCCTGAATCCTACAGAGATGGGCTGTAGCAGATTGATGGGCAAGCTGAAGTGGAACACCTGTTTGGCAGTGGAGCTCACGGCACAGTGCATGCTGAATGTGACCGCGACAAGAAGAAGGCGGCGAAGCCAAAGACAGGCACATATGTGCTGTAGAACGGTTGCATTGACCTTGAGCAGGGGAATGACACAGTTCTCGACCTCCGGTCGGACAGGTTGTGAACCTGTCTCTGGTAACTCAGTAGGTGGAGAGAATCAGTTTTGGAGCCATAAATATCCATGTGGCCCGTTTCACTGGTATCCCGTCTGGAAATGGGAGGACCTTTAAATAAATCCAGCAATATGGTAGCAAGTGAAAATAAGAGGAAGTTGTCGTGGCTGTTGTTGTTATTGAAAGAGGTTTGGTCAATAATTAAATGACAACTGAAGGTCATTTACTTACATTTATTGTCTTGGCTGATATTTTTTTTTGTTGGTAAATTTTGTTCATGAAATCGTACATGTAATGTATTGGATGAATATGAACAACAATATACTTAAAAGAATATAAATAAAACAAATATTCCATACTATATAATGTTTATTAAAAGGTGAAATGTGTGAAATTAGGGATGATGTTATTTTGATGACATCTTTGTCCTGTGTCAGCCACCGTAGTGATTCGAAAGGGGAGGAGTGAGCCGTTGGTTGCAATTCACAACTTTGCCGCTAGATGCCGCTAAAACACTCTGGACCTTCAAACATGCCATATATTTTTTTAAATAAGTGTGCTCTTTATTTATTTTACCTATTAAATAAACTAACAATTTAGTTATTACTGTATAAAAAAGCCATTGATGCGTATAAAACAAGCAGCCCGTGTGGTGGTCGTTCATCAGTTATCAGTCATTGCAAGGTGATGTGCTGCGGATAAACATATCCTTCTATGCCAAACGACATATCCGTCATGATTCCACACAGCCCCAGAATCCAGAAATAAAGCAGCGCAATTAGTTTGCGACGTCCCGTGCCCGTTTTTGTTGAATAATTATGTCCTATGTCTGATTATCCCCAAGGAAATAATGTAACTTGCCTTTGCAGGACGTCGTTCTCGCGTGTGCTTTTCATTTCGCCCACCAGCTGTTACCTCCTGGGATGATTCCTTTCTCTGTTTTACATAAGAAGCTGTAGCCTACTGTATATCGACCGCAACTCAAAGGTGCCTGGTTTAGCACAGTGCTCTGTGAAATAAAATAGAGCTCAGAGGTATGAAAATGAAACAGTGAATGTGTTTAATCCTCATAGAAACTGTGCTTGAAAACAGACACTTTTTTATTTAAATGTTCAGCTTTTCAGAGCTAATCCTGGTAAGTGATTTACAAATGCTCATGCAAGCTTTAGAAACTCAAAGCACAAAGCATGTGGGTTTTTTCTGGCACAATCTAATAATGAAGTGTCTTCATATCAGAGGAGATGAGATCTGGCTTTGGCTTCCCATATGCATTCATGAATATGCATGAAAATCTGTCAGCTGCTTATTAAGAGGTAGCCCTACGTATATGCAGGGTAGGGTGCCATAGGTCAATAATCTGAGGTATGGCAATTGCTAACTTCTGTCTGAGAGCATGTATTTGGTGAGATACAGAGAGCTGATTGATTTCTAGAATGAAGCCAGTTTATTTTACGACTTGATTGATTCATATGTATGTGGGCAAATATGACTTACATTACCTTGTAAAATCAGAAAGACAAGAATTTAGGTCCTCAATTAACTTAAATTATATCAAATATATACTTTACATCAATCCCAGGATGTGACAGAAGAAAGTGTAATAAAGCGGTTGTTAGTCATAAATAATCAAATTTATAATCTAACATTCTTGAAATGTTTAACACCCAGCATTAATTTATGAAAATACATGACGAAATATGTGAATAATAAATGAAGGAAATATTAAAGAAATATATATATATAATTTATTTGGTCTAATCTGTTATACACATTCCATCCCGACCCTGCAATATTCTGCTTTAGTTCATGCCTGTAACTTAATACAGCTTATCTTGTTTACAAGCTGCATTTTTAAGCATGTGACTTCTTTCGAACATCTTACGTAGTGCAGTTTCTTAACTATTTATCAGCACTCACATCGGCCCAGCTCTGGTCCCTGTGAAAACATGTGTCCCCGGGCATTCACGAGTCACTTGCAGGGCCACAGTCTCTATGGTATAAATTTCCCACTTAAATTTTCATGACCTCACGCTCATGAGCACGCCAGGCCTTTACTTCCATCATAGAGGAATTCTCAAAGCTAATGACTGTAACTGCCCTGACAGCAACATCAAAACCCATTTTTTTTCTGAACACACGCACGCACACACACACACAAATACTTTCAGTTATAAGAACTTGGTAACAGTGTTGCACTGGTTATAAAGACAATCAATTACAGATGAATTTCTTTCTTTACCACTCCTCACAAAAGTTATTTTACACAGTTAATTATTCATTGCTAATGCCTGTCTTGGTGAAATATTGGCCATTGCCAATCTTATTGCATCAAACAACCTCAACTTTCCTTTCGGAGGTTAATAGAGGAGTCCGTACTTTCATTAGCTTTACAAAGCTGAGCACAAAACATCATACGTCAAAGTTTTCTGAGTGAAGGGAACCACTGGCAGTAAGTCAGTGCCTTGTGAAACACATTTTAAATGCCAGCGTCCATTCATGAGAGTGTTTGAAGCTAATTTACTTTATGAGATGGTTTGAACCTGAAGGTAAATTGATATACATTTGATGCAGATTTAGACAGTGATTTAATAGAGAAGTTTCAAGTAAGTGTGTTAAAATGTATCATGCGCTCTACCACTTTAGGAGAAATCTCAAGAAACTTTAAATCCACTCAGATTTATCCAGGTACCAAGATATAACTTAGCAACAAATACTTACAGGTTATTATGAAGGAAAGCTGCAGCGTTTTTTTCTCATTGCAGTAGCGGTGTTGACCACTACGCAAACCACGCAAATGCCCTTTGTGGCCATAAGCGGTTATTGATGATTGCTTTAGATGCAGATTGGCCATTCTTGGTTGGTAAATAAAGCGAAATTTCTAAAGCTAAGGGGTGGATTACCCGTGCTTTGATGCTCAACCAGTCCATTCGTCCATTCATTACATATTGCTGACTTTTACAGGAACAACATTCTTTATGTAAAGTCCTTTATAAAGTGACACAGCAGAATGTCAACATGTGGTTTTTAAAGCGTCTTACAATTACTGATGTCTGATATTGCGAATTATAATTTGCTGTTATTAGATGCATCTGCGAAAATGAAATGATAATGAGGCGCTGGCTCTATATAGTGTTAAAAGCAAACGGCATGATACAGTATGTTTCATAGAAAAAATTGTCATGACAGACAAAAAGATGATTTGAGACCAATGTCTTGAGCTTGATTTCCCTGGAAACAAACAGGTTGCTTGTAGAATCAGTTCAGATACAATTTTTCAATTAATCTGTTTACATTTGCCCGTTTCTAAAACACATCAATAACTTGTAGATTTGTGTTTTTCTTGAAATTATATTAATAGGACTAATTAAATTGCTGTAATTGATTAGTTTGAGTCAGTCTTTAGTTAGTTAGATCACAGCATCTATCTGTGATACAAAAAACTGTAAACAATTTTGTGTGCTGTTTTGAGGTTCAAAGTAAAATAAATCCAGGTTATATATGTATCACTAATGCCATTTACTCAATACTACTGTTGTGCAATTCAAAGAAAAAAAATAGCATGTGTAAATTCTTTTATTCACTAACATGTCATTTAAATCCTGTATGTGACTCTTTGTAGAATATGAAAGAAGATATTTTGAGAAATGAATCAAAGCTTTTGTTTTCATGGAAGTCAATGTTGTTTAGTTACCAAGTCATAGAGGTGTGTAATGCAAAAATGTAATTTTTTGCATGATTATCCCTTTAATCAGGGTTTCTGAACCTTTTTGACTCCAAGGCCCATCTTTTTTTTCATCAATGTCCGTCCCATTCACAAAACCTCAAATTTCTACCCAATGAAATTTATGAGCTTGATAATAACTGAAAAAAAGTTTATTCCTTATATAAGTGTTAAAATATTGAGACATTTTTAAAAATATTTTATTTTTCAATGCTCATTTTGTCTAACTTTAAAATATTGGTAATCTTGAGGCCCCCCTTTGAAGTCAGTTGATGATACCCCCTGGTGAGATCCACAGCCTTTAATAAGCCGTTAAAAAACACCCATTAACTTTTGAAGATACGATTTGAATATGTTACGAACTGCTATCTCAGGCTATTTCCATCAATTTCATCCAGCAGCTATACATGATTTCTGGTTTTTGAAGGCAAAAGGTACCATTCAAACATCAGGATTACATCACAGTCTGGTCGTTGGTCTCTCCTCACCATCTCAGTTTTCCTCAGGCTGATGACAGGAGATATCCGTGACAAAGATCTTTCTGGTCTGATAGAAAGATGTAGTGGATGCACTTTCCTAAAGCCCTGTAGAATGCAATATTTGCTTTACTAATGTGCAAAGTTACAAAAAAATACTGCACTTAGCAAACAGCACCTCAATTATATCTCTCTGAAACTGCTGAAAAGAAATTGACTATCACTGTTTAAGAGGGGAATAATGTTCAACATGAGGCACTTTCTAAATAAAAAATGTACGTCAATACAGGAAAATGCTGACACGCTGACAAATATTTCACCAGCAATGCAGCTTTTGTCCTGCGACAAATAAAGAAAATAATTTCTCATGATGAAGGGTCATCGAGTTCAAACATCAGTGTTGCAGAATTACACGGAGAGGGCACCAGGTTGAAATACAAGATGAATTTGCGCCTTGATCCAATGTATGTCGATGTTTCACACGTCTCCTGGTAAAAATGGTCTGACCTCACATTGACAGTGAACACACAATGTCAGCAGACATTTTTGAGGGACCAAGCTGGAAGAATGAGCCTGGAAAAACAAATATTGTATTTCATGCCATAAAAAGAAACAGGATAATAGATGTTCTTTATTTTCTCTGATAAAATGTTTGCTTTAAATAGTCAAACATTGACTTACTCAAGGTGAATCCAGACCCAAGTCAGATGTGCATTATTTTCAGGCTTGATATGAACGTGCCATTTAGCCAAACAAAGCCAAAAACTTTTCTCGTCCAAAACAGCTTACTATGTTATTGTACCAAGTCCTAGTATCATTTCCATATTTTCATGCTCATTAAAAATTAGGATGGCGAAAAGGAAACCCTCCCTGAGGACCAACAAAAATTCCACTTCACTCATAAATCACTTGTTTGTTATTAGTTAATGATTCTTGAAGTCCAACAGCACAATCTGTGGAGAAATATCTGACCTTCAATACGCAGCTGATTTTACCCACCGTAGAGCTCATTAGTGGCCATCTAATCTCATTAGGGAATGCTGGGATACCATGGCTCAGTGACAAAACAACAGCTTCTGAGCAGAAAGAAGGAGGAGAAGCAGGTAGGATTTGAAGTACTACAGCCAAAACACATCTTCTCTATCATCTTAATGCAAGATGATACAAAGTTCCTGTGATATGACCTAATAACTCAGTCACATTTACACAAAGCATTATTGGAAGTCTATGATATTTAACATCATATTTATTGTTGACAATGACACATTAAGACTTGACGCTATATGTTAAAAAGTATCAGTCTATTATAAAGCTGTGCAAAAAGAGAAGAGGAGCAATGTTTGTCTTCAAAGACAATACATTATTTATTAGCCTTTTCATCTATATTGCAGATGTGTTCTCACATTAAACAGCAGGATAAAGTTGTTTCATTTGAGAAAATGCATTCACATTTGGGCTTCTCATGACATTATAATTTACCATTTCCTCTGGATCCAATTCCTCTAGCTCGCTTATTGTATATTAGCCATTTTATGTAATCTCATAATCTCTTTTATGGGTGCATCTTCTAATTCTGTATTGATATTATTCATGCTCTCTCTCATTCTTCCTTATTGTGATTTCTAATCTAGCAATTTGTCTCAATTGCCTAATCTCCTTTTTTGTGCTCGTATTGTTTGAATCAAAAAAATTGTCATTCTAATATTTAAACCTCATGTGTCAAAACACAAGAAATTGGGTACAAAACCCTTAACATAAAATATGTAACGCAAAAAGGCACAGTTGTTGACACAGCGGCACTCATGAGCACCCTAATGAAAGTGACAAATGGGACACCCTACATTCTTTTGAACAAGGGCACATGGCGGTCGTTGCAAGACTGCACATGCACATCAAATGCTCCATTTGGGACTCTGCAAATGTTCGCAATTAAAGGCCTTTACAAGGCCTGCTCAGTTGAACTGTTCGAAGTCAATAAACACAAAAAGTTCATATTTTAAATAGAACGTCTAAACTAGTCGGCAACATATGCTTTGAGTTGTATTCTACTACTTGACACTTTGTCAAAGATGTTTTTTACCGCATCACCAGTTTATAAGGCTTACCTGTGGTTTCACTCATTATCAATGTCCTCTGGAAGCCCCTTTCAATTTGCTGACACTTTTCAAAAACATCACGGATGTTAGCGAGCATAGCTAATGTTTCCTCGCCTCAGCTCCACCCAAGTTGTCTTTCACGAGTCAGAGAGCAGAACAACACAATCCCACAAGCCTCACTCAGACAATCTTGATCTTACTCTGACTAGGATCCTTGGCCTCTGGTGTTTACCTAGGGGATCGAAACCTTATCAGCTGTTGCTGAGTTAGCACTCTGTAGCCGCCGGAGAGCGCACACAGGTGAGGCTGATTAGCTCTCAGTGGAGGGGAGGTCAAGGAAAGGCATATCGTGTTACCTTTAGCAGGGTGAGCAGAACAAAAGACTTTGCTCTGTGGCAAATGAGAGTTGCTGTCAGTTAATTAGGGAGTATTAGTCAGATGCCAAGAGAAGTCCCAATTTTTGCAAAGGCACCAGCATGATACCTGCCCTTGTCCTAACTGGTCAAGGTGTTTTGGGGGTAATCCAGCTCAGCATTGAATCCAGAGCTCCATTCAACTCTAAGATCTCCAAAAATAGCAGATAAAACGGGCCTTAGTCCTGGCTTTAGTCTAATTAGAAAGCTTTATTAAGGCCCAAAACGCAGGTTTACCCCTTCTCAGTGTTGTAATGTAACGGAGTACAAATACTCCGGTACTGTACTTAAGTAGAAATTTCACGTATCTGTACTTTACTTCGCATACATTTCCTAGATAAAATGTATACTTTTACTCCGATATATTTCCACTGAGCATCTTCGTTACTCGTTACTACTAAATAAAATAATCAGAAGAAGAAATGTGTGCGACTGCAGTAAGGGAGGTTTGGCGAATCACTTCTCCTAGATTGCATCCATTACGCACGCTCCGCACGCTCTATTTCAGCTTAATGCATATTTGTTGCCAAAGGCGGAGGAAGCGCAACTAAAACCGCCCGCGCCATCGAAGCACCTACTGGAGGACCTCCCGTTATCTTAGACGTTATACATCCGTGGCCGTATTTGCAAGAAATGTTTCTGTACATTGGAGTGAAAGATTCTTCCTACCGGATGAAGTGCCTCTTATGCCTACCGAAAGTCACTGAAATTTTGGCATTCAAAAACTCCCCGTCCAACCTGAAGAAGCACATCGAGGCAGGTTAAATTAATGGTTATTCACTAAAACCACAATGTCAATGTGATTCAACATTAGTTATTATAAGCTGTATCAGATATCTGGCTAACGTGATGGCCAGGCTAACGTCTGCTTGTTAACATTGCTAAGTAAAGTTAACTGACACGGCGCACATGTTAGAACACCCTTAGCTGTTCTAAATCGACTGTAAAGCACGGCTTCAAGGGGCTTTTTGCTTTTATAAAACGGTTACTCCATTAAAATATTAATTTTAATATTTATTTTATTCATAAAATAAACACCAGCAACAAAAAAATATAACTCTATAACACATGTATTCCTCCGCCAAGCAATGTAGTTCCAAAGAGGTTACCAAGCAACAAAGCAAACAAACCATCACAAATGGCAGTTGCGCAGTAACACTTATGTAATACGGTCACAGCTGTACGTTTGTTGAGTAATTTACAACGGCTTCGAACGCGGCTCAACCAATCAGAATGAAGGACTTGAACTATCCGTTTTATAAATTGTGAATGTACGCTTGCATTGTTGATCAAAGTCACAGTGCTTTTATTGCCACACAACGAGTTGGCTGATTTACTAACTTAAGGCTGCTAACTAACTTAAGGTACAGGCCGTGGGAGATAAACGATAACACAAGTACAGTAACGTTACAGGCAAAACACAAACAACAGCGGTTTGTGCCAGTTAATAGTGTTATTGCTTAGGTGTTAAGGGTGGCAGTCTGAGTGTTGTTTATAATTCTATGTTATTGAATCAAGATAATATGGTGACATTTAAATTAACACGTTTTTAAAAATGAAACTATATTCCCATCAGTGATGCAAATTAGAACTAGTTTCTACTAATTTGCATCACTGATGGAAATATAGTTTCATAAACATTATCTAACTGCAAATAAGTTTAAAGGTCAAATGACAACTGTTTGTGACTTTTAAATCTTGTAGCTAAGTCCTGGAAAAGACTGATTTTGTGAGAGTGAGATTAAGAAGATACCCTGAATATGCTTCATGCTTTACTATAAGAAAGTCACAATAAAGTTCACAATCAAAGTTCTAACCGCTTGCTTTAAAAAAAAATACTTCAAATACTTTAGTACATTAAATATCAGAAAATTACTTTTGATACTTAAGTACAGTATATATCAGATACTTTAAGACTTTTACATAAGTACTATTGTAAAAGGTAACTTTCACTTCTACCAAAGTCTTTTTCTAGGACAATACTTGTACTTTCACTCAAGTATTGCTTTCTAGTACTTTATACAACACTGCCCCTTCTGGATTCAAAAGCTACTATGTCTATTCACTGGCTTAGGTAAGGTCTTTCTCTCTTGATCTTCGATAAAGCAAAGTTAGAGTGTGGGATTTTTGGTTGACCCAACTTTTAGTATTTGACGTGTTTAAAGGCAACTAAAGTGCCATGGTTTTATTTGACGTGTTGATTTAGAGGGTTTCATTGCACGCTGTTGGCCTAAATTAAATTCCCGTCTGTGTTTGGTTATCGGTCTGCCAAGTGGCTAGTAACATAACAATCTATTTATATTTAATTTTTAATAGTATTAATAAAATTCTACAGAGTAATACTACAGAGTAAAACAATGATAACAGAGATATGTTAATGGCACTGGTGTTTGTCTGGATATTTACACCATCCTCTGTTTATAACACTATGTTCCATTTATCATAATGGAAATGGTGAACGTATAAAGAGAAATGCATGTCACAGAGATTTTTGTGATTTCACGCAGATTCATATGGCACCACATGTGATTCTCCAGCACAGGAAAAAGTTTCATTCTCATTCATGTACTGCATGATATGCTTGGTCTAAATATAAAACAAAAAAGAACATTACATTTAAATTTGATATATATGTAAATATGACTATTGTTGGCATTTAAACATTTAAACATTTTCATAAGTCTGTAATGCAAAATGGCATTTACCAATGTGATCAAAACACTTTTAAAATGTATTATTATTCAACTATAATTTAGATTTTTTCTTTTAAAACCACTTGAAAGTATTAACAGTGATCTAGTAATCATAATTCAACAAACGTATTTGAAGTTACTGTGGTAAAACTATTTAGTTCCTTCACTTTTACTAACTAGTGGTAGGGTTATGAGAGTCACGCAGATTCACGTAGTTTACGCAGCACGTGTTTGTTTTGTCAGAGCTGCGTGGCTGAAGTAGTTCCCGCCAAAAACATTAGGTAACGCAAGTAAACCTGTATTTCGCACGCCACGCAAGCTCTGTAATATCTCGCCATTCCGTCTGTCTTTTGGGGTGTCTGCCTTCACATTTAGACGTGGGAAGCGTTGTAAGGAGTGTTTTAAATCACGTTGACGACCGTACTTCACTTAAAGGTACGTGCACTTGAAACGAGTGAAATACGCTGGAAATATCCCGCAATTGCCTCGGCTGAGCAAAAAAAATATTTCATCTGTAAATGAAGCAAATATAGCAACGATAGCCTACTTGAGCGCATGACACAACAACTGTTGATATATTAATATTCAGAATCAAAAAGTGACCTTACAGAACTCATGGATTACAGGGAAAAGCGTGTGCATCTGTGAAATGTAATATCAGAAAAGCATAGTCCTATGTTAAAGTTTTAAATGTGCATAATTGGTTATCCTCCCCGCTATTTATATGGTATAAGCCTACAAATGTACAATGCATATTTTATACAGTTTTATAATTTGAATAATTAAAGTTGTTCTATTCTGAAACCTAACATTTCTAGGTTAACTCCTTTAACACTTTATTTGGTTAGGATGGGGGCACCATACTTTGCAAGCCGTGGTCCTGTCACTGGTTTAAATTGTGACTTTCAGCCTCAACAACCCCAAAATCCTCCTAAAGTGAAGGCTGTCAGTGTTTTTGGAGGAGAGTGCTCATCTGCGATGGACTGCAAACTCATATTCAGCCCTTCCTTCATTCTGGTATGTAATGCCTACTTGGCTGTCTTATTTTAAACATCTTTAGGCCCGCTTCGAAGTTTCTTGAGGCCCCCTAGTAGGCTTGGGTCCCATGTCTGATCTCAGATATGCGTCTTGTATTGCTTTGCTTATTTAGTCCCTAAAATAATCATATATTTAAATGTGAGATTTTATGATCATAGTATAGTTAAATGTTTAAAAAAAGATTTTTAGTGTTGGAGTCAAATGTTCGTTTGTTTAGGTAAAGAGACCTGGACTCCATTCAACCCGTTCACCCTCTGAAGGTGATCAAACAATGAAATGTAAAAAGAGCTCTCCCAGCCAAACCACACATAAAAGCATTTCACCAATATCTCAGTAAAAGTTCAGTTCTATGAATATTAAAACGGTTAGGGTTAGATGATCCTTTTAATATTTAATATAGATCCACCTTAATAATGCAGGATGAATATTAGGCTTTTTGTGCCTTTGGATCTTTTTGTTTTATGTTCTTCACTGCTCTGAATTACATTTAAGCATAACTGCAACTCAAAGAACATTATGTATCATTCTGGTGGTAATATCTGGGTGATATTGTGACGGCTGTACTTAATGGTGCTGACAATTATTTTATAACACACTTTTTTGATTAATATGACTTTTCCCTAAGCTACTGTTTAAAGAACATGGAATTAAAGCTTTCTTTCGTTCTTTCTTTCTTTCTTTCTTTCTCAGAACTGTTCTAGATTGTTATTGCAGAATTAATAGTTGTTGTCATGCGAGGGCTTTTAATGTCGGATATCTCAATTACACGTTCGCATAACAAAGGTTGTAATTTTCTGTCTCTTCACTTCAAAGAGATTTTTTTTGTCAATGTCATACTGACACAGAGACCAATTAAATCTGGTGTTTTGTAATTATTATTCTTTTTCATTGCTAATTCTAGTTAAGATGGATCATCTGTTTTGAAGATAAAACATTGTGGGCCTGTTATAACACAGGAAACAAGCATCAGAACGGTGAAACTAATTTTAAGGAAATTGCTCAGGCGCACAAGCTTGTAAAAAATTCAAATTATCACCTTGCAGATGAGCAATGATGTCATTGAAGAGAAAATAATAAGGTCATTTTCATGTTCTTCTAAGCTTTTCCTGCTAAGAGCCAAACACACTGTCAATGTATTAAATACAGAGAAGGAAAATGGGATACTTTGACAGACCAGAACATGTGCAGACGATAAAAGTGCCTTTCACTTTGTGAAATGGCCTGCGATGTGTAAAGAGTATAAACCACTATTTTTGATGGTGAAAATAATCATTCAAATCATGATTTACACCTGTCCATAAAATGTTTTTTTTTATGGAGTTGCTCCGGTCAGACAGCTCTGCTGCATTATGAACAAGTGTTGTTGGCATTACAAATATTAGCTTAATATGTACACATTATTTTATATTCTGATTTAATTCATTTCAGGCCTAATTATAGGGTGATATACACCTGGCACTTGCAGGCACTACCACATTCCAATATTTTTAATACCTTGGCCCGAGCATCAAAGCTGCTGGTTTGATGGTATTTGGCATCGAGAGATCTTGGCCGCTGCATAAATAAGATTAGAATGTGGCACATTAAAAACTACTTCTATTGATCTCTCTACAACAGGATATTTGGGCTTTCTGTGTCAAAGCAGCATAAAACATGAGGTTGTTCCAATGTGCACCTGCCTCCTCTTTCGAATTACCTGTTTGAAAGCGATTTTAATGTTTTGCTTCTAATACACGCAAAAAATATACAAATCAAGTTTGGTCTGAATGAACGTCAGAATTCCCCAAGTCCAAATCTGTGATTGATCAATAGTATTATGGGCTCAAAGTAACCGCGATTTGCTGCGATAACTGTAAGCGCTGACACTTTTCATGCCAACTTTGGGAAAGTCCAGCACGAGGTTCCAGAAGACCAGATGCTAAAAGCAATGAAACTGTTTCATTACGTGTGACGACTGAAATAAAGCAGGCAAGTGAAAAAGAGAGCAGCCAACAAAAACTCTGAATGGAGAACGCTTCATCCATATGTGTTCATTTGACGTTTTTAACAATTACTGTAGGAAATATTTATTTGTCATTTATCCCTAAGGTTCGACTTATCGTAAATGTATTTATTTACTTTACAGGCATTCACTTTTATCCAAATCAATTTATAGATCATTTAGGCTTCACTGGAATTCAAACAAGTAACATTGGTGTTAAAAGTGTAATGCTCCACCAGTAGAGGTACAGGAAAATCTTTTGCTTCGCTTTTTAATAGTGCTATACTTTTAATAGTGCTATATTTTAAACGTGACGTGTCTCGTGGCATGCAGATTTGCAGCCTTAAACCATGATACATTGTTTTCAAATGATAGTTCATTCAGAAGTAAAATTTATTGAAAGTTCCTGAACCTCATGTTATTGTAAATGTCTTTGACTTTCTTTCCTCAATGAAACACAAGTTTTAATAGTATTGTTTTCTTTTAGATAAATGACAAGACATAGTTAGTCAAAAGATGTTATTTTGAAACAAATTAGAAAACATAACCCTAAAACAAGATGCTTGGTAGAAATTTGCCTTAGTTACCATATTTTGTTAATGTAACGGGCCAAATTTAAAGGATAAGCATATTTGATAATTTTTGCTTTTGTTAATCTACAAATGCGGTCTTTATTGAAACGTGTTGCTTATGGCTAAACCCAAACTGTTAAAAGAAAACAGATATCACTTAATGATAAACTATTGAAACAAGAGCTTGGAGAGAGTTTTGAATTTTGTCATGTACTGACATCAAAGTTTTTCCCTCTATCCATTTAATTCAGTTTAGATCTCTGGTTCTATTCACACAACTATCTCTTGCTTGATACCATAGCCTTACATGGAAAGCATAATCTTTGCTATAGTCAAATGGAGTATATGTTAAAGGGGTCATATGGCGCGAACACGTGTTTTTCTGTATCTGTGTTTTGTTAAAAGTTGAATATAGAAGAATATATGGACAAACAATATGTCCATTGAAAGAACAGAGCCTCTGCTTTTAAACAAAAGAACCCATATTCTTCTGTCTTCATTTGTTATTTTTTTATCACTACTTTGATGTGGGTAGGTTTCTTCAAAAATGCATCACTTTGACAAAAAACGTTAATTGTCTCAGCTGTTTAATCAAAGATTCCGCCCAGATTACACTCCGAACAATCATTAAAAACCAATAAGAAACATACGTTTGAGGTTCTGATTTTCCCCAAAGGTGTGTTATAGCGCCACATGCTGTATAACAATACAAACACCGATTGCCGTAAAATCTCGTCTTTGGCGGGGAACCGTTTTTTTTTTAAATGACGAGATAACTCGTCAATGGCGAGTTAATGAAAGAGTTAATGTCATGGGCTGACACGGAGGAGGATGAATGGAGAAACAAAAGGTATAATCCAATGGGGTTTAATGATGACAGAAGTCCAAAACAAACACGGGAGCAGGAGAACAGGGAAGACAAAACCAGTAATACAATTCATTGACATAAATAATAACCGACAAAGAACAGAGGGAGACACAGGGCTTAAATACAAAAGGAAGACACTCATGGAAAACAGAAACAGGTGTGGAACTAATTAACAATGACGAAACAAGTGAAAACGAATTAACTAATAATGAGATTGGCAACGGGAGATTAACAAAGATGAGGGACAGGTGAAAACAATGAAACAAGTGAAAACAGGCAAGGAACAAACGTGACATTACCCCCCCCCCCCTCCACAAGGCGCGTCATCGCGCCAAAACAGTACCAAAGGGGAAAGGGGGGGTGGGCGTCCTGGAGGCCGGTGCAGGGAAGACCAGACCTGGTGGGATGGGAGACCTCCAGGACGATACGTCCAGCTCTGGGACTCTGGAGGGCGGCGGCCATTCTGGAGGCCTGGAGGGCGGCGGCCATTCTGGAGGCCTTGAGGGCGGCGGCCATTCTGGAGGCCTTGAGGGCGGCGGCCATTCTGGAGGCCTTGAGGGCGGCGGCCATTCTGGAGGCCTTGAGGGCGGCGGCCATTCTGGAGGCCTTGAGGGCGGCGGCCATTCTGGAGGCCTTGAGGGCGGCGGCCATTCTGGAGGCCTGGAGGGCGGCGGCCATTCTGGAGGCCTGGAGGGCGCCGGCCGTTCGGGAGACCTGGAAGGCGTCGGCCGTACCGGATGGCAGACGACCGGTCTAGCCTTGAGGGCTATCCCTGCCATATGGCTCCCCCCCAAAAAATATTTGGGTTTAGTCCGGGAGCTCATATGGAGGTTGTCCAGGACCGGTTGGGCTCTGGCGGCTGGGCAGCGGGCTCTGGCGGCTGGGCAGCGGGCTCTGGCGGCTGGGCAGCGGGCTCTGGCGGCTGGGCAGCGGGCTCTGGCGGCTGGGCAGCGGGCTCTGGCGGCTGGGCAGCGGGCTCTGGCGGCTGGGCAGCGGGCTCTGGCGGCTGGGCAGCGGGCTCTGGCGGCTGGGCAGCGGGCTCTGGCGGCTGGGCAGCGGGTTCTAGGAGGCCGGACGGAAGGCCGTGCGGGAACGGCTGAAGAGGCTCTGGAAGGCCGTGCGGGAACGGCTGAAGAGGCTCTGGAAGGCCGTGCGGGAACGGCTGGAGAGGCTCTGGAAGGCCGTGCGGGAACGGCTGGAGAGGCTCTGGAAGGCCGGACGGGACCGGCTCCGAGAACAGGTCCCCTTTAACCTGCTCCCGTTGCTGGGTGGTGGGGGAGTGAGGCGTGGATACAGCAATCCATTTTTAAAGGTCGGTTATTCTGTCATGGGCTGACACGGAGGAGGATGAATGGAGAAACAAAAGGTATAATCCAATGGGGTTTAATGATGACAGAAGTCCAAAACAAACACGGGAGCAGGAGAACAGGGAAGACAAAACCAGTAATACAATTCATTGACATAAATAATAACCGACAAAGAACAGAGGGAGACACAGGGCTTAAATACAAAAGGAAGACACTCATGGAAAACAGAAACAGGTGTGGAACTAATTAACAATGACGAAACACAAGTGAAAACGAATTAACTAATAATGAGATTGGCAACGGGAGATTAACAAAGATGAGGGACAGGTGAAAACAATGAAACAAGTGAAAACAGGCAAGGAACAAACGTGACAGTTAATTGTGTATACACATTGCATTACATCTAAAACAAACAATAATATTTCGTTTTAGGCATGTCATATGACCCCTTTAAGTTTCTACATTATGAAGAAGCCTATCTTTAGCTAAACAGCATCTAGCTTCATGTGTTTGTAGTCTGACTGAGTGTTGACACATCTTATATGATACTTGAGACATAATTCAAATCACACTGGATATAGATTTGGCTGAGGTGGTTAGATCTGAGCTGCTAACATCTGTCAAGCCTTGGTTTGGACACCAGGGATCACATTATACTGCCTGGGCAGTACTGAGGCACATTGATAGCTCCGATGTCAGCAAAGATCCAATCCAAATCTAAATAGCTCCCTTCTAAAACAGTCCTTATGATTAATTCTGCAACAGAATTCATTTCCTGGCTCCTTGCCTAATTCTGGATGTTTATTTCCCAAGTGGTATTTGGCTATTCAGAATCCTTACTGGAGTCATTGAAGAAGCCATAATACAGGTACAGACAACTGATTTGAAAGGTGTTTGTAAGATCCTGTCTTATTGTAAGCAAGAGTGACTGCACTACAAATAATTAAACCTTCTGCTGTAATGTAGCTGCCTGTGATGGCATAAGATGTTTCATAAGGCTTATAAATAAAGTTGATGCATCTGTAAATCAAACAAAGCTGGCAAATTCTGTTTAAAGATATCTGGGCATTACAGAGTTATGGATGTGAAATTTTCAGTCAAAACTTGAAATATATATTATCTGAGAATGTGTTTTTACCAACATATTGATCTGTGTGTATTTTACTAAACCCCGATGGGTACAGACCACAGAAAACTATCAGTCTGTGCACTACTGTTATATGTTAAAAGAGGAAAATATATATTTATTTTAATTTATATGTGCCCATTTATGAGCAATTTGGACCGTTATGGTCATGGATGACATTTACTTACCTGACTATGGAAAACTCTGCTTTATCTTTGAGCCTTCAAATGGGTATTTAAACCACAATCTTAAGGTTGTCATTTGGATGGAATTGTCCATCTCTAAGTTTTTTTTAAAGATACGGTTTTCGACTGAGATGTATATTAGTGTGGTCAGTAACTCACAAATGTTATCTATCAATAACAAGTGAATTCACTTAGCAGTCTGATTTGAAAAATATGGTTTTGTTCATATAATTTACACATTCATAGTTGTCCACATAGTATACCGACATCAACAATGTTTTGCTAATAGCAGTAAGTGAATGATAATGACATTACTGTACTGTATTTTCACTGTGAGCAGCGTGCAGCTCAAGTAGTTTAACCAGAGGAAAGTATTAATGATTTATCGGCTAAAGTATATACCGGTAATATTAAAACGTCCTTTACTGATATTGGCAAAAACTTATTGTGTATCCCTAATTTAAATCTTGGGGTCATTTTGGAGTCTGACCTTAGTTTCAGCAGTCATGTCAAAGCAATAAGCAAATCAGCCTACTGCCATCTCAGAAAAATAGCCAGAATCAGATGTTTTGTCTCAAGCCAAGATTTATAGAAACTAGTCCATGCTTTCATCACCAGCAGGGTGATTACTGTAATGGACTCCTTACAGGTCTTCCTAAAAAGACCATCAGACAGCTGCAGCTCATACAGAACGCTGCTGCCAGGATTCTGACCAGAACCAAAAAATCTGAGCATATCACTCCAATCCTCAGGTCCTTACACTGGTTACCAGTTACTTTTAGAATCAACTTCAAAGTATTATTAATTGTCTATAAATCACTCAATGGTCTAGGACCCAAATACATCTCCGATATGCTCATTGAATATAAACCAATCAGACTTCTCAGATCATCAGGATCAAGTCAGTTAGAGATAACAAGGGTTCACTCAAAACAGGGCGAGTCAGCGTTTAGCCATTACGCCACCCGTAGCTGCGCCCAGATGACATCAGACATTCACCAACAGTAGATACTTTTAACTCCAGATTAAAAACACACTTGTTTAGCTGTGCATTCACAACCTGAGCACTGTGCTGCTTTACATCAACTGCACCTCTATTTCTAATTAATTTTTATTTTGCTCTTATTCTTTTTATATATACACTCACATTTTTAATCAATTTTATTGCTGTTTTATCGTTTTAAATAATTTGCATTTTAAAGATACTTTTTATTCTTTCTGTCAATAATTTTATGTAAAGCACTTTGAATTGCACTTGTGTATGAAATGTGCTATATAAATAAACTTGCCTTGCCTTGCCTTGCCTTGCCTTGCCTAAATAAATTCATTTTGTGATACAAAAGTGCTTATTTTTCTATGAAAGATTAAATCTAAAAAATGCAATAAAAGAAACTGCTTAATATTCGATTAATCAATGAAATGTTTACTCGTAAATGAAGATCAAATAACATATATGTGCGTTCTAAACAAGCATAAATCTGGACTTGTATTGCAGTCGTGTACATAACACATTATTGTTTTGAGTTTGGCACTGTTCACTTTAACACTATTGACATGAAGATCTTGTCCAGTTTCATTATTAAGTCTTTTAATGTGTTTAAATGCTTCTCTGAAACCACCCAAAGCAATGATGTATGAATGATGTGTATACTGTTTGCAAACTCGAAGCTCAACTCTTTAAAACTTTTTTACCTTCAAAGAACTTTGCTTCCTGTATACCAGGGTCTAGTCAAACGTGTGCTAAAGCAGCACAGACAGCATGTGTACATGTCTCTCCCAGTAAAATAATAATTTTAAATTCTTCCATCATTGTCTTCAGACTTTATACTATTCCATCTGTTTGTAGCCACCATTAGCTAAATCCAATCAGTTAAATCCATCATTAGTTAACACTTAAACACCTGCAACACATCAGATTGTCCGTGTGGAAGCTGCTGGCCGGACAGCTAACAGTAATTGCATGTTGTAAAGATGAAGTTGTTAAAGGCAACACAATCCTCATTGTGTGTTTCCAAACAAAATTACCTCATTTACTATATTGATAGTTGTGAGGAATCAATACACTAAAGCCAGGGTTCATTCTTGGCTGCAATGAGGTTGGCTGAAGAATTACGTCCATTAGAACTTTCCTCGGCAGAGCAGTCGAAGTGCATTTGGTACTGAAGAGCTCCAAAGGCACACAATTACAGACGGACATGTTCTGTGTCACATGTGATCTGCTTTTAGCCATTTTAGAATCTGATATCAAAGACAGTTTGGTATTTGTAGAGAGTTGGATGGAATGTAGTGTTCGGAACATTTCAATCAAAATGAAAGCTTTGTTTCGTAGTACATCTGCCAATAACTTGTATCCTGTAGTAGCAGATTCTCTAGATCAGTGGTTCTCAAACTGTGGTACACGTAGCCTACCACTACTGGTACTTGAAGAGACCCCTAGTGGTACAGTATTTGACCCAACAGGAAATTAAAAAGTATAGCCTATATTTATTTCGTGTTTTAAATACAATATCAAATGTTATACATGATCAATAAATAGGGAATACATCTTATATAGCCTATGTGCAATTTGAATAGAGTTGTATTCATTCTTTTTTATTTGTCATTGGTCGATGTAACTCAGACACGTGACAGGCAGCTAAAACACAGACCCTGAGCTGATAGAGGCTTGCGAGTCTCTCGCTCTCTTTCTTCCGATGTGCTGCGTGGAAATTAAGCTTCTTATGTATTGCTGAACTGAAATGCTGTAAAGCACTACCACAACATGCGTCTGCAACTACTCAAGGTTAAATCAATGCAGCGCACGTTGCGATTGAGTTTTGACGCACCGCTGCAATAGTGTAAGTCTAATAGAAAGTAAACAAGACAGACTTCCGTAAAACCTAGATATCTGTGTGTTAAATACAGCTTTCTCTGCATGTTTATAAATACATTTAACACAGAAGATAAGTATAAATATATGTCTTTAGTATAGCTTTCTAGTCTTTCTGCAAGTCCCTACAACGTTAATAAACCCCCAACAAGTGTCATTTACAGAGCCTTGTTAACGGTGCACTACAGAAAAGTGTTTTGTATTCACTATAACAGCTGACTTGCTTGAAAAAAAGAAATTTGTAGTAGTTGGAGCAACTAATTTTATTAAGGGTGGTACTCTCAATTTTGCTTCAAAGCATGTTACGTCAATTGTAAGCTTCTTCTGTTACCCATTTCTATCAGTTGTCTCCAAGACATTGATATTTTGTAAGAAGATTTACTGTTTGACACATTGCACATCGAAGAGTTTGTCTCTTTTCATGTTATAATACACTCTTTATTATGCGTTTCTTTGAGGTACTTGATTCGTACTGGCATTTGTCTTAAATCAAATGATACTGTATATACAGTATAATAAATCCAGGCAGGGAAACTTTACTGTGCTTGTTCCATATCATTAAAACTAAGATCAAGATGCAAATAATACACATAGATTTTCTTTTTCTCTTTCTTTCTTTCTTTTTCTCTTTCTGTCTTTCTTTTTCTATTTCTTTCTTTTTTCTCTTTTTCCTTTTTTTCTTTTTCTCTTTTTCTCTTTCTGTCTGTCTTTTTTTTCTCTTTCTGTCTTTTTCTCTTTCTTTTTTTTTCTCTTTCTCTTTTTTTCTTTTTCTTTCTTTCTTTCTTTCTTTAGTCCTTTCTCTTTTTCTCTTTCTTTTTCTCTTTCTTTCTTTCTTTCTTTCTTTCGTCCTTTCTCTCTTTCTTTGTCTCTTTCTTTTTCTCTTTCTTTCTTTACTTGCAACATATATTTTAATACTCCACACAACAGCCCTGATGCTGACTTTGATATTACAAGAGTTATCCTACAACAAAGACAAAAAGGAAACGTGCTTTGTACAATCTGATATTTTCTTTAAACAAAGCAGGCGGCCTTTTCATTGACGGGTACAGACAGAGGTATTGTGGGGATGGTGAAATGTTCCACCCAGCTGTCTGTCTATTCACCGTTTCATCAGGTGAGATTTCATTCTACCTTCAAGTTGCACATAGTTATTACATCAAAGTGCCTGCATAGAGTGTTGCAGTAATCCACGCAGAGTCAGGCCAAGGCTTCAGGCATTGAGCAGACGGGAACTGGGGAAGTGGGGTCAGGACCTTCCACTGCTGGCTGGATCATGAAAGAAAGGTTTGTGCGCAGAATAAAAGACAGGGAATTTCTGCATTTCACATCTGAAAGGGACGAAATGCAGTTCGGTAAATGGGTGTAATCTGATAGATATATTTGCATGCACAGAAGCCCTCCAGTTGTAGTGCATGAAAAATATCTATGTAAAACATTGTAAGGCTTGGGAGTTACTAGCTTGGTAGTGTTATTTTGACTACACGTATGTGTTTTGGAATCACACTCTTGTATTATCAATTTCTCTTTAGAAACCGAAGAATTTGAGATTGTATGTTACTCTAGTTTTCCATCTTCCCTGAAGAGTTTTGGCACCTGTCCTATAGACTACACCAGGTCTCATGCAGAACTGTCATCTATCATTGCTGTTATCTCAGGCTTTTCTGTTCATTAGAGAAGGTTGTAGAAGGTATACAGAATAGGAAAACATGGAAGTGGATGTAGAAAGAAAAAAAATCTAAAATCCTGTTTCAAATCAATCATCACTTTTACATTTCCGTTTGATGCTGCTAGTGGTTCAGAAATCACTTAATTTTGATCTTCACTTAAATTGAAAGGTTTATATTTAAATGAGACAACATTTGTGAAGTACTGTGAGAGAACCCTGGATCACTAGAAATGGGAAGGAACTTGTTGCCTCACTGTGACTGTTTGACTGTTGTGGACAGACTAACAGCAATACCTCTGATGACCTCAAGCTTGAATATATTGATCTGTGAGTAAAGGCTCGGTTGAGTGATTGCATGTCCAAAGCCAAGCTGCATTTTCAATGCATTGTGCTGTTGTGAAAACCCAAACATTTATCTCACACAAGCTGCCTCATACTGATTGCTCCTATCAGAGCAAATAGTCTTGCAATAGTTACTCATTTACTTGCTCTGAAAGAAAAGATGATTTTAAAGGTAGACATTTCTTTTGAAAATGAAAAATAAAATGCAAAAGATAAATATAAATATATTTAAAGTGTATGGATTGTTTGCAGTGTAAACATAATTCAAATCAATTAAGATCAATCACAATGTGTTTTGCGTCATTTACAGTAAAAACTGTGAAAAAACAGAAAATGTTCTATATTGAGTCTATTTAATATTTTACAATATAATAATATATAAACGGCAAATAACATCAACATTTATTTATTATTTATACTCTCATACCCAACACATTTTTACCATGTAAGAATCCATTTTCTAACACTGTACAATAAGGTATAATTTGTATAAATTATTAATGAATTATGAATTAATGCATTATTGTGATTTTTTTTCCTACCATCAACACAGAAACATTGACAGATTATATATTGCAAGCTTCTCTTCTGCTTTAATGCACAAAAAAAGATCTCCATCCTATTCCCTTTTCTCTGACTTCTCCGGATAAATTGCCCATATTTAGATTCATTCTAAATGGGCAATTCCTTAAGGCATCTACATATTGTCTTTAAATAAGTTTAGATGAGGTCTATAATGTCAGGAGGAATAGTTGACACATTATGTTATAACTCATGTTGTCTTGACAAATTATTGGACATACACTGCTGGGAATATGATAAATCTTGAATTACTAAGCAATGATTAAATGTACAGTGGGACCTACATTTTCATGATTTTTTTTATTTAAATCATATAATTTAAAAAAATTTGAGTTTCTAGATTTAAAAACATACATTTCTGAAAAGTTGTGGTGTTTGGTACGGTATGTGTTATTGCAAATACGCAATAGAAAACCTTAAAATCGCAAACGGAAAGAATTAAATCAAGTTTTCTAAACGCTTCACACAGTCAGAAAAACATATGTCTAATCGACCAAACTGCAAATCATTTTTCTTTTGTTTTCAAAAATGAATTCAAAATCCATGAAACACTTTGGGCCCTATAGTACACCCGGCCCAATACAGCACAAGGCGCAGCCCAAGTGTTGTTGCTAGTGTCACAGGTCGGGATGGGTCAAGCCAGACTACGCCCACCCCTGAACCAGGACCACCTCGAGGAGCGTGTCAGAGGGAGGAATCGGAGACAGAATAAATTCAACAGGTTTTATTTAAAAGTAAAAGCAATTTGAAAATCCTAGTCTAAAATCTTCTTCCTTCTTGCCCTCAGGAATCGAAGGTGAACAGTGCAACAACCAGGGTCTCTCCCGCTCTCTTCCTCAGTGCGGGCCCTGTAATGGATGGGGCAGTGGACAGGTAAATTGTCAGGTAGGTCTTCCCCAGGTGGAGATGCAGTGAACAGGCGAACGGTCCGGTAAGTCTCTTCTGGTAAGTAAATATTTCCAACTTCCCTTCCTTCTTTCACAGGTGCAAGAATTGAGGCAAATGGTTATCAGTCGAGTACGTATGCAGCAGGTACACGGTCTTATGGTGGGACGCCTGGGGAGTCTTCCTTGGGTAAGTAAGTGATTCCAACCTTCCTTCCTCCACAGGTACGAGATCCGGAGCAGATGGCCGTCGGTCAGGTACGTATACAGCAGATTCACACTCTGATGATGGGGTGGCGAGGGAATCTTTACAGGGTAAGCGAATAATTCCAACCTTCCTCTCTCCACAGGCACAGAAACTGGAGCAGAAGAATACTCCAGACAAAGTGTACCAACCACGTTCGTAACAGAAGGACAGCCACTTCTCTCTGCACAGGTGACTATGAGGATACAGTAGACTCGAAGTCGACCGGTTGCACAGGGCTCCTACTGGAACAGACAGAAGGGATACTTCAAGTAAGCATACAGTTCACATGAGTTGGAAGGGGACGAACACTTCTCACGATACAGATGTATTGCGGGAATTCCATAGACTCAAGTCGACAGGCTGAACAAGACCTCTTCTGGCCTAGATGAAGTGGATATTCCAGACAGAACGGGCCGGCTTTACGTTCACAGCAGAGGGACAGTCACTTCTCCCCACACAGGTATGCTCTCAGGTTACAGCAGACTCAAAGTCGATGGGCTGAACGGGACCTCTACTGGAGCAGACAGGAAGGGTGCTTCACACAAGGTATACAGTTCATACGCATAGAAGGGAGTGAGCACTTCTCACAATACGGCTGCGTTGCAGGAATACAGCAGACTCAAAGTCAGCGGGCTGAATGGGACTTCTACGGAGACAGACCACGAACAATTCAACAGGGCATCTCGTCTCTTATTCACTCAAACAGAGGGGTTAATTCAAGTTCCAGATGATAATTCCTCAACATCCACTCAGTTAGAACAGATCAATGACACAGAACTCTCACTATTGACAGTAGACCAGCGTAGCACAGGGAGAGTGCACGGCAAAGGGAATGTATCTTCCACACACACAGCAATTCCACTTCTAGCATATAATGTGGGGGAAACGTCAATCTTAGGCACTGCAATCTCACTTCACGACGTGCAATTTAAGGCCCGCACTCACCCTTGGGTCTCTGTCCGAGGGGACCGCGTTCATCAATGCTGCAAAGGATATTTCGGGATGTTTTTCTTCACAAACACAGGCAGAGTTCACATCACCATTTATAATGGAGGAAGAGATAGGAGGTCGGTAATGAATCAGTACAATCCACTCAGTGACGTTTATGATCGTGATCCACCCACTCCAAACCACATCCAATTCAGTGTCGAATACATGCAATTACGAGACTCAGTTCTCGATTACTTAGCTCCTCTCCAATGCAAACAGGATATTTCACTTTCCCTCTGTTGCCCTCGAGTCCCTCATCAAGTCAACACTCTCCTCTTCATTCACCCGCACTCCAATAACTGCAACCACTCGATAAAACGACTTCTCACGGGAGAGAACCACACCAACAGTCTCTTTCTCTTGCTTTTTATACTCTCTCAAGTGCTGACAGGACCTCACTCCAATCCCCAAGGTAAATTCCCCACACCTGTTTCCAATCGGTCATTTGGGGTTGTCATGGCAACAGACGCACACACAGGCCTGGGACCGGTGTTACACTCAAAGTGTCCCAGCGGGAACACGGCTTCAACGGGAATAAGTTCCATATACCATTTGTCACACCGTGACATACCCCCCCGCCAAACCGTTCTAGTCCCGAGAACGGTCTCCAGACACCCAGTCTCCATACCTAGCTGGAGGCTGACCTCGATTCTCTCGCTGGGACCGACGAGGTGGGGAAACAGGGGCTTCAGGTCGTGGTCCCAGGCCTAGGCCTCTGGGAATCACCGCCCATCCTACCAGCAGGGGCATCTCGGACGTCTCGACCGGTGGATTCTCTACAACACATTTTGGATAGTTTGGACAAGGGCGAATCAAATTACGATGTAACACCCGTTCGGGGCCTGCCTTTCCTTCTGGTCGCAATGCATATACAGGTTGGTCTGGGTGTGGCTGTCGCTGGACGACAAACGGCTGAGCCTCCCACCGGTCACTCAACTTTCCCTTCCCTTGTCGGCGATTGTCCCGCACCAGCACCCTCTCCCCTGGCAGTAGCGGTGCCTCTCGAGCCGTCCGGTCATACAATCCCTTATTCTTTAACGCTGCTCGATTAATCTGGTCAGAGACTCGTTCGTACGCCGACTGGAGGCGTTGGTGGTGTCCCTGCACCCAATCTGTCAAGCTACCTCCCTCTTCTCCTGCAGTGGTCCCCAGAAGCATATCCATTGGAAGTCTCACATGTCTGCCGAACATCAGGTAAGTAGGGGCGTAACCGGTGGTACTGTGCACACTGTTATTGTAAGCCTGCACCATCGCCGGGAGCCTGTCGACCCAATGGCCTTGCTGTTCCTTCTCCAAGGTTCCTAATAAACTCAATAGGGTCTGATTAAACCTTTCACACCCCCCGTTCCCTTGGGGGTGGTAGGGAGTCGTGTGGGTCTTCTTGCATCCGTACAGTTGGCACAGCTCATGGATCACCCTGGACTCAAAATTGGTTCCTTGGTCTGAGTGGAAGATTTCCGGGCATCCGAATGGTTGGATCACATACCTCCAGAGGGCGTTGGCAGTCGTGACGGCGGTTTGGTCCACAGTTGGGATGGCCCAAGCGTACTTGGTAAACAAGTCGGTTACCACGAGGATGTTCTGGATCCGATCCATTGGCCGTCCCAAAGTCAGATAATCCATGGCCACCATATGCAGCGGTGCCTTGGCCTGAATCGGGACCAGCGGTGCCCGTGCCTCCTTCTTGGTCTTAAACAACGTGCAGCGGGGGCACCTCTGAAGGTAAGTCCTCGTGGTACCTTCCATCCCAGGCCAGTAGAAATGTCGTCTCACCAGTGCCAATGTCCTCTCTTGCCCTTGATGTCCCATCCTGGAGTGATATGCCTCCAGTAACGCCTGACAACGCCCTTCAGGGACCACGATTTGACAGACCTCTTCGCCCCGACCTGGGTCCTGAATGGCCCTACAAAGCACACCTTCCTTCAAATAGAGTCTCTCCTTCTGTCCCAACAGGCCCCGTACAATCCGAGTCTGGGCCCGGCGAGCCGCACCCTCAGGCCAGGCCTTCTGTTCTAGCCACGTTCGAACCAACGCTACATCTCCATCTTCGCCCCCCAGGCCATGATCCTGTCTCCCCGTAAGTCTAGAAAACTGCTCCCGCAGCTGTAGGGTAAATGCCCGAACAGATTGGCGAGGGCCTTGCCGAGAATTAAAGAATTTCGTTCTCAGAACAGCTACCGGGGTGGCGTCTCCATATTGTCCCGTGAGAAAGTCAAAAATGGCCTGGACAGTTGCTCGGGTTGCTTCCGGAGCCGCCTGAACTTCTCTTCTCGCTTCTCCATCCAAGGAGTTTAGAACCAACTGGACCTTCTGTGGGGCGCTCAGACCTTGAAGCCCTGCCAGGTACTCTACCTGGGTCTTCCACATCGACAAACTCATCTCAGATCCCGGGCCTCCATACTTCAGAGCCCACGGAGCCCCCATGAAGATCGGCATGACCGGTTGCCGCACCCCGGGCTCTCCCTCTTCTGCCATCTCAACCTCTGGTCGCTCAACTCGAGGTAGAATCCTGCCGACTACGCCAAAAGTCTGTCACAGGTCGGGATGGGTCAAGCCAGACTACGCCCACCCCTGAACCAGGACCACCTCGAGGAGCGTGTCAGAGGGAGGAATCGGAGACAGAATAAATTCAACAGGTTTTATTTAAAAGTAAAAGCAATTTGAAAATCCTAGTCTAAAATCTTCTTCCTTCTTGCCCTCAGGAATCGAAGGTGAACAGTGCAACAACCAGGGTCTCTCCCGCTCTCTTCCTCAGTGCGGGCCCTGTAATGGATGGGGCAGTGGACAGGTAAATTGTCAGGTAGGTCTTCCCCAGGTGGAGATGCAGTGAACAGGCGAACGGTCCGGTAAGTCTCTTCTGGTAAGTAAATATTTCCAACTTCCCTTCCTTCTTTCACAGGTGCAAGAATTGAGGCAAATGGTTATCAGTCGAGTACGTATGCAGCAGGTACACGGTCTTATGGTGGGACGCCTGGGGAGTCTTCCTTGGGTAAGTAAGTGATTCCAACCTTCCTTCCTCCACAGGTACGAGATCCGGAGCAGATGGCCGTCGGTCAGGTACGTATACAGCAGATTCACACTCTGATGATGGGGTGGCGAGGGAATCTTTACAGGGTAAGCGAATAATTCCAACCTTCCTCTCTCCACAGGCACAGAAACTGGAGCAGAAGAATACTCCAGACAAAGTGTACCAACCACGTTCGTAACAGAAGGACAGCCACTTCTCTCTGCACAGGTGACTATGAGGATACAGTAGACTCGAAGTCGACCGGTTGCACAGGGCTCCTACTGGAACAGACAGAAGGGATACTTCAAGTAAGCATACAGTTCACATGAGTTGGAAGGGGACGAACACTTCTCACGATACAGATGTATTGCGGGAATTCCATAGACTCAAGTCGACAGGCTGAACAAGACCTCTTCTGGCCTAGATGAAGTGGATATTCCAGACAGAACGGGCCGGCTTTACGTTCACAGCAGAGGGACAGTCACTTCTCCCCACACAGGTATGCTCTCAGGTTACAGCAGACTCAAAGTCGATGGGCTGAACGGGACCTCTACTGGAGCAGACAGGAAGGGTGCTTCACACAAGGTATACAGTTCATACGCATAGAAGGGAGTGAGCACTTCTCACAATACGGCTGCGTTGCAGGAATACAGCAGACTCAAAGTCAGCGGGCTGAATGGGACTTCTACGGAGACAGACCACGAACAATTCAACAGGGCATCTCGTCTCTTATTCACTCAAACAGAGGGGTTAATTCAAGTTCCAGATGATAATTCCTCAACATCCACTCAGTTAGAACAGATCAATGACACAGAACTCTCACTATTGACAGTAGACCAGCGTAGCACAGGGAGAGTGCACGGCAAAGGGAATGTATCTTCCACACACACAGCAATTCCACTTCTAGCATATAATGTGGGGGAAACGTCAATCTTAGGCACTGCAATCTCACTTCACGACGTGCAATTTAAGGCCCGCACTCACCCTTGGGTCTCTGTCCGAGGGGACCGCGTTCATCAATGCTGCAAAGGATATTTCGGGATGTTTTTCTTCACAAACACAGGCAGAGTTCACATCACCATTTATAATGGAGGAAGAGATAGGAGGTCGGTAATGAATCAGTACAATCCACTCAGTGACGTTTATGATCGTGATCCACCCACTCCAAACCACATCCAATTCAGTGTCGAATACATGCAATTACGAGACTCAGTTCTCGATTACTTAGCTCCTCTCCAATGCAAACAGGATATTTCACTTTCCCTCTGTTGCCCTCGAGTCCCTCATCAAGTCAACACTCTCCTCTTCATTCACCCGCACTCCAATAACTGCAACCACTCGATAAAACGACTTCTCACGGGAGAGAACCACACCAACAGTCTCTTTCTCTTGCTTTTTATACTCTCTCAAGTGCTGACAGGACCTCACTCCAATCCCCAAGGTAAATTCCCCACACCTGTTTCCAATCGGTCATTTGGGGTTGTCATGGCAACAGACGCACACACAGGCCTGGGACCGGTGTTACACTCAAAGTGTCCCAGCGGGAACACGGCTTCAACGGGAATAAGTTCCATATACCATTTGTCACACCGTGACACTAGTTTCAGCCCAACACAGTTCTCCTTTTTTCGTCCTGCACTAAGTTGTTTAAATAGCAAATATATTTGTGCGCTCATGGGCATTATGGTCTAAAAAGCGGGTGTTTCCAAACGCATTTTTGGTGCATTGCTATTGGGAGAAAGTGAAAATAGACAAACTCAAACCGGGTCTAAAGTCAACGGTGCAATATTTGTTTTGTAATTTAAAGAGCACTTTAGTAGAAATTGCGCCACTGAACGGGTCCACAACGCGCGTTAACTTTACTAATCATATAGAGGGAAGCGCAGCAGTACACAAACATGCCAAATATAAAAAAACATTACAATGTAAAATATTACTATTGTGTACATAAAGGTAATGTCCTGTAGATTGTCTGCTCGCGCGATTTAACCTCATGCACGAGCAGATGCGTTTCCTCTCTGAAGAAGTCTCCAGTTTTTGCTCTTGTAAATTCTGCCGTGTAAATAGCGAATCCACTGTCAGATGACTTTTACGTCCCATTCAGACAGATGGGGACTTTGTCACTGTGTGTCGCTTGTCTCTTGCTATGAGATCGTTTCAAGGCGTTCCTAGCTTTGGCTGTTCGCTCCACTGCTTGACTCCTATTGGTTGTTGCACGCGAAAGTCGCTCATCATTTGCATAAAGTTGAACAATTCTTAACTTTTGTCGCTTCACTCCCGTCGCTGGACACGCTCACTTGCTGACACCAACGCTCGCGTCCCTGTCGCTCATGTCCCTGGAAGTCACCAGCTCTCCATTGAAATGAATGATATTGCGTCGCTTTGTCGCTGCTGGTTTCTGGATGTCTGAATGGGGCTTTAAAGGGAATGTGAGATGAGACTCTGTCTATATTGGTTTACTGCACGCTAGGCCCAAAAAATACCCATTACTCATTAAGAGAATCAGGACAACCTATTTTGACCATACGCCTGGGATTGTTAAAATAGGGAAAGTGGATTCGGACACGCCATGAGTGCACCTGCGCCGGGCCATGTGCTTGGATCATTAAAATAGGAACCTAGTCATTCTTCCTCCCCCACCTGCAAATCAATATATATTTTTACCCCATTTTCCAAATGCTCTTTGTTGCATATGCTTTAGTACAGTTACTAAGGTGAATGGGGTCAATTTGCTTTTATGTTGAAATACTGATTTATGTGAAGTTTACTTATTTAGGTTTTGCATAATGTTTTGTATATTTTGTAGTTTTGTGTGTAGAATTGAAAGAAAATTTAAGATTTCATTAGCAATTAATGTCCCAGTGAAATAAAAAAGTACAACAACTATTTTTTCATGAAATATTGCACCGTTTATTGTAAATAACTTACAAATGTGGGTCAGTATCTTTTTTAAATCATGTGCCCTCCTAATCTTCGGTTAAAATCTGAAAATGCACTTCTGCCTTCTTCTGACTTTGCATCTCAAATGACACAAGTTAGATGTCTTGGGTGGAGCATCTGTTAGCTCCTCCCCTTCACCTGTTAGTCTGCTCCCAGTTCCATTTCATAATGCAACCGCAGTTTTTTTTACATCCAATCAAATCACAGTGAAAAAACAAGCCACACCCAATTTTTTCCTCATTTGAAATTAGGGATAGGGTAAATGTGTCAGAATATAAAAGTAAAGTCGATCACTAATTCCTGTTCACGGGGACTCACCCACAGTGCACTCTGATTTTGAGTGTACTTTTTGCCCATAATGCACGCTGATTTTGAGTCTACCTCTGATCTACATTTGTTCACTCATTATGTCCCATGATACAAATTAATTGCTTGATTAGAATCAACTGGAGGAGAGTGAGCGTTAATGCTGCGAATGCACGTTTATACACTTATGTTTGTTCTTGTTTAGAGTTATTTTCTACTTTTTGAGAATAAACAGTCTAATATACAGTAGTGTTTTATTTCAAATATATTTTGTAAAGGATAAAACCACACAGGTGTAATATAAGCGTTATGACGATTGTCCAAGACAGTACTGTCAGACCCAGCATATATTACATCAGTGTCTGAAATCATTCAATTCTTCCCTATATAGTGGATTATCTAGCTTTCGCTATGGGAATTGTGAACGAGTGCGAGAATACAGAGGCAGCTCTTGAACTTGTGCCAAAAATGAAATCTTTTTATTTTACTTTCTAACTTTCTATTCTTATATTTTTTATTTATTACCTAAAAATTGGATGTTCTCAATTCAAGTGCATGCCAACAGACGCTTACGCAAAGAGCACAAGACCAAGATTCCTGTTGTGATGCTCCGTTCCGAGGGACATCATGCATGAGCAAATCAAATGATGCTTCCCAGTCAGGGTTCTCACAACCACAACCAAATAATACCATCTGAATATTTCATCTCTACCTCACGCTATGTCCATTATTTTAGCGACTAGAGTCTACAATAGACTTCTAATGTCCTCTCAGTGGAATTTACTGGAGGAAATGTCAAAACAACGACATCTCTTTCATCAGATTTCTGAGGACGTTCTGAAGACAACTTCTTTCTTTTAAACTCAGTGGGTTTGCCAATGCTCGTAACAGAAAATGATAAACTCCTGCTGGTTTAAAACTGATGAAAGCTGCCATGCTTCACAGAGCTGATTTACAACAACATAGAGAATATAAATTGCTATCTGCACTCTTTCAAATTCTTTACATGCTCAGACTACAATGAGCAGTGTTACATTACAACAAATCCTCATTATTTAATTTGATTAAATGTAAATTACCAAAGTACATTACTTTATAAGTTAGTATTATTAATGGCATACACCAAATTCTCTTTTGGGATGAAAAACAATGCTGGGATTGAATGAATAAAAAACCTAATGTCTCTTACATTTTTATGTACATAAGATATATATTGGAGCCTCAAAACTATTTCTCCTGTAGACTTCAAAATGAATGCATTGCATTGTGGGGTTTATGTGTGTACAACAAATACTTTCATTTTTCCAGTTCCCCATTGATGTACGAATTACAGTAGTGTATGTCAGTAGACAATATCATGGCTCAATATTCCCATAAGTGTCAGCGGCAGGATCCAAAATGCATTAGGTTTTCATTACGAGCAGAGCAGTGTAGCTCATCCTGAAGGTGCACTCTCACTGCACCCCATTCATTCAGAATGAAGGGCCAGCCGCCTCAGTTCAATGACCTTTTATCTGATGCTGTGCCTCTGTCGTCGAAGCCGTCAGAGTGGAAGGATTAGGCTCAGTTTATATCGATATTTTGGAGAACACAGGCGTGCGCGCACACATGCATTTTGAAACCGAGAAAATAAAGAAGCTGCAGAAACCCACCATGAATATGATTGGGGGATCTGAGGTGAGAACGGTGTGGTTGTGAGATATGTTTTCATCACGCCAGTGGACAAAGAAAAGCGGAAATGTCAACCGAGTGAGATCTAAGACATTGGGATTAGCTTTAGCTATTAGCATATGTGTCCCAGTGCAGCATTATGTTAGTTTTGCTATTAAATATTACAATAAGCTAGATATAGACTGGTAATCAGTTTTGACCAATCTTTTTTAACGTTTAGGCTACACAACGTTTTTGGCTGATATTGAATCTTTAACATAATGGGTACCCGTAAATTGATTCTTAAAGCACCAGTGACATCAAAATGAAATTTTCCCTTTATTAAAAACATGTTAGCCTTAAGGACATCAATAAACTGATATGCTCCTATGCGTTGACAAAATTAGAAGATATAAGCGTTCAAAACCGACTCACTGACACGTGCACGACAAAAAATCTAGAAATTCCATGAAATCACGTTATACTTCAGCCTCTTGTCCAATCAAATCAGCTTTAGAATCGGAAGAGTCCTGCCCCCTTCACTACGGAAGTGTCGCCTCAAATCAGCCACTTTTTCGCACATTTATTATTTCCTACGTGGTGAATGATGCATTATGTACTAGATGGGAGATCGGGGAGGATCCAGACGGAATAAACGTTAACATTAAAGTCTTACATTTTTGTCACTTATTTTGAAAGTGGGTGGGGCCAATCGATATGTCTTGCTCTGTATTTTTCGGTTGAAATGAAACGCATCACAAAATGCTGCAGGTTTTAAGGCATTTCACTGTGACTTTAGGTGTATAACTGGCTAACTTTATGCATTGTAATTGAATCATTTATAATTAAAGCATACAGGTTACAAAATTTTTTAGATGGGTAAAATGAGATTTCAATTTAAACACAATGTGTTTATTGCTGTATTATAGTTAAGCCAATTTATAAGACATTAATGGTCATGCCAGCATTAAAAACAACAGCTTTGTTTTCCCCATGCTATTGTTTATAGTAATCACTCATATATTTATCTTATCAAATGATCTGTCTTTTCTGAATTAGCATATGCAACAATTATTATTCTAGATTAACCTTCCTCCTCGGCAGCACATTATCTAATATATATGCATAATGCTTTAAGTCTGCACATATCTCTGTTAATGTCAGAAACTAAGTGGACTACATGAGGGATTTTGTAGAATATTTTTCATGGTGCATCTACATTGACTTATCACATCTATCTACTGCATTACTTTCACAAGGGACCCTCAGTTTTAATTTAAAACACCTTACCCACAATACATTTAAAGGAGAACTGAACTAGTACGTGGTTTTTACATATTTAATTTAAATAATTGTTAAGTATTTGATACAGTTTATAGTATCAATTTAACTTGAGTGTATTTTGGCACATTTTACAACACATACAGTAACTCGTGTATAAACAGATGACAGCTTATCTTGTTGATTTTTCTATCACCATTGCCTGTCAAAGCAAATGCTTATACACAAAAACTTATAAGAATAATAAAACATTATTAATGACCATTTGTAAACAACTTTTATGCAGTCAATGCATTTACATTTATCTAAACTTTCATTTCTCTGTAATTGAAGTCAAATTAGTAAATGATGACGTAATCATGTATCTGAGGCATATATCCACCCGAAGTTCCACACTTTTAACATTAGTGATATAAAGGTAATACATTATTTTTGAATTCCTTGAGCTTGCACTTTCAACATTTTGTCGCTTTGGTATACATGTCTAACATTTTCTTTTGTGCTGAGTGGCAACTTGGCCTCATTATGTGTAATATCTGATATTTATGGGAAGATAAACTTTAAACTTTGCTCTTTTGATGTCATAACTAATGATGGAGATATTTATTCAATCATAATTTACTTCATGAGGGAATTTACTGTCTCATCCAAGATGCTGAAGCAAACCGATGTACGGTACAGTGTATGTGCCTGTGGCATTTACATCAGTAATTCTCTTACACCATCTCAAGCAAAACAACATTCAAGATGGATGACCCAGAAAACAGTGCTTTATTTTGTCCTTGTTTGATCTTTGCCATCTGTTACATGCTCTTAACTATGTTTAAATGCATTTATTCATGGAGTGATTAAATGTTTTAGTTTTTTGGAAATGAATAGCAAACTCTTTTGGAATACTCTGAGTAACTAGCATATGGGCTTTGAAATAACCTACAAAAGCACACAAGGCTGCGGTACACAGAATTCGACCTCATGTAATGGGTGTACTTTGGCAAAGCTTTAGTATTCTAGGTGTTTGTCTTAGTTATCAAAATTTTGCAGAGGCAGATGTTACGTGTGAACTATCTGATGTTATTTCACTGTGAATTATGTTTGAAAAAGATAATTACATCAAGTATTCTTCCTCTTGTCAGTGACGAACCCCAGTCACAGGCATCATTGGTTTCTGCAAAAAGGACACAAAACCACTTTTTCAGTGGTCATAGACTTTTAGTTACACGCGATGCACCTTGCCTTGCTTTTTCATATGCTAATGAACTTTGGGGGTAAGAGTTTTAAATTAGTCTGTGTGATTGAGACTGGCCTATTTGGAGAAGGCCTAGCTCATCATCGGGAATGGATAGAGTGAAGTGGCCCTCCGCCCCTTTTGTGTGGGCGGGTAGAGGCACAGATGTTCCCTGCGCCCCACACAGGGCCCCACACTCCCTAATCGCCACCTCGTATGCGTGTGGATTGCACCTGCCTACTTGCAATCCATCCCTCTGTTTTTCCATGCTTTCTTTCAATCTTTCTCTTTCAGTCTTTCACCGAGCACTCTATTCTGACAACTAGCCACACGACCTCCAAATCTTTTTTTACCTTCCAGGATGGATGATTGCTTAAGCCCTAAACATTATGTAGAGAGGAAGGCAGGGAGTGGTGGGGGATATTTTTAATGTTATTTAGGGGAACCAAAGGGGGGAGATGAGTTGGTTTCCACTCTCCAGCTGGATAGAATTTGGAACTTAATACCCAAAGCGAATAAGCCAAAATGTAAAAAGCCCAGCTCACTGTGAAGCAAGCAGCCTCTGGGTCTACTGCATCGGTGAGGGGGAGGAAACACAAGCGTTGTGCCTTATTTTATGCATCTCCCACAGAGAAGTGAGATTTTCCTCAATCAAGAGATTACGCTGTCAAACTGTGTAAGGAAATGAAGTTTGCTCTGGTAAGTCCCGGGGTGTTGTCTGGCCCACTGATGTGTTGTTGACCGGTCACCGTAAACGTGTATACTTTATTCCTGAGGCGCTGCATACAACAAGGTATACAGCAGCATACTTCAGTGAGCACAGTGTGTGTTTTTATATTGCGGCATTGCAGTGATTTTAAACCTACGAATCAAAAGTATCTTTAAAAAAAACTTTAAGATAGAAAATGAATTTATGTCTTGGTCATTCTAAAAGAATGAAACATTTTTTTCGTTCAGGTCTAGAATGTTTATATAATAATATATTTGTACATGATAATTAAGTAACCCCATCTCCCCTATTACAGTATAATTAAACGTTAACATTACATTTAGTAATGCAAACATGTTTATTTGCCAGTATATGCAATGGTATAATTAAACGGTATTATATTACACAAATACTATTATTATTACTTATGTTTACTGTACTGTCTATGTAATTTTTCACTAATTATCACTAAATATCATACAATTATGCTTCAGTAGAAATTAACAAAGCTGGTCCAACTCTGGTCCAGAAGAACTTCCTGTTTCAGTTTTTTTAACAGTGGACAAAACAGGATACAACCAACATAACTTTTAATGTTAAATAAATATTTTGTTAAATAAATATTTTTAAGATTTAACCATATACCTTAGATTTAAATAATAATAATAAAATAAAGTGAAACTGTAGTTTTGGAACAGTGTCCACACCTTTTGAAGTTGTCTATAATATGTTAATCATTGTATTACATTTTAATAAGACATTCTAATGGAGAGCCGCCATTCAGAATAATATAAATGACTGAAAACAACTCGCAAGTAAATATCAGTCAATGACTGTGTGCTAAAAATGTACTTAAAAAATAAAAACAGGCCTCGTTTTTTATGAAAAATATAATTATTTATATATATATTATTTATTCTGCAACGAATAGTGACCTGGGCATGTTTTCATAAGATTCACCTAATGTATTCATCTCAGGATTTAATTGGGTTCAGTGGGATGTAACTCCTGTAACAGACAAAACAGGCAAACACAAATAAAAATAGTTCAAAACTTGCATTAAAAAAAGAATGCATAAACTAACATGGCTTAAAAGAACATCAAAACAAATGTTGTGCATCGGATCAGCATAAAATGCAAAGCTGTGTTCAGCCCTTAATGTGGCTGTTTACATGCACCCTTATAATGCGATTAGGGCAGGACTACGATTAGGTTGGAGCACATGTAGACCAAATACTGTTTATATTATGTTAATGTCATTACGCTAATAATTAGAGTAATCTAATCACTGTAAAATACACAGAGTGCTGCTGTACATTACACTGTTCAGGCATGCATATACTTTAATCGCATTTCTTGCACTTCGACCTAAGTGTGCGTGTGCAAAGTGCTGCTGACGGATGACATTAAACAGTCATGCAGAGGTCTGAAAGCATGACAAAACGGATTCCGCAAAGCCTATATGCAGGTTTACACTACAAGTACATCATGTGTTTTATTGATGGCCAAAAGATATCAGAATATACATACTGTTTGGCCCATGAATACTGTTAGTTGCCCTGATTGAACCATACACTATAGGCTTACCAGACGGATCTCCAAGACAGTAACGTCTTACATTTCTTACACAACCAAAAATTCACAACTTATTTATGTTGAATGCACTGCTAGGAACTTGTTTTTTGTGACAGATTGCTTACACCTCAGCAGCACAGGGCGCATTTTCCCTCAGTCGTTAAGCGCATTTGCATTTACTAGAATGATAAAACTACTAAAAAGAGGGTAAGTTAATTGAATGAGCAACAATTAATCTTTCAGTTACTGAATTATTAACAGCCGTGCAAAGCCAATGAGGCGAGAAGATTAGCTGCCTGACAGGCAGGTGTTTGATAGCTGCTCTTCTGAAGGGCAGATACCTTCCATTTTTAATGGCTTTGAATGTATGCTCTCATTCAGGAGCCAATCGCTCCTCGATTGCTTCACTTTGTCTGTCTGGTGCAAAATGATGCTTGGGGTGGAGTGATGATACAAATCCGTGATGTAGTAAAGTCAAAGCAGCCGTGGATACCTGTTTCTCATCATTCAAAAGGCAAGTGTCGTCCTGACATGCATTCAGATGAGGCTGATGGTGATCGTTATCATAAACACCATCTGTTGCTGCAGCTATATTCACCTGCCGAAATACATCACACACAAAAAAATAAAAACAAAACAAACAAGCAGTTATTCCGCTGAGTGTGGAATTGCAAATTCTGGTGGATTTGCATGAGATATGGTTTATTCTGAAAGAAATATTTTAGCATGGGTTACTGGAAGTTAGTTTTTTGGGCGAACTTTAGAGAATTTATCAAAAATAGCCTTTGTTTATTAATTCCAGGAATATAGGCCAATTGCGTATATTATATCTATAGGTCAAATAGGCATATTGCTTTTAAATGGAAGATTCTTTAATATGATCGCATTAACTATGATCTTAAGCAACAGTGTTTATATTCATATAAAAAGCTTCAGTGTAAATTGCATCGTATTGATCAGACAGACTCGATTTGCAAATAAACTGTTATGCTAAATAAAAACGGAGTTGTCCATCTCATCCTTCAATTAATAGATGCTGGTAATTATCCAACCAATACATTTCTTTCAGCTTGTCCCATATCCATCACTAAGTTAAAAATAAATTGAAATCAATATGTTGGTAGCGGCTTGGGACAGTGTCATTGCTTTCAATGGTATACAACTCTGAGCTGAATAACCATTATTGATCTGCCACAGGAATATTCAGTTTTTTATCTTTTTATCCTGCTCACAAGATAAGTATTCCTCTCATCCCCTCCAATGGAAACAGTGTCAGTTGGCGACAAACTCCTTTGTTTGTTCTTATCTGCTGTGCTTTGATAATAAATGCAGAGATTGCAGAGTGATGAAGCAGGAGAAGACAAAAGTGGAGCTGAACTGATAATGCTTAACAAAGTTGGGATTTATGCTTCCCACTACCAAACACACACATTTTCAACCAACCAGAAGTAGCTGTGTGTCAGACAGGCATTGTGCAAACATCAGTGTGACAGATTTATGTGTCTCCAAGTAAAGGTAAAGAGAGAGTGTGTGTACAGTGATTTTGTGGGGTGAGATGAGTCCGCAAGGTTAGCTTAGTTTCAATTCCTGATGAGCTTCCTATACAGGCAGCTTTAAAAATAGGACACAATATACTTTGTATAACATGCGTTAATATGAAGGGCTTTTCCGTATTGTATAGATTCTAAGGCATGAATGCTTTGCAAAAAAATCCCAGAATGCATTGCAACTATCTCATTAAAGATGCAAGAGACAAGAGAAATGCAAATTTCATAAATTGTTAAAAAATCTGAAATGCAACATTTTGGTTTGAATATATCTCAGATATTCTTGAATTTTAGAATGAAGATCAAACTAAAACTTTCTTTGAATATACTGGGCTTTTTGAAGGCATCTTTCTGTGCAGTGGATGACAAGGCAGCAATTGATTTTACTGTATCTGAATTAGGCATAATGTGAGAAATGCTAACAATGAAATGGCTTAACCAGATTAAGATCAAGTCAGATTTAGAGAAATTAAAAAAGGACAAAGAAGATCTACAATGTACACACAATATCTATTTAATCCACAACCACAGTGTTTTGTTTAAGTTTGGACTGGCCTCACCCCTATACCGTATCACAGTTTGTTAAGCACGACAGTGAAGGACATTTTGGCCTTCTGTTTTCACGGACAACAAATCCATCAACGCCCACTCTGGGCATGTGAGACAAAGCGTACAGCAAACTTTGTGACCTGCCTTTGGAAATGAAGCTCCATTTTCCATAATGACTCTAATGACAATTTGCTTATTCTCAACGGAGGCCCTGCCATCAGTCCCTGGAGGGGTGGAACATCTGGTGGGGGCGGGGCTTTTGCCGAAGCCACAATGCTCTCGCTGAGGGCCACTCACAGCTGGAAGGGAGGTGTAGAGGTGTCATGTTCAAGAACGGCCAGGGCTTTAATGCCTCATTTCCAGATTTTTCCCTCTTGCCACTGGTGTAAAGAGCCCACAGATGGAGATCAATGTCAATGAAGAAAACTTCTGACTTAACTGTAATTGAATAAACCCCCTTCATTCTGAATTTACCAAAATGTTGCATTATTATGGACCCTTTATTTTTCTATTATCAAAACAACTGACTTTCAGAATAACCTCATCATTTCCCTGCAAACACCCAGCACCATTCTGATATGGACAGTAATGCCAACTTTTCAAAATTCTAGTCCCGACACATGTTTTACTGTGAAATAAATTATATGACATAGGTGAAATGGAAATTGTAAATAGCTTTTCATGTTGACAAAACAACCTCTCTCCCGGTGATGGTTGACACCATATACACATATGTAGTTAAACATCTAAACCAATAGATGTCAGTGTTCCTGAGTGTTTGGGGTTGGAGAACATTGATGAATGCAACCCAGGCAAGCTCTGTCACCTACTGTGAAGCCAATTGATCACCTTATTTCAGATTCTCACTTGGTTCTGTTAAGGCTTTTTTTTGTGCAACCGAAAGCTCTAGCTTAGCACATGGTGATCAATCAATGCCAGTTGGAATGAAATAACATGCAAGGCTGTCAATTCCAACATGTCACAGTTTGATGGTTTAATAACTCTAATCAGAGCAGAAATAACATACCAATGAAACATTTAGAGTATTCAGGTTATTATAGGCATCTATTATTATCATAACTGTTACTCAGTATCATCATTTTTTATGAGGGTTATTGGAAAAAGATAAATTGTTTATTATATTTTGACAGAATGTTTTTATTTTTGTGCATTTGGCGAAACTTCAGTTCAAAATTTCCAATAAGTAAAAAAGGTGTGTTGGTATGTAAACTCGCAACATTTGCGCTGCTAACACAATGCTCCATCAAGTGAGCTACAGGAAAGTGTGATTTTATTTTCTTTTAAAAAAGTTTGTAGACACTTCGACCTTTATTGTATTCAAGATATTCAATGTATACAAATACATATTATCATTGTTTCATGCGAATCGAATGCGTAACCTTGCCATTTCCAGCATCGTGCCCTTCCAGTTGAGCTACAGTAACATTGTGTTCAAATGATCTCATGAAGTCACTTTACAGTCATTAAACTGCAGTTATGCAAATGTGAAAAACGAAACAAATAATCTGCTGTTGTTTATTTCACATTTTTTGATATTTTAACTCAAACCTAATACAGTGAGTACACTCATAAGTGGGGGGTGCTCACTGTGTTCTGAGCATGTAAGACATTTAAAAGGCAGGCAGAAGGTGGGGACCTCTTTAGATACAGGCTGCTATTAGACGGCTTGTGATCTCCTCATGTTTACCCACACTTACAAGACTCACATTGGCGTACGTGGCTCCGCACTCAGCCAGGGCCTCTTTGAAGTGATGTTGATCCTTCAGAGCAGCCTTAGTAAATTGCCGTCTCTCCCTCTCTCTTTTCTCAATGCGTCTGTGTGCCTTGGAGATAGAGGGACGCATATGTAGAGCTTACACTGTGATCTATAGACTCTCCACATCTTTCTCTGATCTGAAACAAATAATGAACTAAGGGCCAGGGCCGGATCGGCTACTGCCTGAGCAATTTCGCCCGCATTCCGAGCCTATCAGTGCCTCTAGAATAAGCAAAAGGAAAAGAGAGGAACTCATTATAAATCCCCACATTGAATGCATGCACTTGGTGCATAAGAGGCTTTCAAACTACTTCAAACTAAGCACCCTGTGTTCCACGAGCGTTTTATTCATTACGTCAGAGAAATGATATGCGCTTCTGTGATACAGAGTACAGCTCTTTGCCCAAGTTGGCTTAATGATATGTTTTCAGTATTGTGCTCTTGCACCTTGAAATTAGCATAATTGAATGGTTGAAATGCTGCACAACAACAAGGAGAGCAGTAAACTCGGTTGTATTCAATAGGATATCTTTGTAGATTTGTAATGGCACTAGACGGGGTTTACATTTTCGAAGAGAGCTATTGAGGCATGTTGCAGAATATGTTATTGACATTTAGCATGTTAAAATAATTGAGTAGACATTTTAAGCTTCAGAATACAAAGTTTTCCATCTGTGGAGTATGTGGCACTATTGGAGAATACCTTTATTGCTCGGAGGTTGCTCGTTCATAGCTCACGAGGCTTAATGGGGTTATCAACATTGTCTCATTCTAAAATTCCTTGGGATTATTCGAAAATTTGGTCTTTTTTCTTAAAAGCCAGAGACTTGACTCAGTTTGCTCTCCATTTAATCTCCAATCTCAAGAAGAAACAATTTAAAGTGATGGTTTACACAAAAATAAAAATTCTGTCCTCATTTTCTCGCCCCTTTGTCATTTCAAACCTGTATGACTTTCACAAAAGACGAAACAAAAGAAGATATCTTAAAGAATGTCGGTAACCAAACAATGGCAGTACCCATTGATTTGCATTGGTTTTGTGTCCATACAATAGAAGTGAATGGTTACCGCCACTGTTCGGTTACCACTATTCTTTAAAATATCTTCTTTTGTGTTATGCAGAAGAAAGAAAGTCATACATTTTTGAAAAGAGGGTGAGTAAAATGATGACTTTTAAATTTGAGTGAACCATCCCCTAAAGATCATATTGAGTTCAATGCAGAAGCTATATAAATGTAGTGTACTTTATGGCAGTTTTACTTTTCCCTTTTGCCCAGTCATATGCCCACTGGTCTGAATCCAAGCAATAGACAGTACACGAGAGTTAGCCTGTGAGGTGTGGTCTTTCAGAATGAATGTTTTGGGTGGTTTAATACAAATGCTCTCACACTGAAGCAGAGAATGAAGGTAAAGTTTGCGCTTTGTCATTTTATTTGGTCATGGCTTTCATCCACCTCACACAGTCCGTCAGAGAACTGACAGGCCATGCAAATGGCGACTGTTCATGCAACCAATTGGTCTTCTACAGATACAGAAATCCAGATGTGCATTTGAAAACACTGAATTATTCACGTACTGTTCTGAATTATAAATATTATTGTTATTTATATGACAGTATAGACTACTTTGTAAGACGAAACACTGGTCCAGAAACACACTCCGGTTTCAGATTTTAGTTATGTGTTATTAGTACTTTTTATATCCTTCACATTTTATTAAATGTTATTTGTTTAACATTTTTAAATTGGCTCTAAATACTCTTTTGGTTGTTTTTTTTCTTTATCGGTGTAAAAATATGCAGGGTATGCAGTGTAGCTTTCCTGTAGCTCAGTGGTAAGAGCATTGCGTTAACAACACAAGGTTGTGGGTTCGATCCAAGGGGATTGCATATAGCTATGTAAAATGTATAGGATAAAGCAATGCAAGTCGCTTTGGATAAAAGCGTCTGCTAAATGCTAAATGTAAAATGTAAATACTGATTTACAGGTAAAGTGTAAAATATTTTCTTTAAATACTATTATATTTTAGTTAACTGTGCTAGTTTTAAAAAAAATTTTAAATTTTTTCAAAACAAATTTATTACCCTTTTAAAGCCTATAGAAAAATGAAGGTTCTATACACGCACAACTTGACAGAAAAGAGTGTGAAAAGAAGAGACAAATGTATGTTGACATCACAAAAATTGTATACCCAGTTGTTGTTTAGGACTTTCAAGTGTTTGCATTGGGTTGTAGTGTTTGAAACCTGTTTGAAGACAATCTTAAAATGAATCACATTTTTTCTCGATGCCAGTAGTGGTTCTGAAATTACACACTTCATCTTTAAGAAAAATCTGATTTTATCATGATCATATGCTTTGCGAATGATTTTTGCATCAGTCCTAATGAGATAAGTGTTTAATTTAAAGAACTAATCAATATAGTTATAAATTAGGAAATAAATCTGCACTGATTCTTTATGTGATCATCCTCTATATCTTTTAACATCGTGGCCTTTTGTCACTTACAGTGATCGAATTTAGCATACATTTTCTAGTCTTCATTCAAACAATATTTGCATTGATTGATTGAATCAATTTCAGAGCGCATACAAAGATTCTGGGTTTAATTTGCGCACTCTGATAGCAAACAAACAAAAACCTCATCATTTACTTTACAATTTACAGTTATAAACACAGGCAGATATAGCATTTTCCCACTCTTGCACTCAGTATTGATGAAAGAGTCACGTTGGTCTCTGCCTCTGTTTGCTCCGTGTTCCCTGCTTGGCTGGCCAGATGTGAGGAGGAGAGGAATGGAAGGTCAGGCCAGCTGAGTTCGTTGCTCTTTGTTGTGGAGCCTCAAATTCAGTGAACCAAACCACCAGCCATGGAGGTCAACCACAGCATTGACTCCTGACGCTTGTCAACATGTCAAAGTGCATGCAAGCATGTGTTTTAGGGTAAAATTGAAGCAGAAACGCATGAAAGGGATGTTTTTGTTTCGAAGATTCTAAAAAACAGCAAGAATAAGGAGAGAAAGTTCCTGGTGTACGTTGTCCAATGGAAAGAGGTCGTGTGGATGTTGTTGTCATGTGACATCTTTCTCTCAATAGATAAAGCTCCTCCTTAAATGTTCGTATGCTATTCAGGCATTAAGTACTCGAAATATGCACATGGAAATAAAATAAGAAGCCATGGATTTTTCAAAAAAAATTCCACATTGTTGATCTTGAGCAGTTAAAGTTAAGCATGTTGAAATTCCACGGCCTATGTTTTTGCAGCCTGATGCCATTCCGGCAAAAGTGAACCTCTGATGTTAGCCAGATGTGATTGTTTGCTCTTTAAATCACATTTTAAGTTAATAATGATTATTGCCAAATTGGTGTCAATGTGTCAGTTGATATCTCCATCACCATCATCAAGTACATATAGTGACAATAGGTCATGAGGCAATGTGACCACAAAATAACTTAATAGGATTTACAATAATCAAAATATATTGAGCATTATTTTATGCACAGATGTTTTGTTAAAGGGATAGTTCACCCAATAATAAAATTTCTGTCATCATTTACTCTCCCTCATTCATCGCCTCATTTAATACATGTAAATGACATTCACCCGTGAAACACAAAAGAACATGCTTTGAGCAATCTCTCGTCAGCATTCTTTAAAATTCATTATTTTAGTATATGTTTTAAAGTCCTACAGGGTTGAAATGACAAGAGGGTGAGTTAAAGATGAAAGAATTTTGTTTAGTTTCTGTCAAACATTTTTTATGAAAATGTATTGAAACGCAGGCCATGAATGCAGTAATTTCAGATATGCTACCCCAGGTTCCAGTATTTTCTTTGTTACTGTACTCGTCTAGCCCCTTAAAAAGCATTATCTACACTAAGTAACCTTTTCTTCATACCATCATTTGTCTTAATAAAACTATTGACTTTATAATAGCTTATTCTTGCCCCATACCATTAGCTCAGATGGCCAAGACTTTAAATATTAAGCAGGCTTAACAAGATTTGATGATACGTTCGGCAAACAGCCCACCACAAAAATTCCACGTTTCTTGATCTCCTGCTGTAAATGAAAAATATCGTTCAGTAGGAAAAAATGCTGTTTCAAGCAATACTGTGAATCTAGCTTTGGACTAAAGTGTAAATGATTTAACATGGCGTATAGATTTAATCTTATTAGGGTCAGTATCTCTATGCATGCACAGTGTCCCGGGGTTTCTGCTTTTAGCTGATATTGACTATCATAATGGCATGTAATCTAAACAAGTGATTTATGGTTTGTAGATTGTAAGCATGTTGATGGCAGGCACACTGCGGTAATGCTCAAGAAACATGGTATTCCTCTGTGCAAACTTGTCCAGCTGGTAAAAATTGACAACCTTTTCTTTTCCAGGGGTCAAAACAGCCACAATAATCCTGTGTATCTTTTTCTTTTTTTCAAACTTTGTAACAGACAGCACCTTTGTTGGAAGGGGCCCTTGGTACTTGGTGAATGAGCGGACAGCAGCGAGTTCTGACTTTTCAAGGTCCTGTCAGACTTTAAATGGCTTCTGCTTTATTTCACCCTTTGACCTTTGGCTCCCATACACGGCCATGCAGGAGATATTTGATATATCCAGGGGCTGGAACTCCAGAGCTGTGAGAAGGATGCCTAAAATGCCGAGTTTGCAGCAATGAAGGAGGGTTTTGTTTAGAGCCAAACACTACTGTTCTATAGGCTTTCGACGAAGAAGACTAAAATGAATACATTCTCTTCCGTTACTGTGCTTTTTGATAGCACCGGTATGTGTTATCTTCATCATTCTGAAAATGCTAAAAAAATGAAATGATCCAAAGGTCCATGTTTCTTTATTATGGGAAAATGTATAGGCCTGTAGGGTCTCTCTGGGTTGACTAATTGTAATTCCAATGTATTGTTTCATTAATAATGAATAAGAACACGTTCACAAAATGTCGCCATAATAAGAGTCATGTCTTGCCTAATCTATTCTAGACACTAGTATAACTAATATTTGTTTATTTTAGTCGCATGTTAACCATTTGTAATGCTTTCCACTCCGAATTTACTTTTGCTGCCAAAAATCTGCATCAAGGGCCCTATCATTATTAAATTCAATCTCTATTTACAATTATTTTATTAACCTTTTTAAACGGCAGCAAATATTTACCTATTTTACCTCAACACTTTACCATAAGGTTGTATTTTTTAACATTATTAAATGCGCTACTAACAATGAGCAGTATAGTTTCCAGCATTTTGTAACCCTTGTTAAAAAAGAGTTTATGTAAGTAAGTGTCAATAAAATTGTTCACGTTAGTTCATGGTACATTAACTCATGTTAACAGATACAACTTTTCATAAAAAAATTACAGTAAATTCTGAATTTTGCATGAACTAAGATGAATAAATGCTGTAAAAATGTTCAACTTTGTTAACAAATGCATTAACTTATGTTAACAAATAAAACCGTAGTGTAAAGTGCTAATTTGTGAGGCTTAGCTCTACTGTTTCCTTTCATATACCCTGTCGATCACGGAGTTTTTATCTCGTACATTTTTTTTTTTTTTAATTTTACATAAATGAAACCGTGAAATAGCTATGAGGCCCGTATCTGGAGTGTCAGTTACTGATAGATTTCCATGTTTTTCCTGTTGAGTGAAGCTATTGATTAACTTGGAGAAGCATTGCATACTTAATCAGTCCACTGGTGTCGCTGAACAGTGTCCATGGAGACGATAAAGAACAGCAGTCCCTCTGCATTATTTGGGGTCCAGGTTATTCGGTTCTTGACCTTGAAAACCCCCCCCCATATATAGCCTGGCCTGAAAAATGCAGAAAGAAGGATTCTAATGCCCAGTCTTATAGTTCTGAGTCTTACGGGTTAAAAGGTGGCGAGGTCATCACTAATGCTCGGTTGTATTAATGAGTGACCTTCGGAAAATGGGGGAATAGAAAAGGCTTGGGGGCGGAACAGGGGTGAAATGGCCAGAAAAAAAGGAAGAGAATGGATCGGGAGTGCTGTTTGGGAGAGATAACAAGAGATGGTCGTGGAAATGCATCCATCACCAAGCGGCTAAGCCCTCTCTTTGTGCTTCAGCGTAGCCCAGTTGACAGAGCGGTTAGGAAGGCAATCTGTAGGTGGGGAGGGTGTAAGAGACCGCCGAAGAGGGTTGCCCTGAGCAGGCCAGAAGGACGCTACATTGCTTATTCAACAGGGGGAAGATCTTTCCGAAGATAGAGGCCCACCAATCTCCTCGATGAGGTTTAGCCAAGCAGCAGGACCTGCACGGGAGATTATGGTGGTTATGGGGCTGGATGACGGACGGGCTTAGGTGAGACGTGCTTGCAGAGGGAGGGAAGTATTAGAAGGGGGAAGTAATGAGGATCATAGGGGAAATGGAGGTGCTGTGTCGCATGTGGCACAGGTTTGCTCTGTAGAATTGAAGAGACAGAGATGATTGTGTTGTGAAGTTATTGTTGTTATTTATGATCTCTTTTGTGAAGGTCACACCAAGAGAGCATCAGCATATTACCTTTATGGTAATATATTGCACCTGGGTATAGACCTAAGGAAAACTAGGTCACACATTGTCACTAGGTCACATGTATTGCATAAGCAATTTAACTTTTCTACTGTATATCATTTAATTTCATGGCACTGGATTTATTTTACTGTTGAGTAATTTATAGCGGTGCTGGGGTGCAATTAAATACACTTCATTACTTTTTAAATTATGTGACAGCAGCTCAGTTGTTTTTAACATGATGTTGTATAAGGTGTTTATAATAAAAACAATTAAAAATGTTAAAACGACAACTTGCAACTTTTGCGCCTCTATTACCATCTTTGTGTTTTACAGATATTTGCAGAGTTATTTTCTCCTCTGAGCAAATTTATATGATGATCACAGCATCAGAGCGAACCTGACATGGAATGTATCTGACACTTTTGTTCTCACCAAAAGAAAACTTATTAATAGACATTTAAGAATATGATTGAATAATTGATTTATTTTATTTTAACCCCAAAATACACAAACTTTTTTCTCCGAAAATATATACATGTATATTGGGTTGTAATTTGTATGTATTTTACGGTGTATGTACTGATGTCAACCTAACATTGATTAAAAGTATATTTCATTCGAAACTCTTTATTCTCTTCCATTAAAATAGTTTGGTCAAATTACTTTTTCCAAAGAATAGTCTAACTGTAATTTAAATACTTAAACTTATAAGTAGTTTGTAATTTGGCAAGCTAAAGTTTCATAGAAGCCTCTCCAAAACTAATAGTTAAGGATGCACTGTTATGTAAATTTCGGCCAATAGCGATAACAGATATGTTAGAGGTTTTCTTTAGCAGCCAAATTTGAAATATGATCGATCATTAAATTTTCAAATGCCTTCATTTTAAGTACCTATGGATTAAAGTATCTAACGTAAAATATAAATTTGGGTAGTTAACTCACTGAAGGTTTGTCCAGACAGAATCTATTCAAAGAAATTGGCTCTCTACTGTGGTCTGATGCTTCATTGCATTGGCCTAGCCTGTAAACAAACAACATCACATGGTGAGGATTGACTGAGCTGAGAGGTGGTTGGACGGGCACCTTTCCATCTTCTCTCTTATATTGAAACTGACATTGTGACACAATCGACTGTAATGTGGAGCCTTTAACTTTCCTCCTCCCCCCTCTGGCTTTTAATTTCACCAGTCCATCATTGCGCCTCCTGCCCGTCCTCAAGACAGACGCTGTGTGTATGCTTTAAAGTGGGATAATGTATACATTATTCATGTCCTGCCACAAAAGGTGCTCATTAAACTTTACACAGCGTGCACAGAAGACAGGGAGGTATTAAATGTGTTTCTTCACCAAGAAATGTCAGCTTGCGCAGACAGATCTGGTGCCGTACAACTTTTGAATGGCTTTGATTAGCTGGAGCAGGATGCCTTCGGTAACGTTTCCCTTTCCTGCTTGACACTTGCGAACAAAAGCCACGTTTGACATGATGGGTCTCGGCCCTTCTGATACATAAGTAACATGTAAATCGTAATGCTAAAAATGAATTGCCTCCTGTAAGCCGCTTGACTTAAATGCCAAATAGGCAGAGCAGGAAATCGTTTGTGAAAAAGAACTGACGGAATAAAGGCTTTAAAACTGTTGATACAGCTGGCTTTTGTTAAATAATGCACTGTTTTGTTTCTATAAGAATCGTCCCTGTCGCACATGATATTTTGAGGGAAGTCAACATTGTGATGCTCAGGGTGGATTTAAAAAAGAATGAATTTGATCACTGATAATAGAATGTATTTGTCCACACTTCCTTTATTGAATTGGATTTCATAACACAAAAAAATGAACATTTAGAAAATAAAAAATACATCCAATTGCCTACTTATAGGGATGTTTATAAGCTAGAAAAAGTAAAGAACATTTGTAGGTATATAAACATATAATAATAGTATTCTGATGCCCATACACGCATACTAAACATGTTAACACTTTTCCATACACAAATATGAAGTTAAAATAAAATCGACATAAAAAATGGGAAAGAGAATGAATAGTGGAAATGAAACATCAAATTCCTGCTAAATGCAATTTTAACACTGCAAATGTTGCATGCTATTTGAATACGAAAAACTTTAAATTACTGATCTTGAGCAAGAATTAAGCCGGTTTGGTTTATACAAATAACATGACATAAAGTAAATTAAATTGAAATATGCATGTTGCATAACTGCATATCATTGAGTTGTAGAAGAAACAACTGAACTTCAGATTATGAATATTCATGAACATTTTAGTCTGAACAAAAAAAGTCCATACATCTCTGTACAAAATGGCTTTGGATCGAATCCTGTGTAGTCTTTTGATACATAGACAGGCCGTTTGAGAACTGCCCTGTGGGTAAATCATACACATTTTCTTTTCTGAAGACTGATTTATATATTAATAATGCAACATTTAACCCCCCAGCACAGGGAGATGAAAGGTTTGGCTGGCAGGTAGAGCAGACTGAAGAACCAACAAAGCTAAGAGGACAAGAAACACACGCACACACAGACACGCAAGAGATAGTAATCTGTCATTACCGAGAAAACCATGCTCCGCCCACTCTTCCCAGAGATTTCTTCCTACTCATAAATAGATCATTACAATAGCACAGATGAGTTCTGTTTTCATCAGCTGTCAGAAAGGACCTGGATTCCACATCACTGTTTGACCTAAATTCAGCCATCACATATGCTAAACCGAGTTTACATAATCACTGTCCTTATGCCTATCACATCAATCCTGAAAATAATAAAAATGAGAATAAATGGAAAGAGCATTCTAGGTTTGTGGGGAACATTCTAAACCCACAAAAGCTGCTGCTATATCAAAATGTAGATTTGAACTCGGGCTGTATCTGTTTTATGAATGAAATTCATAAAATCCCTTTGAGCAGCTCTTTTTCCAGAGTGAGCGCTGTACTGAAACCATTCAAACATCTTGTATATCATTTTCTGCAATTATTCTACTTAAAAGTGAATTGTGTAATTTCAGCACTACTAGCAGATAATGTCAACAGGATTGCAAAATAATGCCAGTTTTGATTGGAAAAATTGATTCCCGCCACAAAATTCGCATGATTTTTTAGATCAACTTTGTTAAGAGCAACTTCTCTAACTGCTGCTGTATGACAAAGAAAATGTACACTTTACTCTTAAAATACACACTTTTTTAAAACTTTGCTTATGTTTAAATCTTCAGTTCTTCTGTTGTTTGTCAGTTTTATACCCTTCTGACTTCTAATTGACTTCCAGTAGACCTCTGCAAATAATCAATATCTGGTGAGTAGTTTGAATATTATTGAAAATAATTAATATACAGAACATTAAATTATTTTAATTTGAATGAATATAAATATAAATTAAATTTAAATCTAAAATAAATAATACTACTATAACTTAAAACAGAGCGGAAGCGTGTGTGTCCAATGAAACCATCTATTTACCGAAATGCAATATATTATACATATTAAGAACTTGCGTAATGAAGAGTAATGTTTTTTTTAACTTTAGAATGAGCTACACCCGGGTCCCCTTGGATGGAATTGGCCTTGTTACAGTACCCTAAACGGACAAATTGCTCGATAGAACACGTTTCGTAAATACGTTATCTCCTTCGTCAAAGAAGTGAAAACGTGACAACATCTCAGCCCTTTGTCAGCCACCGTAGTGCTTCGAAAGAGAGGGTGAGCAGTTGGTTGTAATTCGCCAACCCAACCACTAGATGCTGTGGACTTTTAATGCTGTCCATAAAAATTTTTATGCCAGAGATGATGTTTTAATTATGTTTTTGATGCTGCGTTCTGTAACCTTTGTAAATTCTGTAACCTTTGCTTAACATTTGCTTAATGTTTGCTTAACAGAAATCAACTACTTGGCAAAGTACATAAACAAACAGATTCCTACCTTACTGCGATTCACAGCGGTAGGCTATTAATAATCATTTATAATTTGAGCTTTTGGTTATAAATAGGTGGAGTCACTTGCAGTTATAATGCGATAGCGAGGCAGATTGCAACTTTAATATGGTTTATAAGTAGCCTCTTCATAGCATTATTATCTAAGTAATTGATTTTGCTTTTGAGTTCACACATGCTGTAACAAACAGTGAAGAGATGTATGTAGCTCTGACACACCTGTGGAAGATGAGTTCAGTTTTTTTCTGCATAAAAGGCACACTATATAAAGAGACAAATAACTTTTTATTATGTTGCCCTTTAAGCCTAAAACATTCTACATGTTGGAAATTACTACATTGGATTAGTTGCTTCATTTGCAACTTTGTTATTTACTATATACTGATCCTAAATGCGTAATTGCTGATCACATGATTTAGAATTACATGACTTGCAATGTTTAACAAACGCAAAATGCTGACAATGACCAAAAGTGCTGAAAGAACACAACCAGCAGAGCGTTGTGCTGAAGAGTAAGGATGTGTTAGATAACATAATCTGATTAACTAATTACCACAAATATAAACAATATATGCATAGTCTTTAGGCAAAGTACCCTTTAGCTTTCTCTCTCTCTTGCTTAATATCTCCTGGTCTCCCTCTCAATTTCTCTCAACACCATCACCTCATAATGTTGGAGTCTTCTATCGCCTCCTCCTCTCATCTCAGTGCATAAACAGAGCCTGCAGTCAGAATATTCCCTGATCAAAGGGACAAATCTATCCAGGAGCAATCAGGTTGCTGAGCTAGCCGGGACTGCCGACAACACTGCAGCTCTTTGATCAGAAATACATCATCTTCAGTGGGCTGGCTGGCTTTGTCTGGGGCCAGGAAATAGGGGAAGTGATAGCTCCCACTTGGTTTTCTCCATTTCTCGCTGTTCTTCTTGTCAGCCAAGATGAAAGCTACCCCAATTACAAGTGAAAATACCTCCCCACCACCACCACCCCTTTAAAAGCTGCTTTTTTAGCTTCTCAGGAGACAGCTATATTGCGGTGTTATCACGAGAGACCATAAAGTGGCTATATAAAATTCGGAGATGAAAATCGGCTTCTGTTTTTGAGTTCTGTCTGAAATTGCCATATGCTGCTTTCTTTTGTTTACCAAAGCAATTGCAGGCAAGCTAAACCTTGTGTGATCCAGCTACTAGACCGAAACTGTTTTTGAAGGGGAGCAGAACACCCGTTCCCAAAATATTGTCCCATCCTGACAGGTTTCCAAAACAATCAGATTTTCTTTAATCAGTGGAGTTCGAGAGCGTGGAGTGTATGTTTAAAAGTGCGTTCCGCCGAACGTCGCTGATCTGTCACTCAAACAACACATCTGGGAACTCACGCCATGACCTGAATCAAAACCTGCACACCTGAAGAGATGAAAACATTCAGCTGTGCTATTCGTGCCGTGAAAGCTTTGCATTCTCTGATCTGGTTTACAGAGTGTAACCTCAAAGGGGATTCTTTAATTCTTCTGGTGAATTGTGGAATCGATCGCTAAAATATGACACGAAAAGTATAATAAGTCATCAGTGTTGTATATCATAACATTTGACTACTACTGTTAAGTCTTAGTGTTCATCTGGGTGCTGCATGTTTGAGTCCAACCAAAAACGCGTATCTCCTTTTTCTTTACAAGTGTTCTACTACATGTCTAATAATAAAAAAAACTCCGAAATAAAGGATTGTTATTATTTGAATGGAAGGAACACATTCACCCTTTTCTGTCATTCAAAAATAAAAATTAAATGTCCAATAAAAACAGAAAGCCACACTGTGTAACTAAAGCATTGCCTGTGTATTTCAGCCATATTTCATTGTCTTTGTCAAATAGTCTACCTTGTCAGTCAGCAAACTCTTCCAGCAATTACGTTCTTGTCAAGTGTCAACCGTCTGTATGAGCAGAGTTCTGTGGAGCAGTCAGCCATTTAGATGCTCCAAATGGTTGTTTAGTGCACACAGAGCCTGTAGCATGGAAGAGTGAGCAAGAAAACCTGACTTACGTGTGACTAGAAGATTTGGCAGGTCATGTGGTGGATGCGTTTAAGTGAGAGAGAGAAGAATTTATGTATGAAAAATTCTGAATGGCCCCGTGCTAATACGGTCCAAACAAAAAACATACAAACAAAAGTTGTACACATATATGTTTTTAAATGTTAAGTGTTTTAAATATTGGGTTGCATAAAATACATACACTATTTTACTGTTCTTGTTTGTTCTGGGCTTTCATTTGTCTTTTATTCTCTTGTAGGGTTATTTGTGTTTATGGAAAATTGCTAAGTGGCTGCTAGGGTGTTCCTTGTGGTTGCCAGGTGGTTACTGGCTGGCCCAAGTCAAATGAGCCCACCTCAAGTCTCAGTTTTTCACATTTCCATATGCATTCTATATACAATTGTTTCCGTTTTATTGATCAACATTGTATACAGCCGCAGAAATACATTATAAGACCAATTCAAAGTTATTTTCAGTGTTTTATTGACTTTTTATTGGTATGTGTTTAGGTATGTGAACTGGTTTCATTCTGTGAACTACTTACAATATTTCTCCCTAATTTAAATAAATATATTGTTTCTATTTGCATTTATTTGCAGAAAATAAAACTGGAGAAACGGTTCAAAATTACAGAAAAGATGCTCTGTATTTTTTCAGACCTCAAATACTGGAAAGAAAACAAGTTCATATTCATTTTTAAGCAATACAAAAGTAATATTCCAACATGTATTTGGAAAAAACTTTTCAGGTGTCTTGTCACGCTATCAGTCTTTCACATTGGTTTTAGATGACATTGTCATTCAATGGACTGGAATGGCCACAATGCACTTGCTATTGACAAATTTCTTCAATGTTGGCATCATACAACATTTCCATTTCTTAAACGAGTAGTTCACCCCAAAATTAAAGTTCTGTCATTATTAACTCGCCCTCATATTGTTTCTGTATCAATTTCTTTGTTCTGTTGAACAAAAAAGAAGATAAGGAAACTAAACCGTTCTGGAGTTAACTATGGAAGTCAATGTTGCCCCAGAACTGTTCATTTACAAACAATCTTGCAAACTCTTCTTTTGTGTTTACTGGAACAATAAAATGTATACAGGTAAAAGTTAAAGTTGAAACAACTTTAGGCTTAGTAAAAGATGACATAATATTAATTTTGGGGTGAACTATCCTTATAAATTCAGTATCGTAGATTGTATCTAAACATATGAGCAAATTACAACAGATTGACATTAATTGTGACAGTATTTCTCAAGAGATTGAATGTAAAACTGCCATTTGATTCTGACATAAAACAGTGCAATTACAACTTAAGAAACATCTAAAAAAGTTCTTGAAGAACACTGTCCCATTAAAGCATCCCCAGTGCTGCTGTAATGCTCTCTGATAAAATCATATCCCCATCTGGATTCTGGAATTCAGTTCTTACGTCTGGTCATGTTGTACTTGTGCTTCTGGTTTAATATTGCATCACAGGTGTTGCTCACTGTTAAAAGCATCACGGTAAAGATTGAATCTGGGTCACTTTCCATTGCTTGCACAATGCTATACTTCCAGCTCTCTGGAACGCTTGAAATGTTGTCAAGTATTAATGAAGGAAATGTCCCTGCAGGGCTGGTGTTTGTCAGAAGAAATTACATACGTTCAGATGGAACGGTGGGATTTAATTTTTCAAATACCTTCAGGACATATAGGAAGCGACATATAGGAGCAGTCTGAAAATATCTTCATGACTATAAGTAGATCTGAAGCTGAACAGAAATATTTATAAATTTCTAATATTTATGAATATGCGTGTTGCTGCGGTAGAGTCATGTTCATTGATTATATGCATTGTCTACGGTTGTGAAAATAAATGCAGAAAGAAACAACTTTCATCATGAAATGAATTCTCTTGACTATTTCATAGTCTCCTTGTGCTTTTCTCTAAATGTCTTTAGCAAAGCTTTTGTCCCCTTCCCAAGGTTTTGTTTGAAAGCTGTTGAAAAAATCTCATACAATTAAAAGCCATTTATAGTACACAAGCCCTGCTCGGGTTCCACGGCACAGCATGAACCAGCCGATCTGTGGCAAGGATTTCTGCTGCCATGGGAAAACATTTGAAGTCAATCTGTTTTTCCTCCATGTGTCTGGCTGAGGTTTCAATAAGCCTGGAGATTACTTATGGGCCTTTAAATACAAATTAGGGTGTGTGAGGCCTAGCCTAAAATCCTTAGCCTTATCATCTGCCCCGCAGATTATGGACAGTCTAAAACATGATATTGGCTATAGATTCCCCAATCGCCTTTAGATATGTGGAGTATGCATACTGTAGATTCCCTCTTGATGTCTTTGCCAGGACCAGTTGTAGCTCTGACAGCAATAAGCAGCAGGTATCTAGGGGTATGCAACTGCCAGGACCTCGCTTTTGTGTGAACATGTTGTGAACATGCTCATATTGTTTGTAAGATGTATCCGCATAGAATGGTAACTAAGTTTTGCATGGCTATGTTGGTTAATTTACTAAAATAGTACAAAAGCAGCATAACCCTTACCATACAGGTATAAACATGTCTTCACAGAAGAAACTAATACATCACTTGCTTTGGATTTGCGATCAGTAGGAATAAATACTTTTACAGAAAACATCAATTTAACTTGTTCTTCCAATTTGCTGAGCTTTATTAGATCCCCTACACACCAACAGATGTGCATTTCAGCTTTGAAATAAAGCTCTGATGAGCATCCAAGCTCTCAAACAATGTAGTGTGTTTGTACATGAGAAGTGTTTGGGCTTGTGAATGCGATTCTGTTAGACTGACACAACCTCATGACTAAATTAGTACAAAAAGCTTTTATGGGCATATCTTGGAGCCAGAGGAGGCCACGACCCTGCTGACTCAAAAGCTAAGGCCCGGCCGATGTCTTTAAGGTATTGCTCAGCGTGAACTGTATCCACCTGGTACCAGTTTTCTGGAGTTAAGACACAACAGCAGTGCATTGGTGTTTCATTCCAAGTAGACTAAATTAGAATTGGTTCACTGTGGCTAAATTGTCTTCAGACTATCAGATGGTCAGCTTAACAGAAAGTTCAATGCTATTTAAATATAAAGTGTAAATAGATGGCTTCTAATGGGATCAAGATGAATAAATTGAACAGTGTTTCTCATTCACGTACAATTGCATAGTTATATAATATAATTGATTAGATGCAATAAATCTGCCAACAAGAGTGTCCACAGAAATTAAAAGCTGAATTCACATTTTTTGTCTTTACCAATAAATTGTAAAATATATATATTTTTTCTTAACACATTTTTTATTGTACCTACCTTGCATTCACATGCTTTGTATATGAGACCCAGTGAGATTAGCTATCTAGTACAGGTTACAGACCTCTGGCACAAAGAGCTGAAGAGAGATGGATCTTGGCAGTGTAGTGATTTGCCCCCAGCAGATGTACATGGTATGTCAAGTCCATTGTCACCCTCGCATCTCCACGGCCTGATGTCCTGGGATTGTGAGACAGCAGAGATGTCACATGACTCTCAGGCCACACTCAGGGAGTTCACCGTATGCCGTGACTGGTATAATGTGCTTTCTGTCACGTCTCTAGAAAGAAGACACGGACTCGAAGAATGTTTGCTTTGAATATAGAGTTTCTTTTGTCGATCTGTCTGACATTGCTTTGTAGCTTCCAGTCCTGTAAAGTGCACATTCTGAAAGGTTGTGAAGTGTTGTGAAAAGAACATGAGGTCATCTTTAAAGGAAATGCAAGTTTAATGGTTGATTATTTTTACAATTTTTGCAAAAATTCTGGTGGACCTGGATACTTTTTCTGAAGATCAGTGTACAGTTTAAGAACAAACAAGGAACCCTTACACAACTATGACAAAACATAAAAACAGTCTTATAATAGGTAACATCATACAGTATTGATAATCAGAGGGTTGTTAACTTTTGACCTGGGCTATTTTTAGAAATTCTGTTTTTATTCTTTTGTTAACTTCATGTTAACGTTTATTTTGAAAAACATCTTGTTCAGGGCAGGACTTAATTAATTATAAAACAACATTTTTCTACATTCCTCTTTTTCCCAAGTATTTTCACTATTTTTTCAGCACAGGAGGATGTAAACTTTTGACTTCAACTCCATGTATAAACTTTATTTTATAGTTTTAGGCCAAGTCCCACTATTCATATATGATTTTCCACATTTGATAGTGTAGTGTTGAGCAGTTGGTCTCAGAACAGCTTGCTCAATGCAGATATTCTGGTTTTCTAAGAACATTTCTTTGCTTGGCAGCAGGAACAGGAAGAATTGTGGACATGCTAATAATAAGTTCCTGGACATTTGAAGTTGACGGAATCTGTGGGTTGGCCTGACAGAATAGAACACTTCAAAGAAGCCATAAAAGACATGCTAAGACCAATACCCAGAGAGCTCATTCCAGATGAAGTCCTGTTGGCATGAGGACATCTCGACTTCAAAACCATTCCGACATCACAGGGGCTTTGCCTCCTGGCTCATCCCTGCATGTGTAGCTAAGAAATCTTGCGTGGCTGGTTGTATCAGGTCCACAGAAGATAATGTTATTTACAGAGCGGTCAAGATTTGGTTGTAGTGTTTACTCAACTGTCGTCGGCAAATTTTGTACAATATAAAACTACAATGAGATAGAACTACTAATCAAACCGAATTCTTAGTTAGTTTGGAGCACAGTTTTTTGCAATCCATTTACTTACATTGTTAAGATGAATTAATCGATTTTCTGTCACATGAGTTGGAAGTTGTAAAACCCACCAGTGCAAACGTGATTTCATTCTCAACAGAGCAAACCAGACTGGACGTAATTGTCTGACTCCGAGGTTAGTCATTACTTGAGAAATCAATTTTACGTGAAAGTTTGACCGATTTTCTTCAGCAGGACCATAATGTTCAATAGCCTCACAGTCTCTATCTCTTGAGGCACTGCTCTTGGTGGTACAAACCGTCATGCCTTATCATCGTGTATCACATCTTCCCCTCGCATAAAAAAGTCTACTGACCGCCGGACGGCCAGCACCTCTGAATTCACTTACTGGAAGAACGAGGCGTAATTTCTCCCTAAAGACAGAGGACGCATCCAGTCAGCACCACGAGAGCCCTTGTAAAACCGCCTTGCAGGATTTCTAAAATAATGACCGTCGCTCGTTGGAAAAACAGTCTGAGCCCGGTCCAAATCGCTTCCTTATGCGTTCGCCGGAGCACTAATGAAATCTTTGGAGAGAAGCGGAAGTTGTCTGCGCTGGATAATCTAATGTGAGAGGGCAATGTTAAACACAATGCATCAAACTACAGGAGCCCCGTATGAATCCCCTCCTAATTTTTTCTTATACCATTATCAGTGGGTAGAGGAGAGCGGGAGTGAATTAATGAGTGCAAGATTTATTTGTTTGGTATGGACTCTAAAACAGCGAGAGCTATGTTGGCCAATGCCGGCCTTCTACCCCTAGGGTACAATCAAACCCTGGCAGTAAATCAATAGAGCTGGAAGAGGTTTTTATAACCAGAGTTTAACACCATGCTCTAAGTGCTTTAGGTGACAGGCCATTTGTTCATTAGCGGGACTTATCGCAATAAACAGTGGCAAGTCCGGTTGTGCAAACGAAAGGAAGGACAGAGACGAAACGAAAAAACAATAAAAGAAAACACGGATCGGGTTCAGTGCTTAATAAAGCCGGTGTTAGTGGTTTGTTGTCTGGGAGCTTGAAATTAAACACGCCACAATTACTTTCAGAGGGAGGGTGTGGAATCTGCCTGTCTGGACTGGCTCTGCTTCGAGAAAATTCCAGTCTAGTGATGACCACCAGTCAGCTTGTAATAAAGATCAGGTGTTCAACGGGAAATAATCGCAATTTTAATCAATGTGAATTGTTGAGCGTTTGGACAAGGAATGTTAAAAAGGTTAATGCTGTAGTTGTCAGCTTGTCGGTCGGGACCAAAAGATCGGGACAAAACGTTACTATGTAAAATTTAATTAAACAACCAACTTTCTTGTGTCGTAAGAATAGTATATAAACCTTTAAATGTGAAGAGTAAATGCTTTCCACTGTGTTTTGTTGTTGACATGCTAGACATTCATTTACATTTAAATTTAGGCATTTGGCAGACGCTTTTATCCAAAGCGACTTGCATTGCTTTATCCTATACATTTTACATAGAGATTTGCAATCCCCTTGGATCGAACCCACAACCTTGCGTTGTTAACGCAATGCTCTTACCACTGAGCTACAGGAATTTGAACCTTTATCAAATGATTTGCTGGATTGTGGTGGCTAATACCGATAACAAATAAGGTTAAGTTTTTGTTTACTGTTCATGCTAGACCTAAAGAAGCTCTGTGAATGTTTAAAACACAGAGTTATGTGAAAAATATTTTCGTTGTTTATGGCATTTAGGCAACACTCTATAATAAGTTTGTATTTGTTAATGCATTAGCTAAAAAAGGACTAACAATGAACAAGACTTTTATTAATAGTACTTTCATTGTTAACTAATATACACATAAATTAAAAAGTAACTGTTAACATTAACTGTTCACATTAGTTAATGCAAAGTGAACTAACATTAATCAGTTATGTTTCCATCACCCTGGTTTTATGCACATTTTTAAAGCTTTGAATAAAAAATTGAGTGATGTAATCGGAAATTTAGGAAATAATCCCTTATTATTTTTATGCTCTCTTGAGGTGGTTATACTTTTTGCACAAAACAGTTAATGTGAATAATAAGAGAGTTGGAAGCGCATTTGCAGAATAAAGCCTGACATACTGAACATTAAACTTTGAAAAAGATTTGCATCCCGGCTATTAGCACTATCACTAACAATAAAAGACTACTAATGCAAAAATAATTATCGATCATTTAATATAGAAAATTAATTAAGTAAGAGATAATGTTTAGGTAGCCGGTTGATATCGCAGAAATGAGCCCCGACAGTGTGATCAGGACCCGACGCGAAGCGGAGAGTCTTGTATCACACTGAAGGGGCTTATTTCGAGATAACAGCCGGCTGCTTGTACATTATCCGACTTATTACACGCCAACTTGCCCGATAAGAAAAAAACTGGACATAAAATGTGAATTTGAATTGTTTTATTAGCTAATTTATACCAAATGCAGACACTCTGCGAGGAAAAGCCGTTTACTTTTGGTTTTTAAGTAAGAAATGACGTTCAAACGTCACAAACAGGCAAATTGGTTTAACCATTTGTAAATATAATGTCATATATGTTATTAAAAGACATGTACTGTATATTATCAATTTTTGTGTAATATTAAACTGCCCCTCTCAAAATGATTTGCAGCATCCTGGTTACAGGGTGTTATTAGTTTTGAGGCGTTGTTATTTGAAAATGACAATCCTTCTGATGTCGTGACTGGCCAATCAGAATCAAGGATTCAAATGAGCCGTGTAATAAATGGTGTTAACAATTACAACCTAATTGAAGTGTTACCAGCTTCTGCTATAAAACTATATGTATCAGCAATAAATCAATGTTAGGCTGGTACTGTATATCATTTTGGTATGTTTTATACATTAACAAAATCAATTTACTGACATGAGTGCATATATTTTGGATATTATCGTACCTTCATTTCAGTGTATGACTTTAAAAGACGTTTTATTGACTTTTGTATGATAAACAATTTTAATCTGTGGGGACAATCTAATATCTAATATAGTATTTGGGTTGTAGAGCATAACCATTTGAAAAGCTCTTTGGGAAAATATCAAGGACAATGAGAATCTTATACTTTATGATACAAATATGACAGCAAAGATGTGGAATACTAGAGGACCTCATTTTAACTCCCACTCAAAGGGCCAAAAGCATCCTTTAAGGGCTCCCAGTGAGACTTAACAAAGTCGTAGAGGAACTGTCACCAGCCAGAAGCAAACTATGAATCACAAATGCAGATCATGTACAGACATAGCTTTACTTTTAACGGACAAAACGTTTCATTTCCGAACTTCAGATCTTCTGTGTTTCTGTTTCAAAAAAGGGTGTGATAAAAGACTAGACTCAATTATTTTCTCTCAGGCTAGGATTTGGCGACTGTCTGCGGACCATCACTGAGTTTTATAAGGATGATAAAAGTCTGGCACTTGGCAAATGCGGATTTTACAAAGGTCAGCCTTAATGGATGTGTTTCCACAGATTTGAGAGCGAACATTGCAACATTTATGAGATTCCTCTTTGATGCAGGCTCCATGTTTGGGTTCATAAAGAACTTGAGATGAGAGGATTCCTGTGCTCCGCATCACCGTTTGTGACATATCAACATTTCAAAAAGACATTGTATCGGATCTCATTTGCAACCGCCATCATCATCCTCGGCTTCTTTTTTGCGAGGAATTCCTCAGAGCCACAAAGCAAGAGGAAAACATATTACAGTTTATGAGTCTCTCTAATGTACTCCAACTTTAGGAAAAATTCTCATTGTCTCTCCAGGGCACTGTAATTCGTCACAACTGTCAAGAAGATCAGACAGCACACACAGAGCATAGATTTCTGCTTAAGTTCCTCCTTCAATAATGCAATAGATTTCCTAGACTGTGTGATTTTCTGCTTTTATCTCACACAGGAAGCATAAACAATAGTTATGTGGAAAAACGTGATATATAGTGGGTATGGAAAGTATTCAGACCCCCTTAAATTATTCACTCTTTTTTGTATCGCAGCCATTTGCTAAAATAACGTTTTAATTTTTCCTCATTAATGTACACACAGCACCCCATATTGACAGAAAAACACAGAATTGTTGACATTTTTGCAGATTTATTAAAAAAGAAATACTGAAATATCACATGGTCCTAAGTATTCAGACCCTTTGCTGTGAGTTATATTTAACTCTGGTGATGTCCATTTCTTCTGATCATCCTTTAGATGGTTCTACACCTTCATTTAAATCCAGCTGTGTTTGATTATACTGATTGGACTTGATTAGGAAAGCCATACACCAGTCTATATAAGACCTTTCAGCTCACAGTGCATGTCAGAGCAAATGAGAATCGTAAGGGTCGAAGGAACTGCCTGAAGAGCTCAGAGACAGAAGGCACAAATCTGGCCAAGGTAACAAAAAAAATTCTGCTGCACTTAAGGTTCCTGAGAGCGCACTGGCCTCCATAATCCTTAAATGGAAGACGTTTGGGACGACCAGAACCCTTCCTACAGCTGACCGTCCGGCCAAACTGAGCTATCAGGGTAGAAGAGCCTTGGTGAGAGAGGTAAAGAAGAACCCAAAGATCACTGTTGCTGAGCTCCAGAGATGAATTCGGGAGATGGGAGAAGGTTGCAGAAAGTCAACCATCACTGCAGCCCTCCACCAGTTGGGGCTTTATGGCAGGGTAGCCCGACGGAAGCCTCTTCTCAGTGCAACACACATGAAATCCCGCATGGAGTTTGCTAAAAAACACCTGAAGGACTCAGAGATGGTGACAAATAGGTTCTCTGGTCTGATGAGACCAAGATAGAACTTTTTGGCCTTGGTTCTAAGCGGTATGTGTGGAGAAAACCAGGCACTGCTCATCACCTGTCCAATACAGTCCCAACAGTGAAGCACGGTGGTGGCAGCATCATGCTGTGGGGGTGTTTTTAGGCTGCAGAGACAGGCCGACTGGTAGCAATCGAGGAAAAGGTGAATGCGGCCAAGTAAAGGAATATCCTGGATGAAAACCTTCTCCAGATTGCTGGGCCGAAGGTTTACCTTCCAACAAGACAATGACCCTAAGCACACAGCTGAAATAACGAAGGAGTGGCTTCGCAACAACTCCATGATTGTTCTTGAATAGTCCAGCCAGAGCCCTGACTTAAACCCAATTGAGCATCTCTGGAGAGACCTAAAAATGGCTTTTCACCAACGTTTACCATCCAACCTGACAGAACTGGACAGGATCTGCAAGGAGGAATGGAAGAGGATCCTCAAATCCAGTTGTGAAAAACTTGTTGCATCTTTCCCAAAAAGACTCATGGCTGTATAAAATCAAAAGGGTGCTTCTACTAAATACTGAGCAAAGGGTCTGAATACTTAGGACCATGTGATATTTCAGTGTTTCTTTTTAAATAAATCTGCAAAAATGTCAACAATTCTGCGTTTTTCTGTCAATATGGGGTGCTGTGTGTACATTAATGAGGAAAATGAATGAATTTAAATAATTTTAGAAACAGGCTGCAATTTAACAAAGAGTGAAAAATGTAAGGGGGTCTGAATACGTTCTGCACCCACTGTAGTTGCAAGGATTCTTCAGAGAAATGCATTTTGCTCATTCTTATATCATTTATGAAACATATTATAATAATTTATCTCACAACAGTGGTTCTTAACTGGGAAAATATGATGTGACTAAAGACCAGGACAGGATGGATATTAAATATGTTATATTTTGCTTCCACCAGTACTATTTAGGATTTTTCCTGACCTGCAAACGCCACCAGGTTAAGTTAACATAGTATTTTCAGTATGTTCTGCTTTCTTTATATGGCATTTTGTTCCAGTTGTTCCCTCTTAAATAAAATGCAAAAAACAAACTAAAATCTTTTGTCAACAGGATGCTGGATTAACATTTATTCGTATATCTGCTAAAAGCTAATGATAAATGAATAAATGTTAAATATACTCCAGAGACTTTGTTGTATAAGGTAAGCACAAATCAATAGTCACGGCAAGACTTATACATATACAGATTGACTTGTCAGGAAGTTTTAAAGGGGTCAAATGGGATGGCTTGAACGAATATTATCGTTTGTTTTAGATGTCATGTAATGTGTATACATGATTTAAGGTAAAAAAACGCGGTATTTTCCACATAGCGTGCATGTTCGTATCTCCTCTTTGCCCCGCCTCTCTGAAACGCGCTGATTTTTTAGAAAGCTCATTGTAGCTAGCTGTTTAACCTTTTATATTCGATGTTATAAAGACTAAAAACAAACAACCATATACATCATACAGAGTTCGTGTGAGATAGAAACAAGCTCACATTACAGCAGGGAATGGTAACATAATAATTAACGTGAGCGCTTTGGCCCTTCTTGATCAACCAGTGTTACGCCACGTCTCGTCGCGACTTTTTACTATACTAAAGAAGACATTATAAACGTGACATTTGTAGCCTCTAGTTAGAACATTTTTACTGATTATTAGGACTTATGTTGTCTTATTTCATGTTGCGCGCGTGTCTGCATTTGGAGATCATAAACACACAACAAACTCAACTCGTATAGTCCGTATCAAAGTCTTTTACAATGAAAATATACTTACAGGCTCGAATCTCAAGGGCCAGTAAAGTTTAATTGTTGGAATAGCCCCACTTTTTTACCAAAGCTTTTATGGATAGCCGGTCTTGATCTCTCTCCCACGTTCGTGAAGCAATCATCGGTGTAATGCGGTGCACAAGCTTGAACATTCGGATTCTACTTTTCTGAAACAGTGTTGTATATAGAATGTAACCATTTGTTTTTAGTTGTCTCGTTTTTGGCAAGGCAAACAAATAGCCTTTTTTTTCGCAATGTAACACACAGCATCTCCGCAACATGGCTGCTTCACTTGAGTCAAACCATGTTACGAAGTCACGATCTTTCGCCGGGGTGTGGTTACACGAGGCGTAACAGGCAGGTCTGGGTTCGGATTCGCTTTTGGAACAAAAGATGCATTCTATCTTACACTTTAATTTTAGCAATTTTACGTCTCTAATTCATGCATGGGCAACTTATAACTCACCAAAGACACAGAAAAACACGTATTCGAGCCATATGACCCCTTTAAGGCCTTTAAAACTGTAGACACGTTACGGTTTAGACCTATAGTTTTTGGTCTTATAGTCTTATAATATCCAAAGAAATTAAATAGATTTTACATTTATATATTTCCGTTTTCCAGGAATCATTGCACACAATCTGCACACTGTTCTCTGTTCTGTCGGGTCTGGCATTAGTCCCACAGGAATGCAGAGCTCTATTGTGCACGTGAACCAAAAACATTGTTAAATGGCAATCATAAAAGCATAACATAACTGTTTTAAACTTGGGAAGCAAAGATCTTTGCGACATCAGGATCATCACTATCCGGGATGCTCGTGAGTGAAGTGGGTGTATTAAGCGCATCATTATGCGTCTAATGCGCACGACTTTAAATAAAGTAGAAGCGCGTGTATTAAGCGCATCATTTTGTGTCCAGGATGTGTATGAGCGAGTTCGGAGAATTTAATACTGTGATATTTTTCTGTAATAAATTTTCAGTAATTTATTTGTTAAACATTTTGTAAGTATCTGTGCTTTATGAGACCACATTTTTGTTTTTTTTAAGTTTAATACAGCACTTAATTACATTTAAAAATCATACTTTTCTATGTGTAAAAATACTAAAGTAAAGGAAAGTGGTAGATTTTAATGTACTCATGGATTAAAAGTAAAAAAAAAAAACATTTATTTATGGACTGTAGTGGAGTAAGTATGATGTGCTTCAAGTTCTCTTATAAAGTGCAGATATTTTAAAATGTACTTGAAAGTAAACATGCTTAAGAACTATCCACCTCAATAAAAGTTAAAATATGCAACTCTACTTTGATCAAGAAAACAGTGCTGGTATTTGATCGGATCAGAATCTGTATCGGCCGATACCCAGAATTCAGGTATCGGAATCGGATCGGCAAGGGAGAAGTAGAATCGGTGCATCCCTAAACATAACATAACATAACATTTATTGTTATTTATTTGCTTATCAACTTCATGTCACCTCTCAAGTGAGCTATTCAAGGTGCCCACATCCCCTATACCAGGACACGCAAACTTTTTTATTACACAAACCCTACGAAAAAGTTGCCATGCTCCTGTCCACACCATTTAGTGAATCTCTACTATTATCACTAATGTGTTTAACACATTCTAATAAGTGTTAAATAAAATGTCATTACACCAAGTAAAAAGTGTTACATCATGACCTAATTATCTTTGAATGCAACTGTTTTCACTTACGCTGTTAGAGTTTGTAATTGAACCCTGTGCTTGTATAGCTGCAATAAATGGGCGTTCGGAATTGGCCCTAAATTAATGAAGACAAAAAGATTGAGGTTAATAATTAAATGAATGTCAAAGGCCTCCAATGCCTGGAGATTAGCATTTCGCTTTTGTTTACGGCTCTGATTCCAGCAACTAGCCACTCATCATGTCTGTGATTTAAGAAACCGGTCATGTGCAACAGAAATATATATGTGTGTATCCGGCTTACAGATGCATAATTCTAAATTGAATAATGCATACCCAGCCATGACCAATTAATGAAATCCCTTTCACTAAGCAATGAATTATGCATGACAAATAGTTACCTCTAAATAAAAACAAACAACAAGTGGGCAGGTTAAGTGGCAAGCGATTGGCCGTGGGTTAGTGCGTTCCGAGCCACGGTTGAGCAAGAGCCTGTTTAAATGCACATTACTCTTCACAGACAGGTTGGAATACATTTTTCCATGCATGAACTGACCCTGATTACAGCCAGACATGCATGAGAAACATATCGCTGTTTATTTTTAATGGCCTCTACATAGTGTGCCAGCTAGTACTCAGGTGAACCCATCCATATCCAGGTCCATTAGTAATTTCACTATGATCATATTATTTGTTATATACATTAAGAGTATAATATATGGTCAGAAAGGTAAGTTTTTATGTTTAATTTATTTCTTTAATGAAGCGTAAACGCATCGCATGCATCCTTAGTTTGAGGCTGTGTTCACATTTGGCATGTTTGGTTTGATAAAAGGTAATTTTGGTGTGGTTGCTCTATTAGTGTGTGAATGTGAATCGCCACCATCCGAACCCTTGTGCGCATCAAACAAGCAGACCAAAACCTGCCAAAAAAGTATAAAACAAAATAAATAAAATACGTTTAACCATCAAATAACGTTGGGTATTGTGGCTGAATAAATATACAACTGTGGAAAATTACCATTTGAAAATCTGTTTTTTGGACCTTAAAATGTGCAGTTTTTTTGAAGTTTGCATTTATTTGCAGAAAATGAATACCGGGGAAACGGGTCTAAAACAAACATTTTTTATCTGATAACTATGATCTTTATTATAGTTTTCATCTGTCTTATCATACACATTGTTGTTTGATGACTTTGTCACTCCTGAGGTTTGATTTTGTTGAAAATCAACAGACACTGGATTGAAATGGCCACAATACATCTAGAAATGCTACCTAAATTAACATTTTGAATTGTCTCTAAAGGGAGTTTGTTTGTTTAAGGAAGTAAAGTGTTAAAAAATTTGACTGAAAATCGAAATTAAAATCGAAATCCCCAAATTGATTTAAAAATCAAGATTTTTTTTGTCTATATCGCACAGCCCTAGTGGTGATCCTTTGTCCGGTTCGCCATCACGGGTCTCAAATGCTGACAGGTACAGTCATATATCATTAAACGCAATACAACTATAGGCTATACAAACTATACGCAAAGCCTTGCCATCACATCCGTGAAATAAGTAATTTGTGTAAAATCATCCCTTGCGAATGCATCACATGAAACACTGATGTGGGGAGGTCATTTATAAATCACAGGAGGTCAACAGATAATACTAATGCCGTGCGAAAACTGTGAATGGTGCTAATGTGTAACCTAACGTTACGTCTCGAACAAAATTCAAAGAAGGCTTCAACTACGTCTACTACGCAAACCAGTGCTCGAATTGAAGGGGGGCTGGGGGGATCTGGGTCCCCATAAGGCGTTAGGGACACTTAGTAAAAAACGCTGTAAAAAATAGACTTTATTTTGATTTGAGGAAAAACGATAATGACAAATGTGATTAAATTCATGCAATGGATATGGTTAATTTTATTAATGAATTATGTACCATAATTTATAGTAAGTGTGTTTATGGGCTAGTTGTCATGTCTCTTTAAATTTGAAACGCCTTGCCCCATGTCTGAAGACAGCTAAGCGCAGGACATCGTTGACATGACTACTTGGTTAAGCTTATTTCATCAAAAAAATTGAGAATAATAAACCTCCACTCGCAGTCAGGAAGAGGAATCTTCCCCACAACACTAACACATAGACGGACAGCCGGACTTGTTACAATTTATATTTTTAAGATCTAATAAACTAGTTTCTTTTATTCAAACAAGTCTTTTTTGTTTCAATAATCCAGTTGTTTTAAGGGAAAATAGTAAAAAAATACATTAGTAATGCTAGAATCATTCTGTTGGATGTACACTACTGTTCAAAAGTCATTTCTGTTCACCAAGCCTGCAATGATTGGATCCAAAATAAAGTAAAAAACCCTGTTCTTTTATGCAAGCCTGTTTTTAATACATAGTATATAGTTATGGATATTGTTATCACATATTTTGTGTATTTTGTATAAATTGTATATTGCGACACTAACCCCCATAAAAAAAAGTCTTATGGAGGACCCCCATAAGACTTGGTTCAATTCAAGTCCTGACGCAATCTATTATCCAATCAAAGCGGTGGGCGTGTACTTATAAAGTCTTCAATGCGGCACGACCATTAAAAATGAGCGTTTGCAGAGCTGGCCTCAAAACCTGTGTAGAAAGTAGCCCATTACTTCTTGATTTTGGTGTTTTTTTATGTAAAAAGCATGCGAACATCATTTCTAGATACGACAGTATAAAATACATTATTTTATACAACAGTATAAAATAATAAACAAGGCCAGTTCATGAGAATTTCATGAGAGTTCATTTAATTTTTCCGATGCTGTCTTTTTTTTTTCTTATGGTCCAGGCCAAAAGAACCAAGAGAACCAAAAATTAGCACACACTGAAAGCAATAAAGTGCAAATGAAAGCACATTCACAGCCTATTTGTATATGTTTCAAGGAAAAAAAAAATCTGACTATATCTGACTTCAACTAGAAGAGATGGTATTCTTGTTTAGCTTTTTAAAATACACATACATTTTGTTGGTCTATTCTTCGACTGAAATGAACTGTGAATGGGAAATTGTGAAAGGGTGTCATGTCGATTCATACACGCGTCACTCAGGCCAGCTTTGGCAGCGACCTGTTCTGCCCCTGTTTGTTATCTGAGTTTTTCTGTCGTCTTCTCTGAGTCTAATGAGCCTTTGATTGACAGCTGCTATCTCTGAACTCAGTGGGACTCCTCCGGTCAAAACATCCTGCTTGGCATCTCAACCACTAACCCCCTCAACACCGAAGACCCCTTACCGATCAACCTAAACCTTGCTGAACACACACGTGTAAACAAACACAAAAGCAGGGGACTTGGTTTGGTTCCCCCTCCTTGTCAGGGTGGTGAATAGTAAAACCTTCCGTTCCCAGTCTGAAAAATAATGAGGTGACGGATTGGTCCATCTTTCTCCAGCTTACCTCCCTGTTTTCTGTGCATCAGCACTTTTTTCTGTTAGAAGGAGTATGTTAGATGAGGGCTTTTGTAAAGGTTATTTTATAATGGATTACACTCCATAATTCAACCTTATTTATCTTACAGATAAGGTGGTGACTGGAGGACAGCATCTGATTGCTACAGTCCAATGTTTTCGCTTTTGTTTGTATTGTAACAATATCCTGCACTTTTGTCAACATTAATCATGCACTGTGTTGGGAACTTCTGCCTGCCAACTGCTGTTTTCCCAAGCATCCTTCTTAAACTTCGGACTGTTTGGACTTTCCTGAAGAAAGTGATCCAAAATAAAATGGATGTCTTGTTATACCTGGTTATACAGAAGAAGATAACTTTTCCTAGTGAGATATGTTCTGAACTGCAAAGTCAGCACTTGATATGGGTCAAAGAAAGATTTGTGTGTATACTAGGGATGTGCATCTCCATACTGATGCAATATGCATCTTGATTCATAACCAACGATACGATACATTAAAGATACAAATGAAGGAGCTACTGATGCGATTCATCCCTATTACAATGCAGTGTGATACGACTGGATTTCATACAACACAATGCAATTCAACGCAATAGGATGCAATGGAAAAAAATATGATGTCATGCAATTCAATATGTTACCCCTGTAGTCAAAAAAAGAACTTATATAATATTTTATGGAATGAATTGTTATAATAGGAATTGTTTTGGTTTTAATGGAAACTACAGTATCTACATGTAGATGATGGATTCTATTGGTGGGATGTTATCTTGCAAATGGGATCTAATAGAACACCATTCCATTCTATTAGAATAATAACCAAAACACAACACAAAAAGGAATTTTGTAATGGACAACTGACGTGCCTCATGACTTCTGAAATAGGACACTTTCACAACCAGGTCTTGACATGGAGGAGGAACTGGAAGCCCTCGTTCTCTGTAATGCTAAAAATGTTTACAAATAATAGGCGGTGGCATCAGTTATTGCATATGAACAGGCATAACTGTAAGCTAGTGGGGAGTGAGTAAAGTTCAAATTGTTTGCTAACTTGAGTCATACTAGCGGTTGTGGAGCTGCTAGCAGCTAAAGTTACTGCTAAATGATTCATCTATGCTATCTTAAAATAAACAGCAAATATTGGTCTCTCAGGAGACAGGGAGTAAAGAAATCATTGTATTAGTACGTGCCTTAATGCCTTTCTGCCATGGAATCCTCCGAAAGCAGCACTTAGCTGTTTCTTTATCCTAACGTCTTTTATATGACAAATAACTGGTAATATTGGTGAATAATTCTGTATGATCTCATCGTCAGAACTCAATATTATCACAATATGTGACAATACAATCAAAGTTGTGATTCTATTGTGCTGTAATATCTGAAGTGTTGGAATTCAATTCCAAATATGTTGTGTTTAATGAATCCTTTTTATTGGACTGCGAGAAGAACTCTTACTCTACAGACCACGGCAATGTTTCAGAACAAAGTGAGATGGCCGAAGTCCCTCTAATCAGACCAGACTGATCAGGCTGATTTGTTTTTAAGCAAACTTTTAAGGCTGTATTCTGGCTAAAAAGTCCAGCGAGTGACTGATTTGGAACACTTTTTACATAGACAACTACTTTTTTCATCAAACAGATATTCAGCACATGGAGCACAAGGACTCAACAGATTTGATTTTAATAAACTGAGGCGTTAGCATGTTGCTAACTGAATAACATTACGTTCAAATGAGGTCAAAAATTCTCAGCACTTACAAATATTGGGTAATAGTTTACAAATTTTTACATGCATTCGACACAAGGTTTTGAAAAAGCCACAAATAGCCTACTGTCTTTGAGATGTGATTTTTTGTGATTTAACAACACGCTAACAGGGGCGGCACCATGACGTTGTTCTTGGGGGTGCTAAGGGGGGGCTTAACAGTTTAGAGGGTGGTCTGATAAAATTATAAAATTCATAAATGCCTTAGCTAGACAACATGCAATTTTGCTGTTTAAATACATAACAGTCTCTTTAAATATTGTTGTAGTGCATTAGCCTACACTTCTCCCGTGGGTACACCTAGATAGTTATTGTTAATTAAATAAGATTTTTGACCTTTTAGAACAAGCTTACATTATGTGCTTTGCTTTTTATGTTGAAAACATTATGCATAGTTTAAAGTAGGCTACAAAACAAACGTATTTATGAACTGAACTATAAAAAAAAACTAAAATACCAAATGAAGCAGAATACAACAATGAAGAAAAGAGAATTTACCGTAGCGTACAATCGGCCTTGGTTTTGTTAATATTTCACAAGTTTCTGTCAAGAAGTAGCAGCATATCCACGAGCACAGGTTTCTAGTCCTTTCACTTAGGGTCTTTCACTAGCCTAATTATTCCTTCTATAACCAAAAGCAAACTAATAAATGCTATACTCTTCTGTTCTTTGTATTGAAATAAAATTCGCAGTAAAACGTGCTTATTTCAGCAAAGTTGTAGTTTTACAATTATGTAACTATAACGTTAACTCAGATAGCACCCCCCGCACTCCACATACAAATACAACACAACATCTGATTTGCCATGGCGGGCATAATAATCAGTATTACCTGCTCTTGAGCTGCTCTCTGCGGTAAAATGGAGTGCTTCTCTTCAATGTGATTTGTGTCAAGTAATGTTTTATTGAGTTCGCGGCTGGTCCTGGAAAAGTAAGACTGGGCAGCTAACCATAAAAAGTCTTGATAATAGATGCCAATCAAACATTTTCCAAAAATAAATGTTCTTTAGTTTTTATTGATTTCGGATGTTATCAGATTGGGTGTAGTTATATTAAAATCATTAAAGTAATAATATTTTGAGAAAATACTTGACTTATCATCATTGGGAGGGACAATATGCCCATCACGTCTGTTTAGTCACATTACCAATCGTTCACCCCAACCGTACCCTAAAACTTCACTACTTAACACTCGTAATCCACTCTTCAATATTTTTTTCTTTTTATTAAGAATAAATGGCTTTATGATCTATGTTATGGGAAAAAAGTTGGCCGGAGGCAGATTCGAACCTGCAAAGATATTAAGTATTTTACATAGGGTCTACTCTCTAGAGACACTAATTTTGCCAGCTATTTTTACCTCTTCTCTATTCCAATCAGAAACTGGTGGGCAGAGTTAGTGAATATAGCCCCTGCTTACAAGATGTGCTATTTGCAATCCGTGTAAATATATAGATACTCCGTAAAAGACATTAGGCTAAGCAGTTTTCTGCCGGGCTATAGAAATCATCACAGAAATTCTAATGTTTTCTGTTAAAATACAATTATGAATCATTAGCTTTACTTAGTAACACCTTTACAAAATATTCCTTTTTGTAGTGTGTTTTGGGCATTATTTAGAGAGGATTAATCTGCCCACCCCACCAATTGAATCCATCGCATATCAGTAGATGTCATTATATCTCAATTTATTTATTATTATCACAGATTGACCAATTTTAGTTTAAAACCAGTACAAGTCCCATTATAACCATTAAATCCATCATATTTTCTATTGGGTAGTGTGTAAAGTGTATGTTATTAGATTTTGACCAGGTATATAACATCAAAAAGATTCCCACATTGCCGTTCTAATTCTCAGAACCAAGACCATGTGACTAAGTTGACATCAATTAGGAAATTGGGAATGACACATCTTTGCTGTTTGTTTATTGTTATAAGGTGAAGCTCATAATGAAGCCCTCGTGTTGGATTGGGTGAATGTGGCCTGCATATTTGCGCAGCCATAATATGCAGTCTGTCTTTTTGATTTGTTTGGGCACGGTGCAGGCAAAATGTTATTCTTGAAAGCATGCTGAACTTTGAAGGCTTACCAGTTTGTATTATTTGCAGAACATATAGGGAATATCTCTTGCTGGCATAAGACATCACACACCTTTGACAGCTTCTCTTAAATTAAGTGAAAGTGTCATTGACAGCCCGTATCAAGGAGGGCTTATAAAAAACTGAATGCTATTTAACAACACATTTCAGGAATCCCATTTGTCTTTCAAACCAAAGTACATTAGTCAAAGTTCTCTGGAGTTTAGGACAGACTCTAGTTGTTTTGGTCTTTAATGAACTTTTGTTTTTGTTGAACATTCCTCGGATTTTACACCAACAGACCACCTTTTGTCCAGTTGGAGTTCTGCAAAGTCAATCATTGAATTTAAGCTCAGGCAGTTTGACAGGAATGCCAAAGTTCAGGGTGCAGCACTGCAAGCTTCAAAATTAGGCTGAAGATCGTGACCTCGGAGGTCCTGTCTGCTTGATCACACGGTTCCATATGTTTCGTGTAGGTTGCACGGTTTAGGTGGTACTTTAGCAGTTCCGAGCTAACACAAATGTGACACCATGAACTGCTCTCAGCTGTAAACTATGCTTCTATTGGTTCAGTTGCTTGAGGTATGAAGTGCTGGTAAGATTTGAAGAATTGTCTAATTGCAATTTACAGTTTAAATGTTTGGCTGGAAATAAGGGCAAGGATAATTGTCTAAGGTGAATTTGTTGAATTTTGCTATTTGAAATAAAGAAAGAAAAGATTTCTATCATCCCTGTCTTGGCATCTATGACTAAAATACAATTTTACTTCAACATGTCTACTTCAAGAGACAGAGAGCGAAAGGGAGAAAGAAAGAATAAGTAGAAATCTCTCTCTCTCTGTCTTGCTGCCTTATTGCAAATCCTAAAACCCTTATTTGAATGAAAAACAGTCATTTAAGATTTGGCACGAACCATTTGCGCATGAGAATGTAAAACATTGACAAGCTGCCAGCTCTATCCAGTCATGACAGAGAGCTGGAGAGCCTGAGGCTCCTCTTGTGGAAATTATGAATAAAAAGTCATGCATTACAGATGCCGGTTGAATTTATTTTCTTCCCTTTAGCAGAAGTCGGAAATGTAGTTGGGACAAATCGATGAAATATAGTTTATCACTGTCGACCTAATCATTTGCTAATGGCTACTATCAATTGTCGGCCTGAAGCCTGCACTCCATACCAGACTGCAATTAAAGCCGGCAAATATTGGCCTGGGTTTAGCATCAAATCCCAGGTTTACACATCATTAATCACTGTTTTCTATCATATAGACCAACATTATATATATATACTTGTAAAGTTGTCTTGCGATTCGTATATTCAATTAATAATTTGAACTAAAGCAGGACGTGACTAGATTATAGTAACATTGGGGAGTGAGCAGTTTCAGACGACTGTACACTGTATAGACTGGCTAAGAAAACATCTAGAAAATTCATCTTCAATTCAACCTCATGTTGTCCAAACTCTATTTTTCTGTTTTGAATTCTCTTTTGAAATTTATTGAAGAGCTGTAAGACCCCAAAAGTTGACATAAAGGTACCCTTTATTTTTAAGTGTACTGTCAAAGTAATATATCATCTCTTTCCTTCCAAAACCTCTGATGTCCAAATTTGCTGTTTTTCAGGCAATAGAAAAAACAATGTACTTTTTAATGGTTAAATACTGTTTTCTCAAAGTTGAATGCACTTTTTATTGGTTAGATATTTGAAAACCCAGTGACGAACATAATAATATGTTGACTTATAACCAAGTGACCAATAATATTATTTATTGCAAAGAATAAAAATCACAAAATATGGAGATAAAAGGCTTCATAATGACAGCAGCGATATATGGTTACATTGTTATAAACCTTTTTAAAATCAGATCATTGCTCTATTCATGTTTCCAAAGTTCTAATCAAATATGGCGACACACCAATAACATCATACCTCATTGGGTCTTGTGCATCTTTTGACCAAATATCATGATACAACAACCCTTTAGGTTGTTATCTAATTTGATCTGATGTTGTGTATACATAATTACTGTAGTGTAATGTCTGAGTCTGATTTTGTAAAGAATATTTTATTTTTCCAGGGCAATTAAAACAACATTTACAGCTGTGGTCCAATAGTCCAGTCAAACCCCTAATGCAAAGTTATTAAAATATTTATAATTTGTACTGTAACAAGAATAGGGAGCCTAACTATCTAATATTGCCGTAATAGGCAGATTTCCAGAAATGTGTGACCTATATTTCCAAAATAATTCTGTTCTTTTTACAACAGGCTTTTGATTTCACGGAACTAGCAATAATATGGCAGCTTCTTTTGATCTACATAAACCACAGAGGTGCTGAGTGCTGTGGAGTCGATCATCACACATAACCTGTATACCTTTGCCTCAAGATATACACTCTTCACACAAAAGACAGGCTTTGTCCTTCTGCATTTAGAGAGACGGGAAATGCACAAGGAACGTGTCTCTCAGCATTTCCTTAATGTATTTATTTTCCGTCTTTTGCTGCCTCAACATATACAACACATCAGCTTGCGGCACTGGGAACGTAGGTTATTTATTCATCAGGCCCTGGAGTGCTTCATTGCTATTTTCAAAGATTATTTTTGTGTTGCTGTCACAGTTTGGCCTGTGTCTGATAAAGACGGCGATGATAACTACATCTCCTATCTGCTTGCGGGCCGGTGCTCAGCGTCAGGCACCGGGGGGCAGAAATTCTATAATGTACACCGAAGAAATCGTGAACAGCCTTTTTGCATTTGTTTTTCCAGGTCAAGCTGAGAAACATCTATAATGCAGTAGACTTCTGATATTATTTGTCTGCTCTTTTGAGCCCGTAGAGTATACGGCAGGCAATGTGTTGTTGTTTTTTCAGACGTTGAGATATATATCCTTATGTTGGCTTTCCAATTTAATTTCCTTCCACAAGCTGTAATCTTTGATGTTAAGTTTAGAGGATTGAGGCTGGCACTGTAACCGTGTTTACAGCCAATGATGCTTCTGTTTGGTTAGAAGACATTATGCTCTCATACAGTACATTTATTATTCATAGACAAACAGTTCCTTTAACTGGCAGAAACCTTTTATATTATATCAATTATTTTCAAATACAAATATTAAACTGGTTTGTTTAACTCAGGAGACTTTTATTTACAGACACTAGAAAATCCCATAAAAAAACTATGGAAGCTAGGAAGCCAGAAAAATACTGTGTAATAACTTAGAATTACATGTTTTTATTCTAATTTGCAGCCACGTTTACTCTAATTTACTGTTTTTTCTGTATTTCAAAAATCTGTAAAAAAACCTGTAAAATTAGTTTTTATATAGTTGAATTATATAATTATACGCAATTAAAAAGTATTTCAAGTTTGGAAAAGACAACATGAGTATATAATGGTTTAATGTACTTTCATGTTTTTCTTCTAGAACTTAAAATTGTGTTCTAAAACTACATTATGAGGCACAGGCTCTGATCTCCACACCAAATGAGGTATTCTCCACCCCATCAGAACACCGCTGTGCGAATCGATTCGTCTGTGAGATCAGTAGTGGACCAAAAAGAACAATATTGGCAGGAGGGTCGAGCCCGCTGCGGGGATATCACTGGATATGAAGTGAATACAGAACATTGATCAGTCCTTTTCTGACCCTGGCCTTTCATAAATTGCAACCTTTTTAATATTGGCATGCAAAGGCCGCTTTCAAGAATAGCTGCTATCCTAAATGACAAGGTGAATAGAAAGGTTGCTGAACCTTCCAGTGGGGGAGTCACAGGTGCCAATACCCTTGCGCTATATCGACAATTAAGGCTGCTTCTCGTCTGAGCGTGATGAGACTTGACAGGACCTTGACTTTGATCTTGACCTAGAAGCCTTATCTTGGAAATATGTAATTTTTGGCCCCCCGTGAGATTTGCTGAGAGACTCGTCCAGAAACAGCCGCCAACCACAGAGAGCTTATCACAACGTGTGCGAGTGCAGGAATGGTTTGCATTTCTACAAAATTGCATGCACTTTAGCAACTCCGACTGTCTGATTTTTACATTCAGAGTGAACGGAAAGCTTGAAACTGATGTCCCCTTTTCTTTAAGAGCTTGCGGTCGGACAGAATAGAGTGTTGAGCCTGATTCGTCCGACTATAAACAGCTCATTATTATAAGTGTCCAGATGTAGTCATATGACAGGCAGTTTCTTGTCCTTAGGCTTTTCCTGTTTCTCTGCTTTACCATCTGTAGGACTTAGTGGTAAAAATGTGTTTAAAATCGGGCACTAACAATGAGAGAGCACATGGAGAGCCCTCATCCTTGGATGGCAGATATGATTTAGATAAATAGTTTTGAAGACTGTGAGCACTCAATGATGCAGCTCCAAAAGTGTTTTTCGTCAGCAAATGCATTATCGTGACAGAGAATCTTTATTTTATAAGCCTTTAAATATTTATTAAATGGGTGCATGTGTGTTTTTGTGTGTAGTATAGGGTCAACTGAAGCAAACTTTCAAGTATAATTCTCAGATAATATTTATTTATGATAGTCCATTTCTACACAGGCACATAACCAACATAAGTGAATATTGTTTAATGGGGTAAGTTGTCACAGTTAGGACCTGCCACAGCTGAACTAAACAACTAGGATGGGAAGATTCGATGTTCAGATAAATTTAACCTGATAAACAATTGACATGAAAATGACTGAAAAAGCAATAAAACAAAATAAAAAGGAAATTGATATTAATAATATTTGCTCCTCAATATCAAAATGTTTTTCCAACAAAGTGTGCATTTTATTACATGAAATCAAATAACAAAGAAAAATGTGATTGCTTAGCCCAACAAGCTAAAGTTATGCCCTTGTCCTGAGAACTCGGGTCAACCTTTTTCGTTAACATCTGCTTTTATTAAATGGTTCAGCGGGACCTTAACCCCAAAATGAAAATTCTGTTATCATTTACTCACTCCTTGTCATTTTAAACCTGTATGACTTTCTTTCTTCTCCAGGACACAAATGACGATACTTTTAAGAATGTTGGTAAACAAACAACGATGGGTACCCCTTGACATGCATTGGTTTTGAGTCTGAACAATTGAAGTGAATGGGTTGTTCGGTTAACAACATTACATCCTTTGTGTTCTGCAGAAGAAAGTCCTACAAGTGAGTAAATGGTGACAGAATTTTCATTGTTGGATGACCTTACTGTAAGTGCCAGTGTTGTTTTAGTGTGTGGTTTTGTTACCCTAAAGTTATTACAAAAATATGATAATGTTTAAATTTATAAATCAAATTAACTAAAACATAAAACTTTTAAACTTCTAAAGTAGGTGCTTGAAACCATCATACAATGTACTGTGAAGAGTTTGGTTCCAAAATGAGCTAAGTCCGTTTTTAAATATATTTTTTTAGTTATTATGTCTTAAATGAATACGATAGCTGCAGTTTGATATTAATTGCAATGCACAATAAAAAATTAAGGTTTTGGAAACATCTCATTTTGGAAACAAATTCTTCATAATAACTTCCCATGTGACAAACAGTCCTCTTCTTCCCTTCATATAGCTTATTTAAGTTTTATTCACAAAAAACATGACAACAGATGAATGCCCCCCTCTGTGTAAAAACACAATCTGAATGTTTACATGAGGCCTCTGTGACATTTATTTTTTTCTTATATTCTCTACCTCTTTCATTATCCATTCTTTTACACAGGCATGTGCTCAATAGGGTGTCTGCACATAGAATGAATTGTATAAGCTGTCAGCAGGTGGTGCTCTTTGGGTAAGTTTTTACTGCACTCCGAGCCCCTTCAACATGCAATCGATCATCATTTTCACAGCGTGTCTGAGAGCTCAGAAAGGGGGCAGAGGTCTGTCATCCTTGCCCATAATGCGTCTTCGCGCCATCAAGTGTCATTTTCTATTGGACTGCTTTAGACGTGAGGTTGGGCACGTCACACCTACCAGTCAACATGTGTGACACACTGGCTGCGGGTGTGATTAGATTAGTGTTATTCATGGAGAACTTGGTTTTAGCTTGACACAGTTGATGGTCTTTAAAAGGCTCATTTTATACTCGAATGCATTGACCTTTCCTAACTAAATATGACACCTTGAGGCTTTTCTGGCTGATAGAAAACTAATTTTAGATCCCCCTATGTGTGAGTGGGTATAATGTATGTTTTTCTAAGTGAATTTACATAACTACTTCTTTTTTTATTTTGTACTATATTTGTTATTTACAAATGTAACAACCCGGTTGTTCATGAAATAAATATGTTTTGAATTTGCTTTGATGACAACAATCACATATGTTTTCACAGTATCATTTAGGACAAATCCCAAGAGCAAATCTGACCTTCTAAATCAGAAATGTCCACAATAAATAAACACAATCAATGTTATAAATGTGCTTGTTTTTTAAATAATTGTAGACAGATTTTCAATGTGAGCTTGAACGTTAGAAGTCAGAATTTCAATATTAAAGCCATTTTTGTCCTAATGGAAACTTGGGGAACCACAAGTCACAAATATTGTCACAATACACGTCAATGTTGCATTAACCCTCTGAGCGATCCCTTTGGGAACAGAATGCTGTCCGTGTTTCTTGACTAAACATTTTAATATACAAGCGAGATATTAAAAAGCAATCAGGTATATTGCTTCAATTAGATTAAAAAAAGATTTTTGTCTATTCAGCAACAGCATATTCCAATTAAGATCCACAATTACCTGATGGAGGCCAGTTTGAAATCATCTGCACTAAAAGTCTGACAGCCTACTTTTAAAAGGGTCAACGCTGTGACCTTTAGTCACCAGGGGCATTAGATACACAATATGCTTCTTTCAGCATGCACGAAAGATTCTGCATTTTAAAGTGAAACGTCAATGAATGCCCGCCGCCCTGGTCTACCACACCTCAAGCTTGTTTTTCATTTTACCGGACAATACAAATCAATGCAAAAGTCATTCACATATTAATTTCCAAAATGCAGTCCCACTGTTTCAACCTATTTGAGAATTGGCTGACAAATGATTCCTTTTCACATTATTACTGGAGTACGTAACAGCCAGTGGGATCCAGATTTGGACACTTTCCTCTGAGTTAATAGTCTTACCTTATGATCATCAATCTTTGCCGACAGATAATATTGATTGGAGGCCAGATTAAATCAGAGTTATTCCACTGCTGTGGGTATTACAGAGTGCAGCTATTATATTGAAATTACTCTTGATTTAATATTACAAGAACAATGGTCAGAGACATACAGCTCTCGTAATCTGTGGTTTTACCTGATGGGAATTTAAAAACAAAAGATATAAAGAAATACCAATGTAAGTGACATGAATGACACCTCAGAAAGCTTGAATTTTTGGGATTTTTTTTTTTTTGGGAGAATGTTTTTACTTTTCTAAGCCATAAGACAGTTAGACAATAAAATGGCTCTTTTGAAGGCATTTGGAAGCCAAACAACATTGGTCTCCATTGACTTCCCTCGTTTCGATGGACACAAAACCACAATTTCTCAAAATACATTTTTTTTTGTTCCACATAAAAAAGTCACATACAGGTTTTGAATGACACGAGAGGTGAATAAATGATGACACAATGTCTATGTTTTGGGTAAACTGTGCCTTTAATTATTTTTTAAACAGAAATGTTCTGCATCTTAATCTTAAAACCCACAGTTCTGGCATAAAGCTCTCCAGCTAAAATGTTACTTTATTATTTCAAATTTCTCATTGAGTGCTTGTAATGTTAATTGTCAGACGTGAAGTCAATTTGTACTATAAACTAATACCACGCTTCAGTAATTATGGTTATATTATAAATCACAGTTATGAAAAGGGGAATAGTGGAAGCCCGTCTCCTGCCAGAGCTGTTTTTGGAAAAGTCCCCTCTGTGACCTAACACGCAGCTGATGAAATCTTGCCCATAAGGCAGCAAGAGCGAACCAGCCCTGACTTTGTTCAGAGACAGGTGCTGTTCAACTGTTCATGACATCACAACAAGTGTTCGCATGACTCACGCAGCTTCTTGTGTTTTTCTACAAGCGCGGAGAGGAAGATGTGTTAGCGAAACATATCTTTCACTATTCGTTTACTTTTGATGCATCATCTGCAACCGCATTTTAGAAATTTCATTGAAACTGACAACTGAGTGGAAGTTTACTGCCCAGCTGTGACCCACTAAGAGGATATGAAGTAAGGGCCACCTTTCATAAGGTGCCAGAAAACTCTTAAAAACAGGTGCACATGAATCTCAAAGTTCAAATGAGGTTATGACCACTTTCCCCCAAGACCATGATGCCAATATACATAGATGATAAAACAACTGAGTCATGAGCCTTTTTACCGCAACACATGTGGCACCTCAGCGGATGTTCACATCAGCTCAATCGATGAGTTAACTTTAGTTGACTCTTTTTAAAGGGCCGCAAAAAAACACTTTTAAATGTTTTATCTACCAAACATTTTGTGCATGAACACCCTGTAATTATACAAATCCATCTATTCTTCTTTTTGTAATCTCCTTTAAACCACAACAGTGACACATAAGGCTGTTGGGAATCCCATCAATCTGATGTCACATTGTTTACGCCTGCCCATGACCGCTTACAGACTTTGACTTATGAGCTTGTAGCTCCCACCTTCCGCCAGAGACACGCTGTCAGCGATTTACAGGCAACAAAAATGTCTAAGAAAAAACAAAATGTGTGCTGTTGTTGGATGTAAAATGGAACATAAAAGGAGGCCGAGAGAAGACCTTTCCGATGAGCCCGGGTGGGACGGCGAGAAATCTGCTTCCGGGGAAGAAGCACTTTTTTTGGATCGACAAACCAACATTCACCGATCTGTATCTCCGGTCAGGAAACACTTACAGAAACTTGCCAGGACTCGTTGGAAATGTCTCCGCCGGGCCAGATCTCTGCTCCACTCGACCCCTAGATCAGGAGCTAGAGCTCCCCGTAGCCGGAAAGGTTGAAAAATCGAAGATTTGGGATCAGGTGGCCCAGCGGCTCGAAGCACATAAACACCCCGGCTCCTTGGTCAGGAACGCCCGGAAGACCAGGATTTGGCCAGTCGCCTTCCGCCGAGTGTATCTCTGGCTCCCGGGGTCGCGGCAAGTCAACAAGGGTCAGTATAGCATGGGTTTTGCCCAAAGAAAAATTCTCAAGAGTGGATCAGTACCAGCTGTTCGCGATCAAGCTTCATCTCCGGAAGAAGTAATTACTACGCCTTTCTTAAATAATGTGTTTACCTTGTTAGCGACTGTTGTTTACATGTTCGCGGCTAAACCTGAGTCTTTACATTGGTCCAAAGGCAGTGGTTATGATGTAACAGTAGTGGTAAAACGCATCGCACCCATCGCTTCAGAAGATTTGTGGCCAACATCATTTATGTAAAGCTTATTCATTACAACGAAAGAAAGCTATAGCAGTGTCTTTCTCTTTGAGTTCAGTGTTTTCTCGTATATCCTTAGTGCCACAGTACTTATAGCGGATAGAAACAGAGTTTGCATTTGCAAGACAATGAGGTTATCAGAAATTTCTACTTGCAACGTAATATCACCTGGTTGCTGATCTTTACATACCTGTCTGTCATATACAAGTACTCTGAATGCATGTTTATGCCTATATCCGTGTTTATGTCTGTTAGTAATATGCATGCACATGATTATTCATCAATGGCTCAACATTTCATGAGGCATATGTTGTTCTATCTATGTTTGTTTGTATTAATGAACAAGGCATTAAGTTGATTTTTATTGCACTTAGTGTATGGTTTTGGTTGGATAGGGCATTACAGACGAAATGGCACTTTCCGCCATATTGCTTGTCTTGATGTCATCCAAAGCACATGTGTAAGCGCTCTACCTCATATTTTGCATACGGGGAGGGGAGCTCATTTGCATTTAAAGAGAGACACTCAAAACGGCGCATGTCCCATTTCAGCCACTAATGGCCATTTTCAACAGATTGTAATGAAAGATATGTAGTTTGTGTTTTGAGCTGAAACTTTAAAGAGCCATTCTGGGGTACCACTGACTATTTTTACATTGCAGAAAACACCTGGATTTGTGGCCCTTTAAAAGACAAACGCTTTATCGAAAACTGTTCAACATTGTGCTTTAATCATCTTATTGTTGGTCACTTGATTGGCTCAGGACCACCGAAGAAGTTTGAGATAAGAATTCTGCCGTCTTTGCTTAAAGGACCACCTGAGTTGTTAATCACTCTTTATGTTGTCATGGTAATGCTGACAGGGTGATGACACTAGAAGAGGGTGCACAATTGCACATTCTTTACTAAAGTCTATCCTGAGTTGGGAATGCAAAGGCAGCAGAAATGAAGTATGTAAATTTCATATTTTTTAAGGTCACTTTACACTACAAAATACTGAGTTATTTTAAACCCAGCTTTGGGTCAATAGGGACAAAATAATTTAACTAAAATAAAAAATGTATCCAATAATAGGATAAAACAACCCAGCATTTCGACTTGAAACAAGCACTGGTTAAAAGGATATTTCACCCAAACACAAAAATGTTTTCTCACCCTCTTGTAATTTCAAACCTGTGAATTTCTTCCTCCTGTAGAACACAAATATTTTGTATGTTGGTAACCAAACAATTGCAGTACCAATTCATTTGCATTGGTTTTGTGTCTATACAAAACAAGTCAATGGGTACCGCCATTGTTCGGTTACCAGCATTCTTCAAAATATCTTCTTTTGTTTTGTTTTGGGTCATATGGTGTGAATACGTGTTTTTTTTCTGTGTCTTTTATGTGTTATAAGTTACACATGCATGTATTAGATGCGTAAAATTGCAAAAATATAGTGTCTGAACATAAGATGCATTCTATCTAAAAGCGAATGCTCACCCAGACCTGCCCGAAATGCCTCGTGTATCACACCCCGACAAATCTATTTCATTTCGTGGTATGACTTGACTAAGACCGTGGATATCTACACGCAAGTAAGGTGGACGTACTTGTAAATCTCATTGTATTGCCACAGCCATGTCGTGGAGACGCTGTGTGTTTCTTTACGAAAAGGAAGCCTCATTGTTTGCCCTTCTGAAAGAAGAGACATCTAAAAATGAATGGTTATATTTTATTTACAATACTATTCCAGAACAGTACAATCCAAATATTATAGTGAATGAGCGCATTTCACAGATAATTGCTTCATGAACCTGGGATAGATTAAGGCGGGCTATGCACTAAAGGTTTGGTTAAAAAGTGGGAAATTTCCAACCATTACAACTTCTCAAGGAGTATGGCGCTTCAGATTGGCAGCCTGTACGTATATTTTCATTGTAAAAGACTTTGTTTCAGACTAACACGAGTTGAGTCTCGTGTTTGCAATTGCATGTTGTTTCTTTGTGTGATCTGCAAATGCAGACACGCCCGCAACGTGAAAAAAGACAACATAAGTCCTAAAAATCTGTAATTATGTTCCAACTTGAGGTAGCAAATGTCGTGTTTATAATGAGGTTTATTGTCTTGTTCGAGTCACGACGAGACATGGCTTAACACTGGTTGATCACTTACAGCAAATCTTTAAAATGTCTTATATAAAAGGTAAAATAGTTAGCTATAGTTTTTAACTATTAAACATATCTTTTTTTAAAACCTAACCTATCCTTTACATCCTGCTCAAGTTGCGCTGGCAAAGTTAATGTATCGGCTTGATCATCTTCATTTTCCAGATCAGATTTGGGCTCGAATTGATAAGGAAAGTACATTTTATCACCTCTCAGTACAATTGCTTTGGAACATGATGTTCCGAATATTTTAAGAGCCTGTACATTTCTGTCACACGCTTGCAGTATTCGACCAAGTTCTACGCAATGGTTAATTGGCCAATCATAGCCAGTTAACTATGATTGGCCAGTGACTATGATTTTCAGATCGATGAGCTTTGTAAAAAATCTGCTGGTTTCAGAGAGGCAAAGAGGATATACAAACATGCACGGTATGTGTAAAATACAGCGTTTTTTAACCTCAAATATTGTATACACATTGCATTACATCTAAAACAAACTATAAGATTTGTTTAAGCCATGTCATATGACTCCTTTAAATGACAAGAAGGTTTGAAATGCCAAGAGGGTGATTAAATGATGACAGAATTTTCATTGTTCATTTAAATTACAACCCAGCTGTTGGCTTCGTCCCTTTTTGACTCAACCCTGGGTTGAAAAAAACAGCATTTTTTTGTGTTTAGCTAATCCACAATTTTTTTATTTCATGGCTAATTTTATTCCACCATAAAAATAGAAAGATCCTTTTCAAACCCAGATGGTGTGGTAACGTCATCTACCAGCAGGGGCTAATGGGGCCGTGTTAACCAGCCAAACCTGCAGTCTAACTAGGTCCTAGGTATCCAGACGATGATGAAGAGGAGGAGGATGAAGGGGATTTTGATGGCTCTGCAGGGGCTGATATCATCAGAGCTCTTTGCTGAGTGCTCAGCATTACATCATCCGGCCCGTCGGCAGCTCAGCTTACAACACGAGGAGTCCATCACAGAAGCGCATCACAGTAGCCGGCTTCTGTAACATAGTCCACTTTTAGGACACATGAGAAAAAGCCTAGTGTCCAAATATGAGAGGGTTCATACAGAGGTAAGCTCAGCATCTTCAGTCTGGGAAGCTGTTGGGTGGAAGTCACTCATCACCAGACGTGTAAGTTGCCTGAATCAATTATTCACACGAAAAAATATATTAGATGCTCCAAAGAGTCACATTTAAGACACTCTTGAGATACTCTGTGCAGCTTTTTCATTTCAAGAGACAAATATTGTATAAAAACATTAAAATGTAAATAATGTAACTTTGTGTACAGTAGGTAGAAGCCAAGGGTTTTCTGACTTCCATTAAAGAGATAGTTAACCCAAAGTCTGTCATCATTTACTCAACATCTTGTCATTTCATACCTGTATTACTTTCTTTCTTCTGCAGAAGATAACAAAAGAAAATATTTTGAAGAATGTTGTTTTTGTGATCTGCTGAAAGAAAGTCATACAGGTTTGAAAGACAGGAGGGTGATATAAAGATGACAGAATTTTCATTTTTTGGGAGGTGAATCACTTTGATGGCAATCTCTTTATGTTTGCCAATATATAACTTGTTATGATTTAAAAGTGCCTTTATTAATTGGTTCATCCAAACAGATTTCATATTTGGAAAAGGTTTTTTTTCTGCATTAAAGTATAGTTCAATATTTTAATTCTGTTATCATTTACCCACCTTCAAGTTGTTCCGAGCCTTAAAATATGTGTTCTTCTGCTGAACACAAAATTATATATTTGAAAGAATGTTTATAACCACACAGATTTGGGAACTATTGACTACTATAGTAAAAATCTATGAATATAAAAAAAATATATGGTGGTCAATGGTGCCCCAGAACGGTTTAGTTTCCCACATAAATTTGTAAAATATCTTATTTTGTGTTACACATGTAAGAAAAGAAATGTATGCAGATTTGGAACAGTTGAATAAATTTTAATAAAACTATTATAAACCTTGGCAAGTGACTAAGTTGGTGTAACTTCTAAAAGTTAAAACAACTTGTAAGTATTAAAATGATTTAAACGCTTTTTGTATGCTAGAAACAAAACTAGAATCTTCGACTTGCAATGCAGCCATTTCATGATTCCTGTTTATGTTTTAGAGGCCAGTATGTCCATAGAGGATTGGCTGACCGGGACTCATGAGGATAAATGAGGGGATGATGTAATTCCATGCGGCAGGGCTAGATGGGTGACACACTCAGGGTTCTGCAGTTTGCTCTGGTTAGCCTGCACTGACATGATAATGATGACAAAAGCTTTACCAGTAAACATGGCTGGTGCGGAGTGGCTAAGAGACTCTTTATGGTGCAATGAAATTGAAAGATGAAGCATCTCTGTCACCGGGCGTTCGTATATCGCCAGACATAACCGTGGAGCTACGATGACAGAGACAGCGTCGAGTCGCACTGTTTCTCAATAATCAGTGCATCTATCACAGTAATGCGATGCTACAAATCTCGCAGCACCTTAGAATCCCTATGACAACATATTCCCGTCTGTTCCCTGCGACACCATGCTGTTAAGCCCCATAGGAAATAATGGCTAACTTAACTTTCTCAGGAGTTTAATTAATTGAACTAAAAGGGGTTAAATCATGAAATACAAAATTTTCGTAATGTTATGAAAAGAACTGTGTGCTTTGTTTCACGAAAAGATGAGATTCAGAACTCCTTCTGTAAAATGTATTCTGGTCCTAGCAAGGGTAGGAATTCCAGTGTGAAAAAAAACAGACTAACATAATTATTAAATTACACCGAATATAACAATGATAAGATGTACATATAATATAATTGGAGGTTACAGCAACACACCTGAATAGCATTTTTGTCCTTCTTAAATTAATGCCCTAATATAAAAAGAATAGAATATATATGTATAATATAAATTTATGACTAAGCTATGAGGTGCCAGAGTAAATGCATGCATTGTTTAAAACTGAAGGACATTTTTCAGTAACCATGAGCAATTTGGCGACCTCCTTGAAAGGCACAATCTTGTTTTTTTAAGTCCTGCCCATTTTCTAAAGCATTCTGTCTTTCTGTGAGGAGCCATGCCAGCAGCAGCTGGAAAAACACAGCCGACCGAGGGCTTAAAGAGCCACACTGTTAACCAAAACTCTCATGCTAGCTGGCATGCAAATGGTGCCCTTAAGCAGATTTCTTACATTGTTCCTTTGCTCTGTATAGAAATCCACACTGATGCAGGCACATCCGCATGGGGGCCGTTATAATGATCTCATATGGGTTGACTGACATGCCTTGTGTTGTTGGCCAAACAGAAGCAGCGCCTTGTTCTGTGCATGAAATCAGAACTCAGACGTGAGGTCACACTTCAGTGTCCCTTAGGTCTGCCGCATCATTGTGTGGAAAACGTCATTACAATGAAGGAGGATTACGATCGGGATGAAAAAACGGAAAGAAATGGAAAGCAAGAAGAAAAAGGGTTCTTTATGCATAAAATGTTGTTGAAAAACAAAGAGAAGTTTAGCTAGTTTAGAAAATTATTTTGTTAAAAAGTTTTGCCGTCAGAGATTTCAATACAATTAGCTTCTATTATAATTTTGATTATTTCTCCCAAGCATTTTTTTCAAAATATTGGAAAATAAACATTTATCTCTAGGTCTTTTGTCGTGAACTTAGGGATCCATTAAGAATTACGTTTTTTCTGTGCCTGATGACTTTGATTAAACCCTGTTAATTATTTTCTTTCCGTATTTGTTGTGATGAATGATGCACTTGCCTGCACCTGACTTTGTTTTGATAAGCAGACATGTGAATGTCAGAGGGAGGGCACAGCCTCAAGGTGAGACTGCCTCGCAGACCACACTTTATGAAACAAGCGAGAGCGCGGTGCGTCTGTCTGATGACATCATCGCCCAGGCTAGGTAAACCAGCCGAGTATGCGGTCGATTCAATAGGCTGTCGTCTGTTGCTGTGGGAAGGACTCCTCCAATCCCATTTTTCCCTCACTAGCCCTCCCCTAATGTATACATCACTGATTCCATGAGTGGCTTTTCTCAGCATCCATGGCTCTCCAAAGACAACATTATGCTACTGCTCAGAAACTGCGCTCCCTAGAGGCTTCGAATATCGGGATATGTGGTGTTTGTGTACGTCTATACTGCTGAACAGTATTCTGAGTTTCCCTTGAGTTGAGAAGTGGTGCATGTAAGGGGAATTAAAACAAACCACTTACTCCAAGTATTCAACTTTATCATGTAACTCATCCTGCACAGTTGTATAGACATGAATAATTCCACAAAGCATTCAACTTGTCCAACAAACTGTAACACTGTGTCTATACCGGCGATGCAAATAAAGACTACAGAACGCATTAGAACCTATTGTGATAAAAAAATATACTTTTTTTTTCCAGATTTAAGCGGTAAAATTATTTTGAATTGTTCCTCCCTTTACTTGTGAAAAACACTTTGCCCCAATTCCGTTTATAATGCATGTTGCCATTGTCTTTTATAAATTAGGTTTTTCTGCGAATATTTCCAATCAATTTGAAATTTACAAAACTTTGCAAGGTCTTTTATGCAAGAGAATGGTCAAATTGGCAATACAAATCGAAGTAAAGTATCAAATAAAGACGTACTGTGCAGTCTGATTGAGAAAATACTTGGATTTGAGCATTTATATGGTTAATTTGTTCCTATTGATCAGATTATTTTAGATCTCTATTTTAGTCAAGCTCAGTGAGATCGATTGAGGTGTTTACATGAAGGTTTTACAGTCTAACTGAGCCATAGGTCTAATTACTAACGGATTTTTTGGTTGCATGAATAAGCATCTTCAGCCTCTCAAACTTTAATAACCAAACAGTTTAAAAAATAAACAGCACTGTTGTCTGATATACCCAAATACAAATGTTTTGGCACACAGGGCCAAAGACACTTTTCTCACTGAATAGAGTGAGTAAAGTAAAACAACAGATCTGTTCAAAATGCTGACACCACAGGCTTTTGTCTGCCTCTGCAGCACATGCACAATGCACGAGAAATCCACAGCCATTTGCTTGATCAACACTGTAGATCTATACCTGTGACTTCATCCCAGCAGAGCCGCTCCTAGGTACAACCACAAAATCTGGAATGGACAAGGGACTCTGGCTCGGAAAAAAAGAAATTCTTAGAAAAGGTCAGAGGTATGCTGTATTCTCCTGTAAAAGCTACACAAGACGTGTCAAAGCCCTGTCCGGAATGACAGATGAAAGATACAGCAGGAAAAAGAGGCCTTACCTGACAGTGCAGTCTGCAGATCAACCCGCGGACAGATTATTCACATCTCTTTTCAGGAAAACAGAGGGCAATGTAAAAACACAGGATGGAATGGTTGTCGAGCTGGGCACCTTGACATATTAACTGACCCATCTAGAGGGCATCTTTCAGACATCTTCAACCCCCTGCTCTGACATCCTGCAAGCGGCTCTGGAGTCACTATTGTAGGTAGACTCCGTACCCAAGCATCTGTCTGCTTGACAAATGAAGCAAGATAACTGTCAATTAAGATGAAATTCCATCTGCAGAGCAGAACACGCAGGACACGTTCAGAAACCCTCCCATCATCTGACTGACCCCAGATCAGTTTCTCTCCGGTAATGAGACGGTCAGCAAACTCCAGAGTTTGGCGGTGCATCAAACCGTCATCTTCGGGATCCCTCGGAAGATTCTGCAATGATTAATTATAATTAATTACGGTGGCGTTATGTGACGTCTAATTTATCATATTTGCACTATTAATCTCTCATCATCAAAATGTAGCCAACAGCAGCGTTTCGCTATACAAACCCTTGAGTCAGCTTTACTTTGTTTGTGCATCCTAACTCATTTCGCTAATGTGTTGGAACTTACCGGCTCTGTTAAGCTATGAGTGAATCCCAGATAATATATTTTCTTGTTTATTCTCTCTCATTGTATTTTAATGTTTAGCCATAAAATACTGTAGAAGTGCGTGTTTTTTTCGACAAAGATTCAATGCTGTATGGATTAATGCATTGAAATTAAAAAAACTTGTAGAATTTACTTCATAACATCCTCGTAACAATTTGCACAAACATTTATTAGTAAAATTTGTTGCTATAATTCAAGTACAGAACTAGGTATTTAATAATAAGTGATGTAAATCCGTGTCTGTTCACGAATCGGACTAGGGACAAACTCGTTTGAGTGATTCAGAGACTCCCTTTTTTCCAAGCCGATAACTTTGTTTCGAATTTGTAATTTGGCAGACTGCTTACTTTCAAACACGGCAACATTAAAAACTGCATGAAATGTCATTTTACATGATCTCATGTTATGTACTCTCCAAATCTCAAAGATAAATCAGCAAAACACACAATCAAGTCTTTCTTTTTACTGAAAAACATTTAAAATTACATTTAATCTGGAAAATTAATTTCCTTAAGCAGTCAGATACAAGCATGCTGCGAACTACATAGCAACTGTTAATGTAGTTATATCTACAAAAATATTTTGTGTTGAGACTACATAAATAATTTAAGTAAAAACATAATTTGACCAATTTAAATTGGGTTTAACATAATTAAACTATGTTGAATTCAATTAAAATAACTCAAACAAAACAATTACATTTTAGCAACCAAAATTTGTAGATTTTATTCCCAACATTTTTACATTATTTTAACTAACATAACTAAAGTATATTTTAATAATTTTGTTAACTTGTATGTTGACAAAATTTTGGCTTTATTTATGGCTTTATCTATTTTTCCCTTAGTGACCATGTTTTCCCTTAGTGACGCACATTTTTTTGAACCGTGATTATGATTGTGCTATCAAAGTATAGACTTAGACGAAGCACTAAGCAGGGAGACATAGAACTAAGATATCGCCATGTTTTCACATATTTACGAAACATACTTTGTAGAGCAGTTTGTCTGTTTAGGGCTACCAAAGAAACAACATGGCGAATTCCATGCAAGGGGACCTGCGGTGTACTTTGATAGAAATAGCTCTTTCTAAGGTAATAAAAACATGACGGTTCATTATATAAGGTACTCATACACCTTTGAAGATGTATATTATATTGCATTTCTTTCAATAGGTCCTCCAAAAAATTACACATTGGACATTTAACAAAGTGGTTGTGGAAAAAGGTTCTTTAGATTATAAAAAGAAAAAACAATTGTTTCTTGTACAAACTTTTGAATTAATGTTTTTCTAGGGAACCAAAAATGTTTCTTTGACATTGCTGTGATGAACTTTTTAAATTTTCAATTCAATTTTACATCTTTTAATTTGTGAAGAAAATAGAAGCGTTTTTATTTCAAAAGCGCACATGCCCCTGGGCTTATGCGCTAGGACCCTGCGGAATCCCTAGGTGGAGTATTGGAGGAAACTTATCAATGAGTTAAATATCATGAAACAAAATCAATAGTGAGCAAAAATACGATTACAAAAATAGTTTCCAGATGCAGTGAACATTATTTGCAGCAATAATATGAAATGAAATCGATCTAAACGGATTAATTAGCAGATGGTATTACTCCACCAACTATGTGACATCATCAACTATGTTGTTGAACCAACATGGTTAAAACGACAAAAATATACTATGTTTTCGGGAAACATTCTTGAGTTAGGTTCTCAAACGATGCATGATACCATGGTGATTAACCAGCGAGTTATGTCGTTGTTTGGGAAACGCACCCGAGAGACGTTGAGAAAAATGGCTTAAGTTTAAAAATTTGGGGTGTCACGTGATTCATGGAGCCTTAAGATAGTTCCAGGAATTTGTTTTCTCATTAAATGCTTTATTTCCTTCATATCTTTATTGATTAAATGACTTGCTTCTTGAAAGGGGTTAAAATTTTGTCAAAATAGGTCTGTTTTGCCGCAGCTCCATGCATTACTTGTAACTTGTGGGAACTATTGAGCCTACATGAACCGCCATTGCTGTGAAAAAACTGTCAACGGCGTTGGCACAACTCTCTCTCAAAAATGGCTCTGGGCCAGACTAAGAAGTAACCCATTAGAAATTTGGTATCTAATAACGATTTAACAGAATCCTTTTTTATACTCAATTAAAAATAAGCTTTTATTATATTTGTAAGTTGACTGGTAGAAGTTCCAATCATATTCATATGTTCTCAGAATCACATAACATTAACAGATGGTTGAGGAATGGATATCTTATGGCCTGTTATTAAATTGAAAATGAAGTGCTATTTCATCTAGTCATATTAATAAAAAAGAGCTTTTCTGAAAAATAGACATATATTTCTGGGAATATGAGAAGACAATTAAGATCTCCTCATTGTGAAGGAGAATAGCATGATCTCTTTCATCTCTCGGATTGCTTTTCCTTTATGTTTTAATAAATTAGAAGGATTTATGGTTCTCCAATTCTAACAAAATATAATCAAAACTTACGAAATTAAAACACTTCCTGTTCTTCGCCAGGACGACAGTTGCATTGCCATCTTCAAAGTGTGAAAAATGTTTATCCTCCTCACATATTTAATGTTCATGGCTGTGGATCTGTGTGGCGATTGCCTTCTGATACGCATGTGATCCTCATATTGAGGTCAGCGTCCAGTTTGTCCAATGGTGTTTAAGAGCCCCATAATGAAAATGTGTTCTTGCCCAGAATCATGGCTTTGAAAGCTGATCTGGACTTTGATGGAGATCCTTCCTCTGGCTCTAATGAAAAGCAGAGATGGGTCTGTCTCGTACAGGATTGCAATTAGGCCTCTGGCACGCTGTAGCAAATCTCCACTTGGTGCGGGAAAGAAAAGGATAAATAAATAAGTTTCCGCAGAGCCGTGGATAAAATGCCACCACACTCACCTGACCTTAAACTTTGATCAGTTATTTTCAGGGTAACCAGATTTCCTTGATTTTATTAAAAGGTCATTTTGCACCTAGAGGCCTGGAGCTTTTCTGGGGGATCAATGATTTAATCATGTTAGCTGTGAGCCTATTGGCTGGAAAGTCTTTTGCGCTATTCTCTTACTGCTTTAATGAGTTTTGGTTGGGATTTAAGCGCACGAGAGCGGTAAGGATTAAACAAATATATCTAGTTTAAGGAAATGTCTTTTCAGGGCTGGCTTAAATAATGGCGGAAACCTCCTCGTTGCTAAGCTCCACGTCTGGCACCAAGATGTTGCCAGGGTAGCTATTACGATGCTCCGTGGATTTAAATAGCCAATCAAATGACAGGCTGGTCAGCGCAAGCCAACTCAATCCAACTATTTATCCAGTGCCAGCGAATTAGCATCAGTATGTGTTTACAGGTGCAACTGAGGTGAAGAGATGCAGTAAACAGTTATCCTCTAAAGTGCTAATTACAGGCCTGCTGCTAATTGTATGTCTCATCAACAGCATGTTGCACTAGTTTAGCAGTTGTACTGTTAGTGTAATTAATCACTCTTTGGCTTACCCGTGGACTGTGAAGGGAAAACCAGAGAGCTCCAGTAAGGGTCCTTTGGAGAGCGAAAGACCTAAATAATGACCAAAAATACCCCTTTGTCTCGGCCGGTTTTATCTCGCAGGTCCGTAATGAAGTCTCTTTTTCCCAAGTCAAACTGTGTGGACAGTGACGAGCGATCTACCCGCGTCTTAATAAACAACACCGATGCCCTTGCAGATGCACAAAGAGGTCACGCTCAAAATCAGCCATCCATCCTTTCAGAAGCGTCTGCTTTCAACCTCCCTCCATTTTTCTTCATAACAAGGCCTCTGTTGGCCGAGAGGCGACTGGGACATGGCAACGACCATCATGACCATATCTGTTCCATCACCTGAGAAGAATGTTATGAGCGGACACTCTGAGGAACCGGTAAATAAACACATTAAAGTGAAGTGGGGACACAGCTGTGGTCATAAAGACTGAAGCTTCTCCAGTATTATTCCTCACTATGACGGCCTTCTGAAGGACCTGGGAGGTTAATTATGGATTTGAGACCGGTACCTGAATACGGTGCCTGGATTTTCCTCCTCCAATGACGCCTGCGGCAGCAATTGTAAAGCATCCTCAAATACTCCACGTGGCTGTGGACGGAAAGAGGCATTTACTTGCACATGAATTCTATGAATACCATTAGATGTACGAAACACAATTACAGCAGACAATGGGTCAATAATCTGCGAGGAAGCTGGCGTGCGCTGTGGCGAACACGCATTTTCTGTTTAAACAAATTGATCCCATCTGATCGGTGTGGTCATTTAATGGTAGCATTCTCTTTTCAGAAGTTTTTTACCTTTATTGGTTGGCCTGAGAAGAAAAAGCTTTTTTATTTGAAAATAGAGACTCATTCTGCTTCTGTATGAAACTGTTTTGTTGTTTTCCCCCTCATGCTCACCATGCTTTCTCGATAAATGTTCTTGTGGTGCCCTCCGGCTATGTGAAGCAAGCTTTTATGAGCTCACCTGCTGTCTGTGAGTGTGGCTTGTCTTTCTGACTCAGACCTGACCGCCTGGCTGGACACAAGTAAATAACTGCTGAGTTTGTTTTGGTATATCCTTGCACATGTCACTCCACCAACACAATCCTGACAAGTTAGCCTATGGCATTTTAGGAAGTGTTGAGTCATGAGGTCTCACAGTTTCAATTGCAGACATAGACTTTCGGAATAGCACACCGGTATTTATTCTGTAGTTTACTGTATGCGAGTAGTCTGTGCACGGTTTGCAGATTTTCTGTATGCATGGGAACCTGAATGATGAACCAAATTATTTTCATGATGTGTGAATGGAATATTAGCTTTATCCCTCAAAGCATGTGCATTATTTGACCCTTCATCAGATTCTAAAAGACACGTAGGGTTATTTTTAACCATTCGGTCAAAAAAGAGACAAACGCAACCATTGAGTTGTAAATTTACCAATGCTGGATTTTTTTCTACCCAAAATGCTGGGTTGTTTTAAAAGAATTGGATCGGGAAATCTGTAACTTCCTCTTGCTGTGGCACCTCTCCTCATCTTTGCCTTATTAAATTTAAATACCCAACATTGCAAACGAAATGCCAAAAATAATCCTTTCAAACAACTGAATGCGTTAGATATTTGTAATAAATTCTGTCCAATAGCTACATCTCACCCTCTTTACAGCTAAACTTTCTAGTTTATCAACCATATAAAAACCTCCTAAAATGATTTCAGTGGTAGAACAACTGTTAACCGGATGAATTCGACTGCCAGTGCTACCTGAGCAGCTTCATAGCGGCTACAACCACAACTTCTGTGTTCGGGTCGGGGCATACAACCCAGCCCATCCCCTGCCTGTGGAAGAGTGCCACATGGTTTCCAAACAACGCACTGCATTTATCGGTTCCATCAGCTTAGTAAACAAATTCATGTGTATTGCACTCCCTACGGAGAAGATTCTATTGCGGTGTTATTGACAACACTGGTAACAGACAATTGTGCTTATCAGCCATATGGGGGAACCTTGGAGAAACGTTCTATAGTGTGGCTTTAACAAAAATCCTTTTGAAATGACCCAAATCAGCTGTAAACATCAATCTATGCATTTTCTAAGATGCTAAACATTAAACTTGTACCAACAGCAATGCTGTTTTTTTGTTCTTGATAAGCTGGTGGCAACTTCTTTACACAAATATGTGTTTGTCGTTCAACATGAAATATTTTCTTCAGGCTGAGATGCCATTAATTTATTCCCTATGACTCGCCCTTTGGCTGATATAATGACACATGCCATTAATTGTAAGTGAATAGAAATCGCAAGACAGGCAAGGCAAGCTGTGCCAATCTAATTACACTGGTTTTCTTTTTTGCTCCACTTGGTTTCAAAATAAACTATTGATATCAGTTATTAGATTAAGCGAACTGCTTGGTGACTTCGCACAGCTGTAGGCACTGTATATATGGATATCCTATCGATCTGATTTACATAAGTTTTCTATAAGTTCAAAAAGTGCACTCAGCATATTGAACAATAGTATAATTCAGATATGTGTGGAGTACTGTCTATTGACCTAGCACTTTTTTAACTAGCACTGAAGAAAAACAACTAAATTAAAATTACGTTACCACACTTACCCATATTTGACCAGACTGCATGCTGTTATTTTCTGTGGAATACAAAACTGTTGCTACATTGAATAATTGGGTTATTCAAGTTCTACTGAATAAAGTAACTATTCATTTTAGTGCCATGATGAAAAGAGAGAGAGAAAATGTTCATCTACTGAGCATTACAGTATGTCATTCATGAGGGAACAAGTCATATTCTACAGATGATCAATGCATGTGGTCTTATGTAGCAGCTAACACACACACACAAACCCATCCAGCCAAACACGCTTGCCTGAGGGACCTCAGAAAAGAGATAGGTCTGAACTTGTCCTGCACTGGGGAGCAAATCAAAATCCTGGTGCATTTTCATCAACTGTCATCGTCAGAAAGATATTTCTGCAGGGCCAGGCAGGAAATTAGACTATTAAATTACAGCTTCTCACAGGCGCTGTGTCATTCACTCTTGCTTTCCTACAGCTGTTCCATCAAGCTGACTCATTGGAACCATTTATCTTTGCCCATGTTAAAAACCCTTTCGACCAAACTGTATACACTTCACCATGCCAAGCACTGAGGATGTTTCTAGTTTTTTTCTGTCTCCAACTCTCTCCTGCTCTCATACAGTAGGTCCACTCCAGACAGGGAGGATGCTGTGTTGAATATATATGTAGCCTTTTAAGATATTCCGTTGTAAAGGAGGTAGTGCATTCCGAGGAGATCAGAGTAAAAAAATCCATCAGATCCACTACTGGCCATATAAAATAAATAAATAGAAAATTGTTGGAAGTCAATTTATAAATGAACTTTTTTGGTTTGGTTATGGTTTATTTGAGTTGCTTGAAATATGCTTAAAACAAGCAACTAGCATGTTGAAAGTTTTCGTTCTGAAAAACAGCCCAAGGTGGCTGAACATGACAAAAGCGAAAAATCTACAGAGGAATTAAATGTTTAATACGTCTAGCAGACATATTACTGATATATAAGTCTGACATATAACGGACTTATATGGTCTATCGGGTCTAGAGACTGACTAGGACATTTAATATGCTTCTCCTTAAGCCAGTCTTTGGTTGTCTTGGCAATATGTTTTGGGTCTTTCTCATGTTGAAGGCACATCCACGACCCATCTTCAGTGATCTAGTTAGGGTAGGAGGTTCTCATCCAAGATTTTACGGTACATGGGCCCTTCCCTCAGCCTCTCAATGCGGTGAAGTCATTCTGTACCTGTAGCAGAGAAAAAGCCCTAAAGCATAATATTTCCAACACTGTGATTCTCTGTAGGGATGGTGTTCTTGGGGTCATAGTCAACATTTCTCTCCCTCCAAAAACAGGAGTAAAGTTTGGTCTCATGGCACTTTCTCCAAAGCATTTTCTGAATCATTTTGATGTTCATTGTCAAACTTCAGATGAGCCAGACGGGTCTTCCTGGGCAGGAGGACCTTGCGGGTGCTTCAGGATTTCAATCTATTGTGCCATAGCGTGTTACCAATGTTTTGTTTGCTAACTGTGGTCCCAACTGTCTTGAAATCATTAACAAACTTCTTCCGTGTAGTTCTGGGCTGATCTTTAACCTTTCTCACGATCATCTTTACCCCATTGGGGAAATCTTACAGGGTGCTCCAGACCAAGGACATTTGATAGTTATTTTGTTATCGAATTTGTTCTCAAATAATCGCACTAACAGTTGTCTCCTCGCCAAGCTTCTGTCTGTTGCCTATTCAAGGTTTTTGCCGGTCAACAATCTTGTCCCCGAGATCCTTTAAAACCTATTTGGTCTTGACCATGGTGATGAGAGGTTGAAATGGAAGATACAGATTCTGTTGGCAGACATCTTTTATATCCATAACTAGCTGATTTAGGAGTACTGTCTTAAAGTGATGGGAGTTATCTGTGGTCCATATAGGCACATAACCAATCTGTGGAGCCAGAATTATATCTGGTTGGTAGGGGATCGAATACTTATTTTACAGACTGAAATGCAAATCAAATTATTACCTTTAGATAGTTTTTCCACATGAGGAAAAGTATACAGGATATAGAAAAAAATATATGTTATTCAATACGGACTCGAATTTGCTAAATTGTTTACTTGCATTTTATCATTGAGCTTCTTGCCTTTACCTGAGAAGCTTTTTAAAGAGTATTAAATTAGTTGGCAATCTATTTACAGCTCGTATTGGCTGCTCTTCATTATGTGGTCCATCAATTTCTAATATATTTTTTCAAAATACATAACTATTATATGTAAGCTAATATATTAAAAAAGTTATTTCAAACTAAGGCTAATAATCACTGTTAGATTATTAGAAACATCTCAGTCAAGTGTTATATAATAGGATGAAGTCAGTATAAGAATGTACAGTAGAAGATTTTAAGTTAGTCAGTTGTGGGGGTAGCTCCTGTAACTACTTGGTTTTGAAACAGAATTATTATTTTGTTTTCTTCATCTTTCTTTTTTTCCTCTGTATTTTAAAACATGTGCTGATGTTTGCTAAATACAGCCCTGCCTCAGGTTCAGTAGCAGAACCAATTGCTTCGGGCCAGACGGGGTCAGTGGCTGGTCTGAAAGTGAAGTGACTGAATTAATGATTATCATATGGCACAAACGACAAGACTCGCAAGCCTGCCTAGCATCGACCCACTTATTGGGCTTCTGTTGCAAATCTGCTGGAGAAAGGGAATAAGAACAGATTACGTGAGCGAGAAACACTGACAGGCTTCAATTCACTCACTTTCTCAGATATTTATCTGTGATCTGTTTAACCTCCTTAAACTTAAACTTTTTCAACATTTTTGTTAACGCTATGTTCATGCAGCACCTTAAAATAAAATTCAGCTCTGTAGTCATTCATATCCTAAAGAGTCAACGTATACTTAACGTTGACGCTGTCAGTTTGTGAGGTATTGGATATGTTTTTTTTACTGCAGTAAACGGCAGGCTGTCACTCAGAGTGAGGTGTGTATGAGGGCTGCCAACTGCCTGCTTTAGGTCCATTGAAGTATGGCGATAAGGACAAATAACAGTTTTCATCTGTCTGTAAGTCTGAAATTACCATTAGAATTCAACCATACTTACAAGTTAGGGTGGTGTTTTCAAAACCTTGAAAAAACCTCAAACAGTCGCTTATGATATAGTCACACTTCAAACTGCTAATTTAACGTTATTCTTATTTGCATGTAACTTATATGCGTATGTTTTAAAATAGCCGTGGCTGCGGATGGCTGTGAATAGGAGTGAAAAATAGGAAGATGATGTTCCCATTGTTAAAGGTCTGATGAACTGTGCTTGTTTATTGTTTTTTTACTGTTATGTGAGGTCTACTTATGACGTTTGCATGTTTTTTTACATCCAAAAACTTCAAAATCAATAAGTTTTAGGCTATATTCTAAACAGGTTTTGAGGCCAGCTCTGCAAATGCTCTGTTTTGATGGGTGTGCCGCATTGAAGACACTTTGAAGTAAACGCCCACCGCTTTGATTGGATAGCAGATTGTGTAGTTAACCTTCTTTGAATTTGGTTCAAGACGTAACGTTAGGTTACACATTAGCACCATTCACAGTTTTTGCACGGCATTAGTATTATCTGTAGACCTCCTGTGATTTATAAATTACCTCCCCACATCAACGAATATGCACGGCATGATTTTACTCAAATTTACTGACTTATTTCCCGGATGTGATGGCAAGGCTGTGCATATAGTTTTTATAGACTATACTTGTATTGAATTTAGTGATTTATGACCGTACCTGTCAGCATTTGAGACCAGTTATCCCGAACCGGACAAAAGATCACTGCGTTAGCGGGTCTCAAATGTTACGAGAGTTTCCATGAAAAAAAAAAAACGGGAGACTCCCGGTAACTTATGGATTTCACCCAGCACCCGAAATAATACCAAAACACTTCAAAACAGCCTCCATTATTCGCAAACGTTGTATAAAACCTTGAAAAATGATAGATGAGCCCGCCAAATCACAGGGATGACAATTTGCACGGGCTTAAGATCACAGACAACCTCTGCAATTAATAAAAATTACTAGATGTCCCCAGGTAGTACTAATCTTTTGCGAATAGAGCCCAGGGTACATCAGGCGATCTCTAACAAAGCAATAGTGACGCATATTACACATTTTTTTTTATCGCTTAAGATTGCTGCGCCATTCCTATCGATCCAATATTAAAGGCACAGCACTGCTTTTTAATTTTAAACTCTCCACAAATTCACTGTCGACCTGTTCCTTGTTCACAGAGGAATCCTCTGAGAAATGAAACGGACAAATGCTCCATGTTTTTCCCACATGATCTGGAACGTCTGTAAAAAAAAACTTTTTGATATTTTTGAAAACTGATATTTTTCTGGGGAGGTGGTGTTCAACCTATCAATGTCATTATAGATAGGTGCATTCCAGAACCTGGCCTTCGCAGGGCATGGTGTCAGTAACAGATGTAATCTCAGGAACAAGGGCGTTTTCAGTTCTAACACTTACATGATGCGTGATGATTACGTGAATATGATTCCCTCTTATATAACAAAAGCTCAGTTGAAAATTGTGATTTTAAGTCATCCCTCCTTTAAGTCTGGTCGATGTTATTTTCTCATCTCTTTCTCTTTCTTTTCCTACATTTTTTTCACTAGAAAAATATATATAATATTTATATAATTTCCTGTTGGATCTTGTGAGCTCCTAGTCTCAGCCTGAGATCCTTGGGCTGAATATCTAATGCATCAGGCACACTCTTCTGGAAACACTTCAGCTTTTCAAAGTCACCATCTGATTGGTTGAACTTTACAGGATTTACGGTTGACGTGTGTGTCGCATTCTTTAGCGGTCCGCCTGGAACCAACACGAAGCCGTCTTATCCAGGAAGTAAGCTGTCGTGTTTACAACGGTTGCTACAAGAATTCCTCACAATCGACTAAATGCTTAATTCTGAAAAGTATGCAAGGTTAATTATTTTTAATAATTTTTTTGCTGTTAACTTTTGACACGTTTGTGAATGTAACCGGTCTGTTTCTGCGGGGACAGTTCCACGCCTTTAAACATGGCGCAGCACAAACCGAAACGTGATTGGTTGCTTTACCTTTCAGTCATATGGCCTATTGGTCGGGCCGTTGCCAAAGAAATCGTCGATATGTTGAGAGCTTCATTATATAGGTCTGGCTATGCGAGAATAGTGAGCTCCTGATGTTCCTAATTTGTATGTTGCTTTGGATAAACACAAAGGAAATTAATACAAGTAAAACAAACTAAAATAAAAATTATCTTATCAGCATTGTGTGTAGGAAATCTCTGACACTTTTCAAATGTGATCTGTCGAATTCAGTCTCTGATTCATTGCTTATCCATAACATCAGTTTTTCTGCTTTTAGGCCACAAGACCTATAATAGACTCGCCCTCATATTTTTTATTTGAATGACATCCTGGGAAATTTTTTCAATTGTCATGATCTCATTTTAGGCTTCTTTCATATATGGTCAGAGATGTAGATGGAGGGACAGCAAACCGGACTAATGGAAAAAAGGCTGCACATTACACTGCATTTTTACTCCGGCTGATAAAACTGCTTTCCCATTCTCTCCTTCCAGCAAAACTCCCGTCTTATTCATCATCTGTCATTCCCACAGCTGGACCTGAACATCTCCGGCACTGTGGCAGAATGAAAGGGACATGGGATCTCATTACCACAGACTCTCTGCTAGCTTTACTGCAATTGATCATTATCCAAAAGGGGCCATTTGGACAAAACTGATTGTGTTCTGAGAGCAGACATATGAGATGAAAAGGTTTCTTTCATGGGTGCTGAAATTGAAAAACTTTGCTTTTATCTTACATAGAACTAAACAGGGTTGCCCCTGATGTCTCTTTAAAATTATGCCTTTATAGGCAAACTGTCTTTCCTAAATCCATCCCTTTTACACTATAAAAAAACATCATAGAACATAATACAATTTGATTTTTAATAATATAAAATATTTTTTTTATAAATGTTCCATCAATGTATCAAAAATATGTTTATTTTGATGTTTTTATGAGAGATATATTGTATATTGGCACTGAAAATAATGCACTTTTTGATCAGGCTACTAGTAGGATATTATGTACATTTTTAAAAATATTTTGAATATATCACAGTATGCATAATAAGCTAAGAAATTATTAACAATGCATTTGTTATAAGTTGCAAAGAAGAGACTATGAGTTCTGAAACAAGTTGAAGAAAAGAAATCAAGATGTCTTGTCAGTACCTTCTAAACAAGCAAACTGTTGTGTCAGAACATTCATCAATGTTTAATGTTTTTCTCTTGGTGCATCCATGCTGAAATGATCTCCCACCATTGTTTTTACAGGACCTGTTTATGTATCAAGATACGGTTTTATTTTTATTTGAAACTCAGAATATCATCAAGGAGTGGTATTCCAAATGATAAATGATTTTCCAAGCCCTTAGATATTATCATCTTTGCTCTCTATCTCTATCAAATCTCCATATCAATTAATCACTTGTAATTTTTTCTGAATATGTTCATGCCCGGACAGCAAAATAGAGTGTATGTAGAGGCAGTGCAGTGAGACTACCTGGAGCAATAATTAACTCAGTAATAGTTTGTGCCCCATATCAATTTCAGACGGATTCCCTAATGTTCCATTAAATTCAAAGAGAATAATTGAATCATTTAACACCTCTGGAATGGAATAAGGTTAGAGATAGACCATCCATACAGTAAATGATACGGCTAGACAATTCATGCTCTTGGTTTTTGCTTTGACTTTATAGTGAATGTGGAAATGAGGGCCTCGGCGCACAGGACAGAAGCAGAGAGCGGAACTAAGAGGAAGTGGAACTCTGGTGCGCGCCACACGCACACATATATACACAACGCACTCACACAGGGTCTGCTTTCCTTCACACTGGCAGAGTACAGTTCAGGACGCATAGAGGTGAATGCTTCTGAGGGGCTAACATTGGGCCCACTCTGGGGACATGTACAGGCGTTTATACATGCTCAGCACATCTTCATCCCACAGGCGAGAATTTACAAATAGAATTAAAATGAATGCCTCAGCTTTAATTTTCTAATGCAGTGACCCGTTCTGCTGCAGCGTAATAGGAGGTCCCACTGTGACAATTAGGATAAATCACTCCCGAACAGAATTTGCCACATATATTCATGCCTCATCAGTGAGTGAATTGACTCAAATGATTTCTCTGATGGAACTGAAGGACCGTTGCTCGGTCGGTTTTTCATGTCAGTACAGTATGTGACTCGGCTTCATAATATAGTTGGGAACTGAGGGTTACAAAGTTACTTTGTTTAGTTATGTAACCGATTTCTGTTCTAGTTAATGGATAAATCCTGAAACCTGTCTAGATTAGAAGCTATCTACACTAAGGTGGCTATCACACTTGTAGTTTAGTTTTGTACGGGGCCTGGTTCGCAAGAAAAGTCACCAATGTGAAAGCTCTCAAGTGAATTCTGGTCGGCGAGAACCTGAGACTGGTCTGATCGTGGTTGCACTCGATCTATGGCGCCGTTCACGTGAATATGAAAGCAACACGGACCCAGGTGGGCACTTGTTGAGGAAGCAAAGTAACCTATGCATGTGTTCTAATCAATTACGATGTATTTACTTTAATAAAACACATGTAAGAGATGATAGCGTTGATGATTTACCTTCAATTGAAGCGTGATCATTACAATGGCAAAATGAATGGTAATACGCTGTTTCCTGAAAATTCCGTCTGCATGCAATGTACATTTACTGTGCTGCACATTATAGCACATAATTATTAAAACACACAAAATATTTGCATGTTGCGATGATGTAGGATGAACGCAAACGCATCAGGGTTCGATAGAATCAAGTTGAGTGTGAAACCAAACCAATGCTGCGGTAGGTGCTGCATGGGAAATATCGGTTTCGGACCGCAGCAAACATGCCCAATCTGAAAACGACCTAAGTGTAAAAGCATCATTTCTTTGCATTATGATATTTAAACTAAGTGAAATTCTATTTAAATTCAGTGAAAATAGCAGCATTTCTGAGCCAAATGCTTTTTAAACTAAATTAAAGTAGCTGTATGTAATTATTTGGATTAAAAATAGTATTTTATAGTGGTTAATAGTAAAAACTTTTGAAAGAATGCCAACTTATTGGGACATTAAAGACCTATCCCTAACCTTACACTAATCTTTATGATTAAACAATTTCTATATTTTTTTCATAATAGTTTGTTACATTTACGATCTGATATGGGATAGAAAAAGGTAGAAGATCAGGTTTGGCCAAAGGCTGACAGCAGCAAAGTTGCCATATACTTTACTTCCTTCCCCACTGGAGTCACTGATTGAATCGCATCATTCTTACATGTTCTTTAAATACTGGGGGGCAGAGTTGGTGTAAATAGCCTCTGTTATTAAAATAATTCAGTCCTCTCCAACTCAAAATGTTCTATTTACTTGTTATGTATACATTTCTCAATTGGCTCAGATCAAGTTTTGTAAATGTCAACAACACCCATTAAGCACTGTTGCCACAAGTGATGCATTTATGAAACCTCAACTGAGCCTACAGATGTTACAAGTCACTAGAACATTTTAGGATGCACTCTGATTTTTCACAGTGAAGTAACATACAAAAGCCTCAGCTTTCATAAAAAAAACAAATAAAGAATAGATGGTAACACTTTCCCTGAAGCATGTATGTATAATGCATTATAAAGAGTTTCTAAAGGGTAAAATACATTATAGTTATGCATAATCTGTGTTGTAATTCATTATATGTAGTTGTAAAGAATTATAATAAACTTGAAATGTGTTTTATAAATGTAATATAAATGAAAAGTTTTATAATGTATTATCTGTAATAAAAATTATTTATAATACATTACCATGCATTAAAAGGTGCATTACAACGCTTTAAAACTACTTTTATGATGCATTATACATACATGCTTCAAGGAAAGTGTTACCGAATAGTTGATTACATCTAGAAAATTCCTTATTTTTGTTTGGAATGTTTCATTTAATGTTGGAGTGAAGCATCACCTGGACACGCTTTTGTAAGATTTACATTATAGACCTAATAGCCTGCGTCTCGCAAAAATTTAGCACACAACATTATTAATGGAGAACCAACATAAGAACAATGAAAAAGAAACCTTACTCAGAACAGATTACACTAGGCTTTACTGATCTACGATGCTAGATTCCCACATTTCACTTTTCATACAATACATTTGTTTTCTTGTAACGAAAGTAGTTCAGCTTTTAGCTGTGCTGGTTTGTCCCTGAGGGAAAAAAAAGTGTACCATATTTTCAGTGTATAAATGCATTGAAACAATTTGCCATACTAGATAGACATAATACTAGAAAAAACGCCTTTTTTGAAACAGGATGTCATAAAACCAGCATTTTTCGATTAATATGGTCAATTAACAAACCTTTCATTTTGCACTTACTCTTTCTGGAACGTAAAAACATTCAAGTTACCACAGTACAGTAGTCAACCCATTTCTTCTTCCTCAAACAAATCTAATAAATATTCAAGGCCATGCTGTAGGTTGCAGATCACTTTAGACAGGATGAAAGCTTATTTATCCCTCCCCGAGTAAAATTGGTCCAACAGCTGCTGTAAATGAGTCCTAATTTAGAGAGTAATCTGCTCCTGTCATGCGGGAGCACTGCTAGACATTAGTGAGACGGCTGAAGGAGACCCCCTGGATATTCAATGTTTACTCTCCGTCTTAGGATGGGAAAGCTACGGAATGATGATGCCTCGTAAACAGACATACACAAGCGACCAGGCACAGGCACAGACACACACCAAATATCCATTTATTTATGTATATCCATTTGTTGCAAACAGTTTATATGTAAACCTGCAGAGGACCTGTCTGTGACTTGTCCTCTACACTGTTGCAGCGGAAATTAAAATGATACAGGTGTCCGCGGTAATCGGGTAATTGTATGGTAAATGCCGTCCTGTTATCTTCAAGCTGTGCGAAGTGGCATTTGGTTGAATGACAATTGAAAGTTGGTGTGCTCGGTTCAATTTAGGGCGCTCGGGAGGGAATAGCTACACAAGTAAAAGTCACAAGCACTGCATTAAGCGATGGATGTCTGTGTCCTTGGAAGGGACGGACTTTGGAGATATAGGATGGAGGGTGAGCAGACGGATGTGGGGGTTGTGGGTTGCCTAAGGTTACAAGTCTCTTTTTGCGATCACCTACATGCTGTGTTATCAGGCAAGCGCTGTACATCCGTGACGGCCACATTGCTTTACCTTGTTCTTTGAGAACATCTAGTTATCACATCTCGCGCTCAAGCACCTGCTGAGTTCACAGAGAAAACTCCGCCCCCCCAGTGACCATTCTGTATCTCCGCTGGAGACCTTGGATATGGAAAACACAAATATGAATATTCATGCCATACCAGGATGAAAACAGCAAGACATAAGAGGTGGATTGAAAACCAGTGGAGTTGTGAAAAAAGCTGTTATTTGCTACAGGAGGAAAATTGAGCCTCATTTCTTGCAGATAAAAAGGCACCAAATGAGGTATCCAGGAGAGAGCTGAAGCAGAACTGTTTTAATAGAAAGATGCAATTTGGGTTTTATTATTTTGTAAACAAGCCTCCAAGGATCTGTTGGGTCCCATTGAAAATATTTGCTGTCCCAGTTTGCATTTGCTCTAATACAACGATATGCTCTTACAGTACTAAACATGCTGTTGTTGAGAAAGTTCATGTCTTGTTTTTCAAACTTTGCATTTTTACTGGTAAGGATATAAAGTATGCTAACTGGGATGTAGAAATAACCAAAGAGCTATTTTTCCAGTTTTGGTTCATTCAAATTTGATAAAGAGCCTTTGCAAAACGACTATTTTATATTTGATATATATGTATTTACACACTGTATAAATAATAGCATATAACAATTAAACATGTTCATTTCTATAGTACTGATACTCACTTTTCCCAAAATACTGCATATGTGTCTATCTGTCTTTGCATTAGGTATGTTGGACTTCTTGAAATGCTGCAGATTGATCGGCGAATGTCTGATATCAGAGTACCGCGAGAACGTTTCCGAAGCACAAGGAGCTCTGGTCTCACGGCACTTTGATGTCATACGCGGACCAGTCTGCATAACACCTTAAGAAGGCGAACATACCTAGCGTCTTGCTAATAGCTTGGTTGTTGGGTTCATACATGGTCACAATTACATACCGGCTTTAAAACTCCTCTGTAAACCTTGACAGATGTATATATAGTTCATATTTGAGATAGACTGCTTACACGGATATGAGGAGTTTAACACAGCATATCCACACTGACGCATCACAGTTTGCTTCCATATGCTCACCGGATATTTTGCATGGTTTGTTTTTACAACTTTTTACACGTGATTACATAGCAAGGCAACAAGTTCTGTATCATACGCCACAGAGAGCTGTAACTTTCAATGAAACCATGATGCTCGCTCATCTAAACTACTCGCGCTCCGTAGCTTGAATCTGGGGTGGGGGCGGGAGAGAGGTTACCACAGACATGTTGTTTGCCGTTGATTAGCGTCATGACGCTTGCACATAGCACTGCATCCTTATATCGGCCAGGACAACCTGAAATATTCATATTATTATGTTCTTTAACAATCAAATGTTGGTGAAGGGTAAGACACCTTGATTTTTGAAAGAAACAACAGATTCCCGACCACTGGTCTAGATGGACTCTTCAAACTTGTCTTAGGCCCAGTTTTAGAGACAAGATGTAAGCTAAACTATTAACAATTAGCAATGACATATCTTAACTCTGTCCCTCCCACATCCCTTTTGAAGCACTACGGTGGCTGACACAGGACAAAGATGTCGTCATGTTTTTGCTTCTTTGGCGAAGGAGATAACGTATTTACAAATGCACTCTGTAGAGCAGTTTGTCTGTTTGGGGCTAGTGTAGAAACAACAAGACGAATTCCATGTTAGTAATAAAAACTAAATGTTATACATATTACATTGCAATATATCCTCCAAATAATACACACAGCACCTATAATATATTGTATTTTTTTATATTATGTATTTTTTCTGCAGTGTAGCTGTTAAGCAGCTAGCATGCTAGTTCTGTGTTGATGCTAATAGTTCAGTTAATGTTCCTAAGAGGATTCCTCATTGAAGAACCATTCAAACTGCCATTATCCTTACATTAACAATAAACATGCAGATTAAAATTTTGGCAGGCGCAAGTGGTCGTGCAGTTTTAGTGTCTATGACAGATATAATTCAACAGTTATTGCTAGCGACATCAAACCCGATTACCTCACAATGGAAAAACCCAGCATGGCGTAAATACATCTCGATGTCTTAATGTTTTAACACCCGACCTTGTCTGTAGTAGTGTGTTTTTGAGTAACATCATTTCTAGGGGCATTGGGGGTTGTGAATAATTGACTGTCTGTGTGTCAGATTTGTAATTATATTGAGGAAGCAAGTCAAGTTTAGTTGTTAGTTGAATTTGCTTAAAAACACTTGCATGTGTGTGCTGCATTTTTTTTTTATTATATGTTGATTATTGTAAACTGAACACCTTTAAAAGAGGCACTGATGTATGTAAAGTATCCTGATATTTATTATTAGGAAATTTGCATTTCCATACGGTCAGAAGCAATTAGCAATAATTTCTTCACATATCACAAAAACATGTCCTCAATTATGCAGCTATAGTCTCACGCAGATACGGCACGTACACAGCGCAATTATCATCTGTACGCGGACATAGTGCCAGACTGAACCATTGATCCATTTCTTCATCAACAATATGACACTTATAGCTGTTTTGTACGGTCTCGCACTTTCAAACGCGTCTAATTTTGCCGTGATTATAGCTTGCCAGGCAAAAGGACACAGTCTAATGGGTTTGTTTGAATTGGTGGTGACATCTGTGCTTTGATAGGATGTTGATAGAAAACATTGCAATCGACCCCAGAGAGCGATCTGAAAATCTCAATTCCAGTCTTGTGTCCTCTGTATAATTCTCACATTTTATCCGTGCTGTGCATGAGATAATGAAATTATTTCAGAATGCCATCAACAGCCCCATGAGGGCATGAGACGGTTAATAATGGGATTTTTTCTTTATTTGGCAAGTAAAACAACAAGCCTGTTCCTGTAAGCCAGCAGAAATCATCAGATCATAATTTGTTTTTATTTGATTTGATTTAATCTAATTGTATTTGCATCCAATATTATATGCATCTTATGAAACTGAATGAAATTCAGGACATTAGATGATTGACGACCATTTCAGATTGTTCCTGAAAAACATTTTTGAATGTGTAACACTTACTTGAGTTGGTTTCCTGAATTCATTTCTTAATACAAGTTTATTTTAAAAGTGCACCCAGTATTTACATTTGGACACCATTTACACTTGGTGATAACTATTTGACTTGTCATGTGATTTTATCCAGTCATCTTTATTTGATTGTGATCAATCTGTCTCTAATGAAACAAAATGCTCCAGCATGCGCTGGAGGTTGAATAGAAACATTTGTGATGTCACCATAAAGTTTTTTATTTTTTGCCAACATGGGAAACAAATCATGCATTAAAAAGTAAATGGGGTCCATGCTAAATTCATGTCAACTTTAACAGACTTTTACATCCCAAATGTTTAAAGTCTATATGATTTATTTATTTCTGAACGTGTTGAACATACAGATGACACAACTTCGGCTGGATACATATTGTGTTGTCCCCAATTACATCATCCAAGACCAGACCCACAAATCATGTTAAATACCCTCAACCTCTATCACTCTCTCTGCACTCAAACTACATGGGATTTTTCATCAATTTCCAATAAGCAAGAGGGAAGTGTGAAAAGAATTTGGCCACTGATCAAAGTCATGAGCTGTGGCAGAGCAACAGTGGAAAAAAAAGAGAGGACGGTAATTTTGCTGACTTCAACAATCCAGAACCTGCCCCCCTCCCGACATACAGTTCCTTGGTCAATAGACACAATTGAAAACAAAAACCAGTCTTCTGTAGCTAACCGTGTATATTTATATATAAAACCAAAAGACAAATATATCTTGGTCAGTAGTCTTTTGGCCTACTTAAATGGGAGAAGATGGGTAGTCACATCCAGTCATAGCAGCGTATGACTTCTAATGATTTCACCATTTATTTACTCTGAAAGCAGAAAGGAGAAGCGAGCAAACGGTTGAATTGCAAACTCAATCATAGCTTGCAGAGTGTCAGACTATGGAAGAGTCTCAGTGAATCACAGGCTGAAAGGCTATCACCCAAACCTCCAAGGTCCGCACCTGCCTCATTCCTCATCTGAGACCTGCCTGAGCGCTTATCAGCCATGCAACACAACATGAAGACCGCTGGGAATACTTTCAAACTTGCGGCATAAAGTCCACTCACCCAGTAACCGAGGATACATCCATCTTGAAACCTCAATAACCTTTTTTTGAAACTGGGTTTGAAAGTTGGGTTTTGAAATGCACCAGAAGTCATGCCAGTCGCTGTTATCTGATATATTTTGGGTATTGAATTTATAATGTTTGAATAAAGACGTTTGACCTGAGCCCCATTCACGTTTCACGTTCTGAACGTTTTTTTTAATAGCAAATTATTTGATAACCTTTAAATGCCACAATTTAAGAAATTTAAGGTTATCACTTTTCGCCCTTGTTGCAAACATGTCTTACAAACTATAAATTCATCACATTCACTCCTTTCATTTGATTTATCTTTTTGAAGTCTTGCAGATGTGCTCGGCATGAGTGAAAACAGGAAGAAATGGGTAGAAATGTTTGGGGAATGAGCATTGAGGGAAATTTGCATGATTGCATCTATATTTGAGTTATTTATATCTATTTCTGTGATATTCGTGTACATTATAAAAATGTTGAAGAATTTCAGACAGCAATCTTTTAGAAGTGTTAAGCTGCCTCGTTTCAAAGAAGACAAAGTGAATATTTTGTTTACTAAATTAATGATTACATGAAAAGTCATTCATATTCTTACAGTAGCTGGCTTATTTCTCACTGTGAATTACAGTAGAGCACACATTGTGAAACCATCACCAAAGTTGTGTGCAGGTTTAGTTCGTTAATTTAAATGTTAGTTTTGCATGTAGAGCATTTGGGGCTGGTCGAAGCCATAACTCGGGTCATATCCTAAATCTTGATTTGTCCCAGTTATTATAATTGTTTCTATAGTGCCTCTATAGATGTGCAGATATTGAGAAATGTATAACCTGAAATGTCAGGAGGCATTGTTGGTTATTGCCTCGTTTCCACTGAGTGGTACGATTCGGTACGGTTCCGTACGGTACGCAATTTTTTCCAATTTCCACTGTGAATTGTACCCAAATAGCGAACCGTACCGTACCACTTTTTTTGGACCCTTTCCTAGGGTACCTAGCACAGTAGTACCAATAGTACTGGAACCTAATGGGTGGAGCTAGTCTCACTGCAGAAAGCTGATTGGTTTTCAGAGAATCGTCACTTGCGCGTACTACAAGGGGAACCAAAGAGTATAGATGCGAAGAGGCGAAACTCAATAGATCGTTTCATTGCAAGAGCTGCGCCCTGCATTTCCGCCATTTTGGGGTGAAAGTTATTCTGCTTTCTGCTCTGGTGATGGCAATATCACCTGCTTTGTTTAAGAAATAAAACATTAAAGCTGAAATTCAATTTGCATGATGATAATACATGACGATAAAAGCCTTGTCAGATATCAAGCATTTTCACCCCAAAATGGCAGCTGCGCTTTTTTCTCTCAAAAAAGCAGCATAGTTGCGCCTCTTGGTATCCATACTCTTTAGGGGAACGACAACACAGGAAGCGCCATTGTCATTTACAGATGGCTTTCTTGCGTGAGAAAAACGTTGATCGCTACTTTCAAGCCTACCTGTCGTCAGTGGAAACGCATGCCTGATAATGGTCACCCGAAACGAAGCGTACTATACTGTACTGTACCGAACGTACTGCTCAGTGGAAACGAGGCATATGCTTAGTGAGACGTCTGCCATTATGGCTTTTCATGTAATATAAATAGGGGACTCAATAAGGAACTTTAAATTACAAATGCACCAGCAGATTAACATCAGATTTTATTTCAACCTCTTTAAAGGATAAGGGAATTTTGGCATCATCATTGATATGTATCGAGTCAATCTGCTACAAATTCATAATGTTTGGTGACATAGTCTTGCATCAATGCAGTGTTGAAAACCAGTCAGGACCGGTGAGATATGGTCACCACAGCTTTAAAAAAAGACCCATGAATAACTTTATTCCTCTAGACAAGCTGTTTTTATATCCTCTGCTATCTCATTGAGGGACAAACTGTTCTACCGTGGCAGAACTCAACCAATCACAGACCTAAAGTTGACTTTGGCTCACAAAATACCCATCAACCCAATAGCTTCGACTTCCAATATATTCCAGATCTTGACAACACAAAATGTCCTTACTAGTTTTTTTAACCCTGCAAAAGAAATGTTGCCAGTCTTTGTGAGGGACGGAATGCCCTCACAGTTGCTTTGAAAACTTAAATCTTATTCTCTAAATCCTAACAAAACTTGAGTATGTGTGCAAAGTAAAGGAATTTAATTCACATGAAAAGTTGTCACATTCATGTCTATAGTCCATCTATATTGAGTTTGCCGATACCTTATGTGTCAAAAGTTGACATGGAAGTTTACCGGTGGATTGGTTCCTGTTTCATTGGAGTCATGTTGAAACTTTAAATATCTTGTAATCTTATAATGTGTTTTGCGTGTTGTTGGAAATGTGTTGCATCTGTAAGATGTATTGTTATGCATGTTGTTTACAAGAGCATAGTTGATTGCAAGTGAATCTATAAAATACCTATAAAATATACAAAAAAATTATAGAATCTTAAAAGTAATGTCTTTCATTATTGATTTTGAAGGTTTGAATTTTGGAGAACTGTGCATTATAGCTAAAATAGTTAATTTCCAAATTCTCATTTATTATTCCCCTATTCCTTCTGAGCCTGGTGTCCAAGGTAAACCAATTTTACAATTCAGCTAAGTGCGTCTCAGTTTAATGCCTTCTAGCATTGTCTGCTTTTGCTGCCTAACTCAAAGCTGAGCATCTATCCTGCTGCCCAGCCAGTTGGCCAGACCGTCTGATCTAGAACACTGATAGGACACCTGCCGCTTGCCTTTATTTTGCGTTACCTATGGTCAAACAATATCTTTGTAAACTTAATAAATAAAGTAATTAGCATAATGTTTTGAATTTGGAACATTTGAACAGGGTGGCCAAGGAAAAATATTTGATTACTCTTCTTACGTGTGTGTGCGTGTTGCGCAGATTCCGAGAGTTAATTTCAAGGGCCGTGCCTAAAGTAGATTACCTCCCTGTGCTACTGCACATCTGCTCATGAGCGATTTTGTTTATTCATGCTTTTATATTGCGATGCTCTTCCTGCTAGTAATTCGCCAGTCAAAATGCAATTTATTTCTAGCTTGGTGCTTGATGGGGAGCGCTGATACTGTCAGAGAGAAATGTGAAGAGCGCTGAGATGGCACCAAACACCCCACTATTTATGTATTGAATATAAATAAAACATTTTGTGCGCTCTCTACCAAAAAAAGTTGTCTGACTTTAAAAAATATTGCCAAACAAACCTTTTTTTGGACATCTATTGGTAGGATTACATGAAAATGGTTGTTTTCATATCTAAAGACATTTGTGGGAGGGCTTATCATATGACAAACCTTGGATCTTTAAAGAAAAAAATTCTCTCCATTTATTTTTTCTATTTTCCTTTACTCACATCTTTCCTTAAACCTAATACAAACTTTCTTTCGGGCAAGACAAAATACTGTCAAACATACACATGCTTTTATCTATACAATCAAAGGTGAATGGTGACCCTAGTTGTCCCTTGTACATATCCATATCTATTGGGCCTAATAATCCTATTTTGTTTATTCAAATTGATTCTGATTTAGAACAACAAAAGTGTGAGTAAACAATGACAAAATGTTCATTTCTGGGTGAACTATTCCTTTAAGATCACCCTCCACAGCAGGTGCCGCTTATGATGGTTTTTGTCCACTTCGCAGTTTACTTGTTAGCTTATAGTTCAGGTCATTTTAGTGTGCCATTAATGATCCCTCCATCTCATTTCCCATACTGCACTGCAGCAGACTACAGTAATGGTGAAATGCATCAGGAAGAGTATGTTGTCATGACATGCATGACAACACTTGCTCGTATTTCTCCACAGTGGGAGGGTTGTCCTGGGTCTGTGGATGCATGCAGCAGAGGTTCTCGTTGGCCCGTTAATATGGATTTATCTGGCTGTTGGGTAGTAATGTCTCGGGCTGACGTCAGGCTGTTTTACACACCACTTGCTCCTCTGGCACGAGGGTTTTGAGCGTGTTCTGCTGATGCTGAATGGATTAATGGCTGGCCGTGTGGACCCAGGCACCAAATACATTGTCTCTGGTCAGATCGTTCAGCCTGTCCTTGCAGTATTGATCTCCACTTCTCACAAGTTCACAACTTCCGCAATCTGGATGCTCCGTTTGACAGAAAAGAGATTTAGGGCTAAGATGAGGTCAGAGAGAAAGAAAGAGAGAGAGAGAGGCAAGTCTTCTGATGATAGATTGAAACCAAAAGAATTTCTGTTGGCTAGGAAAATGAACCTTTGATTTTTTATGCAGGGTGATGTCAATATTAAATGCATGTCCTGGCAGAGGCTTTCTCACTGAAGGAACTCACAAGAAATGGCATGTATTGCTTGTGGTAATTACCTACTAATTGAAGAAGAAGAGAAAATCTCAGTGCGAACATGAGATAGAACGTTATGAGTCTGGCTTATCGTGGCATGTGGGCTGCAGAGGCTGCATACAAGATGCAACAAAAGGACTAAATTTGATCGTATTTAAATGCTAATGGAAATTTAAAAAATCTCTACAGGGTATCCATACAGTAGGCTACAATATGTACAGTATTTGAACATGTATTTAAGATATTAAAATGCATTTAAAGCCACTGTACAATTATGTTGTGACTAAAAGCATCCAAAACATTAATTTATAAATTAACATATTATATGTAAGCATATTCAAAGTAGGTCAACCTCTCCTAATAATTAACAAAAATGTCTGAATTTAGTCTTTCATTATTTTTTTTATTTAAGGTTAATTTTAACGGATAGGTCAGTTCCATTCAAGGTTGATCCGTTTTATTATTATTTAATACTTTTCCAAACTTCATTTTGTGAAATAACTCTTTTTTTGGGTTAAATGTAGTTATGTAGTATGTTTTGAGATTACCAAGCTTTTTAATAAAATTAGCTTTCTCTTATCATCCTTTTACTCATAATCACATGCAATTTTCTAATAAAATGACACTTTGACTACCATGGCAGTGAAATATCTGTTGTGAATGAAATTATATTTGACCATAAAAGCATTTAGATGGCCGTAAATATGAGCAAAGACTTATGAGTCATGTTAGTGCCATCAGCATATAAAACCTAATTTCCTTCCCTAGCTTTTTCTTTATCTGGAGCCTGCATGCATTACAAATTTGTGATCGGAACAGGAAAATGTGGATCATAAATTGCACCGTTGATTGGATTTACCTGCTCTTCTTTGATTGAACTTGGTGTAAGAAAGCAAAGTGATGTATTTGCATGTTAAAAAATGCTTTTCAAACGCTGTAATTATCTCCGCTGTGTAATGCTATTTGTGCATCCATAATTTATTTTGGCATGAAAAACAGGCAGACTACAATGAACCGCCAAGTCCCCGTTAAAATTTGCACTTAATTGAAATTCACATTTGCATGAAGAAAATCAAACGCTCATTTACATATGTGAGGTGATGGAAAAAGATAACAGCTAGTGTTTGCGCTTCGTGTTCTGTCAGAGCTGGCTTAGTAATTCCTAAACGGTGTAAATAGGGGTGGTGTACATTACCCAACTAATGTACACAATACGTCAAACTAAATGTTTACATTTAAGCGCAGCTGTGGGCTAGTGTGTCTTGGCAAAACAAGCAAACATCCAAAAATGGAAAATTGGCACAGAACGCAGCATGCTAGGAGTGTTGTGGAAGGATACTCGGTTTTAAATGTCCTCGGGTCCCTATAGTGCAGGTAGTGTTATTCTGGGGAGATCAGAGGTGTGTCTGTGTCAACCCCCTTCTCCACAAACAAGCTCATCAATTCCAGGAGGAATCTATTACAGACCCCGACTCCATGCTGCCATCCCTACGTGCAGCTAATTAATGCATCTCTCCTCACTGAAGGACACTGGGATGTGGACCTCCTGCTCCAAGAAGCACTTCCCCAAAAAACGTGATGAACGACCGTGATTTAGGGGTCGGTGGTCTGGGTAACGGGTGGCCAGAGGGGATGACACAATTTTTGTTTGATATCGAGCTATAAATAGGCTTAGCTTGACATTCAAGACCGGCTCGTAAACAGCGGCACGTAAGGTTAAGCTAATGAGGGATGCTTACGTTCAGACTGCGGGGATTCACAGGCGGTCGTGTTTGCCATCATTACAGACTGTATTTGTGTTAAATCGCAAGCAGGCTCGTTAACTAGACGCCAACAATTTGCTCGTACGATTGGTGAAATACTAACACCCTCGGGCCCCGGACACCACTTAGCGCCTCTGAGCGTGTGTCTGTTTTTGCCACGTGTAAGCTGCGTCGACCTCTGCGTGATAGCTTGAAAGGACAACTGTCAAATTAAATGACACGAGGTATATTTTATTTCACCGCGTGTCTGACCTAAGCGTTTTGCCTTCGAAATGCATAAGATATATTTTCGTCCAGGCCCCTGCTCGACGGCTGGCGGTAATTGAAAAGCATTGCTCAGTGTAGTGTATATGCACTCCTATATGCAATAAGCCACCATCGCTTTCCTTTTGTGGCCTGGAGGGATTGAGCCAGGACGACATGATAGAAATTTTAGATTGAGCAAGAGACGTCTGCAGCACTCTTCTCAATGTCAGGAGGTGAATGAAAGACCTGTATCTCACAAGGTTTCCATCAGGATAGTGTATAAAGGCTCCAGATACATGCACATCACCCCCTCCAACTCCCCAACCATCACATTCTCTCTTGTTCCCCTCTGTCAATCTGTATTTCTCCTTTGAATTCTGTCTCTCGCCATGAAATGGGCAGTTTGGATGAGGCGTCTTTCAATCCCACTTACAATAAATAGATTAAATCCCTTTGACGATTACATCATGCATTATCAGGGCCGGGCAGCTCCATTACTACCAATCAATGGCACAGGCAGCGGCATTGAGAGTCCGGAGTCTGCTTTTTATGTGTCGGATCAAGTCATGGACTATAGTACTTTAAGTGTATCAAAATAAAAAAATTAATTGACTGAATTCATATCGTTTCAGACATTTGGTTTGTGTTTTTTAGCAGATGGCGGTCAGCTTACGGGAGAAAGAAAGCATATAAACAAGTGTATAAAGAACACATTTTTTTAGGAGTTATTAGGAAAATTCGGTCTCTTCTTTTATATTATTTCCAAATTTATTTTCTGTTGTTTTTTATTACATGGAATTCAATAAATATAAAGATACATCAATAACCATTTAAACAGATGAAAAACAAACATAAAAGTAATCAATACCTGTATATTTGTGCTGACTTAAGTTTATGGTAACAGCAATGAGAAACTCACTATGAATGAATAAATCCTCAAAAAATAATAACATAGTCTGATCCTGACCTGAAACTACTTATAAAGATTTTCACAAATTATAATAGATTTGGCTGTGGTGCGTATAAATGTCGGATGGAAATACAAATTGTATAAAAACAATTAAAGCATGCACATTAAGAACAGCATCAGGTTGGTAAATACGTTTTTCGGTTTTGTGCAAACTGTTCCTTTAAACTCCGACCTAACCAAGTACATCACAAAAATTGCCCTGTATTACATGCATTACTGCATGGCCCACATATTGAATCTATACGTTTTAATAGCTCATGCAATTCAATTACGCAACAGAAAGAGTTCTCTGGTAATAATAAGACCTCTTAAAAGAAACATTTGAACCACCGACAGCAGCCCTGGACCTTTAGAATGTGCTGTATGTGCGCTGGGCCCCCTAAGCTCTAAGATCATCCGTAATCAACCTGAATTCAAGGTGTTGGACCGCCTCATTTCCTGCGTGAGCTCAGCGCTCGCCGCCGCTGCACAGCGAGTGTGATGAGAGAATCTAATTTTGATTAATCTGCTCATTTCCTTATGTCTGTCGGACATGAGGCAGAAAGGTGGGACCAGAGAGGAGAGGAAGAGATTGAATCAACCCCCCTCCATTTTCTCCCTCTCTCACAATTCCCTCACCACACCTCTTCTTACTCCCTTTCCACTGAAATTATTACATTACCCTTCCATAGAGTAACCATTAGCTAAGAACAGGGTCTGTCAGGCCCCGCAAAACTGACGATAGTTGGAAGTTAGTACTTTTGAGGCTCTTAATTTTAACATTGAGAGAGAAAGCAATATGAGGTGGAACTGATTGAGTTCTTCTCCTTATTTATTTATTATTGTATTATTTTCCAGGGCGGAGCTGGGGTGGATTTTAATTCTTCAGATCACTTTTCGTATTCATAATAACATGCACGTGTGCATCTGTAATTAATACTATATGAAGTGCTACTGGAATCACTGCTTTAACAGCGTTAAAAGGTATACTTCCCAAAATTAAATCAAAATTGTATTATTTTATTCCGATTTTAAACATGAATTCTGGTTTGAATTGCCTTTTTCTGAACATGTCTGCACATAATTCATTATTTGGTATAATTTTATTTTCACTGAAGTTCAAGTTGAGGTAAACAATGCCGAACGGCTTTGTTTTTTTGCTTGATATGTTTGCAGAACACGAACACATTAAAACAAGTTTCAAAGGTTATATATGCAAATTTACATTTAAGGAATAGTTCACCCCCCAAAAAATTGTCATGATTTACCCTGCCAGAAATTGTTTCAAACCTGTTTAAATGTTCTTGTTGTCCTGAACACAAAGAAAGATATTTGAAAGGATGTTTGAAAAAAACAGTCCTAGGGGACCATTGAATACCATGGAATGAAGAAAAGCTACTATGGTAGTCAATGGTGCCCCAGAACTGATTGGTTTCACATTCTTCAAAATATCTTCTTTTGTGTTCAACAGAACATAGAAATGTGCATAGCATTAGGGCACCTGACTTGTTTTTTTTGGTGAACTGTCCCTTTAAGTTAATGCAATTATTTTAATTCCTTACATTATTTGACCTCCGAAGGGTAATTCATATCTTCCAAGAAATGTGGAAATACATGTTGACTAAGGGATGGCTATGTCACTCGGCACTTATAATATTGGCCATGCCCCTGTACAGGATACATAATACTTAGTAAGTGTCTTGTATAGGACATTTGTAAATAACCTATAATTGAATAGCGAGTAAATCAGTTCCCGAACCGGATGACCACCAGCCTTACGTAATCATAGTTTGACTTAATCTTATTTCACACACTACATTTGTCCATTTATGAAAATAAAACTATGAGTCACCGCTGGCTCCAGACGACACCGGCTTTCAGGTTTGGGAATTTAGCCTCATCTTCTCACATTTTTCCGTTTATTCATTCCAGCCCCCCATGTCCTCGCAGATCCCAATATTAAATGGATTGAAAGAGAGCATTGGATCACGCTGCTGTGAACTATTATGCGCCGTTGTCGTGTTCTGGGAAACTAAGAGTGCAGAAAGCGTCCATGTCTGAGAGATGAGCCCTGTGTTGGCTTCATCTCTGTCTTCTTCAGTGCGTATTGATCCGCCGTAATACAGGTTAAGTTGGACCTGTTCTCACTCTCAGGAAACAGGATTGGTCAATAGTTCCCCACAGGCTTCTGTTCCATCCATTCAGGAGGACCTGTGACAACTGTCGGAGGTGAACATTTACAGACACCAGCAATGAGGGTTATGGAAAACTGAACTGTTAAAGATGTCATATGACACCTAAAACTAATATTATCGATGGTTTTAGATGTATTGTAATGTGTATACAAGATTTAAGATTCAAAAACGCTGTATTTTCCACTTACCATGCTTGTTGGTATCTACTTTGCCCTTCCTCTCTTAAACGCGCAGATTTTTTAACAAAGCTCATCTCTCTGAAAAGCGAGGTGTACTATGATTAGCCATTTAACCATTGCGTAGTGATTGGTCAAATACTGCAAGCCTGTGATGAAAATGTAACGCCTCTTACCATATTTGGAACATCAGGTTCCAAAGCAATTGTATTGACAGGTACGCCCACCTTATTTGTGTATACATTTGGGCAGGGTTAGTCAAATCATACCACGAACCGATGTAGCTTTGTGGTTACACGAGGCATGTCAGGCAGGTTTGGTTGAGCATATAGATTTACATTTTTGCATTTGGCAGACACCTTTATCCAAAGTGACTTTTATTGCATTGTAATATATATTTTGTTGTTTCTGACTATGTGCAATTCCCTGGGATCGAACCCATGAACTTGGCATTGTTAACACCATGCTCAAACCACTGAGCCACTGAGACACTTTATAATACATGCATGGGCAGCTTATAACACTAAAGACACAGAAAACACATATTCGAGCCAAGTGACCCCTTTAAACCTTGCAGGGATGTTTGGCACTTGGGTTTCAGAGTTATTGTACAACTTTTTCTCTTTTGACTTTTATTTAGTAATTGATTGATATAAGATGATTACAGTACATGACTAAATGTGGTCCTTTGGTAGCTCTGGAAATCTACACAGTAAAAATTACATAATTTTTATGTATTTTTTCTGTTTCTATTCAGATTTTCCATGTAAAATGTCCAAGAAGCTTTTTATGTATTTTTGAAATACGGTTAAAACCATAAACCGTAAATTTACAAGAAAAATTGGAAAAAACTTGTAATTTTACAGAGAAAAGGGTTATTGCACTGTTTATTTCTGGCGGCCCAGCTGCACCCAGCTGCTACAAATTTCATTTTTTTGAAATATGGTAAAATTGAAAAAAGACAGCAAATTTACAAGAAAAACGAGGAAAACAATATTTTATATATATATATCCTTATATTCTATAATTTTACAGGAAAACAACTGTTATTTTACAGTATATTTCTTTCGCTCCAGCTGACAGAAAATTCATTTTTTTACAGATTTTTTTACTGTGAACATTTTTTGGAACATGTTTTTCGGTTTATAAGTGGTCCAAGCTGGTCAATAGAAGCTTTAAACTGGTAAATCACCTTCGACTAATAATAAACCTGCTGGGCAATCTCCCATATTCTAGGAAAAGAACTGATCGACAACATGGTACTTCTGAGCAACTGCAAGGCATTCTATACATTTTGCCTCAATACCTGTGTTTCCTTTGAATCAAACCCACAACCTACATCTGACACCAAACCTGTAAAAAGTATACCTTCCTTTTTCTCGATTTCCACTTTTTTCACTTTAATGTGAACAAACAGTTAGATTACCATTTATATATCAGATTGCCGGTACAGGGTTTACTTTTGGTTTCAAAGGAATTTTATTTTTCATTTTCGGCTGAGGCAGGCTGAATGTATATTTCACTCAGGGGAAACCTCTGAACTCACTAATTTCAAGAGTTTTACTTTTCAAAACAAATCAATATGACCTCCACAAAATGTATTGGGATAATCAATCATTCAAGAGCTCAGACTGTTTTAAAATTCTGTCTTCTGTCAGCAAGAGTTGACAGATTATATTACCATCCACAGCAACTCATCTCATCTGCCTGGTGAACTGTTGCAGTCAACCCACTAACACTAATTAAATATCCCCACATAACATGCACTTTTTTAATGAATGAATGTTTTATTAGCATTTGAGGCAAATCAATACTTAGATCATTTTAATACTGTGATAGAGGTCAGTTTAACGGGCAGTTTCAATATGTATCTATGTGAGTGCACAAGGTGCATTCTTTCAATGTCTTTGGCTGCTGGATAAATGCCAGTTGTTGTGTAATCAGATCTTAAAACAACGAGTTTCTTCAAACGCCACCTGCTGTTAAGAGGTCAAGATTATAAAATCGAAATCAAAGACATGACACTGTGTGGATGCTTACTGGTTTTGTTATACTTTGGTGACCCACACAGTTTTAGAATTGCTTGTCTTATATGACTAAACATATTGTCCCTAAAATCAAGCATTGAAATGACTAAGACCACAAACTTTGTATATTAAATTACTTTTGTTAATTTGATGGCTCCTGGCCAGCAACAATTCCGCCACACAAATCACATTATATTCTGCACAAACCGTGTTTATACTTGTTTCAAATGAACCATTCAAGTGCATTGAATGGAACCTTGTATAGTTTGTTCATGGTTCATGGTCATCTATCCATTTTGGTACAAGCTTAATTAAGCTAGCTTCGTTTTATTTAAATATTTAATTGGATAAAATGTCTTTTACACAATCAACAAAACATTGTCACCCATCCCTCCAACCCCCTTCAGTTTGGTATCATAGCATATCAAATTCTTTGCTTTTTTCCCTTCAAATATGCTCTTAGCATTGTTTATTTTACGCCCTGTCAAACCAGCCCTTATTATCCACTACCATTCAGGACAGCATAAACCTCGAAAAGGACATAAGATACAATTTGTCATTTTCGTAAGGTCAAGTTGTTGGTTGAGAATTCAATCACTTAATGTCTAAAATAAATAAAGCAATTCTTGTTGTGGGCAATAATTTCTAATGGTGTTTCTTGAAGGTCTTTCTGTCATCTTATTTGCATGGTAATGACATATGGCTGTGATAGACGGAACATGTGTTCCACGATGTCAGGCTAAGAATTTTACATTCGCGCACACAATCCAAGCGCTCTGAAAATAGCCCCTACTAAATTACACGCACTGTACCCCATTCAGGATGGTAAAACATCTCTCGCTTGCTGGAGTTTTCAAATCAATCAGATGCAGCTCAGCATCAAAACAACATTACTTATCTGGTGCTCTTGATTTCCAATCCATCTGTCAGCCTGCCTCAAATGAGGAATTTCATTACTTTGAAAAAGTTGTTGGGGGAGAGGTGTGTTGGCAGAAAGCATAGATCACGTATTGTAGATGGATCTGCTCAGCGGCACAGAGGATCTGGCTGACTTCTGGGGGTTGAGTGCGGTTGAAAGCTAATAGTGAAAATACGAAGCGGGTGTGGCCGGCCCGGCCAGCACGCATTTGAGGGTGTGCGGCCTGTTTTCTGTCACTCCCACAGTTTGTCAAGGGCTAAGAGCTGTGAGTCATTCATGGCTGCTCTGTTAGTTTGACATGACGGAGGTATTTGGCAAATATTTCTTTTAGAGACACAAGGAAATATGGTCCCTGGCCAAAGTACAGTTGCCTGCCATTGAGCTGCTTTATAACTGGCAATGATAGCTATACTGTATACACTATTTGACACTGTAGTAAATACATCTAAAGATTTTTGAATTATAAAAAATAATTGTGGGCTGTGGTGCTCTTTCAAATAATGCAAGACTACATTTGGCTCACAACATAAGGTGAGACTACAATCACCATTCCCAATTATTTTTTGTTCTTTAAAATAGACACCTCTAGGGTGTCTAAAAGAATTAGCCTCTTAACAGAACTAGTCTACCTCATATAATGCTGATTGAACTCTATTTCTAGAGTGATGACAGCCTGATTTTAAAGCATGTGACAAGTGTTCAGTGACTAAAGGTTTGCCCGCTAATTATTCATGCCATCTCAGTGGATTGAAGCCCAAATTGAACACCGTGTCCCTTTAAATCCATCACTGTACAAAAAGCGAATAATTAATGGCCGTAACATGGTGCTAAATTATTCATTCACAGAGTTAATGAAAATATGTTAATTAGAGGATTGCTATTAAAGGTAGACCGTATCACCATCTCCTTACGACATAAAGCAATTATTTAAACATATTCCGATTTTATTCAGAAATTAGTGCCTTTTTGTGCAATCTTTTGCTTCTATTCTACAATGTCACACACAAATCTCCTTGTCCTACACTCTAACAAATTATTAGGCAAACTAACCACGTGCCGTTTTTTCCACCACCAATCAAATTGATGAAGCAACAGAGGCCCATTCTAGAAGTTCATGAAGAGCTCACAGTCAAATCTCTCTTGCTTTGTTTTGTCTCTCATTGGTCCGGCTAAACACAGTCTCTGTCCTTCCTCTCAGCTGAATTCATTCTCACGACGGCGATAACTCCAGCACGCGTGCAACCTCATGTTTCCGATTACAAGCAGGGGATTCATTCCTTGTATTCTGCCGGCCACCTCGGCATCAATTGCAGCAGTAAGCGGCGCATGGAGAGGAAAATAGATGCTATCAGTCAGAGGGCAGCTGCCGGGAGACTGAAAGTCTGTGCTGTTTGAAAGACAATAATGTGACACGTTCCTTCAATTTGAATGTTACAGATTACCATTGTAAAGATCTTATTTTATTTTTGTTCACATGTTCCCCTATTGACTTTTATTTGTGGAGATTTGAAACCTAAGCAACTATAAACCCTAAAGTTTTTATGAAACTTTGGCAAGGTTTGATGTGGACATGACTGAAAATCTCAAATCGTGTGGCTTGTTGTGAGGTGTGCTGTTACTGCTTAACAACCGATTAGTATGGGGATTTCCATCGCTAGGGTTTTATTCACATTTTGAAGTTTCACATCACGAACAAGTGATGGAAACAACAATTTCAAATTAAAAACCCTTAATTTGCTAAAAAAATGTATGGTCTTTTGAGGTGGTCTGGAATTTTTGCGGAAATGGGTTAATAAAAATACTTGGAGATGGAAACGCATTTGCCAAATCAATTATTTTCTGAAAATTACGTAACTCCAATATGAGACGTCACCCTTTATGTTTGTTACTGGGTTTTGCAAATATCTATCCAAATAAATGTATTAAAATGTGCTTGTATGCACAGTATGCCATCATTGAAAAAGTATAGTGTTTTTACCATTTTACCATTTCCTGAAAAAGAAAATTTGGACATACAGGGTTTCAGAAAGACAGCGGCAATATTAAATTTGATGAATAATTTTATGACATACTATATTAATACATACACTCCAAAAATGGTTGTTACAATAACACATGTCTGTGTTATTTCCTGGGACAGCAAATTTGTGTTGTCCCTTTGATTAAATATTTTACAATTAATTTTAAATTTCTTAAGTAAAAATGTTTGTATTGTTAACAGTTAATGTGGTGTTTCATCATGCATTTATTTTTAAATCTGCGTTTACACTACACTAACGAAGACGCATGTCACATGACCATCCAGACACACTTGGCATGCAGACACAAAAACAGTTGTATATGCATACATAAGTTAGTTGTTAATGACAGTTGCTTACTAGGCAGCATGAAGGTAAGTGAAAGCAAGGACGTCTTCGTGTGGATAACGTTAAGATAAGGTAATCCACGTTATCAGGCTTGTTTGATTTCATCCGGCGCCACACAGACCGATGGAAAGATGACATCGCAGTACCGAGAGCATGATTTAAAAGCATATGGCTCTCAATTCTCTCTCGCGTTGCTGTAATGTCACTGTGTCGATCTGTGTACGCAGCGCAGCTTGAAGTCATATAAGCCTGTTGTTTACTGGGCCCTTGCCAGGCCTTCAGGTAGTGTAATGGATCATATGACCAGGGCTTAACCAATCAGGAATGCAAACGCAATGATTCAGATGACCCAATCGGTAAGTGAATGTGGGTTACCATGCATGCGTATTCTAAAGTCTCCGTTTTCGTCAGTTTACACGGAAACGCAAACTAAAATGGGGTCTACAACATCTCCAAAAGTCTAATAAAAACTTCAGCCATATTTCACTCATGCAATATTAACCCAATAGATTTCAACTTTAGCTGAACCTACAGTTTAAAGACTAGAGCTTATGCAATATTTTCATGAAGCAAAATCCTTCAGGAAAATTCCTTGTGTAATATCATTAAAACCATTCATTGTTATGTCCAAAGGTTGTTGTAAAATCATTAGACATTAAATTACATTTCCCTTGTCGGCAAAAATCTTCCAAGGTTCCATTTACCATAAAACAATATGTTGGGGACAAGAGATTAATTGTTCTGATGAACTGGGATTTTAGCGTTCCAGACTGATAAGACAAATTAAACATGATGTAATGTTTTATCAGCATCTTATCTCATAGCGACATCATGTTAAAATCTGCAGATAAGTCTGCATCGCAGGGGGAAACAGATAATGCTGACTAATGTATCCTCTAAGTCTGCACCGGCCATGCCAGCACTGATGTAACCGTGCCAGTAAACAGAGTCTGTCTTCTCAGTATTAAGTCTGTCGTCTCAGCATTAAGTCTGAGAGCAGACGGCCAATTTTTTGTCCCTCCGCTCTGTCTTTGAAAGTTTGAGCCACGGGCAACTGTTCTGTGCTTATCGAATGCTATCCTAAGCCCATGTCTTCAGTCTTCCTCCATTACAGAGGTGGGATTCAAGCTTTGGCAGGGTTGGTGAATGAGCAAATTCCAAAACCTGTGAGGCTCTTGTTACAAATGTGCCATAACTGATAAGATATTTTCCTTCATCACATTGTCATTCTATGGGAAACCCTGTAATACCATCATGATGACCTGAAAGCATTATCACACGAGCCTGCGATTCACTCACTTGCGTGGTGCGTCAGCCAAGCATGCACTTTTTAGACTGGTATTTGTTCCAATAATGTTTATGTTTGATGCCAGTTTGACCTTAGGAAAAACAAAACTGAAATGTGAAACCTGAGTGAGTTTTTAAGTTATGTATATTAACATTGACACTGTCTGTTACTTGTGTTATTGGAGTTTTTTAATAGTCATGCAGTTTCAACATTTTCAGTCCCCCCAACCGCAAAGAAGGTCATAAACATCCCCTATTCCTCCGTAACTTGGCCTTTTATCCTTTAGCCTTCTTATTAACCCATAATCCCACTCCATACATAACAACTGTAAGTAAGATCTTGATCCACTAGGACTAATAGCTCAGATGTTTGAAAATGACAGGTGATATTACCTTTCAGCAAATATGGTCCAGGTCCTAGGCATGAGGGGACAGATATGCTGTTAGACTGATGACCTCATCGCTGTTTGGAGCGGTGGGAAGACAGTGAAGTTCATTTCACTGGATGACTGCAGGCTCTGTGATGGAAGGCTAATCAATTGATAGATTATGCAACTGATACGAGTGCTTCACTAAAGCTGTGAGTGAAGCTGAGTGGGATTACTTTGGCCTCAATAGACCGAATGAGAACTAATGGCCACTGGGACCATTGACACTGATATGTGCTTCCCAGAGAACCAGGATGCTAGACGTTGTTTCGTTATGTGGAGGTTGCCTTGGATATCAGATCATAAACTAATAAATTCTGGTCTTCTAATTTAACAGACCAAATGTTCCCAGAGATGTCATATTTACAACAAAATCACCTGAATAATGCACTCTTTTATAGGGAGCTGCAGAGATGACACTTTTATTCACTCCCCTTTGAATTAAAGTATGGAAAATAAAAAATGGGATTATGTTAATGAGCAATGAGGGAAAACTATTAACTTTAAATGCACTGTTTCAGACAGGCTGTAAGTCTTATTGCTTGAGACAAATTCACACTGACCCAACAAAGGTTGGGTAAGTGTGAATCCCCGTGTCTGTTGGATCAATGTCAATGAGTTTGTTAGGGGTGGAGTTTGTTGGCATGTTGTAAAAATGCAAATTAGCATGCTACATACTGTAGATCTGAATGAATTTGAAAACTGAGTTTTCTTTTAAAAGCAACTTTGGTCCACACTAGCATTTTAAGCATTTTCCAAAAGCTGTTTATCCACATTAAATGTCTGAAACATTTACCTCTGTGTACTCCGAGTAAAACATAAGATATGTCATGTGTTTACTTTCCTCTTTCTAATGTTGCGGCAATGTAGAGAAAAGCAGTTTTTATGGATGGACAATGAGATGTTGCTGTGGGTATCAAAGTTGCAAAAGCAATTGAAATTGTTCTTACGTTCCGCCACCAAACAAATATTTACAAACTAACAGTTATGCTATTACACTGGATACCAGCCAAAACAGGTGCAGCACCTTGCTAAAAATACGTCATTATTTTATAGTCCACATTACGTTTTGAAATGTTTCGACTTTCGAAAGCGTTAAAAAAATTATTTGTTTTGTTTACAAATGTGGACGGAAGACCAAAAGAAGGGAAAACAATGCATTTTTTAAATGAAAGCATATTAGTTGGGAAAAGGTAGTAGAGACACGTAAAACTTCATAATCTTCACTTCCGCCCTGCTGTAGCCTTCTCGATGATGTCTGCTACACGGTTTGGGCAGAACATCCTTTAACCCCTCCTCTCCAACTGTCAATCGGTGACTAGTTCCATTTGAAAATGCAATGCCTGTTTACACATATTAAATCAATTTGCATTGGAAAACAAAAGACACGCCCACTATTTGTTCCTCATTTGAAAATTCTATTTCACTCAGAAAGAGGGTTTATGGTGACTTTAAATCTTTGGCTTGACATCTATTTGTTGTCTAAGAGAAAATACACAAATTTACCAGCCGGTGTTCATACATTCTAGATCCGCTCCACCAAACCATGCTTTAATCTCAGCCAGGCTTTCTTATACCCCATCCGAGTTGCCACGAACCATCACACCAGTTTGGCCGCAGAGGGAAAACATCCTCCTCTCTTCAATCCACCCCCCCATTTCTCTACCCTCATACAACATGTGATGACAGGAGTGTCAACACAGGTCAGGATGAGACACATTGTCTGTTCTCACCAATCTGCCAATTTCAATTCCTCCTCCTCCTCTTCCTCCTATCATGTCGCTACTTTTCTTGGTAGGTTCACAGGGTCCAAATTCCTGCCCATCAGCATCATAGGTGTGGGATTTCCAACACACTGCGCTCGGTATGGGCTCTGTGAATGTATCCCCCTGTCCAAGACAAACTGCTCTTTTTTTCCCAACATGTATAGAGCTTCTTATCTTTGGACATATGAATTAGGTTTCATGGCATGAATTTCATTTTTTAACAGTTGGTTCTGCGATAAAGAGCAATCCATCATTTTTGACCAGCTGGATCTTCTTAAGTGTCTTTTAATCTATAGATGAATCGGTTAAATGAGCAATTACAACAGTAGAGGGGTTTTGTTGGGGTTTGAAGGCATTTGTTCTCATCTAATCACTATCGGTTAGTAATTCAGTCTTATTGTTTACTGTTAGGCGTCTTCGAACATGAGGGAACATCTGGGCATCTTTCAGCAGGGCCGTGGATGAGACATTTTAGGGTTGCAAGTGGACAGATGTTCCTAGACATTTTAATCAGTCCATGCGAAAGAAATTCACATAGATGCTAATGAGAGATTGGCGTGTGAACATTAGTGAGTTTAGTTTGAGCCAAACAACATCAGACAAGCAACAATGTGTTCCAACAATACATACTTAAAGTAATGGAGGTGTGCTATATCCCGGCACATGCAATGTGTCTCAGATGCTTTGGCTGTGACATCTTTCCTTTTAACAGGTTTGGCTTGTCAATTTCAAATCATCATGTCAGCTCTGTCATATCGATTGTTAAAGAAATTAGTCCTTAAGTGTGTTTTCTTTATCAATTTTTGGGCTTGTTACCTGGCAACAAGGTTACCAAGCTCTCACCGGGCTGTAACCAAAAAGGATATTTGTGGTAATTCTATAATTAACACTTGCAGACTGATTTGTTTTACCGTATAAATTGGCTGCTTTCTTGACTTGGTTGTTTTTGTTATTTTGCTAAATTATATTCTAGGGCATTGAAATATTGAGTTGTTTTCATATTCACTTTATGTTTCCAAATAAAATGAAACTGACATTCTGTGGTTCCCTGTGTGATTGTCTTCAAACTGTTTTTATTGTTTTCTAAATGTTTGCAGTATTATGTAAATTCCTTCGGAGTGAAAAATCACCTTTATTAAAGAATCCGTAAAATGCACTCCCATAATTTATCCAGGATTAGAATGTTTCAAGCGTTTTAATGAAATATCCAATTACAGTTTGAACCTGCCGTCCTCCAAAGTAGTTATTCTAGTATTAATTGTATGTTTTATATTAAAATGTCACTGAAGATGTATAAGCTAAATTCCTAGGCTGAGCTGTCATAATCATTTTTTGATGAATTATGCCCAGATTTGTCATTTGTTCAATCACACTTGGAAAGCAAATGCTTATGTTTTCAGAGCCGATATTTCATTGACGATTATGTCTTCCGTAATTTAACTCTGCGTAATGGGAACTCGTTTGGCGTAAGACACTTGAAAAAGAGTTTATAGCTGAATAAACCAGAGAAGATAGCTTTATTTCCATGGTTGAATTAGTTTCCGGGGCAATTTTCTGGAGACATGTAAGATATACTGCCAAAACACTATGTCAGTCATCAGCTGGCAAACTTACACTCTGACATAAGCAATGCAGCTACATCATCTCTTTGAAATAATGAGATTATATAATGAGCTCTTCTGTTTTCTTTGGCCTTGAACTTAATTTCTTTCTTTGTTTGTGTTTATGTTTATACAATTTTCCTGTGTCCTAAGTTGTTCTAACATATCTTTGTTGGAATAATAACTCTGCTTGGTTGTTTGGAAAAGTGAGACGAGCTAGTGGGGAAAAAATGGACAATCTAGACGACCAACATATCATCATGAAAATGTTAATGAGACATGAAGAGACAAAAAAAGAGAGGAGATGAAACACAGGCTGCCCATACAAATTACTGTAATAAGCAGATCTACATTAAGGCTGCATAATAACCTCCACTGCATGGCTTATCACGAAGAAAAGCACCCGAAACGTCTATCTGGAGTGACTCTGAATTAATGTCTCATTACTCTTAAGCATCATCATTTTTGGAATTCGTATCAAAATGGCAGCAAATTACACAGTAATTAGATATTTTGAGGGGGAAGAATTGCTTCAGGCGATATATAAAATTACATCTCGGCTCAATGGGATGTGCACTGATGTTGCCTGGAGAAGACACCAGCCATCAATCGTCGAGCTTAAAGCGTGTGTGAGAGCATGTGTGTAAGGGTGACCTCACTCCGAGCATCAGGCACACTTTACTGACGCCACTTTATGGAGTCAGACCGCATCTCTGCTTCACATTTGATCGTAATCTTTATACACCAAGCGCATTCTCATAAAGCTGAACATAAAATGTGTTTTAGGAGCTTGTTTGTGAATCAATATTGTTATGTGTGATTGCAAATTGTGTTTTCTGAAAGTGTTTTTTATTTAGAAGCAATTTCGTTACAACTGTGATTAACTGATTATTAAAGGGATAGTTCAAAGAAAAATAAAAATGCTGTTATTATTTATTCACCCTTGATCAAACCTGTATATGACTCTTTCTTTTGTGGTATTTTGAGAAATGTCTTAGTGGTTTTGTGTCCATATAATGGAAGTCAATGGGATTCAGTGTTGTTCCAACATTCTTCAAAATATCTTCTTTTTTGTTCTGCAGAAGAAAGAAAGTCATGCAGGTTTGGAATTACTTAAAAGTAAGTAAATAATTGTCACTGTAATGTACCACATTTAAAAGTACAGCGGTCATCCGATAGCACATAGCCAACGGCAATGCAAGAATATGAGGACCGTTTAAACGTATACCCGAGGCAGTACACGTATATGTCCATTTTTCAAGAAGACACTACATGTTTGTTCATATGTCCAGTAACTCCCTGCGGGGCCTTCCCAGACCCCTGGTTGAAGCTCTGGCTCTAAGATGTTGAAACGCTCAGCACTCCCCTCAATTCACAATTATTTCTCTTCACTGAGGGCAAATGTGAGTGTGTGAGATGTGTCATACTGGTACATAATGAAGCATGAAGGCTGGAGATGGTGAGGAGCATCTGCAGAGTCATAGACTGATAGGGATCTCATTTCCCAGCAGACCCTTGGGGCCCCTGCAGCACATCTGAGGCCCTGCCCACTCTACATCCATCTTGCCCTCCATTCGTTTTTGTCTATGCTCTGTCAGATTTGTGACTCGTGTGCCATCAGCCGCCAAGCTGTGTGGCGCTGGCATGGAGAGAGGAACTGTGATGGAGGGTTGTGTTGGGAAAATGTATTTGGGTGCAGTTGCGTAGGAAATATAGAATATGTTGAAACCTTGTAGTGAGAAAAATCACAGATTATTGCTTTTTTAACTAGCTGAGATGCCATTTAATATAGGACTCTGCTTGGCAAAAAACGCTTTGGTCAACGTGAAAAAGTGTAAGTAAAGTATGGTATACATTTTTGATCATTTTATAAAATATTTTTGCCTTGCTTTTTCTTTATTTTAGTCTTCTTTTACATGCTTATACATTTAGGAAGATACATAAATCTTATCTTATAATACACTGAGAGTGGCCATTGGAATATCATTTCTGTAAAAAAGTTAAGATACCGGTTTATTGCCAGAAAATTGTATAAATTTAACCAGTAAAATGACTTGCTTTTCATGTTATTTTTACCCCAAACTCATACATACTTAGTTTCTTTTTCTGTAATTTAGCATTTTTGTACCGCATTTAAAAAAAGATGTGAATTTGCTGTAAAATAAAACTGTGAAATGAAAAATATTGACAGTGCAGAAAATTACCACATTGATTTACATGGTCTTTTTTCCACCTTTACCTTGCGGTTGAACAACATGTACGGATACCAGGCAGTTAAGAAAGTCTTTAAATTGTTGAGCACTGTGCACTACACTGACATCCCATCTTAGGAATTGCAGCAGCTAACGAATAAACCCCTGAAAGGGGTTTATTCAAATCTTCAATATGGAAGGACGGATAAAAAAAATATTTCAAAGCTTTATTGTCCTCTAACTGTGTCTTCCATCTGCCTCACTCCCTCTAGGAATATCATGTGTTATTTCAATTAACACCAGGTTAAATGAACATCAGCAGTTTCGGGGGATGAGGGGATCATTTGACACTTTTTTGGTTTTGATGAAGTAAAAGACAGCATTACCCTGGGCAAATCTAATTAGAATTGTTAATATGAACACCACACCCTCTTTTGAAAAGTCTCGAAATGAGTTGCCACACTTTTTCTCCCATTATTTATTCTTTCATGTTGACACTTTCTAATTTCCATGATCTGGGGATGATTAAATTTAGACCATTAATATGGCGAGCGAGTCCCACCGCCGACAATTGCGGGCACCCGCAGCATGCATTTAAATATAGATTTAATATCTGAGACTGCTCTGTTTTCATCTGTGATCTAAAATGCTTAGTGAGCAGTTCGGGGAGCCGCGCTCCTAAACATCAAAAATACATTTCCGCAAAAGGGGGGAGGGTTTTTGTCTTTAATGGGAAGTTGAATCCCAGATCCAGTCATCCTCCACCTTTCTGGGTACATTAGGCAGGGAGTGCACAGAAACATCCACGCAGATTTAATTATGCTCATATTAAAGAAGGCTCTGACAAGGGCGGTAGCATGGTTGCATGGATGAGAGGCTTCAAGTTGTTCCCGGGCAGAAGCTCAGCCTGGATTGATGATCTAACCGTGGAACTCCGGCCTTAAATTTAGACGCTCATTTAGATGAACGTTGTAAATGTTGTGAATGTTTTGTAAATTCAGCTCAAAATAATTTGTAAATGCCTTGTGTTCTGAATTCCTCTCTTAAACCTACATTTTAAAGTGACGTAAAAAGAAATACATGAAGAAAATACTGAAAACGTAGGTGGAACGTAATTCTGGAATGGCGAACGGGTAAACGGGGAAAATAATACTATGTTTGACACCAGGACGTTGTGCGAAAAGCTTGATGGGAAGACGGCTTGTATCAAATTGCAGCCCTGGACACCTTTGCCCTTGGCTTGCAACCTTTATGCCAGAAGATGTGAAATAGTTTTGAACATTGGTGTTGATTAGAGACATTTCAGCAAAGTGATGGATGATGGCTATGTTCTCCAGCAGAAAAATGCCTCAAATTACAATAACAGTCTAAACGTTTTGGGAAATTGTGAGAGGTTTTGAATCGGTGGTGCGGCCTGATGGTTAGGGCTTGGAGTCTGATGTTGAGCTGTTTGAATTGAATTTACTGATAATGTTTTCTTATTCCTTTCATTTCTTGTAGATTACCTGGTAGAGCAATGCCCTCGCAATGCTAAACAGATGAAAACATCCACCAAATAATCAATGTCTTGTCCTCTGTAGATATCTACGGACCACTTTGCAAAAAAAAAAAACATAGGTCCAGAAGCACTTCAGGTTTATTTTTATATTTTTAACTCTTACATATATGATTCAATCTTAAAGATGTTTGTTTAACCTTTAAATTTGGTTATAAATGTTCTGTGGGCTGTATTTAGTTTAAACATTTGTGCAGTGTTACACTGAACCAAGAAGTGCTTCACGACCAGCGTTGTTTACATCTTCCGAAGTGGTCTATTAAAGTGCTTCAAAGCCCTAAACAATGTGAAATTTCTTTTTTGCAACCATGTTTAAATTCGGCAAACACAAACATGGTCTAATCAGACACATTAACCATGATTGTATCATCTGGATGGACCTCTGATCATTGCAGTGTATTTATGTTTTTCTCTGTATGTTAATGTAGACAAATCCGGTCATGTCCAGTTAATAAATTATGTTATAAATCTTAACAGGGAGATGTGCATTGGCTCATTGTCTTTCTTTGATGCTCCACACTGTTGTAATTAGCTCTAGGTTTATGTCTAAAGCTTCGTCCTTCCTTTGTTGATTTGTTTTTTGAAATATTACGCAGTGTTTAACTGAGGCATGTAGAAAACGCAATTTAATGAATTAATGTACAAACACACACTCACCCCTGTCTACACGGAGTTAATTTGATGACAGCATTCACCTGGACATCATTACGGTGAATAATATCCACTGCTTCCCTGTGTTAAAGCTCTCGGAAAAAAATCCATTACTGAAGGGTAGTTTGTAGAAAACTCTCATTTATGAAGACAGTGGGGATTTTTTCAGTCTGGCTGTAGTCTACAGTACATCAACACATTCCTGAATGCACATTGATATCCATAATCTGTACAGCGGTGGGCCGTTGTGACCAGTTTTAATCTCAAAAGCAGTTGTTTGTGGTGAGTTGATATGTTTACTGTAACCTAGATGGGGAAATTCCCTTGAATTTTTCGACGTGGCCGCCTGATTTGAATGTAACTGAGATTAAACTGATTTCTAACAAAGCATCAAAAGAAATCAATATAAATACTCCACACAAAAATGAACAATATGCGTTATACAGGCTTACATCAGCTTCTGTGTTCGTACTGAACAACCGCACAAACTAATGAATGGAAATGAATGTATGTTTACAGAGCCAAAATAGCACATAATTACACAATTACCCTCTGATGGCAGAGGTATGCAATGTTTTCCCCAACAAACATTAAGGTTTCCCGAAAAATATGCCTTTGAAAGGGCTTTGTAAACAAAGCAAAGGCATGATAAATATTAGCATAGCTTGTAAGTTATGAAAGCCGTGGGTTTACGGTCGAGCGTGCCATTTTGATGAGATTATGCTATAATAACATGGGTGCGCAGTTGACTGTTTTGATAGTATGTCTAGTGTATTGTAACCCTGGCTTATCTCTACTGGACTCAATGGCCTTTTTCTGTTGTCAAGTTTTTGTAACTTAACTTTATTCATCTGAGTCTTCAAGTTCATTTAGGAGAGCATTGCGCTAGCAACAAGATCACATGCTTGATTCCTAAAAGATGCAATGACAAATCTTGCAAAACTCTACTTGAATGCATTGTATTTAGAGATGCACTGATATATCGGCCAATAATCAGTGGATCAAAAGTGCTCTGTATGCAGAAAATGTTAGGAAACACCACAAGTTCAATATGTATAGTTATTGTATGAATAAATAACATTCAGGAAGTTAGGAAATAGTCATTTATTTTGCAGAATAGATATCGGCAGATATCATTATGAATAATCGACTACTGGTATTGGTGGAGGCTGCATCTCTAATTGAAAGTCACTTTGTATAAAAATATGCCAAATGCATAAATGTGCAATTTAAATATTTAAATGGCATAAATACAGCATCCGAAAACAGTCAGTTTAAAACCACTTTAAAAAAACAGTCATTGTCTATGCAAAAGTTGCCCTTTCCACTAATGTCGACTGTTTTGCTTTTCTCATTTGCCACAAGTGTCTATTTTCTCTCTTCAGTTGGAAGTAATGAAATAATACGGCGGCGTTTGAACCGGTGTGACCACTCAGACAGCTCTTGGGTTTCCAAATACAATTATGCAGCAACTATGATGCTCGGTGATAGACAAAACAGCAGGAGCTCATGAATATGCATGATGTGTCTTAGAATATAAATTAACGGGGGCTGGCCTCTCGACTGACCCACTTAGGCTGTCAATTACCAGCCTGACAGAATAGCTCTGATAGGACAGAACCACAATCATTCTTAGCATTCACCATTTACTAATTTAACTGTGCATATGGGATCATTTAAATATTCTAAACCAGACATGAGCAATGACTTAGGCTAAATGAAGGTGCACTGTGCATTTGAATGAAATGGAAGATAGTTTGATTTTAATGACTAAATAAATCAATAAAACGGATATCGAAAAAATCTTTGGGGAGATAAAACATCACCAAAGACATTTTCAGATATTTTAAAATATAAGATTTCATAACCAAATATATTATGGAAAGCCTATATGATTTTTTTATAATACATCAACAAAAAGAATGAATGATTGTTAGTTATACAGCAATTTTCAAAAATAAAAGTCATCAATCACATTGGATCTTAGTGGAAGTTGTAAAGAAATATCATCCACTCTGGATGACGCATTAAACACTTGGCGACTGTCTCTTTCACATGCAAATTGCAGTGTTGTGCGGGTAATGGGTAGCAGACTCCTCTATTCAGTTGTCTGCTACGTTATCAGCACTCGTGGCGGGTATCATGTGTGCATGTGTGAGCTTACGCCTGTGCTTGTGTGTGTGGGTGGGGAGGAAGACACAACAGAAACCTGTCTGTGTTTATCACATTGCATGCATAACAGTGTTTCTAAATGTGTATATATTTCTGTGTATACGTATTTCAGTACTTAGGTAATTAAAGAACCAAGAAGTCTTTTTCTACTCTTAGCATGTGACATAGAGCAGAGGACCAGCTGAACTTTGAAACTTTTGTTTTCTTCAAATGTAAAACAGTGACTCTTCAAAAGGGAAGTGCAAAAATGCTACTTTCGGTTTAAATGCAATTGTTGGGCACTATGAGTTTATATCAGTCTAAGATTCATGGATTTTGACCTAGGTCTATGAATGAGGGTTTCTGCTTCAGGCTATTAAAATGAAGGCTTAGACCAGGTAAAACAAGAGATGAATAATACAGGTGTCTGTTAAATTCTTTCCAGGTGCAGGAAACCTGATGGGACCCTAAAATGATAGATCTGGACAATATTATCCACATATTGCTGCCAATCACCATGCTATGAATATCTGATTTAGAAAAACGTCTGTTTACTTCATCTTTTCTGAAAATAAGCTACTAATTTACGTCACATAGGAAAAAAACACCTGCATCCCTTTAATTATTACAACTTTTGGGAGAAAAAAAATCTGTACATTTTTAGACAGCAGCTTGTTATTATAATGCTGCCTCAACCTGAATGATTGTCATTTACATGAGAAGCATGATGCCTATTTATTAGACTCTTTAAAAGTAAAACTTTAACATAAGTAAATTATATACTTACAATTATATGTATATATATAAAAAGTAAATTATATGTGTATATGATCATTAGGGGTTATGGCATAAATCAATCAAATCATAAAAATCATTTCAACAAACAGTTGAATTGGAATATACAGCAGATAATTTGCTTTAAACTGCATATTTGACATATACAACCGTAGAAAAAATAAGAGACTATTTCAATCTTTATATTTAATGTTAGATGTTTTGTGAGCATTCCAGTCCAGGTTCTTTTGAACTTCAACAAAATTAAAGTCATCCAACAGCAGGGAGAAAGACTTTTCCTAACACATTCACAAATATTACTGTTGCATTCTTTGCAGTATATGAGTTCTGAAAAATACTGAGCATATGTTCTGTTATTTTGGCCTGTTACTCCAGTTTTCATTTTCTGCAAATAAATGCAAATAGAAACAATTCAAAAAAATTTTTTTATTTATTTGGTTGAAATACTGTTAGTAGTTGTTTTCACAGAATGAAACAAAAATGATAATTTTATCGAAACACATACCTATAAATGAAGTTGTTTTGGAATTTTGAAGGGTCTCTTTTTTTCAGTGGCTGTAAAGCATAAATGTTTATAAAGGTGTGATAGCTAAAACTGAGAAAAAAAACTATGTATGCAAATCTATCTATTCTGTTTTATAATTTAAATAAAAAGATTAATAAAATATGAATAACAGTTTGTTTCCTAAATTTTTGCTATGTTACACCATAGGACACATGAACAGTATATTTAGCAATAACCCACACTGTATGTTGTCATTATAACACTCCAAACATGTATTTGTCCTATATATGGACAGCAATCTTACACTAAGTTCCAATTTACTAATTTCGCAAAAAGCCAAGTTGTTCTTCACTTCCATAGACTGCCACTTGTGCCCTTACTCTTCCTCTCTGCACATGCACATAACTTCACGAGCTGGCAGCAAACAAATGCAAGTGTAACAAATCAATAATCATCCAAGACTCTTGAGGATCCATTCAACGCCTAGTCCCGTAAACCTATCGAATCACTCTAATCTTGTTCTCTGCCTAGTGACAAGCGTCCTCCCCCTAACCCCATCCCGTCCCCTTGCTGGGACTCTGTTAGCATTGTTAATGGGCATTGTTGCTGAATGAGGACCTCTGCTCCTCTCTCCACATCACAGCTTCCAGGCCTGGCAGATGGATGGGCCTGACCTCGCTATCAGCTGGTCCCAGACACAAAGTCCGAGAGAGGCGTAACAAAGTAGGAGAAATGAGGCTTCTGTCAGGAGACCTCCAGAATTCCAGGCCCCCATAATGAAGTCAGGGTCCTTTGTGAAAAGTCGTGGATGGGAGCGTGGAGACCGCGGGGAGCAGAGGAGTCTGTGCAACACTGTGAGACGAGGGAGGAGGGGATCCAGGCCCACTCGTACCCCCTGCCCCGTGATGAATGGCAGTCGTCTCTGAAAGTGAAACACACTGGTGTGCCTTGGCAGAGAACAAATCGAGAAGGAGTCTGCCTGGATACGGGGAAAAATTCAGCGATGGACCGGTCCTTGAGCGAGTCCCATTTTACATATATGCACAATTTAGTGGAAAGCTTGTGTAAGTGTCTAAAAGCAAAATTAGGGTTTTTTGTACATGTTAAAAACCCTGTAATATTAAAATATGAGTTTTGCAGCATTTATGGGTTGTCAGCTGAATATTTAAATTGAATCCATCACTACACATATATTTGTGCAATATAACCCTTCGCATTTTTTTTAAATGTTACAAAATTGATTTAAATGTTGTGTATTTATCTGGTTCCCTTAATTCAAGGTCCAAAACTGCCTGAATGTAAATCACATACAGAAGATTTGGGGGATGGACCAAATGCAATTATCTAAATATCAACCATTGAAAACCCTATATCGGTCAAACACTAATCTGAATATTAGTATGGTTGCAGCCCACTAAAAATGTATAAATGATAAAGGAACGATCAATATGCAAAAGGTCCTCATGAATAACAAACATAATTGAATTAACATGACACAGCATCAGCCAATCAGATTATTCCAGCTTCTCTCTGTGTCTCTCGACATCTCTGTGGCTAAGTATCATGAAATCTTTATTGTTAACAACAGCAGTGTACTGAGCAGATTTGAGACTTAGTGTGAGAGACAAAAAGCGAGCGAGAGAGATTGTCTAAGGAGTGGACCGTGTCCTGCTCCCCCACCCATGCTGGATCCCCACCATCTGCCCCAGCTGCTGCATCTCTTTATCTGCCATTCTGATTGACAATGAACCCAAAGCCCTGTGATAATTGTGGTTGCTTGGTGACTTGGGCAGGTAATGCCTTCTTTTCAGGATTTATCAAGCTCCATCTGTTCTTGGTGGTATCTGACAGAGTTAAATCCCCGTCCCAACCCTCAACCCCCCTATTTCTCCATACCCTTGTGTCTATTTCCTCGAGGGCCCGGAGGCCCCGCTAGTCAGGCAAATATTGGGCTTTTGTGCCAGGATGCTTATTAGAGCTACACAGTGACCCAAAGGGGTAACCACACCCACAAACGGGAGCTGGAAGGGAGAGCATGTTTGTTCAGTCATTAACTGGAGATAAAAGAGTTCTCGTGGCCAGATACCTCCCTCCTGTCACTGGGTTTTGACTCGGCCTCACTGTGAATGTTGTGTGTCGTGTGTCATGAACAATTAGAGAGGGAGTTTTCTCACTTTCTTTTGATCCCTCTCGCTTTTTCTGTTAAATGGCATCTTGCAGCGGGCTCTGCTTCATGGGAGCCTATTCAGAGACGTGGGACTCCAAGAGACGTCAAATCACCTGGAGCAGGTGTTTTCTTGGTGTTGGGCAGAGTTCACAATGTGTGTCTGATGTAATTCGTTGGGGTAATGTTTAAAGCCTGGAACTAGATTATGTAACATAAACTATTTTAAACGTAGATCTATGAGTGATGCAATATCAAAATAAAACGTTAAACGGACTAGGATGTCTAATATAGGCGGAAATTAATCTGCACACAAATAAAGTCGGCGGTCGCGTTGAGACTCTTGACAAGAGAAAAGGCTTCAATAGGTCACCAAAGCTAACGACTGTGGTAACATACATCTTCCTAAACTCTATTTTAAAGGTTTAAGAACTATAAGTGATGCAATACAAAAAATCAAGTCCTGACTAGGCTGTCTAATAGGCGGAAATTAGCCTAATCTGCTCGCAAATTTTCATTCGTGGATCACAGGCTTCCTTCTGCACCGAAGCATTACAGCTATCGATTTTTAACAAAACAGGCCTCAATTTTTAACTCATTTGTATCTAACCTAACTTTTTTCACTCGTTATCGTCTAAAAAACATACAGAGTTATCCGATGTTCAATCAGGAGATGTAATGCCGAGAGGCTCCCGCGAAGTGAAGAGGACGTGGAGTTACGAGACTTCTCAGACAGTTGACGTGTCCAATGGAGTTAATAGATTTGCTCTCAAGCTATTTTCAACACTTTAGATTGGTTAATAGTTTGTAAAAATAAAGACCCACATGGGGACTGACCAACAGCATCGATTTGTGAAAAAATATGAAATTGACAAAATTTGGACATGGGAGATTCCGACAGCGACGATATACAAGAACCTTCCTTACTGGTAAATGTCTGCTAAAACTGGTAAAGGGAATATACAAAACCGAAACACTGTTCATAAATACTTTTAGACCTAGGGGAGCTAATGATGATAATAAGGGTTAAATGACCACAGGATTATATCTAAGCTAAACATATATATTCTAAACGTGGAAAGCTCTTAAAAGAGGATCTCACTTCAAAATTTGCCCCCATTGACTTTCCATAGTAGGAATAAAAGTTACTATGGGAAGTCAATGGGGGCAAACTTTGAACTACTCCTTTAATACCAATGATACTGTGAGCTACTCAGTGTATTAAGTAGGTGGCTTCAGAGGCATAAGGTATAGGACAATAAAACAATGCACCATTGACATATAGGGAATTCACTTTGAATACTTTTAAGCAGGTATTTCTGATCTTTTACTTGTAAAATAATCTGCACTTTAACTCAAGTAAGGAAGTTGTGTACTTCGTGCGGCTCTGCCTAAAGGAATAATATAACAAAACACTTAATCATTCTATAGTATTTTTAGACGATATGTGGATCCTAAAGGAAATTTTTGTTCTCAGTTTTGTTTTAAGATTTTAGGGACCTACTTTGTTTCAGATCTTTTTCTTAAATATGCTTAGGAGAAGGGCAATAGATACACATTAAAGAAATATAGCGATAACATGACCCAAATGATTTGGTCTTTGATGATTCTTTTTTTATTTTAATACACATTTTTAGATTGCAAACATCGTTTTGAGAAGATCCAAAAACAGTTGTGAAAATATCTTCTTAAACTCTAGTGAAGACACAAGTTAGATAACTTGGTCTTATTCTCAGGAGAAATTTCTTGGGAAAAAAAGGGGCAAGTAGAAGTCTAGATTCTGCTATGAAGAAATTTGAGATATTTCTGCGATCTCATCTTCCTTTTTTTCTTTCTATGTGCTGGTAGCTCAAGATAGTTTCAGATTGATCTCGTGGTGGGAAACATGTGAAGTTTCAATAAAGAAACACTATAAAGAATGAAGAGACAGCTGAATTAACAGACAGAAGCTCTCTGCTGTCGCAGAAGGCCCTGCCAAGCTGATTTCTCCATTGCCAGACTCATGTTAGTTTTTGGCTCATGTATGCAAAATATGTCAGTCTTACTTTGCAGAAATAGAGGGATTCCAGCCATGTGTCTGCTAATTATAGGCAGCTTATTACCATCTGTTGTGAGGAGATATCATTTTAAGTCAAAATAAACAGACAAGATGTAAGATTACAATCATTAGTGTTCAAAGATTACATACAAAATATTTTTTTATATATTAATAAGAACAGTTTTGAATGCAAACAAACCAAATAATACAAAAACATATACCTGCTATGGATTTGAGGAAACAAATAAAATAGTATAACAACCTAGAGTTATAAAACAGAAACAAAATCATGTCTGTACTGTTCAATGTCTGTATTATTTCTACAAACAAAATAGGTTTGCTACTTTTTATTGCTACAAATTATTCCAAAGAAGAAATGCTGAGATTACAGTCTTTTGTACTGCACATAATGAGAGTAAATTCATAATCAAAGCCAGTTATGCTTGTTCAGAAGAGGCATCCACAGAGAACATTATGTTCAACAAACCGTGACATACAGTATATTAAAAGGTCTATTTATATTAGCAAAATTAGGTCTCTGCACTAGGATCAGCTCATTAAACTTAACCACCACATGCAATCAGAGATCAAGGCTCGGAGAGGAAGGAACGGCGTTTATTTGAGGTGGAAGTAAATTACAGTAGAAATTTGAATAGCGGTGCTGATTGTAAACATCTCTGTCAGGGGTTATTCTGTTCATTTAAAACAGTTGGGCTAAAAGCGAAACAGTGGCAGTTCTGGCTCACTCGGTGCCTTGGGGAAGATAACACGTAAAAAAAAAAATCTTTTAACTACAAAGTCATTTGTTGCCATAGTCTGTGGTATAGTTTGTGTTTAGTGTGAATTGGGCAATATGGACCCTACTAGAACTACGACGGCAATTGGGGTAAACTGGGGTAAACAGAAAAGAAGTTCTTGCTGTAGGCTCAGAGAAGAAACACCTATTGTACAGCACCTAGTATTAAACTTGAGGTCAAACATAATAACTTTTCTGTGACTCAGTGGTTAGAGCATGGTGCTAGCAATTCCAAGGTCATGGGTTCGATCCCAGTGGTTTCCACATACTCAGATACAATGTATAGAATGAAAGCTTCTGCCAAATGTAACAAAATAATGTATTGTTCTTGGTAAAACAGAGTGGTTATGTCTTACTATTACAGTATCATTTTTATAGTTGTATATATATCTATCCCAAGTTTTGGAGTAATGGGGATGGTGAAGGGAAGGTGGAAGGTCCTTGTTGAGCAGTCCATCACTGTTTTAATCTGTCACTGTATGTGGTGCATGGTCTGCTGTCACCCCACAGGATGGTACTGTTTAATTTTAAAAAATCTCTCAATCCACCCTGGGGCTGTTGGCAATCGGAAGATGCCACTGCTGACATCATTTATATCTGACAGGGGTTTGGGGTGTGGGTTGAGGTGGGACAGGATTAATTAAGATGCTATCATATATCTAGTCTGTGTAAGCAGACCAATGGTGGCCTGGATCCTAAAAATGGAGGCTAACGGGAATGAAGATGTGAAGAGAGGAGATAGCTTGACATTTCTGTTTTGATGGCTGTGATTTCATTTTCCAACCAGGGGTGTGTTTTTTCCGGCCCTTCAAGCAAAGTGTGAAAAAGAATCTCTAGAATAAATTAGTTCAGTCGGAGACTGACCCTACAGTTATGTAGTGACGCACGTCTGTTCCATTCAGCAAGAACTGCACCAGCTCAGTTTGGCGCAAGTAAATTGCAAAGTCAATGTAAAGACGCTCATATGACGCGAACTCGCGGCAGGCACTGTGAGTTTTCAACTCGTGTTATGAATTTATGCGAAGAGTTTTCGCCTCACTCACGCAAAAATAACGAACTTTTGCAGCCAGTCATAAAGAGCATGGAACGATTTCTTGGAGACGTACGCGTTTTTTACAGTCTGCCTGGCAACAACACGAGCCGTCTGATCTAAGAAGGTTTTAAAATGTTGCAATATGAACTCATCACGATCGCCTAAACCCTTCATTTCGTAAAAGTATTCTATGTTAACTGCATAAACTTATATTCATTGTTGCTTGTTATCTTTGACACGCACATAAATGTAAAGAAGCGTTGAAAGTTCCCAGACCAGCTGTTTCAGCCTCCCTCCTGCCACATAAGCAAAATGCGACTGTTGAGTCTGTTAAGTGTCCATAGTTCCACACTCCATATTTTCGTCGAATGAGTGCATCATCCGGTTACCTATAATGCATTTGAGAATTTTCAGTGTGTAGGTCTGAATACATTGGACTAGGGTGTACGCATCCCCTGCCAGCTTACTGCTCGTTGTCCATTTGGCTCCATAACAACTTGCTCATGTAACTCCGCTGCTTATCGTTGCAGGGTTTATGCTCCCCTGCCAGCTTAATGCTAGTTTAACCCTTTCAGCTCATTAACACTTGCTCATGTAACTCCAGTGCTATTCGTTGCAGGGTGTATGTATCCCTTTCCAGCTTTACTGCTAATTTAACCCATTCAGCTTGTTAACAACTTGCTCATGTAGCACTTACGAAATGTGTTGCACAGTGTATGCTTCACCTTCTAGTTTACTGCCCGTTTAACTCATTCAGTTTTCTAACAACTTGCTCCTATAACTCCGGTGCTATTTGTTGCAGCGTGTATGCTTCCCCTGTCCGCCTAACTTGAGTTAAACCCATTTGTCTCGTCAACAATTGCTCATTCAATTCTATGACTTGGCCATTGCATAACAGTCCACTTCTTTCCCTTCAAAAACTCTTTGGTTGCATTTGTAGTATGCTTTGGGTCATTGTCCATCTGCACTGTGAAGCGCCGTCCAATAAGTTCTGAAGCATTTGGAAAATGAGCAGATAATATTGCCCGAAACACTTCAGAGTTTATCCTGCTGCTTTTGTCAACAGTCACATCATCAATAAATACAAGAGAACCAGTTCCGCTGGCAGCTATACATGCCCATGCCATGACACTACCACCACCATGCTTCACTGATGAGGTGGTTTGCTTAGGATCATGAGCAGTTCCTTTCCTTCTCCATACTCTTCTCTTCCCATCACTCTGATACAAGTAGACCTTGGTCTCATCTGTCCATAGGATGTTGTTCCAGAACTGTGAAAGCTTTTTTAGATTTCGTTTATTGGTTACGAAATAACAACGTTAATTACGTTAAGCATGTTAATAACGTATGTTACATCTAAAAATTACTTTTATCATATTTTTGCTCACTGTTGTTTTATTTTCACGATATAATTATTTTACAAGTTTCCTCTTACGTCACTCCGCCCAGGGACTCCCCAGATGCCTAGAGCATGTGGGGTCAAGCGCATTTAAAAAAAATAGCACTTCTATTTTCTTGTCAAAATAAAATATTTTTTTACACATTTAGAATGATCAATATAGAATGCACTGCATGATGCTTGCTAACTTTAAAGCTTGATGTATGTTTGTGTACATGCCATAATATATAGAAACTATGCTTTTAACTGTAGTTCCAATCACGCAACTTTGCGATGCTGCTTGCGATTGATCGTCTGAATGATGGTTTCTGGAAAAACACATAACTGTTGAACTTGACTGGAACATCAGAACTTGCGACCATAGTTGGCTTACAATTTTTTCTTTGGGAAACGCAGCCCAGATTGTGATTGGTGTTGTTATTACCAAAAAGTGTGAGTATTGTCTATACGGATGTTAGACAAGGTCATGTGTTCTAGATGTGTGAATTGATGCCCATTGAGATAAACGAGGCTTACCTATGTGAAAAAATTTTAACATCGTTTTTTAAGTGAATTATGATATCATACCTAACACTGCTACTACAATGAATATAGTTTTTATTTTATGTAATTTCTGTAAACCAAAGCTATGACGTTGGCATTAATACAGTTAGTGCCATACCTTAGCAGTTACATTTACATTACATTTAGGCATTTGACAGACGCTTTTATCCAAAGCGACTTACATTGCTTTATCCTATACATTTTACATAGGTATTTGCTATCCCCTGGGATCGAACCCACAACCTTGCGTTGTTAACGCAATACTCATACCACTGAGCTACAGGAAAGCTAATGTTGAGGTAATGGAAGGCGAATGCAATATCCCATTTATGTGACCATGGACCACAAAACCAGTAATAGGTAGCACGTTGCATTTGTAGCTTTAGACAACAAAACATTGTATGCAGAAGCGTATTAAGACCTCATGGTGTCCCTGGGCAACAGCCCCAGAGGTGCCCCCAATCAACTCATTTACCCACACGCAAGAATCCACTCATTACAATATTTATATATTAAAAGATTTTTTAAGAATGAAACTCCGCAATTTACAATATACTATATTACAACGATTAAACATTAAAATGACACTTTTGTAGAATAGAACACAAAAAACAATTTCTTTCATCAAGAATTTTTAACAATTAGGCCTACTGTAGTTAAGGAGCACCTGCTTTCTGTTGTAATGTTACATTTCAGGGTTTGATGTAATGAAAAAAATCTATAGGCAACTGTAATTGGTTGTCTTAGACATGTTTGGTGGACATTGGGGTCTAATAGGAGGAAAAGACGACATCTTCCCTCATGTGTCGAAGCCACATTTAACAATAAAACAGCATACTACTGACAGTGGTGGAAAGATTACTGTAAATGTGTACTTAAGTACAAGTACTGTTACGTTGCTGAAATTGTTTATAATCAAATATGGAGATTTATATAGAAAATAGCTACTTTTAACAAAACACATCTCTACCTTACTGGTAAAGCATATAGCTGGATACAACTCAGACAAAATACCATTCAAAGTGTTGTTCTGTCAGTCTATTATGAGCTCAGTTTTCCTTTTAAAACCATTTATCCATTTTCAACACTCTTCAATATTGTGTACTATTCCCCATAATGCAGAAATTAATAAATAAGAGCCGCAAATACTCCATGCAGAAACTGTAAAACATTTGTAACCTAAATTGCATTTCTGGCAGATCAATTACTCAACCTCAAGCCATTGAAGATGTATGAGACATTATTTCTTAGGTATAACAATAAAGATTTTTACCTGGAGTTGTGGTCCATGGTTTTTCAGACAGAGGCAACAAAAAAGTAATCCCTGGCTTTTCTTTCGATGTAGTGTGGTCTTATTTAAGCAAATCTATATCTTATTTACAACATTTTAAATGGTAATTCACAGTTTGCAAAACTGCTTTGCTTGCGTTCCAATTGCATATGATCCCTAATCACCTATAAGGGCAGAGCACTTGATGTAGAGACTTTGGAGAGAGATGGACAATTTTATCTCATGAGATAGCCGTTTGGATGACACATGGTGCACGGAGTGATACAAGAATATTTCAGGAATATTTCTTCATATCTTCTTCACGTTTGTCCTCCTCCATGATTAAACTAAATTGTCGGGGGATATTTGGAAATCTGTGTGACTGCAGTTTTTTATGTGCGATATGAGTGGACGGAGTCACGTAACGGGACTGATTATTCTCTGTAGCCAACCACATGAAAATTAAACAAATAAAGTAGCATCGACAATGTGAGGAAAATAAGCGCGTTAAAAGTACCGATACAGCACTTAAAAAGATACTCAATTATAATAAAAGTACACTGTTTTTAAACTACTTAAAAGTACAATTCCTAAAAAAAACTTCTCAATTATAGTAATTTGAGTATTTGAAATTTGCTACTTTCCACCACTACTGGTAAATCTTTACCATTTGGAATGACATGGAGCAGGGTCAGGTAAGACGTTTTATGTATTATTATGTCATTTTTTGTTCGTTTTGAGACCATCTAACTCATTTTGAGTCCTATTATTTATCAGACCTTTTACCTGAATATTGGCACACTGTTTCTCTTATGTCAAGAAACAAGAGTTTACTGTGTCTAGGTTAAGATCTAGGCAGACCGTGCAGTTTCTGTTGCTGCCCCCAGACTTTGGAATGCACTGCCCCTTTCCATTAGAACAGCCTTTTCACTTTTAAGTCTCTGCTGGAAATAAACTTATTTGACCTTGCTTTTTTGTAATTGATCTTGTGTATGTCTTTCATTTTTGTTCTTTTCTGTTTTAATTTTAAATCTGTTTAAAATGTGCAGCATTGGTCAACTTCACTCGAATTAAATAGTGCTACATAAATTAACGTGACAATGACATCAATTTGCAATTCATTGTAAATATTTGTAATTAAAATTAACATTTACATTTAGTCATTTAGCAGACGCTTTTATCCAAAGCGACTTACAAGTGGGGGTTTTCTCTGGTTATTACGAACACATCTTGCACCAGTACATCATTACTGGAACAAAACACTGTGGTAATATAACCTATTCGAGGAATCTTGAACAGGATTCGTCAATTTGTGTCATTGATATAATAGTCGGTACCATTTATTGTTTGAATATCTCATTGCAATCACAGTAACTTAAATAGATTAATTCCAGTTTTTTTTTGGAATTTCGCATCTTTCATGTTGCCCTTTAGGGTTATATCCCAAAGGTCAGAGATTTCAATGCATTGTAAGAGGTTTATTAGCATATGTTTTTGAGATTTGTCATTAGCCTGCTATTTGTCGGTCAGGAGACCTTGACACACTGCACTGAGGGCCTCATTCATCATAAATACACTACAGGAATACAGGCATTCAAAGAGCCTTTGTTTTCTCATTAATATTTATGTTCTCGTTTGCAATGTTTTCCTGCCTCATCTCTCTCTCACACTCTCTTTACCACATTCCTCACTCTTATTCATCTCTTTATTTCTGTGAATTTGAGTTGACTGCTGTTTATTTCATGATGTCGATTTAGAAAATTCTCAGGTAGCATTTTATCACGACTAGGTGCTCCTCTGATTTTCAACACCTCTCTCTTTTGGAATACAGATTGAAATTTAAAAACATCTCCGAGAGTCAAATGTTACACATCAAAGAAACATCTCATTATTTAGTTTAAAGACCAAATTACCATAAAACCTCAATCTATTTTTCAATGTGCTGTTGAGACAGACTGAGTTGAGCTAATCAGCTATTACTCATCAATCTGTTTTGTTTACACATTGTAATTGTTTGACAGGTCTTGTTTGTCCCACATCATTTACAATTTCACTGACTGTGCTGATAAGCAAACAATGGTGCTCAGTCAGCTTTGTTTAAATCAACAAGCCCTGGCTGATCTAGATTTTCATATCCCAACACTTATATTGAAGAAGCTTGAAATTGTAGATTCCCAAAAGCATTGTATAATCAAATGTGCTTAAACTACTAAAAAGTCTTAAAAGTTAGTAAGCTGTAAAAGATACCCCAAAATAAAAATAAAATCGTTATATAGTCACCCTCATATCATTATTTTTGTATGCGAACACAAAAGAAGATATTTTAAAAAATGTCTCAGTGGTTCATTAGGTTACCAGCCTTCTTCAAAATAAGTAAACAGGTTTGAAGTGAAATGAGGGTAATTAAACTACTACCACAAAGCATCTAATAAGAGTTTAAAATGTTTTTATATATGTGAACAAATAATACACTTTAATACAATCAGAGTAGATTATACTGGCGCATGTAAATTCAATTTATAACATTGATACATTTCTTAATTTTGGATGGCAGCACATGAACAAAATTATTTGAATCATTTATTTAAACTGTTTTAGCTTCAAATAAACAGCCTAAAAGAACCAATTCAGCAAAATGATTTTGACCTTCCCGTGAATGTGGAGAAAAAGGACCTCAGTTATGACTTTGGCTGTACATGTTATAAAATACAGTGATTTACTATTGAATACACCACTATTCATTAGAAAAAGAGGGTGTTAGCTATGGTAACCAAACGACAGTAACTAAAAGACAGTCAAGTTAGCAATCTTACAGCCTTTAGTTGTGACACTCCTCTTTTTTCCATAACATTATAGCTTTTTAGTCTCTTGCAACACTTAATAAATTAAACCTAAATCTTTTTTTTTTGACCAAAAATGTAATATAATTTTTTCCTGCTATTCCAAAGCTGCATTTTCTTTTCACATTATGATCTTCCCCATGTTAAGTTAATTGTTATTATTCACTTTTCATTAAAATGTAATAGAAAACACGACTTATTTCTCATTTATACTTCACAGATACCCTCGCTTGTTTTAATTGGAACACTGCAGGAGCATTTATGATCTGTTCCTTTGTCCGTTTATTAATGTATGAAGCTCTAAATAAATGTCTTGCCATGTCGCCCTTAAGGAGGAGATAGCGCACTGCACGATTTGCGTGCTCAACCTTTGGTGTCTACCAAGAACGTAAACTGTACCGGGCTCGGCAGAAAGTCCATGCTAAGATCAAAGACAACGCAATCAATAAGATATATAACATAACAAATATTGCCGTGGGTAGCTCATTAATCCTACCACAGGCTTATTACGCTGTCTGCAGGTTTGTCCTGCTGGGTCACTTTGTAGTGTTTATTGAAATTCAGCACACTGAAGCCAAAACACTGAGAGAAAGATCATACTTCAGCAATACTGCTAGTACGGCTGAGGGTCAGGCAAAGTGATCTGAAAGTTAAGGGGGGTTCCTTGGGTTTCTTTGTGTTTTTGTTGTTGTTTTCACACCTTGGTAAAAAATTATCCTTGTTTGATCAGTAAATCATTGTATGAGGTAGTTAAGTGTCATACATTTTTTGATAGTACTGAATGAATAGGTTAACCTTATGATGTTCTGTATTGGTAAAAAGTGATGTGTCAGGATGGGTATATTTGTACTATATTTGCTGTTAATAGCCCCTCACATTTGATTAAACCAATAAAATGAGTACAAATGGTGAAGATACTCAACCTTTAAGATTATTTTTACAGAAAAAACAAAAATTACGGGACATAAATCCTACATTGACTGCAAGTTAATTTTATATTATCATTTGTTGATTCTCTCCTGTGGTTATATTTTATATTCATTCTCCTGGGCTATGTCTCAATAAACGTTGTGCATGTGTTGTAATTTTTCTAACAAGCTTCCTTAAATTCTTCTCAAAGCTAAGCTTCAATTTGCACTCCAATTACAACAAGCATACAATGCACAAATCATTATTATCGTTGTCAATCGTGGTATAAGGACAAAAACATTATTTTAATCCATTCTACACCACCAAAATGTGTGGTTCCCTTTCTGTCGGTCTCTCGACGTTGTGTCGAGAACGACAGATGGGGTTCGTTCCTGAGAACCAATCAACTCTGACTACTAAGAAAAGGCCAATGAAATTTGGCGAATGAAATTTGCATGCCGGACTCCGCCCCCGGATATCCGGTATAAAAGGAAGCCGGCGTGCAGCATTCATTTACCTTTTGTTCTTCAGAGCCTTTCGACTCATGAGCAAAGCTAAAGAAAGTATTCACTCTGCTTCTACTTCTTCTGCCGGATCTACGACTGCTCCAGCGGATCATCCCTCCTGCAGCGATTTTCCCCTGGGTGTCTCGGCGGTTCCAGTGGTGTCAGAGATAATTCTACAACAGTCCTTTTCAGGACTCACTCTACAGCGTGGCATGTCCCGCTGTTCTCTTGGGTGCGGTACCCTCATCGAGGAGGGGGACGAACACGAGCGCTGTGTTAGGTGTCTGGGCGTCCAGCACGCCGAAGCAGCGTTCGTTGACACATCTTGCCCGCACTGCGGGCAGATTGTCATCCAAAAGTTGCGGTCACGGTTGGCTGTCTTCCTACGGGGACCAGCCAACATTTCGTCTGCTACCCGGGCTGTGACATCTATGGCTACGGCCCAGATCTCCGGTCCGGTTAGCGGCGTCAGTGATTTGGGGACTTCTGTGACCGTACACCCGCCAGCCAAGCGCTCACGGGCCGGTCGCACCCCAACACGCTCTTTTGATCGTTCTCCAACCGGCGGTGGCACACCGTCCGGATCCTCCTCTGCGCGTTCGGAAACGGACCGCAGAGCCGATGAGATGTCGATCGCAGCATCGGGGGGAGAGATGCCGGTATCCGATGATGAATCCGAGCTTCCCCCCCCGGGGGGTAGAGCTCAGGAAGAAGTCGAGATGTCGGCCATGCTAGCCCGGGCTGCCGCGAGCATTGGGCTGCAGTGTACGTCATTGCCCCTCCCCCAACGCTCGCGGTTGGACACTTGGTTCCTGGGGTCGGAAAGCGGTTCCAAACCGCGCCCACCCCCGGTTCCATTTTTCCCGGAGGTGCATGAGGAGCTGTGTCGGACCTGGAGCGCCCCCCTCACGGCTCGCTCCACGCAGTCCAGCTCCGCCTCCCTCACCGCCCTCGATGGTGGGGCAGCCAGGGGCTATGTCGAAGTCCCCCAGGTGGAACGTGCCATCGCGGTGCACCTATGCCCGCAGACGGCTGCCACCTGGAGGACCCGACCTCGTCTCCCGTCCAAGGCCTGTAAGACTTCTGCTTCCCTGGTGGCGAAGGCTTACAGTGCTGCGGGCCAGGCTGCCTCCTCTCTCCACGCCATGGCCATCCTGCAGGTCCATCAGGCTAAGGCGTTGAGAGAACTCCACGAGGGTAGGGCCGACCCGGGTGTCATGCAGGAACTCCGCGCCGCCACTGACCTCGCTCTAAGGGCGACTAAGGTGACGGCGCGGGCCCTGGGTCGGACGATGTCCACTCTGGTGGTCCAGGAGAGACACCTCTGGCTCAACCTTGCGGGTATGAGTGACGCCGACAAAGTACGCTTTCTCGACGCACCCATCTCGCAGGGTGGGCTGTTTGGTGACACCGTCGAGAACTTCGCGCAGCAGTTCTCGGCGGTGAAGGAGCAGACGGAGGCGATAAGCCATATTCTTCCGCGCCGTGAATCGACGGCCCCCCGGCCTTCGACTTCCCGCGCACCGTCTGCTCCCCAACAGCCCAGGGCCTCTTCGACTCCGATTCCGGCTAGAGTTCACCCCCAGGCTGCACCCCGGAAGAGGACCCCGAAGCCTAGGCCCCCTCCTCGTCGGCAACCCTCCAGGAAGCGGCCCTGACGAGACGACTCCGGGAGAGACAACATCTGGCCCGACACTTATCAGGGCCTGGCGCCCACTTGCTCACAAAGAGAGTTGTTTCCCCCGGACGTTCTACCCAGCCGTTCGCACACTCCCCCGGACTGTGCGCGGCGAACCGACCTCACACCCTGGCGAGGTGTGAGGCCGCACTCATTCGACAGCCGTCACCACTCTCGATCCGACAGTGCGTGCCGTTGTCCCGCCAGGCAGGCAAAAACGTGGAGCCAACCATCCCTCCGGGGAAGCCCCGGCGACATCCGGTTGGCTCCACCCGCCGTCGAACCACCCTCCGTGGGTATGGTGAAGCAGGCCGTCCCCTTGGTCCCCCTGTCACAGTCCCTGGGAGCTTGGCAGAAGTTGCCCACACTGTCTCGGTGGCTGATGCGGACGGTCCGTCTCGGCTACTCGATCCAGTTCGCCAGGGCCCCTCCCAGGTTTCGGGGCATCATCTCCCCCTCTCTCCGAGGCAGAGACGCCTCCGTGCTTCGGGTAGAGGTCTCCACCCTCCTGGCGAAACAGGCGATCGAGTCCGTCCCCCCAGCCGAGATGTTCAGCGGGTTTTACAGCCCCGTCTTCATCGTTCCAAAGAAGGACGGAGGGTTGCGCCCCATTCTGGACTTACGTACCCTGAACAGGCACCTCCACAAGCTGCCTTTCAAGATGCTAACCCAGAAGCGCATCCTGGCATCTATCAGGTGTCAGGATTGGTTCGTGGCAATCGACCTGAAGGACGCTTACTTTCATGTCTCGATTCTTCCTCGACACCGACCGTTCCTACGGTTTGCTTTCGAGGGTCGGGCATATCAGTACAGAGTCCTCCCCTTCGGTCTGTCCCTGTCTCCACGAGTCTTCACGAAGATCGTGGAGGCCGCCCTCTCTCCTCTCCGGGAGAGAGGTGTGCGAATACTCAACTATCTCGACGACTGGCTTATCTTGGCTCACTCGCGAGATCTGTTGTGTACCCAGAGGGACATGGTGCTCCGGCACCTAGATCGACTGGGTTTTCAGGTCAACCGGGAAAAGAGCAAACTCTCCCCTGTGCAGAGCATCCTCTTTCTCGGTATGGAACTCGACTCTGTCACCATGGTGGCTCAGCTGTCCGCAGCTCGCGCCCAGTCGGTGTTGGATTGCCTGGAACACTTCAAGCAATCGGCGGTCCCCCTGAAACTATTTCAGAGGCTCCTGGGCCACATGGCATCTTCCGCGGCAGTAACACCCCTCGGACTGATGCACATGAGACCGCTTCAACACTGGCTACACAGTCGAGTTCCGAGGACGGCGTGGCACACCGGCAGCAGGCGCATGGTGGTAACTCCTGTTTGCCGACGCACCCTAGCCCCATGGTCTTCCATGACCTTTCTCCGAGCGGGAGTCCCCCTCGGCCTAGCTACGAGGCACGTCGTGGTGACGACAGACGCCTCGCTGACGGGGTGGGGTGCAGTGTGCAACGGGCACGCAGTAGCGGGGCGCTGGACGGGCCCCCGGCTGCGCTGGCACATCAATTGCCTAGAGTTGTGGGCTGTGCTGCTTGCACTCAGAAGGCTCCGGCCTCTAGTGCAAGGTCAGCACGTACTGGTTCGCCTGGACAGTACCACTGCCGTAGCGTACATCAATCGCCAGGGTGGCGTGCGCTCACGGCAACTATCACAACTTGCCCGACGCCTCCTCCTCTGGAGTCAGCAGGTGATCCGCTCCCTGCGGGCCACACATATCCCAGGCGTATTGAACGAGACAGCCGACGCGCTCTCTCGCCAGTACACACCCTGCGGAGAGTGGCGACTCCACCCTCGTGCAGTTCAGCTGATCTGGGTGCGGTTCGGACAGGCACAGATCGACCTCTTTGCCTCCCGCGACACCACCCATTGTCCGCTTTGGTACGCCCTGACCGAGGCCCCCCTTTGGCACGGATGCCCTGGCGCACAGCTGGCCACGAGACAAGCGGAAGTACGCCTTCCCCCCAGTGAGCCTCCTTGCACAGACCCTGTGCAAGGTCAGGGAAGAGGAGCAACAGGTGTTACTGGTTGCGCCATACTGGCCCAACCGCACTTGGTTCTCGGAGCTCATGCTCTTGACAACGACTCCCCCCTGGCCCATTCCCCTGACAGAGGACCTGCTCTCTCAGGGGATGGGCACGTTTTGGCATCCCAGGCCAGACCTCTGGAACCTCCATGTCTGGTCTCTGGACGGGACGAGGACATCCTGAGTAGGTTACACCCCGCTGTGGCTGAAACCATCCTACAGGCTAGGGCACCATCCACTAGGCGGCTTTACGCCTACAAATGGCGCCTCTTCTCATCCTGGTGTCTCTCCCTCGGAGAAGACCCACAGAGATGCTCGGTCGGGATCGTACTGTCCTTTCTACAACAGAGGTTGGAGACCAACATCTCCCCTTCCACACTGAAAGTGTATGTAGCCGCTATTGCCTCTCATCACGACTCAGTGGACGGAAGGTCTCTAGGGCAGCACGACCTGGTCACTAGGTTCCTAAGGGGCGCGAGACGACGCAATCCGCCTCGTCTCCGCTCCATACCCTCTTGGGACCTGAACGTGGTCCTAAGGGGCCTAGCCGAGCCCCCCTTTGAGCCCCTTGAAGCTTCCGATCTTCCTCACCTATCGAGTAAGACGGTTCTTCTTGTGGCGCTCGCATCCTTCAAGAGGATAGGGGATCTCCATGCATTCTCTGTGTCCCCGGACTGCCTTGATTTCGGCCCTGGTAACTCTCACGTTCGCCTGAGACCCAGGCCCGGATACGTGCCCAAAGTTCCCACTACTCCCTTTCGGGACCAAGTGGTGAACTTGCAGGCGCTCCCCACCGGGGAGGAAGACCCAACCCGGTCCGTGTTGTGTCCAGTACGCGCACTGCGCCTCTACTTGGACCGCACACAGAACTTCCGCAGTTCTGATCAGCTCTTTGTCTGTTTCGGAGGTCAGCAGAAGGGGAAGGCTGTCTCCAAACAGAGATTAGCGCACTGGATCGTGGATGCCGTTACCACGGCATACCGATCGCAGAATCGCAGAATGTCCATTGTCGGTCACGGCTCACTCCACTCGGGGTCTAGCCACCTCATTGTCACTGGCCAGAGGCGCGTCTCTGGCAGACATCTGTAGAGCTGCGGGTTGGGCTACGCCCACCACCTTCGCAAGGTTTTACAATCTTCGCGTAAACCCGGTGTCAGCCCACGTCCTGCGTGGCGACATGTAGGACTGGCATCCGGGGGGGCGTATGCCTGCGAAAGCACCATCCCACCCTCCATGAGGTTGGGTCAGTGTGCTATCTATCCTTTTCCTCTTACCCAACCTTGGCTAAGAGAATTGGTACCTCACCAGCCTCCCTTCTTACCCACTCCTTGGTTAAGAACAGGCATTCCATCCATCACTAAGCACTTCCTCGGGGTTGGCTGAGCAGAGCAGCCTTCCCCCTTAGGCCGGGACATTCTTGACCTATCACTTAGTTCTAACCGGACCTGTGCTTTCAGACGCAGTAACACCCCCTCCGTGGGCTGTTCCGTCTGCTATACCCTCATGACACTGGTTCCCACACTCGGTAACCCATGAGCTTCCCCAGGTGGACCTCCACCTCGCGGTTAACTACCCAGTCCGCACGTTCCATGCGTTCTCCTCCTCGGACGAGACCATACTTCTCCACCAACTTCCTCCCCACGGGTAGGAGGTGGCCTCTGCAGCGCTTCTCTGCTTAAGAGTGCGCTTTCCCGGTGTAAACCGATCCGGACGGCCTCTCGCCTGTAGAGAGCTAAGGCCCCGTTCGTGAAAGTTACCGGTCAGGGCTGTTTCCATCTTTACGAAAGCTCTGGAACCCCCCGACCACCACACTGGAAGGTTACAAGTTTCGCGAAGCTTCGAGCTGACACGCCCAGGCTTGTTACCGTCGCTTCGCTGAGATTGTGACGCGATACAGCGTTTGTGGCGTTTTCCATACTAACCCCATCTGTCGTTCTCGACACAACGTCGAGAGACCGACAGAAAGGGAACGTCTTGGTTACGTCTGTAACCTCAGTTCCCTGATGGAGGGAACGAGACGTTGTGTCCCTTATGCCACAAACCTGTATCGTTTCTGTTGCAGCTTGAGAGGCTCTCAGGCTCTTCAGAACAAGAGGTAAATGAATGCTGCACGCCGGCTTCCTTTTATACCGGATATCCGGGGGCGGAGTCCGGCATGCAAATTTCATTCGCCAAATTTCATTGGCCTTTTCTTAGTAGTCAGAGTTGATTGGTTCTCAGGAACGAACCCCATCTGTCGTTCTCGACACAACGTCTCGTTCCCTCCATCAGGGAACTGAGGTTACAGACGTAACCAAGACGTTTCCAGCTATAAAATTTGTCCTCGCTTTGTAAGACACAAAATAATCACCCTGATACCAAATGAATTGCTGCAAAGACATTAATATTGGTCATTTTAATTAAAAGCAATGTATTTATGTGGCCATGTCAATATAAAGGGGAAGATTAACCTGTTGTCGTATCACAAACTTAGAAGAGCATGGTGCATTCTTACAGGAACAAGTGACAATGGACTAGTAAAAGCCCTTCTGTGATGACTTCTCCCTCAGTGCCCTTGAAAGCAACATATCTCTGCATAACCTATCCATCACAATCAATGCCAGATCATTTATATTAAAAGCTTTTTTTAAAGCAGTCCCAGTGACACGGCATTAAGAAACAGGGTTGACTAGGAACAATGCAGAAAACCATCGGTGTCTGTCCCTGTAATTTACCACACTAACGCACAAGAAGACTGAAGACGCCAAGGTCCAGATCTTGATAGGAAATAACCCCCAGCCCATTTGATCTCTATTCTCCGGGTGCTGTGGCTTCCTGCCTGAAAGGTGAGCAAAACCCATTAGAGAGGTCTTGAGTTTACTCCGAGTAATAATGCAATTTACATAAATAGTATGTCTGTTGGTCGTTCCATTAATCTTACTGACATCCAAACCAGGAAATTTATTTAAATATGATCACTCTAACAGAGGTTTAATTAAAAGCTTTTGTTATTACCATTTGAGACACTGTAAGTGTCCCATTGACAGGGAGTTCTTCCCCATAGCAGCAAAGGGTTTCACCTTTAAGGGATAGTTTACCGAAAAAATAAAGTCCTGTCATATCTTTTCATCCTCATCCATTTAAAACATGTATATGACTCTTATGTTTGTTAAACACAAAAGAAGATTTTGAGAAATTTTTCAATAAAAAGACGTTTTGAAATGATGAGAAAATGAAAACATATTTTTCCATTTCATTTTCCTGTATGGCTTCATTCAGAAAATTGCATATAAATCAAAAACCACAAACACCTCAAGACAACAATTCATCCTTACATATGCTTTGAATTATTCCCATCGAGGGTACACTGATTTAAACAGGGCATAACTTTTAATGTCCTCATTGGAATTTAAGTTACACAGATATACATTTAAATTCCATTGGCACACAGTAGGTTACGTGGTGTGTTGGCATGGCTGAAGTCAGACTTACAAAGAGTGAATTCATCTTGGTTTTTAGTACATGGTGATGTCAGAGGAAAACGCAAATGTTTCATGGCATATCCATGGTATTACAGAAATATTTCAAAGCCTAGAGTGATTCATGCATAGAAAGTCTTAGAACAGCATATGCACCACTCAGCAATGTGTCATCTTTATGATGTCACTGGCTGAGAAGGGAAATCTCCCCATCCAGGATGATTTAACATTACCACAGCTTTGAGAGTTTGTTAATGCTCTTAAGGGAATGGGGTAGTTCCCCATCAGCATTTCACAGAAGGCACAGGTTTGAATGAGTCAATAGATGTTTTCTACACTCTTAAAACTTGAATACGCTGCCTTACTGTTTTTGCCTTATGTGCAATAGTTAAAGTGATTGGCAAATTGCATTTTCACAAGAAAAAAATTGAAAGTCATTTACTAATTAGCGAAGTCGCATTCTCACCTGGCCAAATAATATAGTGGACCTTTACTTTTTAAGAATTAATTGGATTATTCAGAAATAAGAGAAAAACTAAATAACTTTCTAACAAAGCAACTGCTACACAGAATTTAAAATCCTCTAGTTAGAACTATACTTTAAAGGTCCAGTGTGTGAAATTAAACGAGATCTAGTGGTGAGCTTGTGAAGTCTTTATACACCTCTGAAGACATAGGTATGTATAATATGTTGCATTTCTGTCAAGAGATCCTCCACAAGAAAATACACAATGCACCTTTAAGTCTGACTGATATAAAAAAATATGTTTTGCAACTTTAACATTACATCAGCAAAAACATCTACACGGGCGACACGTATGTAAAATATTAATCTCGAATCACCAAACTTCCAGTCTTTTAAGATCTTTTTGGGGCATTTTGCCATTGAATTGATAGACACAGTGTTAAAGAGACAATATTAACAATATTTTTGTCCCTCAGCTTTACTGTCAAAAATAAATAATTCTGTGACTGCACCATTTCTAACGGCAGAGGTATGCTGGAATAAGGATGGAGAGCCATATTATGCATCTGTCGGCACAGCTCACAATTTCAGTCTCCCATGTGCGCCCACCTTCTCACTCCGTGTCTGATGGTCCATCTGAAAGGCCAGACTTGCCCTTGATTCCCCTGAAGGAAAATTACCCTGGATGTTGAATATGAGCCAGACGCACATATTCATACTTTGCAGGTGTCCAAAGTCAAGGTCTAGAGCTTGTTCACCCAATCCTGGCAGTATAATCAATATGTCATACAGCCTAGAATCGAAGTGAAATACCTCGGGCACGCCTCCTAATAAGATATTTGCAGCCATAAATGTAAGGATTAACGATAACAAATGACACGGGAGGCTGAGGTATGGCCCGACGGTTCTTTCATGCATGAGATTTCAGGACGGGCGTTATGCTGTCATGAGGTTCATTACCCTGACTGCGTTATGGCCCAACTGGGCCGAGTTCAATCACGCCGCCCGGCAGAAATGCCCACAAGATGAAAACAATGGTCGACCGTGGATTTATAAAGCCACTCTCATATGGTACTGAATATGACAAACAAGGTAGAGGGTATCCATTATGATTTTGTCAGATTCTTTAACTTTGACATAAATAACAAATCGCCTAACTGATGGGATTTGCAAGTCAAAGAGGGGGAGTATTTCCGTAATCACACAAGCAATAAAAACAATAATTTTCAAGAGTGGTAATAAATAAGTCTGGTAATGTAGATTTACATTAAACACGATCATTAACGAATGCCTCAGTGACGCTGGTAAATTTACCTGCACCTTTAAACAATAAAATGACAAGTGTGTGTAGATTACAGGTCATTGCTTGCTCATAAATATCACAAAGGCTAAAATGAGCGGTATACATCATTATTGGAGGATGAGAGCATGAAATTGGTTGTTAAAAGTTGATTCAACAGGACACCTTGTGCATTCACAAAATTCAGAATACATTTATTTATATTGCAAATAAAGCCTTTGCATAGTTTACAGCTTAGTAAGGAACGGTGGCTCTTGAAGAAGATATACTATTTCAAGGTCACATGTCATCTAATAAAGTAAAAGTTGTCATTTTTTAAAAAGGAATATTACAAGAAACAACATAAATGTTTAGAACACATGTGATGCTGTCATTTGGTTCATTTTATAACTGTGGGACCAGATGCTGGTCGACCCAGCCAGGAGCGCGGTGACTCCCGTTTAATAAACTTCTAAGACTTGACCTTTCAGCGGGACGTTTACATGCAGCAGACGCATGTCAGACACATATGACTGTTGGCCTATGAATAGGTAGGAGGTAATCAGCGTTGTTTAAATGCTGCTTTGCATATGCATGCATCATTAATTAAATGCTAATTAGGCCAAGCCGCACTTGTGACTCTCCTTGCAACCTACAGCTAAAGCCATCACAGGAAGGTTACTGCAGGGGAACAGAGCACTTAACAGTGGATCAGTTAGTAAATCTTTATACGAAAACTGCTAATATTTTAAAACATTGCAGAATTGTACCACTTCTTGTCTTAAAAGGTTACCTAAAATGAGAACTAAGTTATGATTGTGAGTGTCTTCTCTATTTTACTAGTTTTTTTTAAGCAGAGCAATTCCTGGTCACTGCCCACTTTCTCTGTGTGAAATCGTAAACATTGTTTTAAGGATACTGGTTTTGTTTTTTCACAGAGGAAGTTTATAAATGTTTGGTCTGTATATGACGATTTTTTTTCAGTTTTTACATAACATCAGTATTTAAATGAGTCTGAACTGAAGTTTTTTCTCACATTCTTGGTAAGCTACAAGTTTGTAATAGGCCTACATTCATTTATGGCCGTAGACACGTTATATGAATATACACGATGATCATAGGGAAAGCCCTTCCCACAGGTTTTTTTAGTTTCTCTGTTGTCATAGGGGAAAAAGTGTGTCAGTTGTGGGCATGTAACTCTTCTGCTTGTCTAAGTCAGACAGAGTACATAACTCTTGACAGAATGATTTGCATACCATCAAGTGACAGTGGTGCAGATTTCATTCGACACACCCAAACCATTTTTGGATGACATCTGCTCCTTCAAATGCACCAAACTACACTGTAAAGTTCTCATACTATATTTATTTAATCATGTCCTGCCATGTTTCATAAGAAGATTCAGGCTTACACAGGCTCCCTATGTCATGTTGTGTTCCAATTCCATCTAGATTCTTTTTTCTCCCTTGCTGTATTTACAAGAAATGCAGCTAATTTAGCATCTCGAAATGCATTTAACAGTAAGCTACTTTGGACGGTTTCTTTGGACGCACATTCCTGGCCTGAAGTTAACTTCCAGTCTGTTCTGGGTTATCGGTCTGCCCAGCATATTGATTGCAGTTTTGTTTCATATCGACCAATTTGCAATTCATACAGTCTTTTTGAAACTTGGTTCATATCAAAATTTGTCATGATCCTATCCTTCTTGTCTGGAGTTTTTTAGTTCTGTGGACAGGGTCATAACAGTACCATGTCTTTTGTGTTTGTCGTGTTCTGTGTGGAAACAAGTGGCCTATGTTGTGACTTTGTGTCACGTGTTCTCCTGTCGCGTGCCTTAGCCCGGCCCCCTTGTTTTCCCGTTATCTTCCCTTGGCTGTCTGCATTTGGATTCTTCTGCCATATCCCTGACAAATAATGACACAATATCAGAAATTTTACTAAAATTAATGCATTTCCAAGGCTAAGCGATTAAAAAAAAAATGTTGTCATAAAGTTGTCTTGTTGTTTGGTTATATATAGAATAATTGTATCTTTATAGACCACTTTTGAAAACATTAACAATGCTGGCTGGCTAGTCCACAAGAACTTCTTTGCAGATGGTCTTAGTTATCATTCTAAACCGGGCTTGTCTGGTGAAAATATACCAACGACACAAGGATATCTATGGCAACAGCATTATCTGTTTTTTTAATTTTGAAACTAAATGTTTACACCCCGGGTTATGCCAGTGCATTTGTTTATTTTTTCTTCACTTTTGAAATTTCAGTCAGGTATAACAGGGCTTCCCAGTGTCTCATTGCTTTATTCGTGGTAAAGATGTGAAGGTAATGCCTTCTGAGTGACAAGAGTTCACATCACTCTAAGGGGCCTGGATTAAAAAGCTGGAAGCCCATGACTGACATCTTGCAGCTAGCTTCACTTTCATCGCAGCCTGCCAATACCCACTGCACGTTACACCAGGACACAGAGCTTGGTCCAAGCCAAAGGGGGCAGTAACAGATGCACTAAAAGCACCCATGCTTACGCCTCTTTCCTTCACTTGCCTTTTAGCTCATTAAAAATGCGTTTATACTTTTAAGAAATATATGAGAGCAATCAATATTTTATGGAGCAGCAGCTCGGATAGGACCCAAGAGGAGAAAAATGTATTGTGTTAATCAGGAGCCAGAGCAGTGATTCACAATTATGTCATCTGTCAGAGGGAGCGATGGGCAACACATAACTGTGTTTCGAGTCATAGGGTCCATATCTTTCAGTATTGTCTGAATGCAAAGTATAAGAGTTCACTTCACTTGAAAATATTAGTTTATTTGGAATACTCTGCAACATCATCAAAGTCACTTTGAGGTATATAAAGCAATACCCTTTTTTCAGATGTATTAAATGCAGACCTTTATATACATTTATATTTAGATAGATCATTATATCATTTAGTTATGAATGACTCTTGCGATGTCTACAATCTTAACTTTTGCACAGAAAGCTTATATCTCCAAAACTGCGAAAATGAGAAAAAAGACTCTTATTGGTTACATTTTTTATTGGTTAAATATTTGTAAAATCAAGAGCCAAATATGCTGTATGAAGAATGACCAACAATAATGATTTCTAAAAAAAACAGATGGAGAATGTAGATAGGAGGTTTCAGTCTGACAGCAGCAATATAAAAATGAATAATTTGTATTAAAATGGCATTTTATTTAAGAGGACTTCTTGTGCGCTTTAGATCCCAAAATGACTGCCCAGACCCTCAACTCCTTTTTACTGTGTATATATTAGACACATTTTGTGTTATGCCCAGGAGACAAAGCGGTATGGTGGTACATACTGTAGTTCACTTTAAAATAAGTGATTATTTTTGAGTGAACTACCCCTTTAAGGTGTACAGAGACTGTCAAGTAACCACTTCGCATGGCACTTTCAGAGAAGTTGGAACATATTCAGACCATATCCACATGAAACCAGAGCTTTCCCAATCCAATCATTTTTTCCCTTTTCACAGCGTCGTCTCAAGAAATATCAGCGTACACACGAAACTGCTAAACCGACTCAAGACGATGTAGTATACATTGCAAATCATTAGTGGTAATTCTGCCACACAGAGATACACTAAAAATGATTTGGAGCATGCGCATAATATTTGCACACTGAGGTGATGACATCATTGTTAAAAAATGTACGGATCGGCTGTAGACACGAAAACACAAGGATGGCGTATTCAGATTTAACCACTCTGGGACCCGGTTTCAAAAAAAAATTCGGTTTCAGGCTCCCAAAACGCCGGATCGGTGTGGATGAAACGACGATATGATACAAAATCTTTACGTATACAGCTAAACGTGTCTCCGTCTGGATTGCCTCTCAGAGAGAAACTAGAAGAGTTTGGGCTCAATAAAAGAAAGGCAGATTTATTCTAATCTTCTCACCCCCCATTTGAGACTCCAGTAGGGGGAGTGACACCTCATTGCCCCAACCTTCAGACGAAAAGCTGCAAAACAGAAAACATGGGAGGGAGGAGAAAAATATATTGGGAACCGGAAAAGAATGAGACCCAAAGAGTGTCTCAGACAGGGCTCCAAGTGGAGCTGTCCACATTCTCCTTCCTTGCTCAATGTTCCATGACAACAAGGTGAGATGAACAGCAGAGGTTAGTCTGAGCAGCTGCTTGCTGGGTTGGAAATTCCACGCATTGAGAACCATCTGTCTATATGTTCACTGATGTATATGGAAGTCATCTATCAGGCTGCAGCCCCGCAGCTGCCGGCTCGTCAGGCCCACTGCCTTTCTCTAGGCACCCCAACAATGGAAGCCAGTTCTTCAGCTTGTGTCACCCGGAATGGCTGATTTGATTAAGTCCCAAGCTCTCATTATGTTGGGTAGGGGTGTAGAATTTCAATGATAATCCATAATGCATGACCATTTTTCCGCTTCTTTTTTTATTTGTTGCCATGGCAACATAAATTCAAGGTTACTGGCTCAGACGCATAATTGGGTGTGCACTGAGCACTGAAGAGGTGCTGTTAAAATTCCCTTCATGAAAGTGGAGCATCAATCATGTTGTCGCAGATTGCAAAGTACTCATAATCAGATGAAATGCCTCGGAGAAGGAGAGAGAAAGAGAGAGGGTGAGGAAAGTGAAGAGAGAGAGTGTGTATGTGTGTTAAGAAAAGCTGCATCTTTCTTTTGTTGAAGCTGAGGGGTGAATGGAAGCACTATGTCTCATTCGACCCGCCTAAGTAAAACTGGACTGTCTCTGGCACTTACAAGTCTTTTATGCACTTTCTTGTAACTTGGTCTCACTTCATTTGGCTCCGCTCGGCACTCTAAGTCAGGAGTGTGTGATGCCCTGAAATAAGGAGAATCATTTCTCACTAGAGATCACCAGGCATTTGACAACTCCAGCCTCCAGCTCATCAAACCTATTTTAACACCAGACAAAAAGCCAGATTTCCACCCTTGTGGCTTCATTTCAAACCTCAGAACAAACCTATAGTGCTGTTATATCTTGCAGCTTTATTTTTTTTGCAGGGATAGAGAATACGATTAGATTTTACGAAGACGTTTCAACCTGCATTTTGTCACATCTGAAACCAGTGTTAACTTCTTACAAAAGTACTATTTTTTAATGAATAATAAAGCAAAATTACAAAAAAATATTGAAAATTAAAGCAAAATTACAAAAATATATATAGGTAGTTACAGTTTTATTTTTACATATTTTTGCTTTATGTTTAAAGGTGAAGTGTGCAATTTCTGAACCACTAATGGCATAAAACCCCTTAATATGCAGAAGTAAGTAATGTGTATAGTTTTACTGTTTTATTTTACAGAATTTTCACATGTTTTCGAAATAAAATTTAAAGTTTGGTATAATAACATAAACATCCCTTTACAAAACATTTTTACTAAATGTAATAATAATGTTGGTGCCCCTGCTCCCGGAATATTATAGTTTTTACAGAATTTTTTACATTGTAGAAAGAAAATAATAACCAGCCCGCAACATTCGCTTACCCAGTAGCATGAGTTTGTTGCAGAGATATAATCCCTAGGGCAAACCAATTAGTTGGTTCATACCTATTACAGGATATTCATAAATCTGCATTTATTGTCCAAACATTTATGATTTTTGTAACACCCGCAGTACCAGATCCGACCACGGCCCTTGCACCAGTGCCTCTTACTTCACTTCCACGTACGTCATCTCCGGACTTTTACTTATGGACTACACTTCCCCGAACTCTGTGTACTCACTCATTATCCCTGATTACAGTCACACCTGCACTCAATCATCCACACCACATTGTCAGGTCTTGTTGTTTTGCCTTTGTATACAGCCGTGGATTTTAATTGTTTTCCGTACCGGTGGATGACCTCCCCATTATCGTCGAAGTTGACGCATCCACCTTGGGGGTGGGTGCAGTGCTCTCTCAGCAGCAGGGGAGTCTACCAAGCCTCCATCCATGCACCTATTTCTCCTGTAAGCTGTCCCCGGCGGAGCAAAACTACCACATTGGTAATTGGGAACTGCTGGTCATAAAATTGGCCTTAGAGGAATGGCGCCATTGGCTGGAGGGAGAAGCAAGGAGATTAAACCCTCGACAAGCCCGATGGTCTTAATTCTTTAATTTCACAGTTACCTACCGACCAGGAGCAAAGAACTTGAAGCTGACGCTTTATCTTGTCTATGTCCTACCCTACCAGATCCTTCTTCCTCGGAAACCATTCTACATCCAACCGCCTTCCTCAGCCCCATATTATGGAAACTCGATCAGGATATCCAGTCCAGCAGTCAACAAGCTCCGCCGGGAGGTCCTGAGGGAAGAACTTTCGTTCCCCCGGAATTTTGTGTCTCCCTCATGGACTCCGCACACTCAGGCACACAGCTAACCCTCTAGCTTTTGGTCGCCCGTTACTGGTGTCCGAAGATGCCTCAGGATGTCTCCCAGTTCGTCAAGGGATGCTCAGTCTGCTTCTTCTCCAAAACTCCTTGTCACTTACCTGCAGGGAAACTCATGCCTCTTCCAGAACCAAAACGTCCGTGGTCCCACATTGCCATAGACTTTCTCACGGATCTCCCTCTGTCTGACACATTTACATGCATTCTCGTGGCCGTAGACAGATTCTCCAAGGCGTGCAGACTAATCCCACTACCTAAGCAGCTTTCTAAGGCCGTTCAAACAGCCAAAGCGCTATTCAACCATGTGTTCCGTAATTACGGCATCCCGGAGGACATCGTGTCAGACAGAGGGCCTCAATTCATATCCCGGGTATGGAAGGCATTCTTCAAACATATCGAAGTCACCGTCAGTCTCACCTCCGGATATCAACCTCGAACCTCAGCCTGGTGCTGAGGCCGAAGAACCCCCTTCCCGCCTTTAGATCCCGCTCAACATATTTACCAGGTCGACTCCAGGCGACGATGCGGGTGTTTGGAGTATCTAGTGGACTGGGAGGGGTACGGCCCTGAGGAGCAATCGTGGGTACATCAGGATGATATGCTTGACCCTGCTCTAATCAGTGACTTCCATGAACAACATCCCGACCGTCCAGCTCCTCGCCTCCGAGGTAGTGTGGGGGAAGTGTAGTCCACAACTAAACGTCCGGAGATGACGTGCGATGAAGTGAAGGAAGAGGCGCTTTAGCGGACTGTGGAGAGCGGGGAACTGTAACACCCGCAGTACCAGATCCGACCACGCCCCTTGCACCAGCGCCTCTTCCTTCACTTCCTTCCGGACTTTTAGTTATGGACTACACTTCCCAGAACTCTGTGCACTCACTCATTATCCCTGATTATTCACAACTGCACTCAATCATCCACACCACATTGTTGTAAACTCTCCCAGTCACCATTGTCAGGTCTTGTTGTTTCATGTTCCGACACATTTACCTCGACTCCCTTGGATGCCTTTGTATATACCCGTGGATGTTTATTATTTACCATACCCGTGAATGTTTATTATTAACCATACCCGTGGATATTTATTATTTACCATACCCGTGGATGTTTATTATTTACCATACCCATGGATGTTTATTATTTACCATACCCGGGGATGTTTATTATTTACCATACCAGTGGATATTTATTATTTACTATACCCGTGGATGTTTATTATTTACCATACCCGTGGATGTTTATTATTTACCATACCCGTGAATGTTTATTATTTACCATACCCATGGATGTTTATTATTTACCATACCCATGGATGTTTATTATTTACCATACCCGGGGATGTTTATTATTTACCATACCAGTGGATATTTATTATTTACCATACCCGTGGATGTTTATTATTTACCATACCCGTGGATGTTTATTATTTACCATACCCGTGTATGTTACCTGTTCCTGTTTTCTGTGGATGTTTCCTGTTGCCTGTTTTTCTGTGGAGTTTCCCGTATAAAGTGGTTTTGACTTAGTTTGTGGTTATCATATTGTCTCCTTTTAGTGTGTCATTACAATTTTAGAATTGTTTTATATATACTACAACTTTATTGATTAAACTATAGATGTAATTCATGTTTAACTTATAGACCATTTTGCAAGAACTAAGCAACACTTATAGATAATGACTTCCTGTTTCATTTTTGTGTTTTGTTAGATTTCATATATGTAATTATGGCTTGACAATTTTGTTTGTATAATAGAAACTGACCAAAAACAAACAACAATCCAAAAAAGAAACAAAAATTGCAAAAAACAGTGTTGTTAAATCTTGCAAAGTGGACTATAAATGGTAAAACCTCCTTATTTATCAGCCATTTATTAAGCTCCTATTTTATTCAAGCATTTATGTCTCTCCTAAATGTAAAGAATACAGTAGACTCGAAAGAAATGTGGCATTATCAAGTCTCTCGGAATCTGGCTCTCTGGGCTACAGAGCAGGGGCGTCGCTGCACCCCTTTTACTGGAGCACGTGCCCCAATATAAATCTGCTGTGCTCCAGTATAAATTTCAAGTTTAAGTTTTAATACTTTAGTTTATTTGTCAATTTAATAATTTACATTAATTATAGCGGCAGAAATGGATCTCAATGTAACAACCTAATTCAGGCTTGTAAAACTGACGCAGTCACACATTTTGACTGGTCCGAAAGCACACACTCGGTCCGTACTTTCATGCAGAAATCCATACCCGCCAATGTCTGTCTGTTGCCTTGCCACAACTGCAGCACGCAGCTGCATGGTGTGCACGCAGGTGCACAAGGCTATGAAATCATGAACAACTTAAGGAAGTTTCTAAATAATATCCATCATGTTATTTGGCTCAATCATTAATAACCTCTGTAGATGGACATCAGAATTTGTTTGTGCTATGCAGGAAAATGGAAGAAGAAAGGAGATGATGAGTTTGAGGGGGGTAATACTTTATAAACAAACTACTGTACATCCCCAGCCATTCAGGTCTCAAACATTAGAGGAAAATGCCTCAGGAAATGTATGTCAAGTCTGTAAAATCAGAGGCGGAGCCAGAGGGGTATCCTGGGTTCCTCAAATTTTTTTGGCCAGTTTAATGATGATTGACATCTCATTTCACCACTCGCTGAAAAAGCGTCCGGTGCCGCGCGCAGCTTTCAAATTAATCAAGGACGAAAGTGATGCGAGTAAGAGAAGAATAAGGACATTTCGCATATAAGGATAGTTTTCAGACTAGGCACCGGGATTCGCTTGGATTCGCATTCCAAGTCGCTGTATGAGTAAACATGAATGTTGGCGCTAGACGGGTTAATCAGATAAGAGAGATCCCGATTTAGCCTAAACATTATGTTTAATGTTACATTTGTGCTAGTTATATACACATAAACAGTGCAGTGCCAGTACATTACACTATTTGCCTGTTTACTTAATGTAGGCTAACGTCAGCTTAAGCCACTACCAGTGTTTAAATGTTAAGCTATCTTTGAAATTCTTAAGCTATTTATCTGATCATGTCTTGTGATCAAATCATGTAGAGGCTTTTGTACCTATCAAACGCCTCTCATGATTTGATCACAAGACAGTCGTGACACTCAAAAGATTACCTCAATTGCAAATAGCCTTTTTACATATCATAAAGGGCTAAAAAAATACAGCCAAGTTACTCCATAGTACGGCCAGCCATGTAAACAATCTACGTGTTACGAGATAGAGACTCTGACAATTCAAAGTATGTGAATACATTTTTTTTAAGGCAAATCACGTTACAAACACCTGGTTAAGTAAATTATTATTTCTCTTTTGATGCGAGGTTAGGATTACACACTAACTTTCTATCATGGTCTATGGACCCCCTGAAGTTGCCTTGTCCACCCCCAGGACACCCCATGTGAAAAACTCTAGATCCGCCACGGTGTAAAATGGCATTGTTGCTTTGAAAAAACATTTCTGTTCTGTACTTTCAGAAATTAAATTAATATGTTATTTACTAGCTGTCGCTTAGGACATTACATAAAAAGTTGGCAGTACCTGGCAGTACCTGGCCGAGACAGTTGGTGAAAAAAATGAACCAACTATGTTCGGACTTGGCTGTGACACCAGAAAACATTCTTCTTCTTTTTTTTTGTTGATGCCATAACGACCGGTTTCTTGAAATATTGTAAATTCTTAAAAAGATGTAATAATTGATTTTTATCATTGTGTAGTGAATGGAGATGTGCCACAAAAAAATCTCTCTGCTTTCTTGCATACATGTTAATAAAGTTTATGTTAAGTATGTTAAAGATACTTAAATATTTTATTTTATATACGCTGTCAAATTAACCTATAGACTGACAGCAGGAGTCTGTAACCTATTTAAGTTTTTATGTGCGCAGCTAGCGCAAGCCATAAATTACAGTGATTAAATACACTCACAGCAACACAAGCAGTAAATTTTACTTCATACACAAAACAACAATTGTTCTTTATAAAAGCTAAAATAAAAAATGAAAAACCTTCAAAAAGCGGTGTTTGCCAACATATTTTATCTGAGAGTAGAAAGAAAAGAGGGTTATTATCAAGCTGGCTTGACAGTGTGAAGGCCACTCGGTATAAGTTCAATTTCTCTTGCTGAGGCTGTATTTATCAGATAGGAGCTTGATGGCAGAGCACTAAGATGTCTTCAATGGTATTCAGAGAGAGAGAAAGAGACAGAGATCATGCTTGGATTTTAATGAGCTTGTGATCCTTTCCTCACATGCACAGGTGTGGATGTTCTCGGAAGCCACTCGGTTTATATTCACTCTTCCCGTCAGTCCAACCCAGTCCGTTGATGGCTCCTGTAAAATTGATGTTTTTTCATCGTGCTGTGAATCATTGTGAGAGATGATTGATTTTGACGGAAGCCTGAGGGTTGACAGCATCCGGCTTTTTAAATAATTCCTGGGACGTGTTTGTGTCATTCATGATTTCTTTGTTTTAATGATGAATGATTAAGCATACAGAAAAAGTGTGCTATTATATTAACTTCATAAAACTGGCTGTAATCTAATTGTTTAAAGAATTAACTTTCGGGAGCTTGTCACTCAATATTCTTCAAGCACTTCTCATAAAAGTGATTTAATAACGCCTATGAATAAATAATATAGCGGCTTCCCAAAATTCTATTGGATTCTTGTCATTTTTAACTAACTTTTTCTTTATACATTTTTAAATCAGCTTAATAGTCTAAGTGGTGAAACCACTTACTCTGTAGAAGCAAGAATCTATCTAATCCTAAAAATAATTGTATACCCTATCAAAAAAAGTATGTAACTATACCATGAACAAACATAGAGATGGTATCCTCAAGTGAAAATTCTTTCATAATTTACTTATACTCATCATTTTAAACCTGTATGACTTTGTCTCTTCAACAGTGGATAAAATGAGTTCTTTTAAAAAAAAATGTAACTGATCAATGGCAGTACCCATGATTTGAATTGGGTTTTTGTCCGTACAATATAGAAGTCAGGGGGAACCCTATTGTTGGGTTGCAAACATTTGTCAAATGATCTTATTGTGTGTTCTTCAGAAATTAGAAAATCATACAGGTTTAAAATGATAAGAGGGTGAGTAAATGATGACATTTTAATTTTTGGTTGAACTTTCACTTTAAGGGTACCACCTCTGTGACGGCTTTTGAAATTTAAGAAGTATTTTTTCCTGATTATGTATACAAATGGGACGTCGAAATGAGAGTGGCAGCAGACTGACAACTGGAGGAGAGGAGTTAACGGACGTTTCGGTCAAGCCGTCTAACTGACGTCATTCTAGAAGAATAGCAGAGGGCGAAACTGCATTTTTTATATTGATAAAAGATTACGAGACCACGTGGTTTTAAAAACCAATATTGACCCGCATAGATAAATTATTTATAATAAACACTGCAATACTCCATAAAACATAAGAATTGTAATTTTTGATTTCATGTTGACATTAAAGAGGATGACTTAAGGTGCTACAATAAAAAAAAACTTAAGTAATTCATTGCATATTCTCTCCTTGACTCAGGGGGGATGTAGAGGTCTTTTTATTCTGACTGGCCTCTATTATATTGTGAAAGCGTTGTTAGAGCTTTTATCCCTTCAGCATTTAGCCTATGTCTGAAGGCAGCCGTGGAGCTCCGCTGTGTGAAACAGGAACATCTGTTGTGAATCAGGCTAAATTTGGTCTGTTCACATCAATGTATTACAGATGTCTCCAAACCAAGAATTCATGACAAGCCAGGAATCTTGAGATTATGGGCAACATTTCTGCATTCGCTACCAGTGTTTATCTGAAAGGGTCGCGAACAGCCAAGCTGATAAGATTTCTTTCAAGCATGGCTGGGCAAAAGCAGCCTGGGATTAAAACTCTGTGAAGCTCTCCCTTTTAAGGAGGGGTTTCACTGGTTCCTTCCCTTGTGCCCAAAGTAGAACTGTTCCACTTGTTTCCACAGCAGATTTTAAGGCCTGTTTACACAAAGAACGATACCTATAAAGATAACTATGAAAGATTCGCAACAACAAATGGCATGTTATGTTATTTTATTTTAATTAGGGCTGTCAACATCGTTAATGCATTAACGCATGCAATTTTCTTTTCTTCAGATTAATGTGTTTAAGTATTCAACGCTATTAAAGTTTATTTTGTCATCCTTTGTCTAGCGTTACATCATATAATCACGCTCTTATACATGTAAAGGACTTTATACCATTAAAGCTCAATTTAAACAGGTGCTTTGACGCGTTCAGTATAGATAGACAGCTCTGTGGGACGCGGCGCAACGCGACAGCGGTCCCGTCTGGTGTATACAGTCACGGACTAAAGGCTGCGTCAGTGAATCTCTGTCATACAGCGCATCAGTATTAAGTTCTCTTTCGTGCTTGAATGAACAAAACTACACAAGATTATGCCAGAAAGCCTGTTTTGTCTAGCATTTTCGTAAGCACAGACTTTAACGTGTTAAATAAAATCCCAAATGAATGCAGAGTTGTGAAAATGTGAAAGGTCATCAGATCTGCGTAGAGCAGCAGCTCTTAAAGGGGCCGCATTCTTAAACCTGCTGCTTTGACTCATGTCATTAAAGTTAATCAAAGAACAAAAGAAAAGAGAAATTCAATCTGTTTTGTTGCTTTAATTCTGCAATTAATTTAGTATTAAAGACTGTAAAGTGTTTGAGAACTTAATTACGTTTCTGTATATTTCCTACCTGTTAGAATAAAGAGCTTTCAGTTGTACTGTACTTTAATGTTAAATGGGTAAAATTAATGTTAAAATAATGAAAAAATAAAGAATTTAAGGGAGACATCAGTTGCAGTACTTATATCAGAATGTTGCCTTTCATTCATAAAATTATGTCTTAAAGAAATTTGTTGTTCCTACGTTAATTTGGAGATTACATGTGAAATTGTTAGAATGTAAAAGTACATTTAAAAACATTACTCAATCACAAAAAGAGTATGATTAATCAGATACATTTTTTATCGATTAACTCCACTACACATTTACATTTGAATGGATTTTGATTGGCTCTGTTTCAGATTCTGAAACTATAACTGTAAAACAAAAAATCATCAGTCCTATTAGAATCAATCAAGTTATTAACACTGTAAGAGCATGGTGCATGTTGATATGATGGATATCTCACACTATGTGCGGTGTACATATTTTGTGTGAATTCATTTTATGAATCTTATTTGTTTTAACCCTCTTACCCAGCTGAACACCATTTGGTTATACAGTAGGCTTGGGCACAAACATTTGCATTGTTTTGGTTGAAATTGGTTAAGAAGCCCATTTCAGTGTCTCAGGACCAGATTTTCAAACATAATCCGCCCCCTCACTGTGCTGTTTACAAGGTCAAGGTCACAGGGTCACTGCTTGGTGGATTAGTTAAATTGGTGTGCTCTTTCTTCGTAATGGATTACAGACTTGGTGACTGGATGCTTAATGTCACTTTTATCAAGGAGAGAGAATGATAGCGGAGGATTTGAAACTGGAAAACAGACAATTGGAGCATCTCAATAGATACTGAGCACAGAAGTAGGATAAAGCGTAACCTGGGCCTCAGCTGATAGGATTGAAAAATCCACTGTGAGGCCCTGACAGTCATAGGGATCATTTAGATGATTTATGCAGGGAAATTGTATTTGCTAAGCAAGAGAGATAATTGAATAAAGGCCCGGCGCTGGATGTGTGGCAGCTCTTCTGTAGAAAATGATCATGCCATGCTTCTCACAGGCAGAGAGAGAGATAAGAGGCCAACATTTGCTCAATGCCCTGATATCCATTCTCCCAACCTAATGTGCAGTTACACAGGTTATTGAAAATTAGATTGATCGCTCATAAAATGTATGCAGGTGTGAAAAAGGAGACCAGTTATAATTGTAATGTTAAAATAGTAAAAAAAATATATATATTTCTTTACTCATCGTCACAACACAATGAGATGGGAAGCAAAGAGGAAATGGAAACATGAAATGATGTAAGCTGGATTCAACCAGCAGGTTTTAAGCACCAGGCCACGGCTCTGATGAAAATGCGCTTTTAGGATTTCAAATGATCCACACGGAAATCCCGACTGAAAGACATCTGAAAGCAGTCATTAAATTATAAATTGCCTGCATACGGTTGCTTATCAGTAATTGTATAATACACTGCGCCCTATTGCCGTGGTGTGCGCACATGTCTGCTCCCTGTTCTCCTTTCCCCATTGGTACGGGCAGTTGCTGTTTATGGTCTAGGGCAGGGGCAGAACCGCAGGAGCTCTGAATAACTGTGACACAAAAGGAGCTCTGTGTGTGCTGAGGGGTCACATCTGCCGTGCTCTCTTACTCTCTCTCCCACAGACATATACAGAGCAGCAGCACCAATAACAACAGTGGAGGCCCCAAGTCTGGCCCCTGCCTCACAACGGCCCTCCTGTGCTGCTCTGGGGCTCTGATAGAGCATGACATTTCACTGGGTGCCCATTACTGGCCCTGTCAGTCCTTCTGTTATCGCACTCTCGCAAACAGAAATATGACATCATAAAATGCCACGTGAAAGGCCCCTGTGTTATGAGCCCATAGCCACTCAGGATAATGGCTGAGGTGTAAAATTAGAGTTTTGGTAATAACACTTCGAAGAAAAATGACATGAACGGTGGCATTTGTTAAAAAGTAGATGTTGGATGTTGGCTTAGAAAAAAGACGTAATTGAAAATGATCTCAAATAAAAAGGTTTCGCCATTTGATGGATGTATTTGGTCTTATCTTCATGAAAGGGACCTCGCCAATTACCACCAAAGCACCACTGAGAGAGACATTTATACAGCAGCTGCTTGTGATGGGACCCCATATAGACAAATGCATTTAATGAAGGTTCTTGAAGGTGAGAAGACACATTTAACACAAGTGAACTCTAGACTTCAACAGCAGCAGGCTAAAATTCTTGAGCAACTTGCAAGCATATAGACAAAGATGGTGTCCGTGAAAAGAATAGACCGCCCTGTGCCAGAGTGATTAGTATATTAGCTATCGACTTGGTAAACAGTGATTAAACGTATTTACCTCTAATGAGCTCAAGAGCAGATAAAGCTACTGTAAAAATCATTAACTGTATGCGGTGGGCATTCTGTTAGGAACTGGATCAAAGCTGGTTCAATATTATCTGTCGCAACGGTTTAGGAAACTTTTATCAAACTATCCAGAGGAAAATGCCATTGCTGAGAGCTTAATAGAGACTTAATAGAGTGATCGTTCTTATTTAGAATCAACATTGTTTAGGATATTTCTCCTAAATGTCGTTAGATAATAAAATAGGCATAAATTGTTAGATACTTTCTGATGTATTTATTTGATTTTGGTTATTTGTAACCCACGGTTGGTTCTAAAAGGTAAAAACCAAACAATTGGATTAAACAACCCGGTATTTTGGGCTAAAACAACCCCCAACCTAGGTAAATTCAGAGCCCACAGGTTGGGTTTATCCCTTTTTTACCCAACCATGGGTTCAAAATAGCCCAGTATTTTTAGACTGTAAACAATGTTATATTAAAATTAGTGGTGGGCTTAGATTATTATTTTTAATCTAGATCAGGGGTTTTCAACTGGTTCTGTGCCAGGGACCACCATTCTGACTACCAAGTAATCGGCAGCCCACTATTGGGTATGTGTATGTACCAGGGTTGCCAGGTCAAAGAAATATTTTCCAGCCCATAACCCCTCAAAACCCAGCCAAAAGGAATGAAAACTAGCCCATTTTTTTCCCTGTGTCGAATCAAAGTTAACAACTCCCTAAAGACGGTTCTATTGCCATATTTTTTTATCTGAATGGATTCCTGGGTATTATTTATATCGTTTTGTTCTGTTGAACACAAAATAAGTTTCGGGATATTTAGTAAAGCAAACATTTCTGGGTCATGTTTGACTACCATTAATTTTTTTCTGCTATGGTAGTCAATGATGCCAAAGAATTTTCAGCAGCTAACATTCTACCAAATATCTTTGTGTTCAACCGGACAAATAATTGTATACAGGTTTGGAACAACTAGAGTAATTCATAACAGAAATTTAATTTTTGGGTGTAGTGACCCTTTAAAAATATCCCACATCTGCCACGCACGTAAATGGACGAGAAACATGTTTTCTCTTCGTAAGACATTCAGAAACTTACTTAAGAAATAAGGATGGTTACATTTACTGCATAATGTATAATGTGTACAACCACGTCAATGTTTTATTTGTTCTAGACTGCGTATAGCGCTGCTGAAACGTGATATTTGGCAGCCGGAAGAATCAAGTGTTGTACACTCATGAGTGATTTCTTTCATTGTGCAACGAGACATTCACCTGATGAAGCATTGATAAAAACATCATTCGGATGCTCTGTGTCTAATACCACCGCTAATTTCTCCTCTTTGGTTGAGCTGAGCTCCCGCGTCCCTCCCTGTACTGTAGCCTGTCTGTCAGACTCGTTCTCCACACTTTTGAGAACGGGCTGGTCCTGGAGTTGCCAGGTATTCTTTCGGAGTTTGAATACACAATAAGAAACTCATCAATTATCATTTATCCTTAGAATATAAATAAACATTTTGGCGGCCGAAGTACATTATGAAAGTAGCCCAAAAACTCGCGACCCGCGGCTCCATATTTTTTCCCGCAATTGCATTCTCAAAATAGCCCAATTGTGCGGGAAAACCGCGACCCTGGCAACACTGGTATGTACGTATATGACGTTGGGGACGCAAAACACAACGTTAGCAAAGCATAAGATAGACCTGATAAGTGCAAAGCAAGCCTATCCTGTGTCAGTTTGAATCTCAACTCAAACTCAAATTATTTGAAATATTTTCATTAAATTTAGTATTCACACCAATGCGCAAATATTCTGGAAATGTTTGGAAAATAAATTATGGAAAAAAAGTGATTTTAATAGTGAAATTAGGTAGGCTGGAATGCATGTCACGGACCACATGCAATGCCGCCGCGGACCACCAGGGGGCCGCGGACCACCGGATGAAAACCCCTGATCTAGATTAATTTTGGAATTAATCTAGATTAAAATGGCTCATTTGAGTTCTGTCGAAGGCATTCAGAATATGTGTGCTACCCAAATAATGACTAAAAGTAAGTTTTGTCATGAAAATTAAATTATGTTCAATAAGATGTACTTGTGTTTACTTCCGCATTAGCTAAGGGATACTTTGCGTTTAGGTGGTACTTGAGACTGGAAGAGCTCCTACAGTACATTTAAATTTAGTCATTTAGCAGATGCTTTTATCCAAAGCCACTTACAAAGAGTTAGGGAGCAACAAGCGAAATGTCATACAGGAGCCATAATACATTAGGTGCCAATACAAAGTTACTGGTTTCAACTAAAGCTAGACCACTACCTGTTGAGAGAACGTTTTTTTTTTTTTAAACCAACTGTATGTAAACCATTCTGTACAGTAAACCAATTCCACATTGAACAAGGTGCAAACAACCTTAGTCTTGTCGAGGTTTCCATTGGGAAGCTTCTTAAAAATAAATTTTCCCTGAAGCAAACCCGGCAGCTTCATAGCTTGCACATACTGTGCAATTAAGCAAAGTTTATATCCGCGCTACAATATCAAGGTGAAAGTCATCATAGCTTGCGTAGTATAGACCCAGCTCCCAACCCAACTTTGAGAATAGATTAACAGCAACATTTTTTTTATCGCGCGATAAGAGTCTCACGTTAACGCAGCACGTTTTTTAAGACCTTCCACTTAATCTCATTTCTGTCTAGAAAGAAATAATTAAGATATTAAAAAGAACTCAAAATACATGTGTCCTCTCTATGGAATCCAGTCCATATTCCAAACCCCCCTGGATCTTATGTTCCAATTTTTTTTATGTACAGACAAGGGTTTAATTGCTAAAACATGGCATTTGCGATCAGACTGATTTATGACAAAGCCTTCATTTCTTTGAATTGACCCTCTGACCTTATTTTCTACTATGGATAATACTGTTCAAATCAGTGGCCAGTGCCTTGAATGCTAAACACAGGCTCAATGGAGGTAGAATGCTGTGGTGTTTCAAAGAAGAGGTCATGACAGGTCACAGCACATGATAACTCCCATTCAACACTTAATTGCTGGTCGAGAGTCTTAGAGGCCCCGCTGGGCTCAGTGGAAGGGAGACGATGTGAGGAGAGAAGGCGATTTACGATGAGTGAAACAACTGACACTTCAGTGACAGAACAACTGCTGAGCTTTTCTTGTTTTGAGTGTTTGAACTGTGGCTAATTAAAGAAACGAAGAGGTGTGGCCTTCTGGCTTATTCAATGTAGAAATCTGTGCGTAAAGGTGATGTGTGTATGAGAAAGTTTGATAAAGCCGTTTAATTTTTTTTGGACTATAGACTGCAGTGTAATTCCTTGAATAGAAATACTGTACATGCTAAATGTTCAAAGGATTATCAGAAATGATAGATGAGGTATATTGTCACTTAAAAATTAAGTAATAGTTTACCCAAAAATGTATTCATCCATTCATTTACTTACCCTCATGTCATTTTTTTATGAATGTTGTGATGTGGCACCCAATCACTTGCATTGGTTTTGTGTACATACAATAGAAGTGAATTTGATTAACAGCTTTCCTTAAACTCCTCTTTTGTGTTCTGGAAAAAAAAACTTTACAACTAAGTAAAAAAAAAGAAATTCAAAATAAATTACATTATTTTGCACTTAGTCCTGTTCCCTCATAACTGGAAAACCATGTGGTATTCTGTACAGTGGAACATTCTGTAAAAAAGTTATAGTCTGCAAAGTTTAAACATTTAAACGTAGTTTTAAACATTTAAATAAAGATTTTATTTTTCTAGAAACCTAAATCACATATACAGGGCTTTAAACTGTAATCAGAAATGCCACAAACCTTTGTAAAAAATAACTGGGTGCTTCATGAAACCATTCTGTTTCATAGAACCTTCTGTAGACCATGCAAATTAAAAAAATACTTTCAGTCTTTGACTGAATAGTTTGGGGAATCAACATGTTTTTCCATGGCATTGCTGTGAAGAACCTTTTGTATAGCATCTTTTAGTAGTACTACCACAAGTATAGACTATATGGATTTTGTAGGGTTGGTTTCCTGGACAGTGATTAGATTAAGCCAGGGCTATGTTTTAGTTAAATGAGGACATTTAAGTACTTTTTACAAACATGCCTTTAAAACAGTTCTTTTGTGAATTTTGAGACAAAACAATAATTTCAAACTGTTTTCAGTTTATACATTTCTAACATTTATTTTATTCTAGGTCTAGGCTTAAGCCCTGTATGGGAAACCACCCTCTAAAGTTTAAGTACACTGTTTCACTGACTATTTATTGAATAAAAACTTTAAATTAAAAAAATACATGCATGCCTTAATATAACTGTGCTTTTAATGCAGTCTGAAGTGCACAGTCTATTATCTGTAATGTTAGCGGTACTTTCTTTAGCAACATTAGTAGACCTGTTGCCGACATTTTCCAATTAGGTTATGGGAACATGGAAACAGAACAACGTCTGTACAGTATATGTTAATGTACTTAAGTGGCTCTGACAGCACTCTGAGGCTGCATGTGACTCTGCAGTATACCACTGTGTTAAACAGTGATCATTGCCACGTACAATGTTTTTTATAGATGGATACCAGAGAGAGAGAGTGAGAGAAAGAGAGAGAGAGAGAGTGAGAATATGTATGTATTCCGTTATTAGAGTCAAAGCTGTGAGAGGTGGAAGGGGGTAAACTGTGTTACTGTCACTGGGGATTGTGCGTGCGTGCGTGTGTCATTGAAATCCAAACGCGAGCCGTCGCTTTGGTCTCATATTTATTACGGTGACTCATGTGTGCAGCTGATGCAGACAAGCTGACAAAGTTCTTCTTTCATCTGCTTGAGAATGCTTGAAGTAAATAGTGGATCATAAACACACAAGTGTCCTTAAGGAAATGGGGGAAATAAATGCATTAAGACACCACTGCTCCGTCAAACATGTGTCAGGCACTTAATTCTTCTCGCACAAACACATCAACAAGGCTGCTGAGATGCTGAGGCCTCTGATTTTGCCATTCCGGAGCGGTGAGGAAGCGACCAGACTCAATCAACTGTGGGCTTTAGCTGAGACCGTTGGGGGTGGACAGAATAAATTGCTTTCAGGATCTAAGGAGCCTTGGGTGATGGAAGCTAAGGGGTTCAAAAATGTAGCGTGGTGCCAGTTAGTGTAACCTAAACTAGATTCTGTATTGGACACGTAAGCAGTGAAGATCAGGCCAGCTGTAGAATATTGGAAAAACGTTGTTCCTTTATCTTGTGTCAAGGGCTGAGCAGCCAGACTGCATGCTGGAATGCCAGTTATAAACAGTTGAAACAATCATGCGTGTATCTCCAGGCTAATTTTAACAAAAGGAAGTGCTTAAATCCAATCACAAACGTGTTTATATCTTGTCAAACTTTTGCCTGATTGAAAATACCACACTGGTGGAATTGCACCAAGAATGAATAGCTGATGTCGCGTTGCTTATTTGGACACGTTTTCTGCATTACTGTCAACAACTGATGACTATAAAGGAATTCGATATAACGAATATAATGAAAATCAGACACAAAAGTCATTGCTGGACACAGTTTATATGCTTTATGATCTTCCCGGGTTGCAGAGTGCGATCTTGTACACTTTTCTGAGACTGTACAGCATTGCTCCACCATTGTTGTCCTGGCTCTAGAACCAACTCTTTTAAATGCTGAAAGTGTGCTCTGCATGTCTGGATAAATGCCCGGGAATAATGGTCTTCTCCATCATTTGATGAATAACGACTGCCATGATTGATAGAAGGTGTACACAAACATCTCTTTCAAAATGAAATGCAGAAGAGTTCTGCTGTTTGGAGGCGGTAGCACAACATTTCATGTGCCAGGCAAATAATGTTTTTTTTGCAATATACGGTGTAAACAAGTAAACCTAATTCCAATGTTTCCACTGAAAATAATCATACTGGATTACTTTAAATATGGCACGGTGCTATTTCAGAGCGTTTACCAAATTAGTCTGGTTGGTGAATACGATGCAGGTTTTGCATTATACAGTGCAAAATGTGGCCTAGAGTGCATTTGCCCAACTGTTTTATGTTGTGGGGGGGGGGCATGGGTATATACAGTTGAGAATTGGATACGTGCAGCCCTGCATTGCATTCTGCTCTCATTGTGGATTTGGGTAAACGCCAACCAACTCATTTTAAGCAACTAACCAATCACTGCTTAGCAGTTTTCATTTCATAAAGGTGCAGCTGCCTCCTAGAAGACATCCCTCAATGCATTTACTTAACAGATCGTGGGTCAGACATTAGCACCTCTTTTCAAGAGTGTCCATTGAGAGCCTTGCTCAATCCTCTATTTAATTTCTTTGAAAGTGCTGTGTAGTGCGTCTGAAGCCCGTGCATAGTGTTTGAACAACACCTTTTTGTCATGCCAATAGGGATAATTGTATTTCATTTGGACATCCTGTGTGGCTTGAGTGTGGTGTAGCAACAGAGATGTGCGAAGTGCATCCCAGCCCGTGTTGCTGTAATTCAAAGGCTGTTCTCTCTCTGCCATCACTCTAGATTGTAATTCAAGAAGCAACTGGATTGGAGGACCTTCCTTTTTTATACCGGACCCATTATTGTGACTAAGAGGAGATAGCTGCTTTTAGCAGAAAATAGGGCCTTGGCGGGTGGTTTGCCCAAGTGTTTTACAAATGAATGCGGTGAGAGTCAGGCAGTCAGGCAGCTGGTCGGTTAGTCAGGAGAGGCCTCGATTCACACATCCAACCCCCCGACATCACTCACCTCCATCCTTGTGTGATGGCCAGAGAGGCAGAGTGGCCCGAATGCTTTCCCTACGGGTAATTACCGCTATTAAAGCGGTAATCCTGCTACCATTCAGGCCTCCTTTTGTTTTGGGTTTTATCTTCTCAGTGCTTGGAGAGTTTCTCCTTTCAGTTCGCCCCACAATAGAGACATTTTTTAGAGTCGTAATTATCTGTTTTATGTTCTCTACAAGGGCCACAGAAAAGCTTTCCACGAGCTCAGAGATATAGGGCCGATGCAGCACGGCCACTCTGTTCTTTCCTTTCAAGGCAGACAATATATATAATCATAGTGATAATGGCCAAAATACGCAGTGGAGGTTATTGAGAGATTAATGAGATAGAGGGGGACTTTATCTATCTCACCGGCAGTACAGCAGTAAATGTAATTATGTTCAGTGCTTATTAGCATGGTGGCAATACTGGGCTCTAATTTACGCCAGTAATTGGGTCTCTATTTTTATGATGTGTAATCCACTATTAATCATATTGATGATTGGGTAAATGTAGCGCAGAAACTCGCATTCTCTTGATTTCCTAGAACACATCTTTGATGTTACTCTCTGACTTACCGATTTTGTCAGTAATTAAAAGAAATTTATTCTGACAACTTTATTTCCACACAGAAATTACATTTATTCTTAATGACTTCATTGTTGTTGTCACTTTAATGTTTCTTGTGTATTTTATCTGTGTCACGACCCTCATTTTCAAACCTGAAAGACTGTGTCAGTCAAGTTATACAATCAAGTCCAATGTCGTTGAAGGCCAATGAAGGAATAAAGGCAACATACATTAAAACAAATATTACATTTTCCTTCTTTCTGTTTTTAGGCCAATATCAAAATTATTGACAGCAACATCTACTTTGTTTTGCACCAAAATATTTTTGTGGTTTTCTTTGTTAAAACTGTCCATCTATGGGTCATCGAATAGGCATAAATCTGTACTTTTTCGTACATGCCTTTCTTATATATTATTTTTTCATAGTTTTTGTAATTATTCATATTGCACACTTTAATCTGGCTTTCACGATTAAAAACTTTTATACAAAGAATTTTTTTTGTTTTTAGAATCAACCTTTCTATTTTTCTCAAATTATTGCGATGTTCTAAATCCTTGTAAATTGCTTTGGATGAAAGTATCTGCTAAATTTCTAATGTGAATGAAAATGTATGATTTGTTCACCTACAATGTACTTTGTGTTGATGGATGCCTCCAGCTAGTTAAAAATAATGCACTGTGGCACAATCTGTGTGTATTGTCCCAATGTTAACAGCAAAAACATGCTACATGTGTATAAGAGCTTTGGGATTTACACTCATTAGAGAGTTTTGTTGTGTGAGTGACAGGTTTAAACTATAGACAGATTTTATTAAATCACGTCAGGCTTAGTATACCTGTCGTGTGTCAACACTAGGACATGTGGCCCGTTCAGAGTCCACCCTCCCTCCAGATGGCTTTTCTCTTCCTGGTCCCGGACCTGCTGTGCAGGGACTTCTCCTGATTGGATAGGCCAGATGCTCACCTGCTGCTCAGTCATGATTGACAGGTGCCTTCCCCAAACAGAGATCCTAACATCCTTACACTTTTCTAGAACGGCAGCCCCTGTGGCCCGCAGATCTTCTCTGACGGTTTGGGGTATGACATTATTAAAGGTTTACGCTGATTGAAATATTCATGAGACTGTCTTGGAACTTCAATGGCTGAGTCTGCTACAGTGCATTTATCACTGAGCTGTTGGAATCTGACCAGTTGTATGCCATCAAAAGGTCGGTTTTACTTTGTTGTGATGGAAACCATGTTCTGGGCTGTCTCAGGTTAAGACCGGCTAAATGGGTGTTATGGGTGCTAAGTGAGTGTTTAAATTAATAGTATCTTAATTTGAAGGCTAATAGGCACTATGTGACAAGAAAACCCAGAGTATGTGAGGAAAATGGCTCTTAGAGAGAAAAAATTGTCCTTTCAGTGTAAATGGAGAAGCACATTTGCATTTTAAGTGTATATACATCACCAGCAATGCTTAACTAGAAAAGTATGTGCCAAATGTTTTCATGCGTTTTGGCAATCACACCATGTAGACTTTTTTTGACTTTGCGCTAATAACAATTCCTTTAAATCTCAATAAAAAATATGTATGAAGGTAAGAGCTTATGCTCTAACAATACTTTGTTTTGGCAAAATATTGTTTATTTGTTTTAAACATTTAACCGTAGTGCCAAACTAGTTACCAGAGAAAACTGTTACTCAGCCATCTAGTTCCATGATGTTTTTTCTTTATTTGCTTGATATTAAAACACAGAAAAGCCACTCAAACCGAAATGTCATCATTGTCTTCTTACAGATTAAACCATCATCTCAAATAACAAGGACGTGTTGTACAGAAGTGTTGTCTACATCTTTCATAAGTAGACATGTGAAGTAGAAATGTCCCTAAAATGGAGTGAAACATGTCCAAAGCCAACTGGTGAGGTTTAGTTTAAGAGGTAGAATTATGGTATATAGAAAATATCATTAGCTGGTTCTTCTCATAGTGTATGAGATCTCCTTACTATCACAGTAAACAAATCTCTGCGTTTGTGTTCGAATGTGTGTACCTGGTATTTCAAGAAAAAAAACACAATTCCCTGTGAAACCCCGCGGACATGTGTTTCTGCAGGGGGTATTTCGGGATGGCATTGTGACCATGTCTCCAAAACTGTCAGCTCACATCTGTGAGACAGGTGGGTGAAGAATTATGCAGGGCATATTTCATCACATAATCACTCATGAGAGTTCATATTGGTTTATATTGAGTCTACTGATTGAAAGTGACTTTATTGTCAGATTTGGGCTGCCTTTGACTGTCGAGCCTTTTCACAAGATCTTATTACTGTTCAAACTGTCAAAGGGAAAATGCAGCTGACATGATGTAGCTTTAAAATAATGTTACTTTCACAATATGCTGATGCTATAAGAAAGTGAGAATAAATATGTCCAAGGTCATCAGAATTTCAAATGTGAATTTATATTCAGAAGAGAGGTCTTTAAAACCGGCAAACCTGGACTGCGCATCACACCTGGCAGTATTGGACTGGAATGCCACGTGGCACAGCGATGAAAATCATGAATTAACGTGCTGGAATATGTAAAAAATGCTTTTGTTGCCAAAGATGAAAAAAGTTCTGATTGCTGGATCTGATCTTCAGGACGGTAGTCTTGCGGTGTGCAAGTGGCCGATAAAAGCTATTGTCTGTCATCGCTGGAGTTAACCTCGAGTCAGTCAGCCTGTCAGAGATAATCTGGTAAAGTGCCAAAGGCAGGTGGGTAGAGAGGGAGGGACGGTGGAGTTAAAACAGAGTTGTTGTTGTTGTGGTGTGCCCATCAAGCTCTGGTTATGAGTCATAAAATCAAACCCTGATTAAGTGATCATAGGTGCCAGTGAGACAGTAGTAAAAGTAGCTCTAAAGGATAGCATAATACCATTAAGTGGGCTGTTTTATGGCTACAAGGTGGTTTATGTATGCCGTGCGTCTGTCTTGGTAGGCAACGCGGATGAATCAAATGACTCTCGTTACTGCTTTATGTTTGTGTGTCATATGCAAAGACCATTGGGATATTAAGATGCATTGGCACGTGTGTAAACACCTGACGTACAACATGCCTGTCGTCATTTGACATTTGAGAAACGATGCAATACATTCTCATAACATCCAGACGAATATTTTGAGGGCGCTGCGAGAGCGTTCATTTTTTACGGTCACAATCCTTATAGTTTGATGTATGTATTCATCAGGTCTTGCTGCATTTGTAAACTGGCACATTCACATTACAGCCCCCCCCCCACCTCTCTGGTTCTCGTATCTACGCTACATATCAATATAACCTGCAGACATTTGGTAACACATATTTAGCAATTAAGGTGAGTTTCAAAGCCAAGTTTCAGATTGATGCATTCACAGCCAGATGGCCATTAATGCCATCATTTTTCAGCCAAATGCATATGTAATGTTTTCATTTGCTATAAAATGTTGGATATGCACCCTTGTGTGGAAAATTGATCTAATCTTCGGCTACACTAACTGTTTGATTTCGATCTGGCAAGTCGCGGTTTGAAAAACAGTTTCATAACTCTATTTGTTTTTAAGTCTTCATAAAATAGAAAATGAGGATTGGATTATTTTATTTGATTACTGAGCACATTAGCTTCTAACTACCATCTGCTTGTTGATTTCCATATAGTGTATTGCAATACACACTGACTAATGTAGATCTTTCTCATTTTTGCAGATGTTTTTACATCCATTAACAGCCTCAATGGCAGAAAAAAACATTAGCAAAAGTAAATATTCATGATTTAATTTGTCTTTATGTGGATATAATGTTTATCTGAAATCATATTAAGCATAGCAAAACAAGCGTTGTCTTTCTGTTTAGTAGTCATGTGGCAATATATTTAGAATGGACATCTCGGGAGAATGCAAATCGAAAGGATAGATCTGAAAAAGGCCTATTCATCTCCTAGAATGTGTCTATATGAGCATAATTATTGTTTCTCATTTCTGAGTACCTAATCTAACAAACATGTCTGAATGAATTCAAAACGTGCGCCTTTTGAGAACACAGATGAGAAGCCTACAACCCAAAATGAAATTGTTGACGTTTATTCACAAAAGGCAATTCTCGGATATGATTTTTTTCTGAAACAGAATGCCCAAATTGTTTGAAAACGTATAAGGAGAGCTCTAAAAATTAAAAGGTTTATATGATTTGTCTGAATAACTGTTTCAGGTTTTTTGAAGTCATTCTCTATGATACGTAAATCAATGATTTTGACAAGAGTATCTTTGCTAATTTGAATGAATTTTGCAAAATGCACAACAACTAGCAAAGAAATATATTTTAAAAAGTCTCAACTTAAGTCACTGGAAAGTAGTTTGTAGTAAAATTTACAAATGAGATTGTACAAATTGACCTTGACAGCTCCTGCTCACAATAATGGATTACTGTATCACAAGACAGAATTTTCAGTTTGGTGCACTGGCCCTTTAAAGTAATCAATTACATTAACATTATTACCTCATAATAGTTTTCACACACTGCAGTTTACTTAAGAGTCAGTCCTTCATAAGCCCGGGGTTAGCAGAGGTCAAATGCCACTCCTCCAAGACCTAAAAAAAGCATGACATCTGGTGTAGGATGAGTCGTAGAATAATAATGCCCCTGGCTTCAGTCTTTACATCAGGAAGTTCCCAAGGAAGCAGCATACTGCTGTACTGTCTAGTTTAATTTTGCCATTTCTCTTTACTATATCAGGATTAGTTTTCTTTATACACCCATACCAGTCTCATATCAAAAATCATGGGGAATCGTCTCCCAACCTGTCTGCAGTTACTCTTAACCTTTTCATCGAGAACCCTCTTTAAGCACTTTGCACAAACAACTGCCTTTGCCCTTTCTTAGAAGGAAATGTGTGCGCATTGTTTGTTTGGGTTACGGCCCCAGGAAAACAGCCCCTTCCTTACATGCCACCCTAGTGTTAAGTTTCGTGAGTTAGACACTAAGTCAAAACAGTTATAACTTGTGATACATGCCAGCTGGGTGAATTATTTTGGATCAGCCTTGTTGTTGTTCCTCACATTTGGTGCCTGTAGCCTGTTTCAATGGCTTCTTTATTCTCAGGAACCTGATTCTCTGTCTTGTTTAGAAGACATGCCTGCATATCACAAATTCCAAATGGTAACTGAATCGCTCGACACTTGTTACATTCGTAACGTGCCGAAGGCATTCTGTCTGCTGTTGCACAGTCTGACAGCTAAGCCCAGAATGTCTTTGCTTTGTACAAATGCACTGTTTACTACATGACACTCTCGGTAACCCCCAAGTTATGTTAATATGAATTAAACAGTCCCTGTTACACTGTTACAGTGTTTCAATGTGATGTTTAATAGCCAGATCTAATGTGACTGTCTGTGAAACACTGACATTTTGAAAAAACAAAGTGCCTGTGTGTATATGTGTGGTTAAATATGAACAAATATTATGTTATCTCAAGAAAGAATCTTTGGAAACAAAGTTTATGCTGCAAAAGTGAATGTGCTGTTTTTCAACTTCACCTAACAAGACAAAACAGACAAAAAATATCCCAGAGTCTTACATCAAAGGCAATAATGGAAATCCCTTCATCATTTACTCACCCATATGTCATTCCTAACCTGTGTGACTCTCTCAAAAAGAGAAGACAAAAAATATTTTGAAGAACATTGGTAACAAAATAAAATCGGCCCCTATTGACTTTCACATGGACATAAAACCACTGAGACATTTCTCCAAATATCTTCTTTATTGTTCCACATAAGAACGAGTCTTATTCCAGCTTTGAATGATATGAGGGTGAATAAATCATGGAAGAATTTGTATTTTTGGGTGAACTATTCCTTTAATGGGGATCCTGAATAGGGACCTGAATATCTATGCAAGTTTTCTTAAAAATAAACTACACACCAACAATAAAGAACAACCCTAATAATGCCCCGGAAACCACCCATAACATCACATAGCAACTTTTTTATCTAACTTTCTGAACGCAACCACATACAACAACCATCATCATGACTCAATTTGTATTTTGTGAGAAAATGTAAAAATCTTGTCTATCCAAAATGTTTATGGCATATTATCTTGGAAAAAGTCACAAATTGCACAAACTTTAATCTTATAATGCAAATGAGAGGGTTATTTCATTTCATACTTTAAATGAGAATGAATCTATTGAAGATGTCTTTTAAGGGCTTTCTCTATTCAACCTTGCCTCTCAGTTTGCCCCATCATGTCTCTCCTTTTATCATTTGCTCTTTTTAATAACATAGTTCCCTTTGTACCTTCAAACTATGACTGCACTGATGTACTTTTGAAGTCAGTAGATTGGGTCTGAGGTTCTTCGGGCTGGACAATTTAAAACAGATGAGTCACATTCTCATTTCCGAGTATTACTGAGGATAAACCTGCCCCAGGCATGCACAATCCTTACCTTTGCAATCCAATTAATTCTCTCACTAAGCCATGTTGTAAATAACACAGCAAGATTAAAAGATCCGTCCAAAAATTTTGAGGCTTCTGTTGGTTTCCCCTTAAGAAGTTAATAATGAACTCATTTGATTGGGATTGTTAGAAATGTTAATATTTCTTAAAATGTGATTAAGAAGAAAGTTCTCGGAAATACTACAGAGAAATCTTCGTAATTCAATACAGTACATTTATTATCCCTGTTTCTGTCTACTCTGTCATGTGTCTGCAAGGCCAAATTTTATTAAACTAGATAAATTTCTCTTTTGCATAATGTAATTTATTGACACTTAAACACATTATTTGACTGAGCCTTCAAAACACCAAACTGTGGCAGAAAAGAAAGCAGCTGAACTTGATTCATCGCTCTTGCCCTTGATTCTTATCTGAATTAATTCTCAACGGAGGACACGTTGTCTGTCCATCCTTGCCAGCATGTATCTGGACACATCATTAGGCGCTCTTTGTGTTGACCTGGCTCTACTGAAAAAGCCATTCCTTCTTTTCCCTCCCAGGCTACCTTGACATGGACCTGACATGGGTGACATGTGTGAGAGTTGGGAAGGTTTCTGCTTTCTCTCTTTTATTCTGTTTCTCTGTCCCTCTGCTGTCTCAGCATGGCCTGTCAGTTTGAGATGTGTGCGCCCCCAAATTTAATAGGGTTTCTTCCAATGCCTCCCTTTGGACAGATCGGCTCAGGAGAATTCAGCGCGCCTCATTTCCAGAAGCGTGGAGCAAAGTTCACAACGCTTCTTCGTGCTCTGCATCTGACTTTTGTGTGGAGATTTCTTTCATTTTTTTCAATCACAAACATCCAGCGTTTGGTGCTATCTGTGCTTTACGGGTGGTGTTGAAAAGTATCTTTTCTAACTGTTCTGTAAACAAATCTATAAAAAAAACATTTTTTTACAATTCCTGCAAAGTTACACGTTTGCTCTTTTTATCATGTAAATGTATGTTCTTTATCTGTAATTTGACCGTTTTTGACTGTATTTTTTTAATTTGATGTAATTTCAAAAATCTGAAAAAGCACCAAAATATTGTACATTTTTTACAGTGTAGAATTTAAAACATCAAGTATCAACTCTACTAAATTTGTTTTTTTGTATGTTTTCAAAGTTGAACAATGATTGCTTTAATCTCTTGCAAAACAATATTTACTAAGCAATTGTGCAAAATAACTTGTATTTAACTAAATCTGAGCTGTATTGTTTTATACTTGTTTAATTTTGTTGAAGGTTTTTGAGGAGTCTTCTAAAGGTGACTCATAAAAATGCCTTTTTTATTCTTGCTGTTCACAACTCTCTTAGAACAAACCTGCGACCTTCCTGTTGTGACTCGCACAATATAGTACATTGGTACTGGGCGTTCATAAATGTCCATTAAAACATATAGCAGCTCAATGATTTATGTTTCAATTTAATAGCCCTCACAAATACTGAGTGGTGTCTGAATAGCACGCATCGCTCTGAATGGAAAGGTCCGCAGTCTCTCTTAAATCATATTAGGAATGTGGCTTAATCAAAGCTGTATGGATCCAGCCTTCTAACAAGTATCTTTGGCACTTCGCCACTCCAAAAAGGCTTTGGCCACAGTATTCTGCCCGTAATAAGCCACAACACTGTATCTTAAATGACCAGTAGCGTATCATGGCCTTAGGAGCAATGCGGAGGATTATGGGAAAGCCATTTTGACTGCTTGCCCCCCATAGTTTTAAATCAAACTTTGTGTGATGTGAAGTTATGCGTGACCACTGGAGTGGCCCACCTGCAGAAGGCATAACATAAACATGGACACTAGTGTCTTAACATGGACTTCTCCCGTTTCAAGACAGCTGCAGCCTACACACACCCACAAACTCCTAAAAATTCTTTGCTAAATCTTCAACACTCATTGGCCTTCGCAGCTTGTTTGTGCCTTGCAGAAACTACACGCCGCTTATATTTCAGTCTTCTAAAAACTCTTTAGGAAAGTAACTAGAAAGAGGTCACAACCACAAACTAAAATATTACGGCAACAGATAAACTCAAAACAGATGTGATGCAATCGACTTAGAGTGGGGAAAGCTGTGATGCGCCTGTAGAAGCTTGCGTGTATCAGACACCAATATGGATGTTTCGAATCAACGTCAGAATATTCTATTTTTTTAAACATTCCTCTGCTTTAATCCAATAATAAGGCAACAGGTTGACTTCTTTCAACGCTTTGTATGGGTTTGGAAGCAAAGAATTCCCACCCCTGCCTGCTGTACCAAAGAGATGCACTGCCTAGTGCTTCACTGTCACCTGCTGTAGTTTGGATTCAACAGGTCTGAAATTAAACTGAGCTTTTCTGGCTCATGAATGCAGCGGTCTTTGATAATGGGGCTGAATCCCTCCTCTTCGTTTTGCTTTGGTGGTGAATTAGGGTCAGCTCGCTACGAAGGGTTTTCCTTGGCCTGCTACATAGCAAATGTACCAGGGACCCCTTGGCTTGCAGAGAGGAGAAGGGGGGAAATTCGAGCGATTGGACATGGTCCATAAATCATCACCCACATATTTTCAGCGCAATAGGTGTATGAGCTAAAGGGTTATGGGAGAACGTGGGTGTGTGTTCATGTGTGAGTGTGTGGCTAGGACAGGGGCACTGCATGAGGAGATAAGAATGACTGGTTAACCCTCAGGTCAAGGACGAACATTTGTACAAGTGTCGGCTGAAAAGACATTTCTCATAAACTTGAGCTGGACTTTATTTTAAGTGGACTTTAGATGCGAGGAAAGAATGTAAGGACATATTTGTGAATGTGTTAAAGGATGGTTACATCTAATCTGAGTGCATTTGTAAAATGTGTTTTCGTTTAAAAATGCTCTTTGTCGCGTTTTCATTTTCCAAAAGTAGTTTGTCCACCACTGAAAGGTCGGAAAACAATTATGCTCCTGTACTGTGAATGAGAAAAACATAAAAACTCTTTGACATGCATCATTTTTGAAAGGCATTTATTTACTTTTCGCCTCTTTGAAATGAGCCGTGACAATGTAAAAGAAGGGAACAGAGTTTTTTAAATGGATGGACAGTGAGGACAACACAACACTAAAAAAGCAGTTGAAAATGTATTTTGGGATCATACTAATCCAAAAACAGTTTTTGGACACCTTCAAAATAAGAAATAAAAAATATATAGAAGAATAAAGAAACATTGGATTGCTTCTTGATTTGACTGATGGGTCACATGACTGCATCACATTACTAAAAATACATTATTGTCGTCAAAAGCCCTGTTTTTATAGTCTACACTACAATGTAAAAACTCTTTGGAGATAATCATCTCAGTGGACAGAAGGCCAAAACAGGGAACCACAACATATTAGTATGGACAATGTCTTATAAAGATAGTAAGATGAAAGACTGTTCATTTGTTAAAAAGAGTGTGTGAAATAGAAACAGTAAGATAATGTTTTATGATCTTCATGGTGATAGAATTACTCAATTCATATGTGAGAGTACCAGCCAAGACTTTAGTCTTTTTAAGTGAATATCAAATTAAAATGAATCTTTTGTACCTTTTAATCTTAACTTTTGTAATGCACTCTTATGTCTATAGCTAAACTATAAATAAACTTCTCCCTTAAAATTCCTGCCTTTGTTTTCCTTATATTTTCAGAGAGAGAGAGGGAGAGAGAGAGAGAGAGAGAAAGAGAAAGGGGACTTTCTCTCAGCGGTGACCTGCTCAAGCACTGAGGGCAGCAGGATGTCTGACTTGTTTTGACTTCACGCTCCTTGGCTAAGAATAAACCAGCTTGGGCCAGTGTTGTTGCTTCAGGCATGCTTTATTCTGCCCAACATGCTTTAATGTCTGACTTCACAATTCAGATATGTAAGACATTTCCAGCTAATCAACAGTGAGACCGAATCACTTTCAAATCACATTTGAAATCTCCAGGGGGTCCAGATTTTTTCCCAACTTTAAGAAAGCTTTATACTGTAGATTTGTGTTAACTTGTGGCACTCAGAGGGAGAGTACCTCATAGGGGCTTACATTTTTGTTTTTAAACGTGCCAGAGGAAAATTTCCTGCTATAAACCCACATGTTTCAAAAAGACAAGAAAGAAAAGATGCTGTACTGTAGCTGTGTTATAAAACATATGACCTTGCAATGACTTTAAGACATTTTGTCAAGCTGGTCTCGTAGGAAATACATACAGTACCTCTGTGCACTTTTCGCAACGCCACAAATACATACCTTCAGGTACATATTGGAACCATTATTACAATTTCCAACAACAGTAACATTAACTAAACCATATTATAATATAGCTGCAAGCAGTGATACGGAGCAAAGCACCCGAAGGTTTCGCAAATGCAGCGCAGAGCAACGAGAGCAAGAAAGTACAATTTACACCCAAGCACAGAACATGCTCACACCCGGATTAGAAAAGCTGATGGAGGTGTAAGTATCGCTATTTAACAATTACCAAAGTTGCAGCTATGACAGAGGACTGCCACAAGAACAACGTATAAGTGAAAAAAAGATATGTTTGAAAAACAGCTAAGAATGAAACCACAATGTACACTTCATTTATTAGGTTGAGCCACTCAGTTGATGTAGGGCACCCTGACTGCCGAGGACAGCTTTCAGAGCTGCTAGCAACAACATAGGACAATTGCCGAAGGGGCAGAAATGACACAGTGGAGCATAAGTATAATACGAAATAAAACACGACTGGGTGCAATCCTAGAGCGCGATCGTCAGCGATTAAAACCTGCTGTGCTCATACAACGATATTTTAGAGCTTTAGAAGACTCAAAACATAACACAACATGTTTGTAATGCATTTATACTGTTTTTGGTTAGTGTTTGCAATAATACCCATGTCTGACTTCTATTTCCTTGTTGCGTGTTTATTTGGTTGTGAAGTGGGTAGTTTGGGGTAGGAGTGGGGTTAGGTGCTCTAAAAAATATTACCTATTAAATTACAAATAATACATATTTATATGATTGTTTCAGAGGCAAATCGTGACACATTCTCCAGCGGACAAATACAGTCCTTCTCTTTAGCACCCCTAGTGGACTTGTGTCTCAAAACGTAGCAATATTTAGCTGAAGGTACGTTTTTGTGGCGCTGCAAAAAGTGTTTAGAGAGAGGATGAACAGCGTGTCAAAGCTCAATTTTACCATAAGCTTCCATTTCCATATATCTGAGAGCAATTATGGCAGCGGTTTGTATGTGATGAGCATGTGCGTTTCGGAGAATGTCTCTCTGGGTTGCATGTTACTGTAGGAACATGTTGAAGCGTTTACATTTTTGGATTTGGGAAGATATATATGTATCGGACTGAAATATATTGAAAACAGATGCAAAGTGATTGTAAAAAGAACATTTGGTTAAATGTATCAAGTTAGGAATAATCTCCATGTGCTTCTGCGATGAAGCAGTACTTTAAACAGGTCATAGCACGATGAATCAAATTTTACTTGATCTTCTGAGATAAATGAGCTTGATGTATTGTGAAAACATACAGTACGTTTTCCTGCCCCCTCTTCGTTCAGTATAAGTAAAATTAGGACAAAACTCCCACGACTTTGTTACATCACTGAGCATTTGATAATACCAGTATATGTCAATGCTGCATGACACAACCTTAAAATTTTATAACCTGGCTTACCATTAATATTTCATAGAAAAGCATCTACAGATCCAAAAGGGCTCCACACATCAAATTCATCCACAGGCTCTTTCAAAGTGTCTGTTGATCTTGAATGCTAACTGACCTTACAGGGTGACCAACATAAACCAATAGTGCCCTTCTCACAAGCTCAGGGATCATTGGAAAAACACTGCTGACGCAGATCCTTCTTGATAGGTTTTGAAAGGGGTATGAAGTCTTCGAACACTTGTTTTTTTCTAAATGACATTTCATTATAATTCCGTTTCAGTGTGCAGCAGTAATCAGACAGACAGATGAAAACTTTAAGGGCACAGGCTGTGTCATGGATCCTATGAACCAGACTCTTCTGAGGGCTAAATCTGAAAGCCCCATTCTCAGCCACAGGATTGGTTCAAAGGAAAAGAAAAGAAAGCCATCTCTGCACAAGTGAAGGAGAGAATAGGTTTAAGACCCCTTACTCAATAGTTTGGGCAAAACCTGATCTCTGACTGGATGAAACTGGATATGTAGGATTCAACCCAATGTGTTTTTCATACATCAAAGATATCACTGTAGTAAATCAAAATAGGGCTGTCACCACATATTTGTTGTAATAATAATAATATTTCGCACAACTGAAAGCAAATAGATTGACAGCTGCCAAAAATGTATTTTCCTCGCATTGCTGCTGTCCTTCTGGTATCTCCATATTTATTAAATCACTACTGTTAGTCACCCCTTATGTTTTTCACTGGTTTCTGCAAATGTCTAACCAATCAAAAGTGCTTCTTAACTTTGACAACACAGTATTTCATCATTTAAAAAGTACAGTGTTTGTTTTCCATTTTTTGATAATCAGCTAATTTAGACAATCCAAGGTTTCGGAAGGACACCAACAATATTTTGATGTGTTTGCCTGTATGTAAAAGGAATAGTTCACCCAAAAAATGCCTTTCAGGGTATTTGGCTTTCTTTCTGTAGTCCAACACAACGTTTATGTGTAAATATATATATATACATATATATAAATATATACAGAGTATATTAAAACATCCTTCACTTTATAGGTCCCAAAATATTGAATCTCCTGATAGCACATCTGTAATAAAAGTAATCCAAACCAATGTCATAATAAATGTCATAATACATCTTATTAGTCCTCATGTGTCTGCAAAACATCGTTTTGCAACTGGTCACAATACACACTAGAACCAATGAGACTTGAAGTTATTCATGTGTTGCCATATTTGAATTGAGTACGCTAACGGTTTTAGCTTTGCTAAATATCTTAAAAATATAAATAGTGTTTTCAAACACCTATTGTTTTACTTCAAAAGACACTCATCAACCAACTGGAATCATTTTGATTACTTTTTTGATTAATGTTTGCATTAAATCAGTATGTGTGCATTAAATCAGCACCATATGAATTATACTGTATATAAGGGAAGAAGAAATATCTTTTCAACGGCTTGTGTTTGACGGAAGAAAGAGGTCATACACAAATACATATTTTAGATTGGCCTACCAAATTTTTTGTCGGGCATGAGGATAAATAAATTAGGAGCATAAATTAAATTTTTGCCTAAACTATTCTATTAAGAGAGTAATAAGCGTCCACAAATTGTATCAATGCCTTTACTCTTATCTTTTTAATTGATTAATTTGTGTTGTAATAATATTATATAATGATGAGTTGAATCTCTTTAAAGCTTCACATTCGCTAACTGTTACTAAGTGATCTAAGTGAGATCACACTTGGAGTTGTTACATAACAGAAATTCCTGTGCTGGGAGGGCATCGAACCTTTCACAGGGCACAGAACTAGCAGTCTTCTCTCCCAGACAGCAGCTATATTTACTTCTGTCCTGCTTATACATGTTTCCACTTGAAATGACCTGTCATGATATCCCCAGATTAGGTGTTGAGATGTAAACAGTCTGGTCTGGTAAATAAGGCCAGCAGAGGCTCAAACTCATGTACCATGTTTCATGGTACACATGATCCTGTTGAAACTGACTCCAGTTCACTGTTGAGAAGTCCTTTGGCTTAAAGTTCTGCTCTAATTGCGTCTCAAGTTAATAGGCAAATAAAAGAGCCACATGCTGCAGACATCTGGATTTGTCGACATAAAGAATGAAGATAAACACGTGTATATGTTGCAGCTTTCGATCGTTTGATGTTTGAACTCTGTGCAGCTGCCTGCTTGTTTTATAGTTAATGAAATGGCACAAGATCTAATATGTGACCTCTGGTTTTGTGTTAGGCAGCTCGCCTTAAAATTTGCAGTAATTAAACAAAAACATACTTTGAGTTTTAAGTTGATTCACGCTGCCCTAACAAACAGCAGCATGCGAAACGTCATTTTTTAAGTGACCTAACATAGACCAAAGGAATTATCAAATGAAACTCAGCAACCATTGCAAAGTTGTGTTTGTTGTGGAAAACCAAATAACAAAGACAGAAACCAAACAAACATGCTATGTAAAATGTGTGGCTGTAATGTCTGTTATTTTCATTTATTGTGAAAACATTACACTCCTACTAAAACAAATTTTGATAGATTAAAACATGATTTAAGTGATTTTAGATCAGGCTCGCTTTACAGTGAATTTCTACAGGTATGTTGCATAGCCTTATATTTATAAGATGTAATCTAGTGGTTTTATCTTGTGGTATTACTCATCTACCAAGCATTTTCATTGAGACACAAACCAGAGGTTGCGGATACTGATTCTAACAACATAATCATGCATGCATACAAAAATGCTCAAACGCATTAAAGCAATGTAATGAAATAAACAGATTTCAAAGTTAAATGGACAGTTTAATGTATTATTAATAGTAGGCAGAACAACAGTTAGTTCAAAAAATAATGTATTATATGATCCTAATGTACTGGAACTGTAACCCTGTGCGTTTCAAAACAACACAACATTAAAGGAACCATTCGTTTGCTGTTTTTGAGGCTTTGATTATGTTTTTTGGTGTTTAACATTGGATGTTGATGTTTCTAATTTAAAAAAATGCTTTATATTTCACATATTTTAGGTCTGTTGTTTACCGCTGTCCCTCTTTTAACAAAACGACTGGAACTCTTCCGGTCTATAAAGGCCCTTCTTCCGTAAGGCTCTGATTGGTAAAGCTGACCAGGTCATTTTGATTGGTTCCCTTCTTAGAGTGTGTGTGTGAAAATGTCCCACACATACCATATCAGCGATCTTCCGCTTCTCAGGCTGTTGTGATTGGTCGGTGCCCCTCTCAGTGACCTGTATTCATAAACTTTGGCTTTAAGCAATAAACAGTAACAATGGCATCAACTTCACTTTATCAGTTGAAAACATACAGATCTATCAAAGTGTAACGGAGGTCTGCTAGTGCATGTGCAAACGTCAATCTTTGTTAAAGATCGCATTTTTTTTCCAACTATGGATGAGGGACATGACACAGGGCAGAATGACGTCAGACCGGTTATATTAATTAACACTAATAACAGAAGGGTTAGTTTTTCCTTTTTATGTTGGAACCGATGTGGATAAAAAAAAAAAAGATTGACCAGAATACATTTGTAAGCAGGACTTCAAAGGACATTTCATAAAAGTGTTTTAGAGGTAGGCTATGAACACACACACAATATCAGAGTACTACACAGAACAGCTTTCACTACCAATGTTAAAGTCATGGAAGCAGTTATTTGATCATTGGTTATCTTAGAATGTGTTTTGCGGAAATCTTATTACCAGCTGTATCAATGTGATGAAAGTGAAAGTAGTTTCGCGCTCAGCTCAGTCAAATGTTTACAATCTTTAATAACAAAACATTACTCCAGCGGCTCTTCCTCTTCTCTAAGGAAGGCCTCGCCCCATTTTTGGGGTATTCCTTTGGGCGTAGGTTATTAAATGTTATCGAAGCCCTGAGACTGGAAAGAGCCTCCTCTAACTCATCTGTTCTCATCCTACTGGATCTATCTGCCGCCTTTGACACTGTTAACCATCACATCCTCCTGTCCACTCTCAAGGCTATGGGGGTCTCCGGAATGGTGCTACAATGGTTCAGGTCTTACCTCTCAGGTAGGTCATTTAGAGTATCTTGGAGGGGTGAGGTGTCTGAGTCCCAACATCTCGACACAGGTGTGCCTCAGGGCTCAGTGCTTGGTCCGTTGCTATTCTCTGTATACATGACATCCCTTGGCTCTGTCATTAGGAAACATGGCTTTTCCTATCACTGCTATGCGGATGATACACAACTCTACCTGTCTTTTCGCCCTGACGATCCGACTGTCTCAGCACGCATCTCAGCTTGCCTAGCCGACATCTCACTCTGGATGAACGGCCATCACCTGCAGTTGAACCTTTCAAAAACAGAACTGCTTGTAATCCCGGCTGATATTAAGACTTATCACAACCTTTCCATTTTGGACTACTGCAATGCACTACTGGGAGGACTTCCAGCTTGCACAACCAAACCTCTACAGATGATCCAGAATGCTGCGGCAAGAGTTATCTTTAATGAACCGAAGAGAGCACACGTTACTCCTCTACTCATTAAGCTACATTGGCTCCCTATAGTCGCTCGCATCAAATTCAAGACTCTGCTCCTGGCCTACAAGAACACCACTGGTTTGGCACCACCTTATCTTCACCCACTAATGCAGACATATGTACCCGCCAGATCCCTACGCTCTGCAAACGAACGGCGTCTTGTGGTGCCATCCCATAAAGGTAGAAAATCTCTCTCGCGCACCTTCTCCGGATCTGTTCCACCTATGTGGAATGATCTGCCTGCTGCTACAAGATCTGCAGATTCTGTAGCCATCTTTAAGAAACGCATGAAAACCCATCTCTTCCGCCAACATCTTACTGTTCTGTTCTGACTCAAGTTTCTTCTCTATTCGTTTCTTCTCTACTCTAAAAAAAAAAATGTATGAATGAATGTTTCTGTATACTGTGTTAGGCTATATGAAACCTCTTCTTTTTGATTGCACTTATGCTCTTGTTGTACTTATGCTGTCCTAATTGCTTCCATTACCTACCCCACTTGTAAGTCGCTTTGGATAAAAGCGTCTGCTAAATGACTAAATGTAAATGCACTCGGAATAGTGACATCATGTACCTTGGAAGTAGAGGGCTGTAGTCTGATTTCAGCCGTTCTCTGTAGTCCTTGAAAAGCGAATTCTGTTAAAGAAAATATCTCGCTTGGCACTGAACTTTGAACTTTGAATTTGAAGATATTGTTTATGCTCTGAAAGCAAAATTACACACTAACTAAAGGTGGAAAAATGGGATCGCAGGGAATGGGATCTTTCATATAGAGTATTCAGATACGTATGTTCACATTTTCAAGGCCCGGTGCCCAAACTGTCTCAAAAAGAGCTTCCTTTCTCACTGGGTGTTTCTCACAGCAGAGTGCAGCTTCATCGCGACAGCACTTTGTCACTCCAGCACTCTCAACTAGACGGTTTGTCGTGCAGCGAAGACAAACCGCAAAACCTCTGTTTGATGGTGACTCGCCAGCAATGGCAGCGGTACTGTCCAAGCGGAGCAGCACGTGCTTACCCGGAATGAGGGTCAGGGAAGAGGAGCATCAAGCCCTACTGGCTCAATCAGACTTGGTTCTCAGAGCTGACAACGACTCCTCCCTGGCCAAATCCCCCGATGAAAGACCTTCTTTCTCAGGGGACGGGCAAGGTCTGGCATCCGAGGCCAGACCTCTGGAACTTTCATCTCTGGCTCCTGGACAGTACAAGGAGATCCTGAGCGATCTGCCTCCAGCAGTGGTGAACCCCATCACTAAGGCCAGAGCTCCATCCACCACGTGCCTGTATTTCCTTTAAGAGGCGCCTCTTCTCGTCCTGGTGTTTTTCCCGTGCGTAAGACCCACAGAGTTGTGCCATCGGCGGGATGCGGTCCTTTGTCCAAGAAAGGCTAGAGAGCAACCTCTCCCCTTCCACCCTCAAGGTGTATTTTGCCACCATCTTCGCAAATCACACGCTTGTTGCGTCTCTCAGACAGCACAACCTGGTCATCAGATTCCTGACCTTAACGTGGTCCTTGAGGGCCTGGGAAGGGCCCCGTTTGAGCCCCTGGGAGAAGCCAGTCTATCTCATTTTACGATGAAGATGGCTCTCCTAGTGTCGCTTGCCTCTGTCAAGTGGGTAGAGGATCCATGTGCACGCTCTGTGTGCAACAAGTGCTTTGAGTTTGGGCCCTCAAGTAAGGGAGTAGTGCTCCCCAGTGTCCCTTATGGTGACGGGTAGCTATCTCGTCTCCAGAATAGGAAGGCCATCGCCAGTGACGGCCAATGGTAGGAGCCTCTTCTCATTGACTCTCTCAAGTTGATGCCTTACTACACCACTGGAAGGTCACGTTTTGCGGTAATGCTCACTTGTGATACGCCCAGGCCACTCAGTGTTGCTCCGCTGGAGGTCATTATGCGGCGCAGCACTGTGGCATTTTGTATTGGGACCCCATTCTGTCTCGTCACAACATCGTGAGACTGACAGATAGGGAACTTCTCGGTTACAACTGTAACATCTGTTCCCTGATTAAGGGAACGAGAGGTTGTATCATTCATGCCACAACTCTTCGTCGTGTGCAGCAGCGACCGAGAGATGCCTCTCATGTTCCTCTGCTCAAAAGGTGAATGAATGGGCATGTCATCTTCGTTTTATACCTGTATACATGGGCGGAGACTGGCATCCCATGCCATTCATTGGCCATTTAAAAGTACAATCAGAGATGATAGGTTCTCAAGTTCAAACCCTATTCTGTCTCGACACAATGCTCGTTCCCTCCATCAGGGAACCGAGGTTCAGTTATAACCAAGACGTTTGATTGCTATAAGGTGGAATGCACAAAAAACATGTTTTTGTTTTTACTGAATCATCTGTTTTTCAAATGGATTCTTCATAAACAGGTATTTATAATGGCATGCAGAGGTTGAGTTTAAACCTTGGCCAACATCTAATTAAAATTGCTCCAAATTAAAAGCAATCTACCACAAACTTTGTCTGGAAAAGTCAGTTGTCATATTCTAATAACTTATTTTGTGTTATGCAGAAAAAGGTTTATCGATGTGAGTACATGATGATAGAATGATCTTTAAATCATCTATAGAAGGTGCTCAACTGTCCAAAAATACACATTAAACATATGCATTCTGCATTTAACTGCATTGAAAACAAAACATCTTTATTACATTTTAAATACCTTAAATAGACTTGATGCTTCTTGTGAGAATTCTTTGGCCTCAGGCGTTTTGTAAAATGAGGAATGACATCAATTTCGTTGTGTTTCTCTGAATCTTAAGGATCTAGAGAGAGCCTGTTGCAAATATCAAATCTGTATTGGAAAGCATGTGCATCATTGAAAGAGAACAGCCGAAATGCGTGTAAATCCCTCTCAGCATAAATGTTTTAGGGGTACTACAAGTGTTGTTTTGTTGATATTTCAAAACCGGAATCATTTCCAACCGTGAGGTGTTCTGAAGTGGATTCTGACTCATCCTGTCTGAGCTTTGATGTTTTACCCTCACACATCCCCTTCCTCTTTGAATATTTCTCCTTTGTGGATAGTTTCACTGTGAACACCTGTTTGAACAGTTGAAACAAGCATTCTTTATAAGCCTCATATTTGAGTGAAAGGTTTAGCCTTAAGTGCCTCTGCTATAGACTGCAGAATCTATGTTTGATTCCTCCAGAAATAGGCGAAGAGTCGAGGGACCGCTTTAAACTTAATGAAACTCGTAGATTAAAATTACAATTCACAATGATGGGAGTTTGGGGGCATGTAGGTGGAGTGAGTTTTGTCTCATGTAGTCAGACCTTCAGAAGGTCGGAACTCAATATCAACTTTATAGAGACCTTATGACTGTGAACCTCAGTTAAAGCATCCAATCAATGATCGTTGTATTCAGCATCGTGTTTAAGGTCATGTCTCCTGAAAATTATGCAAATCATTATTTTATTATTTCCTCCTGTCTTTTCCAAACCTGTGTGACTTTCTTTCTTCTGTAGAACGAAGAAGAAGAGATTTTGAAGAACGTTGATAACCAAACAACATAGGCCCCTTTTGAATTCTATTGTATGGACACATAACCCACTCAAATCCACTCAAAATATCTTCTTTTGTGTTCCACGAAAAAAAGTCATATAGGTTTGGAATGACATGAGAGTGAATAAACAATGGCAGAATTTTCTGGGTGAACTCTTTCTAACTATGAAAGAACCTCCCATCATTTGACTGACAAAAGTGTGACTTTTATTCATTTAAATGCTGTTTAGGGACAGGTTTATCTAAAATATGTGATACCACAGTAATAGACTGGCGCACAAAATAATGTCACTATTGTAAACACATACCTAAGACTGTGGGGAGAGACCAGGCCTTGTTAACCGTTATTTATTGACTCAATGTTTGAGTCCATTCTAAGAAGGAGGCTAAATGCCTCTGAGATCATAATACAACATGACTGACATGTTAAAACCAGGCATTTAAATCAGCAGTTGCTGTGTTCCCTCAGACCCCTCACCTTCTGTGTCATTCTGTGGCTTTGTTGTTTTGATCCCTCTCTGCCAGACCTCCCATGCTGAGCGGTCACCGTGGTGTGCTGGTGTCAGAGTGTGTGTGTGTGTAAACTGAAGGACGTGGATCCTTGCCAGCATATTTCATCCCTGCCCCATATCGTCTTGATCCAGCTGAAGGCAGGGAGGCTTTGTCCCTCAGCCCCACCATCTGCCACAGGACACCCATTCCTTTAACCCTCAGTACAGACTCTCTGTACCAATGCTGCTTTCCCACCACGCACCTTCATCCTAGTGGGCCCCGATCACAACATTTTCTTAAGCATGCTGTTAAGTATGGAGGATGGTTTAGCAGGGATTTTTATCAAGGCTTGATATTGTCATATGTCACAATAAATTTAATGAAAATGGTTTAAAGGGATAGTTCACCCAAAAATGAAAATAATGTCATCATTAACTTACAAGTAATCTTGACATTTTAAACCTGTATGACTTTCTACTGCAGAACGCAAAAGAAGATATAGGAGAACTACCACGGTACCTATTGACTTGTATTGGTGTTGCGTCCACACAATAGAAATAAATGGCTACCGCTGTTGTTTGGTTACCTACGTTCTTCAAAATGTGTTTTTTTCAGGTTTGAAATGACAAAAGGGTGAGTAAACGATGACAGTTCAAATTTTTGGTAAACTATCCTATTAAACATGAAATAGTATTGATATGGTTTTACAGACACGGCATAGCTTAAGCCAGGCATAAAAACAATGGCACTGATATATTTCAAGATATTTCTGGGCAAGTTATATTCAGTTAAGACAGGTCACACATTCATTTTAGTCTGGGACTAACCTTCAGCCTTGTCTGTGAAACCGGGCCATTGTGTACTTTTTGTGTAAACCAGTGATTAAAATAAAATAAATAATTAAAAATTATATTGACTGTTCTTTTTGTCATTTGATTCTTTGTGTGTATTTATTTATTTACTGATCCCAAATTACAATTATTCATAACAAATGAATGACAAGTTTGACAGTTTCACATCCTGTCTCACAGGTAAACACAACAGACTCCACAAGGTTACAACATTTTATCAAAAGAAATAAGGCTATTATCAACTTACTTTACAATCGGATTTGACCAATAAAAAAGCCACTGTAAAAAGGCCGACTTGTGACATAAATTATATATAACTGCATGACTTTGATGTTGCTTGGCAACTGTAAATAACTAAACTGATGTTGTGAAAAATAACATCTTAAAGTAACAAGTCCTTTCTTGTCTTTACTTGTTTGCCACATGTCTTTCCCAGATGTTTACATAGACAAGTATTTCTGATAAAATATTACCACAACACGTTTATGCCGTTCCATGTCAAACCTTCAAGGCCTAAAGCATAGACCCCGGGAGCATTCTGGGATTAAATTATAATTTTCCACTAAAAACAAATGTTGAGTAATTTTTTTACACGTAATATGAATAATATGTTTCTGGTAGATTTTCTGTGTCTGTGAACAGTGGACAGGATTAAAAAAAGTTTCCTGTGTTTCTATTACTTTATATATAGCATTATGTGTTTTGTCTCCTGGCATTTTGATTGTTCTCATTGCCTGGATCATCATGCGTCTTAATCATCAAAATTAAGAAAGCTGTCTCCACTGCAGGAATTTAGTAGAAAGTTGAGATACAGCAGTCGCATGTATCATTCTTTTATCTGAATCATGGTTTGCAGAGTTTCACTGTCAGAGCTGTCAGGAATCTCTAAGCGAGATAAGAATCAGTGGATCCGAGCGTTTCTTCCTCAGCTTTCATCTACAGACAGGATGCGCGTGACTAATAGCAGGTTAGTCCGAATGAACCGACTGAGTCATATACGCTCGCCAAGCTGCGACTGGTCTAACCCCCCTCAACATAATGACACGCACAGTTACTATGAATCATGACACGAAACCATCGCTGTCAAACCATAGAGGAGAAGACTTCTTTAGGGCAGTCTCAACAATAGTTGGATATTATTATGTACACATTTATGAAAATAGAACAACACACAGAAAATTAAAGAGTGAGGTTGAATGTAAACTGAAAGAATGAACATAAAAGATGGAAGAACCGTATATGGAAGAACTCTAACGCAAGCACATCCACTGCTATAACACACTTTTTAACATAACATATATCTTCGCTGTCCTTCCTAAACCTCAGATGTCTAAATTCACAGGTTTTCAGGAAATGAAAAAATAACTTTTTACATGATTGAGTACTTTGTTGACAAAGTTGACAGGCACTTTTTAATACTTTCTAAAGGTTAAATATTTGCCTTAACCCAGTGACAAACATAAAGGGTGACTAATAATATTGATACAAGACAAAATATTAAAATCCTGAAATATTTTTTACCTAGGTAGTGCGATGTTCCAAGGTCTTGGAAAGCGGTTCGTGTTTGGGTGACCCGAGTTCAAATTTGGCTCGGACCTGACTCATTTTCTTCACCTCTCCCTATTTATCATTTCCTGTCTCATCCTTTACTTTCCTATCAAGTTGAACTGAGCACTGCAGCATTAATGCATTTTTGTGCGAATCCACTCATGAATGGCTTGCGTGTAGACACTGCGAATTAAACTGGGATAAAATCAATATTTTAACATGGAAAATAATTAGGCATATCACATTGACAAAAAAATAAATACTGTCACTGAGTGGTACTGCAAAACTCACCGTGCCCTACAAAGATAATTAAATACTGTCTAATATGTTTTCTTTCCACATCACAGATTTTGTCGCTGTGTTGATTTTACTCCCAGCTGAAGTTGAAGTATTGCACTTTCCTGATGCAATAGCATCCAGACGCATGAGATGCGGAGAGAGTGTGTCTGAAATGAAGGTGAAGTCAACTCTACACTTCATGAATCTGCCGTAGTGCCGTATTGGCATGTCCGCCTTTTGATTAAATAATTACCTAAGCGCTATAAGCTTCTCTGATTAAGTCATAATCCTGAGTGAGTTGTCACAGCAGCGGTCAGTCTAAGCATGTGGCAATGGATGAGTTCATTACTTCAGACTCAAAGAATCTCATTGCCACAGCCGACTGTATTCCAGAAATGACTTTTCTCTGTAGTATGTCTTTCTTTGTGCTTTATTTCTGCTCCTCCTCTCTCTTTTTCTTTCTTAGCAGTACCTGTCACTAAGGTCATACATACATTCATCGAGTGTACTGAGCACGCTCCCAGTGACCCTCTGACAGCTACGAGCGGGAGTTTGGCAGGAGAGAGGTAGCACCCGGAGCTGCATTACATCTCAGGTGATGTGCCCTCCTCCCTGCTACCTGTCTGCTCCCACACATTCCAGCGAACAGGATATATCTTCCTCAGGAAGAAGTAATTTTCCCCTCAGGAAGTAAGGTCTGTCTGGAGAGCTACCTGTTTCTGGATAAGAAGGAACAGGGAGCAGAAGGTCAAGGGTCTTTGAGACAAGGTGGACCATAAGTCACTGAGAGGAGAATTTATATTCAGATGTGTTTGCGTTAGTGGTCCACTGATATAGGGTTTTGACAATTACATGTGTTGATTGTTGGTGGTTTATTGTTATCATTTTTAATGCTTTTCATGACATCAAATGAGACACAGAATTATTCAAATGAAAAAAAGGTTATCTTTAGGGGTGGTAATTAATATGCTTATAATGAATTTGCATATATTAATATCTACAGAAGCAAAGAAATAATGTTAGCATGGCACATAAGTAATTTAACCTTGTGAATTGTATGTGGTTGGAAACAAGGCAGACCAAATTTGTATGTTCATTATATGCATTTCATTGAAGTGTTAAAAATTTATATTTTGAAAGTCACCATGCAATCAAACAGGAAAATTGTATTACACAGTGTTGCCGTGAATAATATAACTGATTTATCCGTGCGCACCATTTTTGTTATTTATTCATTTGCAGTTGTAATCCTAAATCTAAAACATTAAGCTCCTCTCCCCCTCTTAAAAACAACTCTTCACCACATGACGTCAACAACAACAAAAATATAATAGTATACTGACTGTCCAATGGCCAGGGATCCTAACCCCTCCCCTGCAGGCCCAACTTACAACGAAGCAAAAAGTGAAGGGCAACCGCCCTACATTTTCACTCGGATACACCTCACAATACGGAAAAGAAGTCAATCGCAGTTTACATTTCATAGTGACTTTAAACTCTGTTTGGGGACTGGCCATGATTTTGTTGTTTGGACTTTTATTTTGAAAGGGAGTTTTTTGGGAACATCCTGTTTGAAGGGGTCTGTGTCTGCTGTAGTTTAATATATGTTGTTTGCACACATTTCTGCTTTGGTGTTCATCTTGATTTTATCCTATGGTGAGTTGCATCCTTTGTTTTATCCTTTGTTTTGCATCTGTGGTGTCGAGCAGGACTGACTGTGGAGTCAAAAACATTAAATACTTGAAGTTTTGCCTTAAATGCTATTTTTTGAGTAATTTTTTCATGTCAGGGAACAATTAATTGTATTAATGAATACGCACAATAATAGTTGTAGTATAATAATTGTTAGATTGAAGGTTTACAATTATAAAATAATTAAATGTAAAAATAGCCAATTATTAGCGCCAACTGATCTTTCCATCAATAGTCTTATTTTTTGACAAGTAGTCATTTAAAAGTTTTTTTAAAACTGGGAATTCCTCCCTCAAACAAAGCAATACATTTCATTGTGCTAAAAAGGATGAGATTCCATCAGAAGTGTGTTAAAAGCTTTAGGTGATCTTTATGAACTCACAAAGCGCTGCCAGGCATATAATTAAAGTAATTTCTATAAAAGTCTATTAAGGCTCTCGCCGCTCATTGTTAAAAGGAGGCCTGTGGCACAGCCTCTGGAGATAAATGAGTTGCGCAGCGTTGGACACTCAGCTGGGTTTGGGGTGACGGGATCGAAGGTGGTCATTTATCACTCACCATCTTACATGGAAGTTTTGACAGGCAGAGGTCAAGCCAATGTAGCAGCAGCTACCAAGATGGATGCCTTTAATTTGGGTAATGAAGAGTTAACTATCTTGGGGAAAGTAGCGATGGCGTTAAATAGGAAAGCTGTCGGCGTCAAAGAAAGTCTTATTTAAATCCTCTCTTTTATTGGAAGACATCGAGAACTTGATTCGTGATTGACAACGCAGCCCTCCGGACATAATTCCCCACAGACACTTTACTTAAATTCTATCCCTTGTTAATCTCAAATATAATGAATTGCAAAAGTAAGGTTAAACTGCCAATGTGAATTCATTATCACTAATAGATTAGTTCATAGATGATTTACAGCGTATGAGGAAGGTATTTCATTAACACGGAATCGCTTTGATTTAGCAGGGATTTTTGCTGGCCTTTTCTGGACCATCAATCTTTACAGCAGTGGTCATTGTACCTCTTTGTGTGACCTCTATACTTTATTACGGTCTGAGGGATGAATATTGCCCATGGCTGATAACCCTCCAGTGAAACAGAATGATTATTGTGTTTTTCAGTGTAAGTACGAGACTCCATTTGTCTGTTCCTGAAGAATAATAGGAAAAGAGAGCTGTCTGTCAAATTTATCCTTGACCCTGGATACTTATGACTGATTTTATGGCTACCTTCAGTGTAGATAACTTCTCCCCCAAGTTCCCCTAATAATCGGTGAACAAAAGATTTTTAAACCTTCCATTCAAAAAAGTGTTTTGGCTTTTTGTGAATTCTGATTTGGGGAACTTGAGTGCAATGTGTTACACTATAAGTAACTTGGCTGTCTTTTAAGATAGCAGGAGCGTGTCATGTTGGGGAGTCCTTTTTCTTATATCTCCACTTTTAGGTCAGTGTGTATAGTTTTAAATGTAAATTCACAAAAATTGATAACATGCACACTTGATACACTTGCCAAATATGTAAATGGCCCATCACCTGCCTCTAAACCTGGCAAAAACTGAACTGCTCGAGATCCCGGCCGACCCCATGACTCAACACAACCTTTTCATCCAACTAGATTCATCAACCATTACTCCTTCCAGAATGGCCAGAAACCTGGGAGTGGTAATTGATAATCAGCTGAACTCCACAAATTATTTGGCCTGCACCATCCGGTCCTGTAGATTTATTCTCTACAATATTAAGAGAATTAGAATAAGCATGCTACGCAAGTTCTTGTCCAGGCTCTTGTCCTGTCTAGACTGGACTATAGCAATGCTCTACTGGCTGGTCTTCCAGCTTGTACAACCAGACCTCTTGTGATGATCCAGAATGCAGCAGGAAATGGTGGTCTTCAAGCGCCGAAGATAGCGTCACTCCTCTCTTCGTGAGGTTGCACTGGCTCTCCATATATGCATCCAATTTAAATCTCTCCTTTTGGCCTACAAAATCACCACTGGTTCAGCACCCCCATATCTTCACTCGCTAATTCAGACTTATGTCCCAGTCCGATCCCTGCGCTCTGCAATCGAACAACATCTTGTGGTGCCGACCCATAAAGGGAAAAAATCACTCTCACGCATGTGTTCCTTTACTCTGGAACGATCTCCCTCTTGCCACTAGATCAGCGGATTCCGTAGTCGTATTTAAGAATCGGCTAAAAACACATCTCTTCAGTTTACATCTGACCTATTAGTACAGTCTTCTGCTTCTTTTCTACTTTCCTACCCCCCCAAAAAACTAAAAATTCTTAGCTTCGTATACTGTGGTAGGCTTACTGAGACCAGTTATTCTACACCTATTTATTGTTGTTCTTTTGTTGCACAAATTGCTTCTATTGTTTTCCCATACTTTGTAACTTGCTTTGGATAAAAGCGTCTGCTAAATGACTAAATGTAAATGTAATTGAACATGCAGTAGTATAGTCCAGCATGAATTCCTCAAGATGTTATTTTTCTTTTGCCATAAGTTTTGTTTGGGGCCTTCTGCCTCTTTTTATGGACAGGACAGTGGAGAGTGAGACAGGAAATTATGGGATGAGCGAGAGGGAATTGGAAGCCAGGAAAGGACCATGAGCCGAGATTCAAAGTCAGGTCACCAGAAGTGCTGCTGCACAATATGTTAGCGCACAGTCCACTGGACCACTTGGCGCCAACATAAGTTCAATTTTTAAGCGTAGCTTAGCAGAGGGTCAGTTACTGAATGCTATCATCAAGCAGTTAACATGCTCCTCAAGTTCTCTGCTCCCTGAGCCGTTGTTGCAGTTAACAGATATAATTAAACTAAAAACTGCGCTCTGATCAATATCTCAAAATGATGAGCAACGATTTGAATTTGCTGTGAAAGTTGTCGAAAGATGCTTTGATGTCAGCATAAAATGATCTCAAGGCTGTAATGATTTTTTAAACCTACAGAAAAACACATTATCACCTAACTACGGCCTGGAGACATGTGTCTCTCAATAGGCAGAACATTCCCACATGCTTTACACAAAAAGTTCTGAGCGAAACTCGGATAATAAGCAAATGAAAACTCAAACATTTCTTTGGTGCAGATGTTTATAGGGTTTTTTCCTAGGCAGACAGCTGCCAGCACCAACTAAAGCTCCTGGGTCATTACTCTATTAAACAGAGCCGCGGCCACATTGAACAGATTTACTGTGAAAACATGCTCACTTTTAAACAATTTCCGCCCTTCCTTCGCAGAATGATCAAAAGTGCTGAAGCTGATGCCCTGTATTTTTTCTTGTCTGTTCTACAAAACATCTCATGTGCTTCCCTTTGTATGTAGGTTAACTCTTGTAAGGAAGCTACATTTTTTAAGATTTTTTGATTAACAACATTTTCCATGAGTTTATTGCCTGAGTACTAGGTGGGAAAAGCAGTGATGAAGATTAATATTTTATCCACTTTGGACTAATCAGAATTTTTTCAAAGCATGGACTTAAGCCATCATTTCGTCACGTTGTCAATAAATTAAGGCAAAGTTAAGATAACTACATTAACTTTCAGAAAGTGATCTTCATTTTTTTTCCAATGAACTAATATAATTATTATGTGTTAATTTATAAGCGCTTACAGTTTTTTCAACCATTTTAATTGGACAACATTCTAGGCCCCCTGACGACAGCAATACAAATTGTTTATAAATATCTTTGTTCTGTTGAACATTTATTGTGAATACACTGTTGTTTTGTTGTAAATGTACAAATTTGATTGCATTTTGGACACAGAGTGGTTTATGCTTTTTCATAGATAACACCGTGTCAGAAAAGGTCTAGTTTGCCAACAGGAAATTTGCCAGGTTGTCTTTTTACTCTAGCTGGCTTTTTAGTCTACATTTAAGCCCAAATCCTTATAGTTTTCTGTAAATATTTAGTTCAAGAGAAATATTTACTTAAATATAATATGAAATCCAGCCTCTAATTTTGGATTATCTAAAGCTGCAAATAACAGAGGGCGGGTGTTTTTCAATGAGCGGTTGAGCCTTCAGGTCATGTATTCTGAGAGTCGTCTTTAAACTATCACAACTGGGCTTATGGTACAGAGATCAGAAACGGAGACTTCAGACTTCCATTCTGGCTCTCCCTCCATCATAGCTCAGCGTGTTCCTTCTTTATACGTGACAGGGCGAGTTTGTGCTTACTGGACATTGAAGACCATTTAGGTAAACAGGTGGGATCACAAATGTAGTGACTGGATCAGTGTGAAAAAAGCCATTCAACCCCTGACTCCCTTTTGTCCCGGTTTCTAGATACCATCATCTAAAGATCAAAGCAAGTATGGCTCCATGAGTCTGGGTTTGCGTTTGGAACTTGCACCGATAGTGTGATAACCATTTGGTTTCTCTGTAGGACATTTACGACTCCGTAGCTTCAAAGCATTGCTTTTAAGTCTCTGTCTCACCTCTTACTTAACATCTGAGCTAACCAGAGAAACTTCTCTGACAAATAGGAACCTATGTGCTTAAACTGTCCTTTCATAAAAATTTATCTAAATGTCTGGTTATATGTTGGCGCTCGTGCCATTATAAATACTCTGTAACTGTTAGATATGCAAGTTTTGATTTAGGGTTCATTTGATGTATTCACACGTTGGGAGGATTCACAGCTCAAAGACTTGCATGTTTCATATGTAACTACACATCTCTGAATTCCCTATATGATGAGCTATGTTATAAAAACATAGCATGCATCATACTTTGTCCATAACTAAGTTTAGGTATTAAATGCTAACTGACCATACTGTCAGAGCCATGCAAATGAGGCGCCATGAGAAAGGACCTCTCTTTGGCCCACGGATCTCCTTCGTGGCATTGGCCCACAGACCATCTGGGGGCAGGGCAGGTATGCATTTAAAACACCATCACCGATCCACTTCGGAGCGTCTTTTGATTTAGGAATTGGAAGGGAAAAGAAAGAGGACAATCTAACGTACACCCCCGCTTGGGGCCCCCCCTCTGGGGTCCCCGATTAAGCCATGGAACTCCGGACTCAGGACCTAAACTCAGCGTTTCAACAGGACTGCATTCTGAAACCATTCAAGATTTCCATCCACACGAATACGGATATTGGTCCAACATCGAGATTGCAAGTATCCGTTTCTAAATACAGAGTAGCTGCGTTAAGAGCGTGCCTCTTTGTTAAAAATGATTCTATTGGTTTTCAGACATGTTTTACCTGCCTCGCGGCCATCTCTCTCTCTCTCTCTCTCTCTCTCTGCGCTTCGTAGCGCACTTGTGTTTCATGTATTTGTTTGTCGTCATTTTGTTTACCATGTAGAGTAGAGTTTAATAAAAACCCATAAAGGCATTTGTGATGAGTTCTCTGTGTTCAGGCTTACAAACTTGGTCACTTAAACTGTGTTTCGATCTATGCTACCTCTGCTCTTAATTCTGTTTGGTAAAGTCACGTTACTTATAGTCATGAGATAACGTTAGTGTATAAAATCATTGATGTATTTGCTGGACTAATACATATGGGATTTGTATCACTATACTGCTAATCAGAATTGTAAATATGTATGTATAATGACGATTATTATACATATTTGCCTTTGAGCTAAACTAATTCCTTGACTGAAATTGATGTTATAAATAACTCATTTCATATATGTTTGATCTTGATAGATCTGGTGGAGAATCATTTGGTGAGTTAAACTCATCCTTATTTTAACATGCAGCTAAAATCGCTACATAAATTGGTGGAGGGAATGCGGGCACAGTTTTAAACCTTGTTTTGTGAGCAGAACTCAGTGACTATTCATGTGTGTTTTTACGTGTGTTTATTGAAACCGAATACTCTTTTAAATGGCACTTTGATATGTATGAATGAAGGTGTGGACCCGCCCACCTATCCTTGGAAGACTCTTGAGCTTCTCACAGAGAAAACCTCAGCGTCTGTCAAAGATTTAGTGACAATATAAAGACGAAGAAATCTCTTTATAACGCACTATATTATTATTTTACCGCCTACATTGAGCGAAGAAATCCTCTTTTAGCGCGAAGAAGACAGAGCGAGCGATGTTCCTCCCTCGTCTTATCTAAAGGCCTTATTGTTAATGCATAGCTAGGTGTAACTGATGTGTATTCCAGTGCAAATTAACTAAGCTATTGCGCTCCCTGGGGTGAACAATCAGTGTAGCTGACTGATAATGTTTCTCCCATTCGCTTAACCCAGCGGATTTTATTAGTAAATAACTCCGGGTCAGTTTTACTATATTAAGGGGGGTTTAACAAAAATCTTGATCAAGTGTGTTTTTGTTTTTATGTACGGTCGACGAAGAATTCCGACCAAGTACACAAATAACTTTCAGGACGGCGAAGAAATCCCGTTAGTCAGTTAAAGTGTAGTATTATGTGTTTTTGCTTTACGTTACGGTCGACGAAGAATTCCGACCAAGTACACAAGTAACTTTCAGGACGGCGAAGAAATCCCGTTAGTCAGTTAAAGTGTAGTATTATGTGTTTTTGCTTTATGTTACGGTCGACGAAGAATTCCGACCAAGTACACAAATAACTTTCAGGACGGCGAAGAAATCCCGTTAGTCAGTTATAATGTAGTATTGTGTGTTTATTGTTTGTGTAAGTTGGAAAGCCACGTACCCGTGTTCAGTAAACTGACACGAGCCGTTAGACACGTGATTAAATTACACTCGTCGCCATAGAAATTGTGCGTAAACGCAAGTGTAATTCCACACAGAATTGTGGAACCGGAGGTCCGGCAGAAGACGCATAACTTCTACTAACACTAGAGGTCAGTTTGTCTTAAAGTGTCCTAACACTTCTCCTGTCTCATCTCTGCCTGACTATAACCTTTTGTTTGGGCAACGCTAGGTGTGAAGTCTCAGCCAGTCTCTTCTTTTGTTTGATTTTATGATTTATTTTACTATGACACGGTTTACTGTGTTTGAGAATATTTATTATTTGTTATTATATACAAACTATAATAATAATTAATATTATTCCGCTTTGTTTTGATGATTTGATTTTTCTTTATTTGAATCATTTGAATCATTTGAAACTCCCTTGCAGTTAGAATTGTATTTGATGATACTTAAATTTTAATTAAACCAACTTAATTAAATTTGAACTGTGATCAAAACAATCAGATTGCCACTTTATGGTGTTTGGGATTAACTCCCAATTGCCTTATTGTTTTATCTCAGTTTTTCATTTAATGATTTTACTGACTTCACTATGACTCCATAGCGCCCCCTAACTACGGGCCCTGTCATAGACCTCAGTGTGGAGCAAGTTCACCCCTGTACCAGAAAGAAATAACCCTCCTTCTCTATCCTAACCTCTCTTTCTCTCAACTCATCTGACTTTTGTTTTTCTTATCAGAGACTGAACCTGTCTGAACATCAGTAAAATTCTTGGTAAATATGTTGATGAATCGAATAGCCTAAGTCACAGAATGACCCCATAGGTAAAACTCTTCAGCAACATTATTCATAATTTTCCTGTGTTCACCCACACAATTATCCGCCCCTGCCTTCACGGCTAGGATAATAAGCGTTAAGTTTGCGTCACTAACTGACCAACTCAGTTAAGCATTCAACACATAGCCCACATATTTAGCTCAGTAGATCTGTACGGACTTGCATCTTGCTGTTTGTGTCTCTCTCTCTCCCCTGTGTCTCAATATGTCCAGACCATCCAATCCTGTCACCTGCCAGTCCAGCTAGAAACCAGGCAAAGCGCTGCAATGGACTCCTGCCTGGGACCAACATCGGCACACGGCAACTGCGTTGAGAGCAATTGGTCGGGCGACCTAATCCGGCGAATGGACCACGATCGAAACCAGAGCTACAACTACACAGAGCCAAGAACTCATCTGAAGTGCACAGCCAGGATCATCGGTGACCACGCCCTCGACCAGATCGTCCTACTAGAGCCAGAACGAAGGAAGCCGGGAGGAGCCAGAAACACGCGCAGAACCGCCTAGACCAGCTGGACCTGCAAACGACAAGAGGATGAAGAGGACCAGGAGCTACAGGAGGAGATGAAAAGCTACAAGAGTCCTTTGCAACACAGACTGAGCAAAGAGAGCTATTGGAGCAGACGCCAGAGAGGAGCTGGTAGGAAAACTCCAAGATGCAGAAGCTCTCTATAATGGCCCGGCATACAGCAACACAATGCCATGGCCATGGCCTATTAAGGCCCTCTGCAAGCAGTCCATGCTGAAGTCCAAGCCATGACTCAGCAATGGAATGAAAATGAACTGAATTTAGCTTGCAGACTACAGTGTGAACAGACAGGAGAATGCAACAGATTCTCTCCTGTCGAGTCCCCCAGCTAAAAGCCCAAAGCTGCGAAAGGGGGAAGGGTGAAACCCCACTGTTCACACCTTTCTAGCCAGAAACATGACAGCTGTCACCACTAAATGCTGTCACCCTGAACACTGCAGGAGGCCACAACAAATGGCTACCTGCATAACATTGACTCTCAGGCATTAACACTGCCAAGTGTGACCACAAGAGACCGGTCAACTGATTAGGATCACCTCCAGCCAAGAGGACCACAGCATCCTATGCCAGCAGTCGGAAACTGTCAAAGCGGATTACAGCAACTACAACACATCTGCTACAGCCAGCATCCGAGCCTTCGTCAGACGACAGAACAGGCCGAAAGGGAAGAAGACTTCAAAGCAAAACTCTTCTCCCTCAGAAATCCGCATCACACTTTGAGTCAAAACCTAAGCGCTACAGCCTTTTTCCAACACGATCACCTGATATCTGCGGAACTCAGCCCATGAGGCCTACAGAGAACACAGCGCCGCCTCCATAAAGACTGTGTAAATCCTGCCTATCTCTGCACATCACAAAGAACTGACTATGTAGGGTGCACCACAGTAGCAGATCTTCAGCAGAGACTCAGCAGATGTTACAGCCTGCCGGGAACAGCCAAGCACCAGACAGGAGGCCCTGAGACAACACAGTGTCACCACTTTCGTTGAACTTGAAAGACGGCGCCCCGTGGAAACCCAGCTGGCAACCTAGGAGCTATTGACCTGTTCCGGCCCAACAGTCATCGAGGAATTCATCTCAACACCATGGATGACACCTCAAAGAGCAAAAGAACCGTGTAACTGCATCTGAGACAGCAGAGATCCTGGGGACATCAAAGGAGCTGATTCTACAAGAAACCTCAACAGGAGGATTTAAATCCAAATCAGACTCTTTCTCACCACGAGTGGCTTTTGAAACAAACAACCCTCTTGAATGCCCCTTTTCTGAGAAAAAATTCCAGATCTCTGTAACCTGCTGGTCGACCACAGAGACATTCTACTACAAGATGAGCATGTCACCCTACAGGAACCATGGGCAGATATCTCAGACATCAGCTTTACACTGTTCACACGCTCTCCACAACAACACCAGCTTCAGACATTTCTTCTTCCCTCAAGTGCGCACAGTATCCATTGGACTCATGCCTGTCAACCACAGCAACGACCTAGGACACCTGTGCTCTGAACTTGAAAGGGAATAACCAATGCTGAACATGCTACTTCCTGGTTCTCGCAAATCTCACAGCCCCATGGGGGGCCCTCTCAAGTGCGAGAACCTTCTACTAGACCTACAAGAACAGCCCAGAGCTTTGACCTCTGGTAAATAAATGAGACTGTTGTAACTGCATTCACCAAAAGGGGTCACTGTTCAGCTCAACACACAGTGTGACCAAGCCTTCAACCACACATATTCAATGGAATACGTGGAGCATGGCCCACTCTGGAAGCCACACCCCCTTTTTACCGAATAAGTCATCTTTTTGCAGCGTGCATACTGTACAAGTGAGTACACTTTCCAAAGATTTTGAACAATGTCTTTATGAAGAGCATGACAGCGGATTACCACTCCAAGGAGATGGACCACGCCCTGCCATCAACTGCCAGTGCTAGAGCTGCTCGTCACAAAAGACAATGATGCAGAACTAATGTCAACTATGTGGCCCCCATCACAGAACCACATGACATTACATCCCAAGCTAGCTGCATCCTGGGCTACACAGGACACCACCTACAAGGTTCGTGAAATGTTAAAAGAACTGCCCACTCATGTAAATGAGCGCTCAAGACGGTGCCATGTACACACCAAATGGCACCTGCGCTTCACCACATGCCTGATTGACCCTTGCTGAACGGAGTTCCATCTGAATGTTGGACTTGCCAAACACTGCCTTAACACTGGTCTACACTGACAGCGTGACCAGAACGATAGGGGGGGTAAGCCAAGCACCAGCAAAACATGGCTCTTACCACAGCCTGAGTTCAGACAGCACCACCACAACATCGCCAGGGCCAGCAATGAGACCCCAACCTTGTCCTACACCGCTCACCAGTACTTCAATGAAAGACCCCGGAGTGTGACACCAGCCTTTGCCCAGCAATCACTGCAGAACACCTGAAGGCCAGAGAGCATGCTGCACCCGGCAAGATTCACAAGAGGAAAGTGATGTGAGTAACAAGATTTGGTATCATATCTTTGCCCAGCTAAGTGAGACGGGGGGGGAATATGTAGACAAAACCCTTCTCCATGACACAGGACTACAGGCTTTTGCATGGAAGCCAATCATGCCATCCCACCTGCTGTTTCATCAAGGACTGCTGCTGTGCATCTCCGTGGAGGCAGGAAACATCCTAACCAACCTGTTGCAAGAACCAGCAAACAGGTGCATGGGTGCACTCCCTTGATGTCTAAGCAGGATCGAAAAGATGAAAGGTACCCAATTAAAGACAATACCTGACCACTCGGGAGCATTCTCTGCCTGTATGTCGAGATCCTGTGGACCAATAGGAACCTCCAGTGATCCCGCCATCATGATCTAACTATCCATCGTCAGCTGAAGTTTACATTCGCACTTCCTCTTCCGAAAGGGGGGATATGTAGTGACTGGATCAGTGTGAAAAAAGCCATTCAACCCCTGACTCCCTTTTGTCCCGGTTTCTAGATACCATCATCTAAAGATCAAAGCAAGTATGGCTCCATGAGTCTGGGTTTGCGTTTGGAACTTGCACCGATAGTGTGATAACCATTTGGTTTCTCTGTAGGACATTTACGACTCCGTAGCTTCAAAGCATTGCTTTTAAGTCTCTGTCTCACCTCTTACTTAACATCTGAGCTAACCAGAGAAACTTCTCTGACAAATAGGAACCTATGTGCTTAAACTGTCCTTTCATAAAAATTTATCTAAATGTCTGGTTATATGTTGGCGCTCGTGCCATTATAAATACTCTGTAACTGTTAGATATGCAAGTTTTGATTTAGGGTTCATTTGATGTATTCACACGTTGGGAGGATTCACAGCTCAAAGACTTGCATGTTTCATATGTAACTACACATCTCTGAATTCCCTATATGATGAGCTATGTTATAAAAACATAGCATGCATCATACTTTGTCCATAACTAAGTTTAGGTATTAAATGCTAACTGACCATACTGTCAGAGCCATGCAAATGAGGCGCCATGAGAAAGGACCTCTCTTTGGCCCACGGATCTCCTTCGTGGCATTGGCCCACAGACCATCTGGGGGCAGGGCAGGTATGCATTTAAAACACCATCACCGATCCACTTCGGAGCGTCTTTTGATTTAGGAATTGGAAGGGAAAAGAAAGAGGACAATCTAACGTACACCCCCGCTTGGGGCCCCCCCTCTGGGGTCCCCGATTAAGCCATGGAACTCCGGACTCAGGACCTAAACTCAGCGTTTCAACAGGACTGCATTCTGAAACCATTCAAGATTTCCATCCACACGAATACGGATATTGGTCCAACATCGAGATTGCAAGTATCCGTTTCTAAATACAGAGTAGCTGCGTTAAGAGCGTGCCTCTTTGTTAAAAATGATTCTATTGGTTTTCAGACATGTTTTACCTGCCTCGCGGCCATCTCTCTCTCTCTCTCTCTCTCTCTCTGCGCTTCGTAGCGCACTTGTGTTTCATGTATTTGTTTGTCGTCATTTTGTTTACCATGTAGAGTAGAGTTTAATAAAAACCCATAAAGGCATTTGTGATGAGTTCTCTGTGTTCAGGCTTACAAACTTGGTCACTTAAACTGTGTTTCGATCTATGCTACCTCTGCTCTTAATTCTGTTTGGTAAAGTCACGTTACTTATAGTCATGAGATAACGTTAGTGTATAAAATCATTGATGTATTTGCTGGACTAATACATATGGGATTTGTATCACTATACTGCTAATCAGAATTGTAAATATGTATGTATAATGACGATTATTATACATATTTGCCTTTGAGCTAAACTAATTCCTTGACTGAAATTGATGTTATAAATAACTCATTTCATATATGTTTGATCTTGATAGATCTGGTGGAGAATCATTTGGTGAGTTAAACTCATCCTTATTTTAACATGCAGCTAAAATCGCTACACAAAAGTGAGAAAAGTCTTGATAAATTGTGCTTTTTGCTTCCTATTGACCATTCCGTTTCAGCCTTCCGTTGAAAACCTTACTTCAAAATCGTTAAAGTAACTCGGAAGCCGATTTCATTTATTTGCCAAGCACCATTTAAAAAAGTGAAAGTGTGCAGAACTCTCTCTCTGTACTTTGGTATGTAATAGAGAGGGTTAAGCCGTGGCCATGCAATCCATCAGAATTTGTCCCAGCTTCCCCAGACTAAACATACTCTCATTACCCGGCCCTCGTCGGCCCCGGGGGCTCTCACAGACCATGTTTATTAGCCCAAGACAAAGTGCACACAAACACTCAGGAGGTAGCGATACAGTGGATATGTTTCCCTGAATGCAGTGGCACACCGAGAGTGTAGACGTAGAAGTTACAACAGGTGAAATGTTGCCATGTCAAGACGCCAGGGGCCTTTGAAAGCAGGGTGATGACATCATTACAGGAAAAGCAAAGCATTCCCACGTTTCCATTGCCCTGGTGAGAGAACAGAGATTAATAGTTTTGTGTTTCTTTGTGATTTTCTGTGGGATGCCAGGTTAGGACTGTATCCGATTGCTCAATGCTTTTTTTGTAAGAAAACGACAGTGAGGCCATAATTCTCCCAAAGCATTTTGATTAACGGTGTCGGAGTTATGATGAGTCCATGAGAGCTGTTGATTGTGTTAGTGTGTCATGTGATAGACATTCCTAAGAAGTGTCAGGCGTCAGCTGTTTACATTGATGACAAACTAGTCAAGTGTCAAATATCTGCTAAGCATCAGAACCTTGAGGGAACGAAAGAGCACATATCCCATATAGCCACATTAGCATTGGTTTGTGAATAGGAAGGAAAACTTTGGGTCTCTAAACAATAACAGTATTTCCTTCTCTTTGTTTATCGAGTTTGGGCCAAGCAAGTTTTGGGAAGAAGTTTTTTTGCACTGTGAATTGAGGTGCTCAACTATCTAAAAATGTTTGTAATCAAACTAACAATAAAATCCTATGACCAAATATTTAGGACACAAATCCCGAATATTATTTGTACGCTTAATTCAATGTTTGCAAAACACAATAATGATAAATCGTGTTTTTTTATACGGAATTTACATGGTTGGAAACTTTTCAAAAAAGTTACTGTAATAATAGAAAACTCTGTAATTTGATTTTAACAGTCAAGAAGATCAAACGTCTGAGATGCAGCAGGCCAAAATTAGCATAACACCTTATTGTTTATACAACATTTTGTGCTGTTAAGGTATAGTTCCCCCCTGAAAATTCCGACTTTATGTAGCCTACTCACCCTCAAGTTGTTCCAAATCTGCATATATATTAGGAAGAATGCTTGTAACCAAACAGATCTTGGCCACCAATGACTGCAATATTTTTTTTAAATATCTTTGTTCTGTTGAACACAAAAGAAGATGTTTTGAAGAATATTGGAAAGCAAGCAGTTCTTGGGCACATTTGACTACTGTTGTCATCTTTCCTACTATTCAATGGTGGCCAAGAACTGTTTGATCAGAAGCATTCTTCCAAATATTTTTCTCTGTGTTCATCAGAACAAAGAAACTAGTTTAGACACTTATATACTCGAGACAGTAAATGATGACAGAATTTGGATTGTTGCTTAAATGTAGCTAATAGTTTAACTTGCTATCTAAGATTTGTCTCCCCGATGCATTAAAAAACAAAATGGGACACAAAAGTGTTCCCTTTTTGTGGTAGGTGCCCATTATGCATGTCTCAACAGAGATATGTTCATTAAAATATTTCTTTAATAGTGTTTTCTAATTGTGCTTTAGGAACTTTTCACTTTCGTTTTTTGATTTTCTGGTACAATTACTTGATTTGTAGTTTAATTTGCATTCCCTTGGAAACTCATTATTCTCCCACATGAATGTGTTTGTAGATTAAAAGTATATTTTCAACAGGCAGATGTTTGACTCTAAGAGCGATTATATGTTTTGCATACAATTTACGTATATTTAAATCTATAGCATACATTCTATTCAATGCAAAATCACCTTATCGAAGTACAGAACATGCATGTTTCTAAAACTCCTGAGATAAAATGAACACAGTCCAGATGTGTTCGGTTTGTCTTAACATAACTCTTGAGAGGGTGCACGCACATATGATGACTATCAGACTATTTGCATAAAAAAGCCCTTTTAATGCAAAGAGCGCTGAATGAAAACAAGAATATTCAGGTATGTGTAATGTAAGTGAGAACTTTATTTGCATTTGTATAGACCCCCATAACAGCCCCCTTTCCTAGCCATTGTTGGCCCATCAGATAGCAGTCAGAGCAGACCCACCTGTCTGGAGGCTATGCAGAGGAGATGGATGCATACATCTTCAGCATCAGATAACCCCCGGCCTGACTTTGTATTGATCCAATGCATCAGTGCTCATGCATAGAAACAGCTGTTTCAAAGAGTTTAGATAACTGAGGGAATATTTTAGGAGTGGAATCTTTTTATTCAGTGGCCCCAAAAAGCGTGTGCACTTAAGTCAACCTTAAGTCAAAATGTTTGAATTTGTTAGTTTAGTGATAAAACAATTATATTTAAAAGTCAAATTCTGCACGTACCTTAAAGTCCTGACTGGAAAAAGCTATATTAAACATTTCCTGAGAGAAAAAAATACAGATAGATTGAAACTTTGTGACAACATGCCCCAACAGTCACACTACATGGGGTAAGTTGTCACAGAGGAAAACTAACCTTGTCCTAAAAAAATGTTTAACCTTTAGAATAAAATCTACCTCGCTATGTGGCAGACCCTTGCCCTAACAACTTGCCCTGGCTTAACACATACTCAAAAATACCTTTGACACCAGTTGCATGAATGTGTTTTTTATGTGATGTCTGAATACTTCAAGCCCCTTTCATTTTTGTATTACTGAATTTAAATATTCTATTAAACTGATATTTAAATAGTTAAATAATTGAACCATTACTTGTTGAGACGTAATTGCCTTACACGTATCTGTGCAAACAAATTCTGTTTCAAAGATGAATAGTGTCCCACTATCATATTAACAAATATCAGTTATAATAACAAAAATCATTCCATTCATGACATTTAGTCTAGACATCATTATAATTATATTGAAAGTCAGTGTGAATCGAGGCCTAATAATATGCACTTGTAGTCATCAGAACCATAGACCACCAACGCTTGTCTTGTTGTTGACTTGACTATTTCTCTTGATACCTGTGAGGTCTGTATGTGTACGTGTGTGTGAGAGAGGATGTCTCAGATTTCCCCGCACAGAGACCCTCCCTTTTGTCGGGATGACTCACACCTCTGCAGTGGCTGACACTCTCACCTCATTCACAGCCCTTAATGAGCTATGCTAATGAGCAGCACATCATTCGACAGCTCTGATTCACCTCTGTTTGTGAGCTTATCACAGGCACGATGATGTAACACAGACTGAACCACAGCAAGAGAGCAGACGAATCCATAGAAACCCATCCATTCCACATTTTTTCCTCGTCCAATTGCAGAAGAGTGTGTCTTTGGAAATGAGGAAATGTCGTAGAACAGTCTGTTGCTTCACACTTGTCAAAATTGCACGCCTTACTCGATTGTAACCTTTTTAGGCACAACTAGTCACGTGACCACAGCTCAGGGCAGTTTCTTCCATCATGAGAGGTGAGGGTGATGTAAGGTCTCAGAAGGGCTGGTGATTGCCCTCTAGGGGACAGAAACAGGACGCTTTGGCAGATGCAGAGTTTCAAGTAACATTATTGACTGATAACCACAGTGGGGAGAGGGGATAGGACTTTTGCACTAGACGTTGGCTTTGAGTGAAGAAAACTAAGAATGGGCAGTTTTTATCATAAATTTGAAAATGTATCTTAGACTATGCAAGATTTGCCTACTTTAAACAATCTCATTTGACCTATTCAAATGTGCTCTAAACAAGTAGCCTGGCTGGTTTAGAAAAATTGCTGATAAATTAGTGTTCAAATGACTTTTGAGAGCTTAAATGTCGCAGACAGTGTTTAAATAGCTTATCTTTTTATCATAACCAGTAAAGCAATGAGATTTGAGATTGAATAATAAATCCTATTGACAATCTACAAATCACAGCTGAAATATTGTTGCATTAGATATTTATGCACACAGGAACAGTGTCCAAGCGCCACCTTCAGTATTTTATTAAGAGAGAGAGAGAGTGAAGGCGGAGACAAAACAGCATCCATCTACAGTATACACGTGTTCATAACATACGATTATTACGCCCTATCGACTCGCATTATAAAGCGCAGCAAACATTTGAAATATGTTTTTACGGTTTCGATTGTTTATGTGTTTACACCTGCACCCCCCACTTTAGTTTATCTGGCGATATGTCTGTCTGGCACAGCACGGGTTCAGACGGTCGCGCAAACGCACCGACAGCAGCGCTCTGGCTACTGACGGGAGCGCGTAAAGGGTTAACGCCCACTGCATGAAGTCTGTAGGGCGGAGTGGAGAGGATGTGATTGGAGCAGTACGCATGATGTCACCTACATGAAAAAGCCAAGAAGTAGTTAAGAAGGCGGCTTCTAAGTCTGGAAAGAGTGGGTGAACCTCAGAGGCGAAGAGAGCAGACGCAGACAGGTGACAAGTAGACTTTTGGCAGTGGACTGACAAACACTGCAACGGCTTTGCTGTGGCACGGAGCTGTTCCATCAGGAACCATGGTGCAGCAAACGGAGAACAGCGAGACGGACAGCATGTCCAGAGAAGCGACAGACTCCGACGAAAGTGAATTCATGGCTTGCAGCCCGGTAGCGATAAACCCAGACTGGTGCAAGACAGCCACCGGACACATAAAGAGACCGATGAATGCGTTTATGGTGTGGTCTAAAATCGAGCGGAGAAAGATTATGGAGCAGTCGCCGGACATGCACAACGCCGAGATCTCCAAACGCCTGGGAAAGCGCTGGAAAATGTTAAAGGACAGTGAAAAGATTCCTTTTATCAGAGAAGCCGAGAGGCTGCGGTTGAAACACATGGCTGATTATCCCGACTACAAATACAGACCCAAGAAGAAACCAAAGCTGGACGGATCCTCCAAACCATCAGTCCCGTCTCCGGAGAAGTCCTGCAACAAAATGTCCAAGAACTCCGGTAAGAAATGTCCAAAGCTGAAAACTAATAAGAAGTCGTCTCACAGTTACGCGGACGATTACGCGTTCAAGAGCATTAAAGTTTCAAAAACTGTTATTAAAAGTGAATTCACGGATGACGAGGACGACGACGACTACGAAGAGGACCCTCGAGTCAGGGTGAAGGAGGAAGAGGAGGACCAGATCCAAGCATACAACGTAGCTAAAGTTCCCGCCAGCCCGACTTTGAGCTCGTCCACAGAGTCGGAAGGCGCAAGCATGTACGACGATGTCCGAAGTGCCGCGTCCAACAGCAGACTCTTTTACAACTTCAAAAACATCACCAAGCAGAGCACAATGTATCCCGCATCCGTCTCACCAGCATCCTCTAGGTCCGTTTCCACGTCTTCCAGCTCGAGCGAAGACGCGGACGACTTGCTATTTGACTTCAGCGTAAACTTCGCCTCCTCCACGCAAGGGTCGGAGCTGGGCAACCAAAATTCAGGAAATCTTTCGCTCTCTTTGGTGGATAAGGAGTTGGAGTCTTTTACCGAGGGAAGTCTGGGTTCCCACTTTGAGTTTCCAGACTATTGCACGCCCGAGCTCAGCGAGATGATCGCTGGGGACTGGCTCGAAGCGAACTTTTCTGACTTGGTTTTTACTTACTAAATAAGAAATGTTCTGAGTAATAACATACGAAAGAGTGGGAATGCTATATTCTGTACATGTTTCTCACCCCTGCCTCATTCTGGTGGTGTGCCGATAGGGGCTTTTGGGAGGAGGCGGAGAGAGGTTTGAGGAGTTAGATGCTTATGAAGCTGGTACCGTAGCAAAAAAAGAAAAAAGTCTGCAGACGTTTTTCTGGCAGCATGACAGGGTTTTATGGATTTTTTTCTGTAGGTCTACAATTACTGTTCAACTAAAGCGGACCACAAAGGGAAAATCTGAGAACTTCTATGCATCTTATACCCTCTTTCTAACTGCAGGGAGTTGATAATGTAAAGACTGTGTGGACTGACTCGAAGCAAATCTGTGAACTATTACTGTTCAGGACGTCACTTTGAAACGTTATTTACTCATTTATAAATGCCGGAACTTTTTTTAAACCTTTTATCTTTCTTTTGAAACCGATTCTTCTGTTTACCTACTGGTTTGAAATTTAAGCAGCCTAAATCTGTTCAGAGTTGCAGGTGATAGAGGAAGCATTTTGATACATAACAGACCTCATCTTTTTAAAAGAAAGCAAACTATTTTCAGGCATATTTTTGTACAGTTTAAAAGGGAATGTTCTTACTGGGCACTCAGTGAGTTTCAGGCACTTCTTCCCTTTATCATTTGTTTTAGCATGCAAGGGAGTCCTGGTTTAGGGATTACGTTGAAATTAAAACTTGCATCAAAAATGCCTTGTGATTTTAAACTAGGTTTTGTACAGCTGTAGATCAAATTTGTCGAGTATTTGTAGAACATATGGCATTGGGGAGGGGGAGAGATGCATACCTCAGTGCTGGTATTAGTTTCAAGATTGTATATGTACTGTAAAATAGTAAAGTTAGGAGTTTATGTATATCATACTCGTGATATGTGGATGGGTCCCAAATCGCAGGTGTGAGACTGGATTTTTTTTGTTCTTTTTAATGGCACATACTGTTTCCCCTTCATTTTTTGTGCAATATATTTACTTGTAAATGCAGACCATCTACATTTTTTTTGTTGCATTTTTGTAGCAAATGATGGACAGACATACTTTTGTTTGTCAACATCATTATTTGTCATGATGCTGAAATCATTGATAGATGAATAAATCAGCTGGAACTGATAGTACCTGGGTAAGGGCATAGAGTGTGATGCTTGTCTCACCCCCCAAGTTGCTCAATTGATGTGCTGCAACCAATTTGAAAATTACTCACTTTTAAAGATGTGCCATAATGGGCAAATATTGAATGTCGGTGGTCTGGCTGAAAAAAAGCAAGAAAGCAAAAAAAGGTACATTCCATATCCTTGTTTCATATGATGAAACGTTTAATTTTCAACTCAAGACTGCCACCTTTTCTATTACAAAACCAACAACCATCAACGTGTATTTTTATTTCTTGCACTTAAACATATTTTGTTTATTTTTATGTGGGTCTTATGAAGTCTGTTTTGATACAAGGTTTGGAATATGATGGACTATTTGCCAGGGATAAGGGTTAAGTACTGGGCAGTCTAACCTCACATTCCAAATGTGAACCTCTGTTTGACTCATCTTTTAATAAACAAATACTTACCACCATAAAATCTCCTCTCAATTTGTGAAAACCAGAGTTTTATACAATGAAATGAGTGTAATGTATGAGCTGCCTATGGAAAAATTGTAGGTTGTACAATGTGGTATATTTTGCAGACATTCTTTAAAACTTTACATTTTTAATGGTTGGAACCAGTGAAATCAACCGTTTAAATCATAACAATCTCAAGTCAAAGCTGCGGCCCCTTTAAGAAATCAAATTTTGCGCTGCTTAAAAGCGGTGTCTTGTGATTGGTTAGATTTTGTGGGCTGTTGGAGTGAAGAGGAGAGACCCAGCATGAGCGCTCCAGCTGCCACTAATAACTGCCTGTGAGCCAACCGCCAACCCCCCGCTCCTCCCCTGAAACCCCCCTCGACTCACACACTGCCCTCTTTTCGCTGGTGACCAATCAGGGAGTTAAGAGGACTTTAAGCAAGAATACACAAACACTCAAATGTAAGCTGTCCTTAAGCTCTTAGAATCAATATACAATCAAATGACTCTTTCCACAGCATCAGCATGCTCAAAACTACTTTTACAACCTTTCTCATACTTCACTCTCAAGCGTGCAAATTGCATTAATGCATTTATTAAAGGTCAACTGCATGCATACTTGATAAATATTTTTATTACACCTTAAATATAACCTTTTTATTTTGCAATGCATCTTTAAATGTGATATCATACGCATGTCAGTGATATTCTGGTAAATAGTTCTCTATTCATTTTTTGTTTGTGTGTGGCTGTATAGTTCACCTTGGCTATATTATTCAAACAGCTCATAACTTCAACAAATCACACAAAGGTAAGGTTTTGAGTAAAATAAATATCAATTTAAGAAACCCTTATTCATTAAGTTTAGTGTCTGTCTGTGCACAAATAGCCCAAACAAGCTTTGTACAAAGGTAATGAAGATCAAAGATAAATGCATTACATCATCTTGATGGAATCGTAAGTGTTTGACATGCATGGATGTACTGTATGTATTTAGTTTGGCCATTAAGTCAGTCTGGCCATCAGTAATAAAACATTTATCCGGCTATTACTTTACCTGACCTGCTGGCCAAAGTTACTAATGGATTCAGAGAGCGATTCCCTATAGAATGTGCACATTGATTTTGTGTTCCTCTGAAATATCTGGTCCGGTCTAATGCCATTGGAACGCAGTGAAATGAAATTACTGACCCGTTAAAATTTCCCTCCATTTCCTCTCTTTAAATAAATGGAAATTTAAAATGCTTGGGAGATATTGAGTAGGATCATATCTAGCATGTCCAGTAGTGGGGAACTGGTGACAAAAGAAAGTCATTTCCAATTCCCTGCGCTCCTAAATCATTCATAAAATCTGGGCAAATAACATAAGTGACATCTAAATAAAAGCTACTGCATGTTTTTTTGTTTTTATATTGAGATTGGATTGGATTTGAAATCTTAAATGAATCTTTAAGTCTTCGCCCAAGGTGATTTGAAGCCTGCACGTCTATTCCATTCTGCTTTATCAACCTTAGATAATAATAATAAATTGGACCATGACAACAAAGCTGTTTTCTCTCACCGTTGTGTTGTGGAAGCACTGTGTGAGTGCTATTTCCTTAATATCCTCTGCTTTGTCAGATGTGTCCCTACACTTGGCAAGAGAAATGCTCACTGATATTTATTGTTATCAAATAGATCAGTCCTTCTCGCGAATCAAAGTAAAAGAAAAAGATTTGCTATTGAACTGGTAATGGGAAATGCATTTTGGCGATTGCGCTGACATTCTTCTTGTGCGAAGGAAAGCTACGACCTGCCTGACTTGTCACTTGCTGTCCATTCTTTGCATCACTTGTCAGTCACCGGGCTATTGAGCCACGAAGAGGATTTATTTCCTTTGTTGTGTAAAGAGCCAGAGTGTTTTGTCCTGCGGCCTGATGTATACTACCCCGCTCCTAAAGGCCTACTTGATTTATATTTTCCCTGCAATAATCTCTATTTCTCATGTGAGAATGTGACAAAGTATATAATTTAATAACAGACTTTTTAAAAATCTTAAGAAACAATCAATATCATGGTTGCCCATCATTTATTCCAAGATTCAGTTTGACCTATGTGACCATTGTTGCTTGTATAGAAGAATGTCTTAAATTTTGAATACATTCTGTGTGTTAATAGGTTTGCATTTGCTGGCCCTTCGACAGGCCTGTAGGAGAACGTTGACCCCTGCTGCTCTGCTTAGATTTCTAGCGTGTCCCTAGAGACCATCAAACCCTCGCTTTGGCCCACTATTTCACCACATAGCATGACATACTCAAAACATGAACCTAAAATGGATTTACAGTCCATTTCAGAGATATTCCGAGATTTGTTTTTTCTTTTATTGACCATGTACTTAAAAATCAAACTTGCACTTAAATTGGTGCCGTTTTAGGGCACAGCTATTTCAAGCTGCATTACACAATAACAAAAGTAAATTTTAATCGTACCACGTAATCGTGGCCATTCCAGGACAATCGACTCTTTATCCGTACTATGCTCATTAATCTAATGTTTTCCCAGCATCTGTGCATTGGAACATATTAAACTAGATCCAGATATTAATCTCATGTTTTAATCTTGCTCGGAGTCATGTATTAACATAAATTTGCTTGTTTATTTAACCGTGTTTATAGGGGTAAGAAATGCAATCAAAGTCTACCTTGTTTACCGTTAGTTATGCTGTACCCATAAGGCAAGAGAAAAACGTTAAATGTATCCTAAATCCAAAGGTAATCTACCGTCTGTGATCACACTGAGAGCAATATTAGTATTTTACTGCCCACTGCACTCGTGTATGTTTTTTCTATCTACCTGGAAAAGTCTGTTTGGATGGCTGCCCAGATACATGGATTTAGGTATGTAATTTTCCCCATTTTTTCTTTGCCTCTTCTTTTTCCTTCCCTCTCACTGCAGAGAAACAGCATGAAGGGAAACTTAGCTTTCACTAGCATTAATTTAGCCTATACGTTTTTGTTTTTATAATTCGAAGCGTCGTCCTAATCGTGTCTAAAGGGACTTTTTCCCTTTTTTTGTTTAACAGAATTGTCGTATAGAACTTGCCTCTTAGGAATGAAAATGAACAAGTTCCCATTCTCCCTCCTGGCAAACAAGCGATAACGGTTGAAAACTTTCAAGCCCCCCCAATCCACCCACAGCCTCCCTCTTATGCCCAACACAAGCAGTAAAGAACAATAGCTTAAGGGTATACAATTTTGACCAAGCCAGCAGCAACTGCTTGTCCATTCATATGCATCTGTAATTTAATACTGTTCTGAGGCCTAGCTTGTCCCCTCCCAGTTTTGCTCGCTATAGAAGCTCTTTCCAATGCATTCTGCCCAATGTCCATTGTAATCCTCTATGTCCCCTGCTTTCTCTTTCAATTCAGATGTTACCCGGGTAACCCCATTAGGGCTACTCTTCACAGTTTGCAGCAGCATGGGGTCTAATTTGAAAGTCCCTACTGCTTCAGTAAATAATTAGCACATCAAACCCCCTCAGGCTGCACACAGGAAGCTTGGGTCACTAGAAGAGGTTTATTTTGATGAATCCTTTTGGGTTTGTGGATGGCGATTATAGTTGCCAACTGACGTTCTGTCAAGCGAAAGGGTAAAGTTTAAAAAAGAAAACACGACTTAAAAATTTATATTTCTTAAAGCTGCTTGTTCTAACAGCTGAGCTTTTTGCATCAGTGGGCATGTTTGAGGAGCCGTAAAGAGCCAAAGAGATTTGCTATTGCATGCCATAAAGGAAAAACAAGTGATGAAATGAAATCGCAATTACAACCCAAGCTCTGTTTTGCATGGCCCCTGACATTTTTTGTTGTTGTAAAGCTGGAAATCTAAGATATGAAATGTAAGCGTTATAAGGAGCTCTGTGGACCTCATAGAATAGTATTATAAGTAGCCCAAGAATGTATTAGACACTTAATTAAAGTGTAGGAACAAAAGATGCATTCTATCTAAATCGAATGCTCACCCAGACCTGCCTGAAATGCCTCGTGTAACTACACCCTCACAAATCTACATCATTTCGCTGGCATGATTTGACTAAGACCGTCCTAATGTATACACAACTAAGGTGGACATACCTGTCAGTTCAATCGCTTGGGAACCTGATGTTCCAAATATGGTTAGAAGCATTACATTTCCGTCACACACTTGCAGAATTCTACCAATCACTACGCACTGGTTAACTGGCCAATCATAGCACACCTCGCTTTTCAGAGTGATGAGCTTTGTCAAAAATCTCTGCGTTTCAGAGAGGCGGGGCGAAGAGGAGATACAAACATGCGAGGTATGTGGATTTTTTATCTTTGAATCGTATAGACACACTGCATTACATCTAAAACAAAAGATAATATCCGTTTCAGCCGTGTCATATCAACCCTTTGAGACCATTATTGGTGTGCGATGAAGAATGAGTTTTGACACGTTTTTAAGTAAAATTACAGTGTGTGTTATTGAGTAGACACTTTTGGGGTAAATTCAATGTGTTATATTTTATAGAAGCTGATTTTCAGGGAATTACTGATCAATGTCTCTGCGTATTATGCAAGGAATGGAGAAAGCATTCACATCCAAGGAAGAGATCACCACTTACCTCTATGTCCTTTCAAACCCATAAACTTTCCTTTTTTCCTCTGGAACCCAGGCACAGGCAATTTAAAGAATTCTGGTTTCTTCTTATATGGAAGTGATTAGTGACCAGAGAGTGTTAAGCATATCTGCATTAGAAACAATACACGAGACTATATTCCAAGTGTTCTGACTAGTGATCTGAAGTCACATGAGAGGTGTCTGAGATGCATACTGAAAATCTTGATTGACAGCTGTGATCACCATTCACTTTTATTGTGTGTAAAGAGCAGTATGAAATTGTGCTATAAATTACTTATTTTGCTCTACATAGAATGGAAAAACATATGAGGGAGAGAAAAAAATCGTTTTTGGCATCTCAACTTTTCTGTATCCATCCTCGCTTTGTAAAGTTAGTTATGTATCGGTTCTTAGTTTACTTTGTTGTTTTCTGTGAGCCCAGTAATTACAGTATGCATTGTCTACAACAATCCCCAACATCCCACGAGATCCAACAAAGCGCAACATTTTAAAGGCAATTTTAAGAACTCTTTTACTTTTAATAATTAATCACGGCACACTAAACAATTCATACACAGCAAAGTCAAATCCATATCCATTATGGATGTATGTGAAAGTCATTAAATATGCATTTCACATTCGGCTTAAATTTCCAGATCTCTGTCAAAACAAACGAGGAAATTATGGTGGAACTCTGGGAGTTCAGGTCACTATTGAAGGTTCCAACACGTTTCTGAACTGGACAGCCAATACGATTTCATTGGTTCCCCAGAGTTTCGAAAGCAGCACAAGCCTCATAGACCTCACGAAAATAACACAGCGTCTGGCCGCGCTGACAGCAGCCAGGTTGCCACAGAGGGAACAAACAGCGCACAGGCAGAAATGCAGAGAGCAGCTGTCTGTCATTTGTGGTGACTGCTTGTTAAAAGGACCTTGAAGACATTAGGGGGACATGTTTTTTCCCCTTCTTTGGTTGCACTTCCAACATGCCTGTAGGCCTTGTCTATTTTGAGGAGGTAGATGATAACTTCACAGAATAAATAGTGAGACTTTCTACTTCTGCTAGATGGCTGTCACAACTAGGATGGCAAAATGGTACACATGCTTTAAGAGATTTTATCAAAGCCAGCTTTCTGGTCGTGGAAGCTGATTGACGAATTGCTGACGTCTATTCAAGATATAGCTCAGACATCCTGATTTTACCAGTTTACTATTTGTATTACTATTTGTATTACTTCACAGCACCCATAGCTAAGCTATTTTTATCATACTGTGGTAACATTGTCAGGAATATTTTAGATTTCGTCATAGAATTTAGACATTTATTGATTTTAATTGAAGGTCAAGTGTATCATTTTTTGAGGATTTATTGACAGAAATGCAATATAATATACGTAACTATGTCTTCAGATGTGCATAAAGGTGCCTTATATAATAAAATTTATTTTCATCAGCTTAATGAGCTGTTTCTATAAACATACACCGCGGGTCCCCTTACATGGAATTTGCCATGTTGTTTCTATAGTAGCAATAAACAGACAAACTTGCAGAGCCGTTCAGTAAATATGTTATCTCCTTCGGCAAAGAAGCGCAAACAGGCCAAGATGTTTGTCCTTTGTCAGTTGCTATAGTGAAAAGGAGGGGTGGAGTGAGCAGTTGGTTGCAATTCACAACCTCACCAATATATGCTGCTAAAATCTCCACATTACTCCTTTAACAAAACATTTGTTCACTAATAGTTATGTCCGTAAGGGGGTAGTTCACCCAAAAATGAAAATTCTGTCATCATTTACTCATTCTTAAGTTATTTCAGACCTGTGTGTCTTTCGCTCCTCTGCAGAACACAAAAGAAGATATTTTGTTGGTAAACGCACAACAGAGGTATCTGTCCATACTAGTGACTGAGTACAGCCGTTGTTCAGGTACCAAGATTCAACGTCCAAAAATATATATTTTTCTGCTTTCTATGTTCTGCAGCAGAGAGAAACTCATACAGTTTGGACATTATAAGAGGGTGAGTGAATGATGATTTGGGGTGAACTTTTCCTTGTTATACTGTTTATCTTTTTTTGCAATTTATGAAAGCAGTAAGACTGATCTCCATCTAATAAATTCCCCAAAATTGAATGGACACAAAAATAAAAATTCTTTCATCATTTATTCAACCTCATGTTTTTTACCCGTTTGGTTTATATTGTTTCAAAATATGTCAATGAACCGTACTTTTAGAAAATTCTAGGTTCTGTTGTAAAGTGTGCCAATGCAAACACTGTGCCATGTAATTGTTTGTTTATGGGGCTTCACCTCGCTCACCCCGCTAACAGTCTGCATATCCCAGCAGCAATTTACGGCGTGCTGCGAGACGGGTGCAACTGTGATCAAAAGAAGCCACTCATTGATTTTCAAAGATGCATTATGCTCCTCACATATATTATCAAGGCAAAGTGCTTGCTTGACTGTCTTCAATGCTCAGCTTGCCAGCGATATGACCGACTTTAGACTGAGATAAAGAGAGTATTTACTAAGAACATTTTAGAACGAGAAAGAAAGCACAAAAATATAGTAGGAAAAGCGTGCTGAGAACAATAAAGGTGTTGTATCACAGAGAGCTGTAAAATATAGTTCTCACCATATCTTAATTAGAAGGCTAATGTGTAAATGAAGTGCAGAGGTTGTAAGGTGCAGTCTGTGGTGAGCGAAAATCATTTCTTACATTCTCCTCAATAATCCTATTACAATGGCGCTTAGTACAGAAACTATACTTCCCTTATTCTTTAAGCTCTGGCCAGAAGCATGTAATTGCTCGGCATTTAAAGCAATCTGGTCAGTGGCGACAGAAACCTGCTGTGCCCTGCAGAAGTTAATGATACTGAAAGGCAATACCAGACTTGTGGGCACAAGGTCCCCTTTGCTTAAACGTCCAGTTTGCCAGTCGTAACCCCAGTGGGTTTCTTTCTCTCTTTTTGGAGGTTATGTTTAAGAGAAACGCAGAGGTAATGTAAGAACTGTGGTTATGTGAAATGAGACTTATTTAGTTTGAAAGCAGCTGGATTACACCTCTCTTGTGGTTTTCACACAGAATAATGCTTCAGAGCTTAATATATATTTCCTAGGCTGTTACATGACAATCATGAAATACCTTCTTATTCTTTCATCATTGGCAGCCAACCAGAGCTGATGCTGGGATTGTGGGTCGTTTCGAGCTGCGGTTTCAGACCGAATATTCATCAGTGTTAATGTCGGAAACACATCTGGATTATTTTTATGTAATGATGGAGGCACTTCCAGGATAATTTGAACCAAATAGCAGGCATTTAGTAGAGCCTTTGGTTATTAATAAATAAATAAATATACCTAGCGATTTTTCATGTTAAATTTACCATTTTGCTTAATATTAGTAGCGGTACAAATAGGCATGGGTTTTTATGTAGCTAAAGTCATTAATGTTCTGATAAAAAAGCTTTCAGAAACGAGATAATGGGCCATTTCGGTTGACAATTTTCGGTTGAATTTGAAGCCACCTGCCTACTGTGGGTCTGAATCAAAGATGCATAAATTTTTCTTTATATTTTGCAAATCGAGTGTAACATTGTTGTTCTCAGATTTCAACAACTATTTTATTGCTTGCTTTGTCTAAATCAGAGTGGTTCAGCCTTTGGTTTCAAAGTCTGGCTAAACTGACAAACTATACATATTTCTGAAAAACCTTGAGGTTTACCACCGTAACATATGACAGACGTGCTTAATGGTATTGTCTTTGTAAGCATGTTTTGGCAGAATGCACATGCGGTCATAAAGGCTGGATATTGTCTCTTCACGGGATGTCGATTGATGCTGCCGTTTACACACCAAACATTGATCGTGAACTCTTCCTGCTCTTGGTTTCTTTGTTATTTAGGGTTGTAAAATAATATTGGATTACTTGACTAACCATAATACTAAATTAGTTACATAGTAAACCGCATTACAGCCTGGAGTCGTGGATGATTAGTGATAAAATGATAAATATTGCACAACGTTAATAAAAAAACTCTACTTCGTACAACAGATGTTTGCTGATATCACCTAAACTATGGCACTGGATTTATCTCCAGTATCCTAGTTTGAGGCCAAATCAGTTGATCGGTCGACAGAAGATCGAATGGATAAATTAATCTGTTGATTAAACATCAGTATATTTGCCATGCTCTGAGGCTATCATACACAGTCAAATTCTCTGCTCTTTGTGGTTTCATCTGTCCACCTCTCATGGGGCTGATCTAAATTTATATTTGTAATATTTTGCTATGAGGTCCATTTTTTTATTATTATTAATGTACACAAACCAATGCAAGTGAATGGGGACCACTTAACAACATTGTTAGAATTATCTTTTCTTGTGTTCTGCGGAAGAAAGTAAATCAGACAGGTTCGAAATGACAAGGGAGTGAGTAAATGATTACATAATTCTTATTTTTGGGTGAACTCTCACTTTAATTATCCGTAATTTCGTTATTTTCTTTTTCTTTTGAATATTTGTATTACTATAGTTGACTTTAAAAGATGTAAATACTGGTCCAGAAGCACGTCTTGTTTCAGTTTTTATATATTTTTTTATCTTACATATATAATCGTCCTTTTAAAACATTTTAAATCTGTCGCAAATGTTCTGTTGGTTGATTTTGTTCAATCGTTTGTGTCGTGAAACTGTGCGTCATCCAAAGTGGCCTATATATGTTCATCTATTTTAAATAAAGTCTTGTTTTTACTTGCTTTTAATTAATAATATTTCAGTGTATAGCTTATTATTGTTTACTTTAACTGTTTTTATAGTTTTTGTAGTAAGCTTTAAAACCTTGCAATACAAAGGTGGAGTGTATTAGATTATAATATGAAGTTAACATGATAAATAATGAAGCTTAAGTGATCTTCTGAGTTATCTGGGGGCCATCGGGCGACTGTAGAAGGGTTTTGCATGAAAAAGGACAGGGTAAAGAATGCTAATTGCATGAGAATGTAGTGCCTGACCCAGTGGCCTATCAAACTGAGCTCCTATTACACTATGAATCCCATTCAGGTGGTCATTAGGCAATCAAATGGGAATAATCATACTGGATCTCAATTACCGTTGAAGTAATTTTCATGGCAGGGCACCGGCCAAAGACCAGAAGGGGAGAGAGAGATAAATAGACAGTGAATGACTGAAAAGTGTCCTGGAGTGGCTTGTTGGAGCATTACAAACTAAAGGTGCCTGCAGGGAAGATAGTCTCGTGAAAATAAACAGCAATGAAAAATGTACTATATGGAAAATGTGTCAGCTATCTAAATTTTCCACTCCAAACCCCTATTGTTACTCCCTTTATGTCAGCGATGACAGAGTTGGTTCGCCACAGGTGCTGTACGTGTCGATTGTACGTAGTTTACCATTTAAAAACACATTTCCTCAAACGGCTTACTTGTAAGGGTAAAAGACAGCATTGTATCCTCGCCAATCTAAGCAACTCTTCCAAACAAATCAGAAACCGGCAGGAACCGCTCGCCCTGTTTTCACAGCAAACCATTTCCTCTGGCTCAAACCTGCAGTGGGCACCTTTCAACCTTTCCATCCTGCAGTGTAGATCTTGATTTATGACGGGCACAGGAAAGTGACCACTGAAGCCATGTAAATTTCCCGGTTTTGAAGCGAGGCACAGGCCGGCGGTAGACCACCCACCCTCTCCTCCTGTCATCTTCTGCTCCACAAACCAGAGGGGCTTTTATTTGCCGAGGGTCAGGACCTGTTTTATCACCTACTGAAGACAACCTTTAGAAGTCTCCTTCAGAATATGCTGTACTTGCTTAGAGTGGCCGTAAACCAACATATAAGAAAATGCTGTGAACTTGTGTTAGTAATCCTCACAGGATTCATTTCTTCTGAAGATTATCAGATGACAATGGGAAATAGTTTTCATGTGTATAAGTGCACTAGAAGGGGCTTTAAAAGAATAGTTCAACCAAAAATACAAATACTGGCAACGTTTATTTACCAACATGTGGTACAAAACGTCTATGCGACTCTCTCTTCAGTCGAACACAAAAGGACATATTTTAAGAAATTGTCTCAGTGGTTTTATATCCATACATTGAAAATCAATGGGTGCCAACATTGGTTGGTTGGTTACTAACATTATTCAAAATAACTTTATTTGTGTTCTCCAGAGTAAAGAAAATCATACAGTTTTGGAATGACATGAGGGAGAGTAAATGATTAAACTATATTTATTTTTGGGCGACCTGTTCCTTTAACCAGGATGACAACATTTTTCTAACTCGTGCATCTGTTTCCATAAGTTTACAATCTCTGGATACTGGGTTTTATTATACTGTTTGTGTTGCATTATCTAGTCTTCTCTAGACAATATCATATCTTCTGTACCTTTTTCTAACTATGGCAGCTGGGTGTCTGATGATTCGCAGGGTGTATGTGTTGATGTTTTAGATCTTGTTCACCCATTCACTTGCTCTCTCAATATCTGACTTTCTGGAAGAACTTGGATTTTGCTGGTCAGGTTAATCAGTATTTATCAGTTATTCATAAAGTATAGCTTAATAGTATTTACATAAATATGTAGCCCTGCGGATCATGGCACTTCCAATCATGAGACTGCATTCATTACCAATTGTTGCTCGCTTAGAGGCTTCCGAATAACCAAGGATATGAAAACCTAGAACCTGGAATCACACATGGGAGATGTCTCTGAGCTGGCTTTTTGTGTTGTCCTCCCAAGGCCTCTTGAGTATTTGATAAAGGTACTTAGTTGTCTTGTTGACCTTGTTTACAGCTGGACACTCAAGGATCAGTGGGTATGGCTTTGATCTTCCTGTGTTCGTTTGGCATCTTATTGCCACCTTTGGTTGCAGTGAATGCTGGACTTTGGCAGAACAAGTTTTCCAATCCCTTTTTTGGAACTGTAAATAACTATTATTGATTATTGATGTGGTTGAAGAGGCACACACTTTAAAACGTCACTAACCCCTAGATGGTAGTTTCCCATTGTCAAAAATGTTTTTAATTGTGTGAGATTTACTGTGGTACTTGCCATAGTCATGCCTATGTTGTACTAACTGAGACATGTTGGGTATTTGTCGTACGCTCTGGTCTTGGATCACATTGTTCCCTCTTGGTTTCCGCACACAGAGGATCTGAAGTTGAAAAAACTTTCGAAAAGTACATTTTAAAAGATTCTCAACTGTTTGAGCAATTGTTAGTGAATCTCCCAGAAGTGAAAGATTCTCACGTCTGGTTAATAAGTCTTGCGTATTAAAGTCTGTTCTTTGTGGTTCTGCTCATCCAGCTTCGGCTGGTGTCCCGGGCTTTTTGGCACCTTTTTTAGCCTCCAATCCCCACACAAGCAACCCACATCAGTTTCTCTCTCTCTCTTTATGCTGAAGTCACAGACACCCTCCGGGCCAGATAAGCCAGCCTTCTGCTGCTTCCCACACACTCCCCTGTCGATACTCCAAAGCTGTTCAAAGGCTCAACAAAGACAAGCAGGGGAGCCACAGACCCACAGACAAGGCCTCAGGACTTTCAGGAAGAGGGGAGAAATTCATCTTCACATTTGGTTTGGGATTTGTTTCTGGTTGCAAATGGTAATTGCTCATGTCTCTTAGAATGGCCAAGCTTTGAACCGAGGTAAACAGAATAGGAGAATACTAATTTTTAATTGGATCATTTCTTGGAAAATAATAAAAAAGATGAAGTTTTTGGCTTTAATGGGAATGGGTTGGTAGCTTACTGAATACTGTAGTGTGAATTCTGTACAGTATATTCTGAAATCTTTAGCCATTTGTCAGCTATAAACAGTTGTATAATACATTGTAGTCACATCATTTCATTACGCAGCATGTAAATGCCGTCCAATTACTGTGTATCATATATCATTGATGAGATTTGATTGTCATTTATCTCATTAGTAAAGAAAGGTCAAGCAGAGAGCATTGCATTGTGGGATACATTTAGCCATGCTACAATGTATTGCAAATTTATTGCAAATATATTCTATGCATACAGAATTGAGCAATGTATGCCATATATAAAGCAGCACCCATAATAGGCGTTGTGTGCAATTCTAAACATAACCTTTGTCACTCCTGCCAGCTTTTTGTTTTGGATCCTCAATCCAGTCATCCTAGGAAATACAGCACAAAAACCTGCTTTTTACTTTAGAATGTCATCACACTACACAGACATGGTCAATAACTTGAATCTAACCATCTGGTCTCTTTGGTCTTCATCGATCCGGCTTATGTTTTTCAACTCCAACATTAAAGTAGCTCTATTTATGACTGAGAGCAGTGTTTTGTTCTGGGGTCATGTGACCTTTAAACCCAATGTGTTATACAGTACTGATCAATTACGTCTTTTATTTTCATACCTGAGGAGCCTCATAGTACTTTTTTGTGTTTCCTTGGGTAAATTAAAAGACTGAGAATGTGTAAGACGTCCCTTAATATAGTTCATTTGAGAAGTCATCAATATGAGAACATTACTTGATGAGACAGTAATTGTTTCTACTTTTTTGAGTTTTTCTCTAGATTGGTTGTTTCAGCAGGTTGGTCGCTGTACATATCAGATTATTATGATGCAGTTTTTGGCCTTAGCCTAAGGCTTAATCATTTTGTTTTGCCATTTTCAGAGCGATTTTCTCCTTTGCATTAAACAGCAAAGTGTAGTTAGCGTCAAATTGATCATTGCTTTGGAAAAGCCATGCATGTCTTTCCATTTAAGCTGGAGGAATGTTTCAGTGTTCAATACTGTAAGTTAAGGGCCATTGAGAACAGTTGTTGCATGTTGGTTAATTCAAACTTTTATTTTTGACTTAGTTTTTAGTTTTTAAGGCATGAAAAACGTTCAAATACACACTATTTAGTGTATGAATTAGCAAGTCACAAAAATTACTCAAAATGTTGTGTTGGTGTGAGGCAGAATCACATACTGATTAAATTGATATTAAAGTTTCATTTCAAAGTTTATGCAATAGCCATTTTTTAAAAAAGTAATCCATTTTAAAACTTGGATGAAAAAGCTTCACCCTTGTCCTGTTAACTGTCACTGCAGGTGATTATACATTTTCACCTTATTTTACGAAATAAATAATAAAAATGAATAAATATTCAAAATGATCTTTGCAGTAATCAACAATAATCCACTCCAGAGATTTTATCTCGTATTTTATTGCAACATTGTTCCAATATGTTTTATTGTGTCTTGCCTTCTGCTGTGTGTTGTTTTATGACCATCTCTGGTGTTTTGTGTTCTGAGGGCAGCAGCCCGTGGGCCTTAACACATCCCCCCCGCATGTCATCAGTCGTGCAGCTGCCCCAAGAGCCACATGACAACATCAGCCGAGCAGTGCATTCAATCTCACAGACCATGCTTAGAACATGCTTATGTGGGCATATGTCCAAAATGCACAACAAAGATAATGCAAAGCCACCGGTACCCACTATTTTTCCATCCATTTATATTTTTATGAGAAGCATTTTAAAAAAACAAGCCTGTGAGTGTTATGCTATAGCTTTTATTAACGGCTTGTGTGAAGAGGATAGAGAGGTGGGTGTGGCCTGCAGCCGCATGAATGAAATTGCAAACCTAAGGTTCCCAATTCAACCTGTTATTACTTTTGACACAAGTCATTTACAATAGCCCAGAAGGTGGCAATGGAAAATGTGATATTGATTGTGTACCCTGCAGGCTTTTAGCACCCCTCACTGCACAGATGCACGTGTCTTATATTTGCTTTATTTTCTTTTAGCTGTTTTTTATTCTGTTTGTGCAAGTACATCAGATGGCCAAGACTGGGCCAGGCTGTTATAAATCATTCTTTCAGATTCTATTTAGGTGAAAATTCTTTCATCATTTACTTGCAAGTACTTTTTCTGTGATACACAAAGGAGTTTTTTTAAGAAGCTTTGCACAAAAAAAGCAAATTAAACCACCATTAAATTTATTGCCTATATACTTGTCGATCACTTTTAGGTCCGTATCTGGGAATTCTGGGACTCATGACTGTATATTGCTCCGGGCCCCTCATCTTTTATAACATTTAGAAGTTGCCGTTGGCCTCTAGAATCATTCCTATGTTTTACGACAATATCTCTAGCTTTTGAATTCATTTAATGGCTTCGTGCAAGACACAGACAGCAATTTAACCTAAATCTCATTGTCGTCGATTAAGTATCACCTAGAGGGTCACTGTAATGTTTACATCTAGTTGACAATCAAACCAAATATTTTTAATGCCGCAGCCTTTTTTTGCTTCAACTTACCACATTGACTTTAAAAGTGGTTTCGTGCTCCACCACACTGGTGGGAAGGCTGGACCTCTATAGGAAACACACATGTGTGATTTTTAAATTAATGGTCTGGTTTGTTTTCACAGATATTGCAAAAGGCTCAGTGCTTCACGGCAGTAGAGGAAGTGCATTTCTAGTACTTAGGTGAAAAAACAAAACAAATAAAAGGGTGAGAAGCATTGTGTTTTCACAAATGTAGCAACAACACCTTAACGCAGTACTATAGGTCTGACAGATGAAAGCTACGACATGAAATGAGCACACATCAAATTGTTCCTGTGTACATTATGTGGATGAAAACGTCCTCGTAGAAATCCTGATGTTTGTCATTTTATGAGAACATTGCTTGTTCACTCAGTTCAAATGACCTACCAAACAATCTAAATGTACAAATGTAAAACTGCCTGATGGTTTCTGTCAGGATTTAAAGGTTCAGGAATAGATTTTTTTCAATTTGCTTACAATTTACAATCGTAGCACACTGGACTCGCGGTAGGGAGGAGCTTAGAGAAGCAGAAAATTTGAACAGCATCGGAGGAATTTTATTGGGGATCTTTGAGAAACTACTAAATGCATATTTTATAAAAAGTTTTTTTTACCTTTGATGCATTTGAACATGCTCTTGGGGACTCTAATACAACATTTGGACACTTACAAAAACCTTTAAACCTGCTCTTTAATATGCATCTCATTGTTTCTTGCTTTTAAAATCACCTTCATGGTCAAAGAGTGGAAAAAAAAGGGTGCGAAGGAAACTATACATGTATGTATACGAGCTTGCTGCTTATCAAATAGAATTATGTTTTAGAAAACAGTATGTGAAACAGAAGGAATTTAACAACTGAAGATGGTTCAAATAATGTCACATTTTATGTCACGTTAAGGTATTCTATGCATACAGAAAACTTACTATGTACATACTATGCAAACATACTATGTACTGCAGAACAATTAAGTGCGGGATGCAAGTGTATAAAACTAGTCCTCGTTGATCCGTCTCCAAATGTCAAGTTAATGGCAATTTAAACACCAAATTAATCAAAATGATGCCTAATTACTTTGTTTAATGGTACCCCATTGCTTATTTTCCATCATTATGAGTATGTATCCCAATCAGCTGCCAATCACTTTGAACAAGGCACAGTATTTCTCTTCCTCCCATTTTATATAAAACAACATTTATGATGCAAATCACCTTTAAGCATGTAGTTAAAGAACATCATTAGAAGAGAGAAAGATAATTACACAAGTTTTAAAAAAGTCTCTACAGGCATTGTGAGAAACCACATGTGTTTGTCATTTCTATGCATGTTAAATTTGGTAAATGGCCATGTTGGAGAGCAATTTTTTTCTCCTACTCCTTTGTCGCACTAAACCTGTTTACTCTGTTGAATATCAATGAAGATGTTTCGGACAATATTCTTTTCCATGTCATGGCAGTTTATGTTAAGTAACGTAAAGAACAGACTATATAGAATTCTTCCCTATAGCACTCAAATCTCACAATCCGTTGGCTCTATAGCATCTTTCTGCTATACAAAGTTAAAGGTGTGTTTTCCTCATTTGCTTTCAACTAGTGCTCGTTTTGCTAAATTAAATGACCTTTCCTATTTCTGCATGTTAGTATACGGTCATAACAAACTAAGCTGATGTTTTCACAGACACACAAACTCAATCTTTGTTTTTCATGCCTTTATAATAAGAGCCCTAACTGTCATCACATTAGTGTATGTGGGGAGAATCAGGTATAATGAGTTGGAGATTATGGGCTTTGTGTGCTGCTTCACCGGTAAATGCTCGCCATGCCAAAGGGATTTAGAATGAAAGCCAGTGTGCTATCAGATTACAATAACTGTTTCATTACAGCATTATTTACGGTGTAGAAAAGAACAGCATTCCTAATCAGTCAAGGTAGAAAGAGGTAAAGTAAAGACACAGATTTTCTGTAAAACTCAGTTTTGTTGCTTTGTTTCATTGGTGCAATGAAATTGGAACTGTAGTTTACAAAAAACTGATTCGGCACTTTTGATGTTTTATGCTCCTAAGCAAAAGTTGCACAGCCTTTTTGCAGCGTGCTCTCCTGACGACATCTCTTTCAAAAAAAGTCGAGAGAGCAAATCGCTCTGGAATCCCCGATGAGGACGGACGGTGCGATTTGATTTGTTTTTTAAATTCACAGAAAAGGTGTGAAGTCAGTGGAGGATAAAATCGTTGCCTTTATTGACCCCGGTAACCAGCAAAACAGCACCCCTGTAAAACAGCATGGGGCTCAAGTCTGAAACACAAGAGCTGAGGAGAAATTGGGTTGGGTGGGGCTTTGGAAAAAGAGAAAAAGTTGTGTTTTTGATCAGGACAGGTTAAATTCTCCAAACCTCTGGAGTAAGTAGAGGCGGGTCCTGAATTAGCTGGCTTCTCTCTCCATCTCCTCATCCTTCAAGCTTTTTTATGGGGTGGGCTGACATGGGTGAAAAGACCCTCCCCCCAACCTAGCCTCTCTTTTCCCTTTACAGGAGGCCTCTATGGTGTCTGCCTCTGGAGAGAGAGAGAATAAGGGCCATATACCCTCTGAATCTCATTTAGTGGAGGATTACCTATTAACCCTCAAGAGAACTAAAGGAAAGGAGAGTCTGTTTGCTGAGGGACTTTAACAAGAGCACATGGGCTTCTGTGGGTGGATATAATAAGACCTCTGAAGATAGCGACATGTTGCTTGGTTACATGAACTTTTAAAAATATAAGCCCAGGTTGTTGCTGGTTGTGTTTAGATGGTTAATTTACCAACATCATTCTTGGCCAGAAATCATTGTCGTGCTTTTTATCCTCGCTGTTATTATAGCAACTGTGTTTACAGGCACCCTGCAAGGTTCTTTAAGAGGAAACAGCCTCTCGATTTTAAGATTTCTCAGGAGAGATCATTCTTAGGCGAGATTGTGCCTTGGGTTTTGGGCTTTGCTAGAGGTTAAATGAGGATACCAAGATGCTTTTTGAGTTAGCATGAACTTATGAGACTTACTCAACCCTAAACGGTTATATATTTATCATGTTTTACCTTATCTGCTGGTAGAAAAACAAAAAACTAAAGTTATGCTTGGACACGGTCATTTACCATTAATCTTTCTGATCTACCCTTAATGTTAAGGGTTTTCTTTAACAAAACATTAAGAAAATAGAAAAGAATCTTCGCAGCACTGTTAAAACAACCTTTCAGTCACTATCCAACATACACTTTTTTTTACATGGAACATAAATAATATACAGTACAATTTTGTCATTAATATTTACGCCTTTTGACATTTTATATTTTTTTACATTGTGGTATCACACCTTTTTTTGGTATGTTCACATATTTTATATTGAGATTTTTACAGCTGGTCCGTCTGTTTAGCAAATGTATCGTGCTATTATTTCGTCATAATACTATGTTAGAATTTAAATGAAAAGAAATTAACATCAAGAGCTTTAGACTAGATTGGTCGAGCCATATTTTTATGATCTGAAAGTGCCATGACTATGTCGTACAAAGCTATAACACTGCTTCGGTTGGGTATGCTGGCACACCTCTGAAAGAGCTAATTTTCACTACAAGAGCTGCGCCACTTTATCACGTCCCTCTACCTTTCAGAACACCCACTGAGGAACTAGTCACATGTTGCTTGACCTATGACCTCTAGGTCTGCAGCTGGGGAAGGTTTTTGCATTCCTCCTCAACTGGGCATTCATTAAGCCTTGCAACAGAACTGGTTATACACCAACCAATTGTAAATCCAGCCATTATTGATGAAAGGAGCCGCTAAAGTTTCCCACATTTGCCACTTTAGATTCTGGACAGCTGTTAGAAATCATCGCCTTTCCCTCTCAACCTTGTTTTGGATGAAAGTTTTCCTCAGCAGCTGAAGACGAAGCGATGTGCAACTCATCTAAACGTTCCAAATTTCAGCGTCCATGGTAAATTTAGAAGATAGATGGGTCGCCCATGTCTAAGAAAACAGACATGTTATTATGGTGGATGATGGGATTTTAATGGCCTCAACGATAAAAACACACGCTGAAACAGAGCTGTGGTGCACCGAGGGCCGACCAATGTGATCTTACGACTCTAGCCTCCACGGGAGTCTGTATGCTTAGTTTCGTTCTCATTGATCTCCTCTGCTTGTGTTGGTGAGGCTTCAAACACTTTTAACTTCAACAATGTGAGCCCAAGTTGTAAGAATTCAGACATGCAAAGGTTGATGGGGCCGTGGATTCTACAACTATAATAAAAAGGGTTGAATTCGATCTTTAGCATTTACTTTTGCTCCAGGCTCTGTGCTTGTCCAATGCCTGACCTCATAGGCCTTTCTCCTCACGAATCATGAGATCTAATTTGTCAACGTCTGGTCCTCAGCTTCTAGATTATGGATACTGATGGCTGTCAGAGGTTCCTGTGTCAGGAATTATTCTATGTCTGTTGTTCCTTTCATCTCCTGATGGATATGGAGCCTGTATTTTTGTCTAGGGAAGGAGATATGTAAATACTCTTGTCAAAGAGGATTTGAGGAGATGTTTCTCCTATCTCTTAGAAGGAAGGTAAATAGAAAAGTGCATCGAAAGGCAAGAAGGATGTGGTAACCGTTGCAGAATACATCGCTGCTCCAAGCTTATCTTTGATGGATGTTGCATTTGTTAATCCTCTGTGTACTTTATGAGGTTTGAGATAGACCTACTGGCTCTGTTTTTATAGTTTCAGACATGACCAAATTAGACCACCTTACATTTTAAAGCAATACCTGGAATATTTCATTTATGTCTCTTTGCATGAAGTTCATTCTCTATAGACTCAACACAATACAGTACAAAAAAGCAGGTGCTTTTCTCCACCCATCTCTCTTGTTCTCTAGAGTCCTAAGCGGCAAGTGGCAATGTCAAAGTTGTGTCTGACTCTAACATTGCCACTAGCGTTACTTTCACATCACATCTAGAACACCTGTGACAAATACACCCTGCTTAAATCATTCAATGAATCAATTAATTTAAAGTTCTCTCAGAAAGAGGGCTGTCTCTCAGAAGCCTGTAGCGGTCCCAGCCCAACCATACAAGATGGATTGCAGGTGCTTCCTGCGGTCGGAAACGACTGATTAAAGAAGTTTGCCCTATCTTCCTTTGCACACTAGATCTGTCTCTCCACTGCGTCTCTCTTGCTCTCTGTTATTGTCTCTATCTTTCCTTTACACACACACACACACAGTTTTGCTTTTTTAATTTTTTGATTTTTCCTCTTCTTCACTCCCAAAAGCCCTTTCGTTTAGTCTAAAAGTTCTGATCAGCTGCAGTTGTGGGTGGCACTTAAGCAGGTTCAAGGGGTTACCTGGAAAAATTTAAGTTGAGGTTTTTTAACCTGCAAGTGTTTTTTTACCTGTAAGTCATAGCTTGTTATGCTTGATACTAGTTGAGCTTCTATTCTGATGGGCGGTTACTCAACAACCTTTCTACTATACACAGAAAACCTATTATGAGTTTTGGATGTTTATTTACATTTACGCATTTGGCAGATGCTTTTATCTAAAGTGACTTGCATTGCATTATTCTATAAATTTGTTTAGATAGTATGTGGAATCCCTGGGTTAAAACGTATGACCTTGGTGTTGCAAGCACCATGCTCTAACCACTGAGCTGTAGGAAAGCGGTTTCAAAATTTGATTCTAAAATACTGAAATTTTAGGGGACATTTTGGGGGAAATCAAAAAAATAGTTTGAAATCAAGAATACTGTTTTTGTTTTTGTATAAACCTTGAAAATGTATATCTGTAAAAATGGTGATGTTGTGTTTAGTGTATAGCCTTGCGAAACTTTGGGTATATGTGACAAAGCAGATTGTTTTGAATATGTTATAGTTTGTATATGAATTTTAATTTTAACAACAATTTTAACACAATCTGTCATGTAAACATTCTCTCACAAAAAACAAAAAAGTTTAGATGTCTTTTTGAGGAGGAAGAACCTAATCGGAAAGTACCTTACCAGTCTATATTTCTTCCACAACACGATTAGTTTTAGCTTAAAGTGACAATGGGTTCTTGGTTGGAATGGCCCAACTGGCCCAGACATAACAACAAATAATATTAATTTTGAGTGGGCCTATCTGTTTGCCCATCCAGTGGTGGATGGAGCAGTGATTGAAACTTGTTTGGAAACAATACACGTTTTGCAATTGGGTTTTCTGCCACTAGTTGTGCAAATATTACACTTCACCATTGATAACAATGTTAAATTAAATGGAGTATATTAAATGTTAAATGAATTGTATGGTGTCGCTGAATGGTTGCTTGTGGCTTACTGATGTGGGCACACATAAAAAACAAACATTTGGGAAACACTGTCCTGTTCCACGTTCTCAGCTGTGAACGGTTCAAATAAATAAAGAAAACAAGCTCTGTCTCCCATAGTCCACTTTAAGAAACAACAGCTGACAGAAGCGTGTCCAAACAGGGCGTGAGGGGGTGGCATTCCCTCTTCTCTGTCCATACGCCAAGATGTTTTTGATTAAGTACTAACACCCTCAGCATAAGAACTTCATGTTTTGCCTCTGGCAAGATGTTAAGCATGATGTGGTAAATGTGTAATGTGTTCTAAATTCATGTTCAGTCATCGTAGCTATGTGTTCACTCTGGATACACTACTGTCAAGTAAAACATTGCCCTACTCCATACTAGCATACGAATAATGGCGAAAATAATGCAACACAAATGTTTTTTTTATTTTTTTTTAATAAAATTGTGCTTGGCTTATGAGATAAGAAAACACATATACAATGCATAAATGTATTCTCTGATATATTCTTATTTCTAAAGTTTAGTATAATACTATTCAGTAAATAGTATCAGTAATAATGTCTGGAGAATCTTAAAGAAAGCTCTAATTTTGGTGCTGTAATGTTAGTAGTGTTGCTAAGCCAACCCTGTATGTGTGCGTGCGTGTTTTAAATAGGTCTTGTATCTGTGTATCTATTGTTTTATTGTTTCGAAAGATCATTGTCTGTAAACATCCCAATATTTGATACAATCCCGTGTAGTCCAAGCATAATTTTGGTAACAGAATCCAGCCAATTCACATGTGACCTCATGATGAATTATCCCATTTGGGTGGAGAGAAAAATATTGTTAGGGTTTACAGGGACTAAATATTTCAGGAGTGACCTCTGCGCAACGCTGCCAAGAATGCCAGAAATCCTAGTGGCGTGGGAGCAGCTGGTAACTTCTCTTCTTTATCCTCACTCTCTCTTTCTCTCACTTTCTTTCATCACTGTGTATAGCATTAACAGTGCCCTCTACAGGCAGGCTGCAGCATAACTGATGATGTAAGCACTTTTTCCTCGGAGCTGCCTATAGCTCGTCTTTCTTTGTGCAGACGGAGGTAGTCTGATCTCCGAGACGGTAGACCCAACACAAGCACAGGCTGAATAGGCTATATTGACTTGTAGAATAGACAGAATTCAATAAAAATGCAGTTTAAGCTAAATTCAAGTAATGTGACAAAGAAAACAGAAATAGATATCCTTCCTCTGCAAATATTGTTGGTGCTCAGCAGTGGACGAGAACAAATCAATGCTTTCTGTATTAACAACAATGAATTATATAGCTTGATGGCGAGTCTGCATTAGGAGGAGCTGATGCAGTGTGGTGGGAGGCTTTGGAGTCTTGTTTATCACCCTGTTGGTCTTAAAGCTCAAGCCAGACCTGTGGGGTTATGCATTATGTGTGTGCGCTTGCATCTTTTTACAGGACTCAATAAAGCTGCAGTGAAGCAATGAAGGATCCTGTAGATCCATTCTTCCCTTGCTCGCAGTCAACTCTAATGGCCTGGGGAACAATGCAACAAAAACAAGTCCAACGTTCTGCACACACGCCTGGCCCTCCGTCGCCTGATCGCTTTTGTGAATGTGCATGTGGGCCTGTGCATATACTTAAGCGGGGGGCTGTGGTGTGAGACTTGTGCCTTTGAGCATGATTATACTGTTTGTGTGTGTGAAAATCCTTGAGAACGTGACAGTTAATGTTCCAGGCCGGCTTCTTTAAAGAAGCTGAGGTCTACAGCAGTGCTCAGAAAGGCCCAAAGGCTGCGCTTTGCTAATTAACTAATTACTCTTATTTGTTCCCCTCTGAACCCTGTGAATGCTGTGCCTCACTAATGTATAAAGTGAAGTGCTCACTAATGGCCTGTAGTTTATTCTTTTTGACCTAGCACAGGCCCATAGAAATATAGGATGAAAAATAAGACCTGTTTTATACCTTACTTGGTCTTACTGTAGGTCGCAATTAAATTTTATGAAGAGAAAATACGATTTTTAGAGAATGGGAGAGAAGATATGGAATTTTACAAGACATCACGAGAAAATCACAGACTGTTTAGATTTTTCTCCAATCAAACCATTCTAATATTGTTGTTATCCTTAAAACCTTTGATGTCAAAATTTGTTAATTGTTAACTTGTTAATACTTACAAACAGAAAGGGTGATAAATAATAGTGATTTATGCCAAAACATAAAAGTCATAAAATATGGAGACACAAGGTTCTAGAAGGAGAGCAGTGATGTGTGGCTACATCAATTGTACTGTTCTCTGTCATTTTTTCCCTTGTGTGATGTTTGGGTCTGAAACAATATGCACTTTTTATTCACTTTTATATATTTTTCACCCATGTAATATATTTCTCTTTTTACTAATAGCATTTTTTTCTTTAAAGTAATCTTACAGTTAGACGCAAATATGAACCACATATGCTTTCTTTATGACTTGTAGTTGGGATAAAGAAAACATCTGTAAAGTATTGTTGCATACATTTTTACGGCTGTATTGATTTAAAACCAAATAATCTGAACATTGGCTGGGTAACAAGGAATTTTAGAAACATCTGAGACAAAAAAAGGTGGTACCATTTGTAACTTCTTTCTTTCTGAATGTTTGTTCTCCACGCTGTGCCTATCTGTATTTTGGTTATGATTGGGAATCCTCTAGATGTTTGGAGACACTGAGTTCTCTGACAGAAGGTAGAGGGGTGAATTGCTCACTTGGCAATAATTATAGTGCCCCATGAGCACTACACAAAGCATCTTAACTTGAGATGAACTAATAAATCTCCTTCTCGTAGAATCTTCAAGCCATACAATACTCAACCCCCTTGTTTTCTTTTGCATTCTCACTTGCCCTGTCCATGCCTATATCTCTCTCTCACTTTTGCTGGGTGGTGGCGTGCAGCAGCTGTTGTGGGCTGCAGAGGAGCAGCTGGTAAGTGTGTGAATATGTGTGCACACATCCCTGCATGGTGTGTGTGAGTGAGTGAGAGAGGGGCTGGGCATTCTCATCCTTCCCGACTATAATAAACAGCCCAAGCATCCCAGAACTGCACACGCCCTTCAAATCTGCTGTTCTCCTCTCACCACAGATACTCTACTGTTTACCTAGCACTTGATAACTTTCTGTTCCTTCGCATCATATATTTAGACTCAATACACTACCACGAGACACTCCCCTTTCTTTACAGCCTCATTTTTTAACTAATAACATAATAACATTCCTATATTTTGATTACAGGGCCCCCTAGACTCTTGTGATATGTGCCAGTGATCCCGTAAAGGCACTGAGTAATAGAAATAAGTGAGACAATTATAGCATATGATTGCTTATGTTTATGTGTTATTACTCTCAAACTTTCTCAACTTGGTTTCTATTTTTTTTACAGACTACTGCTTGAAAGAGTTAGTGAAGAAACAGATAATTAAAAATCTATTATTGTGAGAGTCAATGTAAATAGACCCTTTTACAGTAAAAATTGTGATGCGTCTTTGTGGGCGGCACTTAGATGGAGGCAGAAAGTTCCACCAGACCATATTACTAATGCTAGGTAGCAAGTTTTGTAGCTTGCCTTTTGACAATGAATAGAAAAAAATCTAAATAACTTTTTTCATGTATGGTCACTCACTGTCTAGGACCGCGATTGTTTTTGAAAAAGTTAACTTTAAAGCAAGGAACCTGACTGACCTGTACGTGCTTGCTCAATGGATCCAGGGATGAACTGACAGGATGACATCCAGTTAAGTGGGCTGACATCTACACGTACCAGACAGAGAAACCAAGCATGTATTGTGAAGATAAACTGATTGAGAGCGTATTCATCTATTGATGACTGCGTGTACAGCAGCAAATTTACTTGAACACAAACCTGATACATAACATGAGCCGTCCCACTATTCTCTCTCCCTATATACTAATTCACTTATGACAAAGAAAGAGAGAGTTCTCTTTATGTTTAGTTTCTGGCCGGTAGTGACTGCTGGTTGTATAACAGACAAAGTTAGCAAGCATACCCTTTGTGTTCAAAAGTGAATGCTATGTGAAAAATAACCTTGTTCCCCAGTTTCTTCATTTTGGCATATGTGAGATATTTTTAGACACATACCCAAATCATAATCCACACCAACAAAAGACAATCTCTTTTTATCTTTTATGAAGTGAAATGTGAGAATTTTTTATGATCGTTTCTGTTCAGTCCGCTTATTTACTTGTGTTAAAATATCAAAATTGGAGACTGTATTCTGTCGATTGTGGCACTAAAGAACACAACAAGATGATATATTTAACTCCTTATGTAGCCAAATCTTTGCTGGTTTGTATTGGCCGCCTCCAATTTTCCCTTTGTTTTTCCTCCAGCTAATGCTGTGACTTAGGCATGACTTCGGCCAAAAGGGGTTTGTAAAATGAGTTTTGGTGACAAAGTTGAATAAAGTGAAGTCGGGTAAAAGTTGAGGCCAAAAGATTTCATGACAAGGATATTTTCACAATATCTTTTGAAATTAATAATTGAATAATGCTATCAAATTCATTATAATTTTATTCTGTGTTTTCATTTTTTTTGGCTAATGAATCAAACACAAAATATGAGTACAAAGAGAGGGAGAGAGAGAAAGTTTGTAACCTTAGCGGCTCCATGAGAATGTGTGTTGAATTGTTTATGATATTATCAAGTAATATCAACATGTATAACATATCGATAATCATGGATTTACTTTCACAGTAATTGTCATTACTGGTTGTAAGAAATATTGTAAAAAATGTAATGTCAAGTTTTGGTGATGTGTAAAGCTGAATGTGAAGTTAAAGTCCTAGTGAAATTAAAAATGACAATGCCTACTTTTTCATGAAATATTGCAGCATTTATTCTGAATAGTTTATCAACGTGGCTCATTCATTTTTTTAATTCATCCAATCAAATCGCAGAGAAAGACGACAGCCACGGCCACTATTTTTCTCATTCAAAATTCCATTTCACTCGGAAATGTATCAAAATACTGAAGTAAAAACAATGGCAACTTCTTGTCCGACGGGGACTGTGAAACTGTAAAGCAGGTGAGGTTGATTGTAAAATTATATTTTTTGTGAAGTTGAAAGCAAAGTGTTGCTGAGATATAAAGTTAAATCTGAAGTAAAGTTTGGTGATGTGTATGAAGTGATGTGAAGTCTGGTAGCAGGTGAGGTTGATTGTGACATGAAATTTAATGTGAGGTTGAATATGAAGTTTAGTGAAATGTAAAGTTAAATGCGAAATGAAGTTTGGAGAGATTTGAGGATGAAATGAATGAGGTCAATTGTTATAAAAATTTAAAGTGAGGTTTAATGTATTAATTGTTCTTATTTGATCTTATTAACAACAGTCCTCTTGACTACCCCTAACTTTTTTTTACAGATTTCAGTGCTAAAACACCTTGTGAAGTACAATTAGAACAAGTCCAAAATAAGTAGCCTACTGACATACCCGTTATCTTCTTAATGTGCAAGTTAGCAGCTAGCCCTACAATGTTTTGTGAATACTGGCCTAAAACTGCAAACAGCCAATATTCATAAGGCTGAGAAAACTTCATTCTCATTTTAGTATGCTTCCTCTGTGACACTTCAAAGTTTCCTGCCCTTGGCAATGTTAACTGCATTCTCTGTGCCTGCAGGTGAAGTCTGTTTATCATAGCCTCAAACAGAAAACCACTGCACTTATTTTGTGCTTCAAGGTTTTCTCTCAGTTATAGACAGATTTACTGCTAAATTAAAGATGTGTTTAAAGCTGGTTTAGGAACCGATGAGAATTTAGCAGATTGTGGTGTTTCCCAGAATAAAAAAGCTCTTTAGGACTTCAGCTGTATTGACTGAACAAAATATGCTAAGTTTTGGGACATCGTCACTAGCTACCCTGGGAATTGCACTATGTCAACACACTACAAGCCACACAAAATAGAAATATCTATAACACTTTTTCTGTCTCTTTTTCTCTCTATCTACCCTTCTTGTAACGCTGATTTGCATGTTTTTGTGCACATAGGCCGGGCTGTTAAGCATATCGAGTGTTTGTGTGTGTGTTAGTGTTTGTAGGGGCTGCCTCTGACTGAGAGAAGTTGGTAAGGCCAGAGGTGGACTTCTGCAGGTCACAGCCTTTCAGAGAGAGAGAGAACAGTTCAAATGTGAATAACTGCTGAGGGAGAAAAGAGCTCTTGTTCTGCAGTTCACAAAAGCCAGAGCCGGACATTCCAAAATAATCGATCACTCTGGTTGGTGCCTCTCTGAACTTATTTTCCTTTGGGCTTCATGGGTTTGCTATGTTTTTTCCTCTTTCTGAATTCTATCTTGCTATTGCTAATGCATTTAAAACATACATTTTTTTAACTAGATCTTTTCCAAAACCTAGTGAACTGCCTAAATACATTTTCCATGTTATTTAGAGTTATTGTCAACAACATCCACGGCGGAAAGATATATTTTATATTGTTGTTGTTTTTTATGTCAGATTTTCAAAATATGAGAGACCACGAACATGACAGAAAACTCAAGGATTTAATAGTTTCGTTCACATAGTAAAGTATGTGGAGTGTTGTGATCATGACATGCCACACACCAACAGATTCTATTCACAAACAACCCGAGTCCCGACTGTGAACACTTACAAAATCTCTCGTGGTCAAAAGTGACTTCACAGTTTACAAACATGACAGACAACAGGCATGAAGATGACAGGCTTACTACGGTTGTTATGCTTCCGTTTGGCTTTCTGATTGGGTATCATTTCATTTTATAAATGTTAACATGCGTGTTGGTTCTCTGTGTTCACCTGAATATTTACGATTGTGATCAAAGTAGCCCGACGTGTTCCTTAACAGATTGAATTATTCTTTACAAACAAAAGGAAAAAGGGATTGTCATAAGAGGGAAAATCGGCCAAGATTCGACTAGATTTTCTTGAATTATGTGGCAGCCTTAAAGCTATTTCTAACTATTTTACAAGGTGACTAATTCATCCAAATTTGTATGAGCTCTTACATTTTTTATGATCTGTAACTATTAGATGTACTAAATGTAAATGTAAAATATTAGGGGTGTGCCATGAGTATAGAACTATTTTTCTGAAATAGTTTTATTTAGTTTTTTTGGCGATTAAATATGCTTTCTTTCATCTTTTTTGTAGTCTGCCATCTTGAATCGTGTAACTCAATAAAAGTGTGTGTTGTAGGTTCGATTATGAGGGAGCACACAAAGGTCTAATGCTAAAAAAACATATCCTAAATGCACTGTGAGTCACTTTGTAAATAGTTCATAAATGTATTGTATATTTTCTCATCTCTGTGCATTCTGTCTTTGTTCTCCGTGTTTGATAAATGATGGTGTCTTTACTGGGATAGAACAAGATATTTTATGAGGCAGCATAATCTAGCCGCCTTCACGTCAGGAACGCCTAAAACATTAAATGTTTCCTTTGTAGACAGATCACCAGGTATTGCATCGAAGCCACTGAATGACCTTGTAAAAGTTCATTTAACCACGTTTTCAGGTTGGTATATCGAACGTCAAAAAAATGTGACAACTTTCCCGTTAATTAGCGCAAAGCACAACATGCCCTTTAATGTTCTTGAGGACTCTGTTTGGATGAAAAGGTTAATCTTCAGTTTATTGCCACCAGCAGTCAAACAGATTGTATCTTCAGGATTCTGTGCGATGGTGTATTGATCCTGTGATGTCATAGTCCACAGCCATGACATTTGTATATATCCCATGCTGTGCAGACCATTACACTCCTATTGATGTCTACCTGTCCTCTCGCTCTCAGCATCTTAACCACTATTGATTGCAGTTTGCTAAATAATTCTCCTACTTCGACATAATTTGCTCTGCCGAACGAGAACACTTACAGAGACTTTGCAAAGTGTTTCCAGCCTGGCTCAAATCCTTTACCTTACTATCTAGTGGAACACCATGTGATTGAGCATCTAAATAAATAGATATTTCTCTGATGAGATCTTCTCTTTTTTCTTTAGTGTCTTCATTACGCGAGTGTGCGATTTCATTCCCGTTTCACAGGTGTAAAACAGGAAGAATTGAGATAAAGTTTTTACTTCGATTCTCGAGCCTGATAAGGAATGTATACACAACAAGAGAGTAATATTATCCATTCAATGCATGTAATGTGCTACAATGAAGTTAAACCCATTAGAGACGGCAATGAAGAACAACACCTTCATCTGTTTATGTCGTTCACATTTTAAAGCGTGGCATCACATTTATTTAAATGTTGAAATGAAATCAGTTCTAACCCTCGACTCGGGTTCTTTTACCAGAGTAAGGTTTCCTCTTGACATGTAAAGGATAAGGGTTTGTGGGCTGCAATTAATTCTGTGCCTTCAGGGCCTCTCAGGCTTTCTATCTGGGGTCAGGCAGGGTCAGGACACATTTCCCTCCCCTTCACATATGTGTTTATGTATGTAGGTGTGTGTGTTTCTCGCTAAGCACTTGTAGGCTGATCGCAAGGCATATTGGAACTAGCAGCTGGCCCGTTTCACTCTATTTACTTTACCAGGCTAAATCTGCTTCTTCATCTCTAGCACTTTCAACCACAAAATCGAACAACAAAAACCTTTGTAAAGTAGTGGATTCTTTTCAAATGTCACTTTTATCATTGCACTCTTCTTTTGATGTAATATTGATGTTAAATGCAAAATGTCATTTTCGAGGTTGTCTTCTCTCACCTTCGCATATAAAGGCTTTTTGCCCACCACTGCCTCATTAGACCTTCTTAGCCCCTGAGCCAAGTCTAAACATGCACTTTTTGGCCGACCCACCATCTGTCAGATGGAGGGAATCTGTCTTTCTCTCAAAGTGTAAACAGTGGTGGCACTTAAGCCGCCTGTGAGTTTCACTGTCATGTAAATTCTAGTACTGAGTAATGTCCAATCCTAATCCAAGGGCACAGCTGAGTAATGAGCAGGCTGTAATCCAAGGTGCACAGCTGCTTTAGGGTTGACATACACACAAACATAAATGCAAATGCGCATAGGAATAAGGCCTGAAGGAGAAATAGTGAAGACTTTGTTGCTTTCGGTGCTTGTTTGTGAAAAACTTGATACCAAGGTGTAATAATAGGGTGGTTGCCGGTCTCATAAATGTATATGATTTTTGGGTTGTTTGCTTTTTTGTCTGATTTATTATCCTTCATAAGCTTGCTTCCGAACTTTTAATAAGCCCTTTCCACAATGACGTAACTTAACCTGTTCCTTTTCACAAAGCAGTGTATCATAACATCCGTCTTGCAACAAACAAGGAGAAGAAGAAGAAGAACTTCCGTTTTACTGTCGCGTTGAATAAAATCGTAAGTGGTTTCACAACAATCCACACCACAGATATGAGCAATAGTAATAATGATGCTTGCCTTAGCAAGCACAACTCATAAGATACACTTTTATAAGACAGATAAAGTGGATTTGAGCTATTTACATTAAGGGTTACCATCTTTGATCAAGTACGGCACGGACCACATGGACACATGAGAACAAGCTACAGAGCAACCTGAAGAAATTCTGGGTAATGAATCATTTACTACAGACTCACAGGGTGGCCCTTCATCCACCGTGGATATATAGGCAAAGGAAAATTAACTGAATCTGTGTTTGGATTTGACTTACAAAATGATGTTGACCCCAATAGTCCTCTCACCGCTCCCAGGCATCATGCGATTACAAACCATCCGGAAATTTAAATGTGCGGTCAAGTACGTACATTTGCTTCCATGACTGAATAATAAACATTAACTGTTGTGGCACTAATGGCAGTAATTATGAAGGAAAATCACATTTAATCACATATTTAGGAAACCTAGCCCATTCAGTCAGTCAGGCCGGCTAGAAAATTTAGTTTAAAACGCATTACTTCACCTTCAGAACAGCAGTAAGTTGTGAAAAGAGACCCCATTTGTACCTCATAATATAGATTGTACACTTTTATATAAGATAATTACACGACTGTTTCTTCGAGCCTCTGGAAAGATCAATTCAGTCAATCAATTCCATTTTTAAGAGGATATCTGAGATTGCGGGCATGTGGGCAGGACGCCATAAGGCTCTTTATAGGTCATTAAAATGTGTTTAAGAGGTTCTTTCCATGCCACAATCCTCTGAGCAAAGTGACATCTGTTAAACAGCAAGCAAAAAAGAAATGAACAAATACAACCACAAAAATATCAGATGGCACTAGTTTGGCAGGCTTTGGCAGTTAACGTTTACCTTAATGGCCATTATTGGCGGACGCATGAGAAATCGATGGTTTGCTACACACCTCAGGATCGATCAATATTTATTGGGCTCAGATCCAATGTTTAGTCCAAGGGCAAAGAGTGTGGTTTCAATCCCGTGAAAATTTGTAAAATACAATGTCAAACAAGCAATTACCCATAAAAACAAGCCACTCACAGACTTATTTATTGAATAACAAAAATAGACCCTGAGGGCTATTATAGTAAAGAAGGCTATCTGGTTTGCAAGCACTGCCCGCGGGCTGTGTGGCTATCTTTTATTGACTGGCCTCCATCTGCATTTTTAAGGAGACCTGGGGTCAGGATTTGTCTACGTTCTGTTGACTGGTAACACATAATAGATAAATGCACAGTCTGTAATTGATGAATGCAAAGTCTTCTTCATTGGCTATACCAATTGAAATGTGAAATGTTGATGTAATTTATATTCTCCTCCCAAAACAAGCTGTGTAGTCTTACACATCTCCTGAAATGTTACAGAAAAGGTCTCAATAATATCTCAAACTGACCTTATATTTGCAAAGTTGTGTTGTTGGTTTGGCGACAGTGGGCTAAATAGAGATAACATGGCAAATAGGAAGGGCAAGGCGGTATTAGCTGAAACTCTATCCTGGCTTCCCACAGACAATGATCTTAGTCAGAGACCGACAAGAGACTGCAGATATCTTCACATATAACCTTCACAGTCTAGTCTGTTTGTTTATTATGTACGGATTCACATAATTGAAAAGAAGAAGAAAAGTTATTAGGAATATGTTAGGTCGGGTTAAAGTTTGTTGTTAAATCCATACATCATTATACACAAAGAACAGGCCTCCTAACCTTGATTTATTTGTTTTATTTGATGTTTAAATGATTTACTACTTGGACATGAGCCCTTCTGGTAAATTACTCCCTCCCAAACTCAAAGAGTTTAAGAGCTAAAGTTCTTATAGTGGCTAAACATAATTGCATGAGAATTTTATTCTTAATACAAACCCATCTTGTTTTGTTCAATGCAGACATGAAATCAATTTTTTATTTAGCTGTAGATCTTGGGGCTGAATGTTGTTGATTAGGTATTGACTCTTGTTTATATTGTCCTACAGTCCGGGTCACATTTTATGATGATTCAATTTTACACTTTTCTACATGAACACTCCTGAAAGGTAAATCAAGATCTTGTGGAATCATCATCATCACTTTTTGTGATGCATCTCGGTAAAGCTTGGCAACAACTGAACTTGTTTATTGCCAGCTAAATATAAATCTCAATCATGAGTTGGTATCATGATGTATACAGCATCTTGACTGTAGTCCTATGCTTTTGAACACAGCTGCACATATACTGTAGACTTTCGAGTTGTGGTTCTCAACTGCTGGATTATACATCAAAGGCTCTGTGTCCAATCAGACTGTTTTTTGGCACAGATTCATCTGTCAGTTGGTGGAAGCTGCCAAATTATCCTGATGCCAACATGGACAGGTTGTGTGACACATTCCTCAAAATTCATGAACAAAACTATGCAAATTCGAAGTAAATATGACCCTGAGAGTAAATCCAGGTTCGCTTAAAAATAAAATACTGTGTTTAATGTAGCCAGGTTTGTGTTTGAATGATTTACGCTGACCACAATGTGTTTTGTGCAGTATTGTTGGTATTGTCTGCCAAGAAAATGAAACCATCTAAATCAGAAGTGATTTAGAAACCAAACACATAATTTTTCATATTGTAAGGGAAACATTATTTCAGTGTGTGATTTAATGGAAAGTTTTGTTTATTTTGTACAATAAATAACTTTAGTACATCGTTGAGTCTCCACTTGATGTCCAAAGTTACATCTCTTGATAAAAATACTTGATGTTGAAAAGAACGTTTTTAACATTAACAGCAGGATGTTTTATTTATCGCTGTTATTCTTCTGAAACCATTTATCTCCATATTTTACTATTTTTATTTTTTGCCATAAATCATTATTATAAGTCACCCTTTTATGCTTGGGTTTTGCAAATATCTAACAGTACACTGTTCTGCAGAAACCTACTGGATAGAATATTCATGGTAATAGAAAGAGACTTTGTGAAAAATATTATAACCAATTAAAAAATTAAGAGTATGCCAAAGAAGATATAGTTTGCTGTGAAATATGTTTTTCAAAGACTTCACCAAGTGGATTGTAAGAATGACAAAATAATATTTTGGTAAATGCGGAACTGCATGCAAAACAAAGCAAAACATCAAGTTTTCTCAGGCTTCAAGTGTCGACAAACAAACAAGAAAAATATATTTGTGATGCTACAAACCACTCATATATTTTTGGAGCATGTATAATAATTACTTGCTTTTTCAGCTGTAATTTAAAAGAGCGAGTTATGGGATGCACACTCATGCAAAAGACGTGAAAAAAAACCCATCTTAATGAATTCAAGATGCTTGCTATTTTTACTTACGGTTCCTTTTTGATATAAATACGGGGAGAATGCTTAAAATTAAAACCAGAACTCAATTCTCATCATTTCAGTGCAAGCATAGCAGTTTATTTAAGTTTGAACATGTGATTTTCTCTAGAATAAATGCAAGTTTTTGATCTGATGAAGTACTGCCTGCCTGCCATTCTGTATCTTTGCATGCAACATTCCAATATGAACTGAGAACCCTTTATGAATAGTTAAAGCTTTATCCAAAGGTCTAACATGGTTAAATATGTATTGCTGGTTGGCTCAGGTATTCAGGTTGTCATATGAATTTTCTGAAGCAGATGGGCACCACGTTTTTTTCATCTCGTCTCTTGATTGTAGCTTAAAGACCACATTGACCGTCCAATGAAGATCTGCATGCCGACAATGCCACAGCTATTTCCAGACACCAAATTAAAATACATTTGTCAGTTTTTTGTCTTAATATGCAGTTTCAAGATGGTCTTTCTGACAGGTTTGTGTGTTTATGTTAAAATAGATCCGAAAGCATGAATGACTTCCTCATCCAAGTGTCTGCTGTGCTTCTTTAATCCACATTGTGATCATTTGAGAATTTAATTTTGCATTCTTAGCAAATACAGTTTCAGTCAGTTTGTACAGAGTTGAGTGCATCTAGGGCCCAGCGTAAGCACTTTTCAATATGGCGGACCTCTGGGACGGTACAATATCTTGATATGAAAATATACCTCACTTGAACACTTGCAGTTGACTAACTGAGGGAATATTTTAAATGGGCTCGCTTAATTTGAAGTTTTCTGGAGTTTGGTCCTCATGTTGCACCCTAGGGGTAATCATATATGTGTGGGTGGTATTTGGGTACTGTAACAGCTAACAGTACGTTTACACAAAAACTATGGAGCTCCTCATACGATCTGTATCCTAAAGTCTTATAGCACACACAAGCTGCTGTACAGTGTTTTCCATTTTGTTATTATCTCTCTTTTTCCGCTTCTCTGTGTCTTCGTCTCTTTCTGGTCATGTCATTCTCTTTCTCTCTTTCTCCTTCTGTACTCTCTTGCCTCTTTCACTTACTCAGCACTTACATTCTGTCTTAAAGCCAGGCATCTTTTCTCACTTAATACAACTTTAAGATAAAGCCATGTAATATGCATTTATCCAGAGAGTATAATGCATTGCCAGGAAATGCATTTCCTTTGTGCAGACACAGGATAATTAGCAATCAGCTTAAGTTTTGACTAGCAGAGGTTAATCGCTCAATACACAATCAACCTGCAGGAGAGAAGCGGCATGTATTCCCATTAATGTCCAGCGGTGGCCTGCCTGATCATTTCCCCGTCCACTTCCTCTGTGTGCGTCTCGCCATCACCATATTGATTTTACAATTTTTCTAATTGAACTCATGATTATTTCACGCAATTAAAATCATGAATGATGTATTAGCACAGTCACACCACAGTCACGTTTGTTGTAATCCTATATTTGTTGAATTCATTATTTTTTGTCTTTATCTGCTACATAACTGTGTGACACTCTGTCGGTCCCTTAGTCTGTTTTCCCCGTTTTTGCCCCAGGATGTCCTTTTCCCACACTCCCTCACGAGTCTGTCGTCATCATTGACTTTTGCACCTGCACCCCATTACCCGAACACTATATATTTTCTCAATGTCCTTTGGTTATTGTCTTGAATTAATGTGATGTTATTTGATACCTCGTGGTTACCTGTATGAAATTCTCGCCAACCCGTTTATTGTACCAGTTTGGAATATACCTGATTTTGGAATATACATGTTTTTGTGAATACCTGCCCGTTTGTGGATAGCCTACTTGTTTTGAGTCTTACTCCCTGTTCTGTTCTCCCTGTTTACGACATTAAAGCCTGCTTTCTGAAACTCTGAGGTGTGCTCTCTGATAAGACTTATAGTAAAGTATAGTACATGGACATTTTAGCATTACAAACTGTGAATTAAGAGTTTATACATACTGGTGGATAAACCATTAAAGAAACATAATGGCCCAGTTTGATAGACAAGGTTTAGCCTAAAACAGGACTATGCCTAAATTAAATTAGGCTAATTAAGTCGCTTTTATTAAAATGCATTATAAGAAACCATTGCTGATGGGCACCTTGAGACAAAGCAATGGCACACACATTTTTTGATATGTCCGGAAAAGTTATTTTCAGTTTAATCTTTAATCTAGCTTGGTCTTTAAAACCAGGGCATTGTTTCCTAAACTTTTAAGATCACAACTAACATAAATTAAATAAACATTGTTTCTGAGGAGTGTTTAACTGAGCACCGTGTCCATTAAGTCGACCTTGTTTAAGTCATACACACTCTGAATCTGCTTTGGTTATGAGCTGTGAGCGTACAGGGTCTTCCTTTCTCCCAGGCTCATGTGACTTTCCTTTGATCCTCTCTGAGGTTCAACAGAGCATTGCTTTCACCTTTTACCCTGCCTTCGCCCACGCATAGTGAAGACCTGTCTGTGAGCTGTATTAATGTGAGGAAATGAAGGATTTGTGAACCCGGATTTTGTCTGGGGTTACCCAACAAGTATATTCATTAACCTACCAAAGCGAGCAAGTCTTGTGCAGTGTGTTTAAAACACACATGTCTGCCCATTTCCTAATGTTTGCATGGCCTCATAGCTTTGCTGCAAATGTTACGGATTTGCAGAGAGATGCATTTGTTCAGACTTCACATTCAAGCTGTCACAGAGGCAGTGGGATAAGAAAAATTGGATCTCACGCTTTACAGTTGAAAACCTCGGTCTCAGGTTTTGATGATATGAATGACAGGTTCAGGCTTGTGAAGTTCTTTCAGCTCACAACATACAGGCTTATATCAGTCTCGACCAGAATCTCGTGACGTTTATTTCCTGAAATTGAGTTTATTAATCTGGCAGCTGATAATATTATTATTGGCCTGTGCTTCTTTTTTTATTCTTATAGAATGCATTATTCCTTTCAAAATGTACTCCCCATTTAATCCCACAAGCCCGACCTGCATTATCGAGTGAGTTCCAGGAGGAGCCCGTCCCCTAGCGTGATTTATTATTTCCTCTGAGAAGTACAAAGGTGGAGATGCAACAGTTTTGTGCCTTTAAAGGTAGTTGGAGGCATAAATCGTTTCTTTTCGACTCACGTTCTTCTGTCATGCAGAGAGGAGGTCCCGGTGGGAATCGGCGTGCTGCTTTTCACAGGGTGATCAGTCAAATTAAAAAGAAGAAAAGCCAGAAAAAGTGACTTTGTCTCTAAATGTCTAATTAGACTTCTGCCGCTATTTGCATTACTTTCATGCAGAGATAATTTGCATCGCACAACTCCATGTAGTTTTTCAATGTTATGTGTAAACTGTGTTGGATCTTTGGCTAATCTTTATATAGATCTGTAACATAGATCCGTTTTGACTAAAAGAAGGGAGTGACCCGTGCACTGAATGGGATTAGAAGGAAATCTGCTTTGGAGAAATCCATACCATAATTTAACCTTTGCTCCCTTACTGCTTCCTGACAGCTATACCAGAATTATCCAAATCTGCAGCAGACGGTCTGAGATGGAACAGTGTTTGTTTTGCATTCCATTGTTTACTTATGGGCATCTCGGAATAATCTGCACAAAATTAGTTTGTTGAAATAGTCCCACTCATTGGCATTGAGTTATTATCTTAATCGTTTCTCCTTGACAGTACTAATGTTACATGGAGACTGCATGGATATGTTTGCTCAAGTCTCCTGCTTCTTACATTGTTCTCCTGAGAAAAGTACCCGAGTTTTCTCATGAGTCTCATCCATCCGTCTTGTTTCTTTTAAGGAATTTTAGGTGAAACATCTAAAGCCAAGATGATATTCAAATGTAACATGACGACAAAGTCTCCTGAGCTATGAAAGAGAAACCTCTGAGCAATAATCTTTTCCTGTGGTTCGTTAAATGTTTCCATACTCATGTTCTCTGTCTTACAGAAGTAATATACCAATGGAGACCGTTTACAATTTACTCAAACATTAAAATCTTTCAGAATTTATTCATCGTCATGTAATTCCAAACCTGTATGACTTTCTTTCTTCTGCAGAACACAAAAGAAGATACTACAAAGAACATTGGTAACCAAACAACATTGGCCTACATTGACTTCCACTGTATAGACACAGAACAACTCAATATATCTTGTTTTTTCTTCCACCGAAGAAGGATTAACATACACATTTTAACCACATGAGGTTAAATAATTGATGACCGAAAGTTTCTTTTTGGGTGACCTACAGTATCCCTTTAAAGAAAACTATATAAGAATAGCAGCAGTATGCAGTTTCAAGCAACACCAGTGCAATGTCTGTTTAAAGCACCAGACCACGAGTGTCCATTATTTCATCTCCACTAGGATGCACATGATAATTAAACCGCAGGGGCAGGAAGCCCACATCAGCCTTGAGTAATGCCCCACTCCTCCCCCTCAGAGCCCACCTCAGGCTGTGGGAATTTCCTTTTGTCACACTCTGCTTGCCAGGTAAACAAGGCTGAATGGGAAGAGCAGGAAACCAGCTAAAGGAGGGGCAAATGAAGCAAAGGGGAAGTGAATAGATTTCACACTCACCGGGCTAACACGGTACTTCACTAACGATTCGGCACTATTCCCCAGAAACCAGTCTGAGTCACTATGGATCAATGGGCTGGGAGTGCATGGGAATGTATTTTCTTTAGATTTGATAAGATCCTTGATTCAAATGATAGCGGAAAGTCATGGCCGATTAATTTCAACTACAAAACGCAATAACTGGGAATAAACAGCTCAAATTTGCGTGGTTTCAGATGGGAAAACACAAACAAGCAAATGTGCACAAAGAATTGAAAAATTGATTATTCAGTGATAGCTCAAGGGAATCAACTTTGTTCTTAGAAACACTTTTAACTATCAATAATGTGTTAGATATTCCTCTTTTAAACAAAGTATTTTTATAAAGTGAAGACATTTTACAAATGAATTTCCATGGATAGCATAGCCCAGGTATTTTGAGTTACTTATTATACAAAGCTTTTGGCTTTTTGGGACTAGGCATGTGACGAAATTCAACAACACTACAAAATTATAACAAACATGAAAACATATGACAAATAATAATTACCATTTTGATTATTCTCTTATTGTATTCAATATTTTCATTTTTACAAACTGTAACAGTCACCACAACCAGGAATTAAAACTTTTAAAATAACTTTTCCTGTTTGTGCTTTTATAAATGGGCCAAACAATAAGCATTTTATTAGCATTTTAGGTTAATTTTGAGCAAAGATGTCTTTTCTGCTAGTTTAAGTTGTCAATGTAATTACTTTTGGTTAGATAAATAGTTTTATTTGTTTATATCGCTGAATAATGTATGCATACTGCATAGTGCATACATAGGAGATATGTTGAAAAATGTTGGTAACATAACACCAGAGCCCCCCATTCACTTTTATCGTAACTAATGCAAGTGAATGGGGGACTGTTAACAACATTTTTCAAAATATCTTCTTTTTGTGTTCTGCGGCGGAAAGAAAGTTTTGCAGGTTTGAAATGACAAGAGAGTGAGAAAATGATGACAGAATTTTCAAATTGAAGGTGAACTACTCCTTTAAGACTGGTTTTGTGGTCCAGTTTCATATATGTTATTTAGAATTGTTAAAAAAAGTTTGAGTTGCTTACGATTACATTGTGCCAATAAATGATCACAATCATATCATTGAAAGTTGGGACAAGTCTCCTTGACACGCAATTTTTCTGTGGCCCAGCTGGTAGACATTGCATTAGCTATGCAAAACTCATGAGTTTTAATACTAGGGAATTGTCCCTGTGTATGCGTAATACTGGTATAATGTTTATCTGGGAACACTGTAATTTGCTTTGGATGAATTTTTTTTGCCAAATGCACACAAGAATCTGTTTACGTGTATGTTCTTGACAATTTCCCATCCCAAAGCTTTCTTTCAAGAAGCGATTTTCAGTTCAGTAAGACAATTAAGATGGTACATTTGTAAATAGAGTGTTTCCTCGCATTGATATCCTGCCAGGAGAAAAAACGAAACTACAAATCCGCCTCATTACAGAAGTGCTGCAGCAGCCCGTTCACAATGGAAATATGGATGAATGGAAAAACATGCCAGGACCGAAGACAAGAGGAGAAAAGAGAGTAAACACAATTTATGTCCTGTTGACAACATGCAGGTGTGTGCCAAAGCAGAAAATCTATGTGGATTGATCGAAGTAGTTGGGAGCTGCGGATTGTGCTCTATTCAGTTTTCCACTCGCATTTACTGCCCCTGTAACTGCGGCATCAAAAGAACCTTGATCATGGTTGCAACTCTGTGTTAATTAAGGTGTGACCTCACTGTAGCCCGAAGCCTCATGCTTCCAATAGTGTGCATATTGAGGAATGTCTATAAGATGGTAAAGCTGCACAGCTTTTGTTTGTTGAAGCTAGGAGGTAATCTACTAAGGGTGTCTTGACCCATTCTTGTGTGATGACTAGCCATTGATTGCTGCTCCTGGATAGCATTATCCGTGTTAAGCCCATATGCCATTAACACCCAACGTGACATTTGTTATGTATTGATCGATTGATTTATTGATTGAAGATAATACAGATTATGACAAACCAAGGGGAAAAGGCCAAAAATACTAATGACTATATAGAATAAATATACCCAATGGCTTGTATTTTGTTTTAGTAACAGGAAGGAGCTAACAGTTGTCAAGCTAAGAAGTGACATGATAGTGGCTCAGCTTCTTTAAAATTGTGGATTTTTTTCCAATAGCAAAGCAAGCTACTGAATATGTTCTAAAAAGAGGTGGTACAGCATGACAAGTGCACTTGTTCTGTAAAATGATATGGCATTCGCTTGGGTGTGTAGAGCTTATGACAAGTTGGTAAACATCACAAAATAAAGTGACACACATACTTGTAATCTGTATGTGCGCAAGTAGCCTTTAAGGAACAGTTCACCCCAAAACGAAAATTTTGTCTTCATTTTTTAAACTTCACTCACTTCATTTCAAGTTGTATTAAATCTGTATTATTATTATTATTTTGTTCTGATGAACACAGAGAATGATATCTAGAAGAATGCTTGTGACAGATCTTGGCCACCATTTACGAATTTTTTTATTCTTTATTCTGTTGAGGACAAAATAAGATATTTTGAAGAATGTAGTCAATGAAACAGTTCTGGGGACTTTGGTTGTCTATGGAGGGCAAGAACTGTTTGGACACAAGCATTATTCTAAATATCTGTCTCTCTGTTTATCTGATAAAAAATAGATTTACACAGATTTGGAACCACTTGAATGGTGAGTAAATTATTTATATTTTTGGATCAATTGTCCCCGGAAGTTTAATTAATTTTATGAACGGATTCTATAGATCACACAAGCTGCAAAGGTGTATACGGAATGCAGTGCAGTATTGTTTAAATCACCAAGATACATCTATTTCTCGTGTTATTTTTAAAGTTAAAAAGCTCTTGGTAGTTGGGTTCACGAAGGTCATATTGAGTGTTTTGAGTTTATTGTGGGATGTAATGTCTCATGCTGTGTGCTTTGGCATTTTGGCAGTTGTAGTAGGTGTCCCAGATATTTCATGCATACAGAAAATTTGCATACTGGGCATATCACACATACTGCATAAAAATAGTATGAGTAGTAGCATGCCATTCCAAACATGCCTCCTGATTTGTTGGAGTCATAAAGCAACAACTCCATTCCTGTCATTTTGTTTATTTTTGTTGTTGTTGTGAAATAAATAAATATGTTTATTAAAAATGTCTCATTGTTTTTCTTGTCAATGTCTTCGAGCTGTCAACTTAAGTGAGACCATAACTATATTTTTACCAAAAAAACAAAACATTGCCCCTTTAAAGGTCCAGTCAGTGAAATCTGGAATTGCAACCAACCACTCACTCCACCCCTCCCTTTCGAAACAACACGACGGTTGACAGAACATGGCGAATTACATGCAAAGGGACCCGCGGTGTAGATAGAAATGGCTCATTCTAAGGTAATAAAAACATAATGCTTCATTGTGTTAGCACTTTTTACAACTCTGAGGGCGCAGCTATGTTTAATATATTGCATTTCTATCAATAAATCATCCCAAAAATCACACACCGGACCTTTAAGAAGCTTTATTGAAGTTAGCTTTAAGTAGCTAGTAGCTTTAAGCAAGGCTGGTTTATTTATCAAACTGTTCGTTTTATTGTACCATGAAATGCTTAATTTTCCAAATAACTTCTCCAAAACATTTTTTTGACCATAAGTTATCTCTTGGTGAAATTGTCTGTAATATTTTGGATTATTTCTTATTAATGAAAGTCCGGACTTACCCTCATTTTACTTTGTGTTAATGTGGCCAGACCTCCATGTTTTCCAGGGATAGTCCCGCTTCTTGGTGTTCTCAAAAAAGGGGCTCATTTAGATATTATATTGATATATATATTATAAATATTATACATCACCTACCTACGCAATACTCACACGGCCACGCACGCATTAGCAATAGAGGAGAACATCTCTGAAGCCTTAAGCGGTTGGTTCTAATCTTTTTCTTCACAACACTTATAAATAAACACTGCAAGATGACCACCGTAGGCATATATGCCAACAGTTCCACGTTTTTTTGTTAGGCTGATAAAAAAAATCCGTGGAACTGTTAAATTTTAACGATAGCAGTTGGCGAAATGTTCTTTAAAACATTGTCTCCGTACATTACTATAATTCAAAGGATTTTTTCGTTTTTTTTATTATTATTCAAACCTAACCAGTTTACAGAGAGGCCTTTGAAACATGGTTCTTCAGTTACTTAACATTAAAGGAAGGTAGTCTTTATATACTTATTTGCTCCTGGATCGCTTGGCTATATGCTCTATACTGCATGCCCATGCTTTTCACGAATTCAATTTCCATGTGAGACTGTGTTGGTTTTCTGCAATGGACAGTCTGTATTGATATTTGTGTGAGTATTATTGTCGGTGGTGATACTTATGTTTCATGCCTATAATAAAAGTATACATCTTAGTAGCGTGTGACTGTGTATGTGTTTGCGGGAGCGCGCGCGTCAGAGTGAGCGATGTTGTTCTCTCTGGTCGGGTCGGGTTCGGTCCGGGTTCGGGCTGAAAAATTGCACACATTGTCACTCCCTGGGCCGGGTTAGGGCTGATCTCCACGGGCCAGGGTCGGGTTAGGCTGGATTTTTTGGCCCGTGCAGGGCTCTAACCCTAATTATTAGGTCGCGCGCCGCTTAGCGATGACGAATGTACGATGAAACAGGAGAAAGCATCATCATGTTATTATCAAATATCATAAGACTAGGGTCAAAGTTATGGCTTCAAGGTACTAACTTCTCATGTTAAATTAAAGTAAAACAGTCTGTCTTTTATAATTTGAAAATGTTCAATACAATTAGAGAATGTCAAAAATGGCATATGATTTCATGTTTGTTATATTTTTTATGTGTGGTTGAATTTTTGGTGAATGCATTCATAGGTTTGGAAATTTGCAATGGTTAGTTTTTAATATTTTCACAGTGGACTATTTTTCCAAAGAGTTTTGGTTAATGTATTACTTAGTAACCAGTTATGGTCAGTTTGATATGCAAACAGGAATATATTATTGTAATTAATGGCAATAGAACAAAAACTCATTAATAATTATGTGTAACACAAAATAGTCAAACATTTTTTGTCCCTGTTTTTTAATTGATTGATTATTACAAATTAGATTTTTATGAAATTTTGACCATTTAAATAAAATCTTAAAATTTAAAAAATCTGGTCACCTTACTCTGTGTGCTCTCTCCAGATTGCTGTCTCATCTGAATCTTGTGAGTACCTGGTATGCAGAGGAAAGCAGTTCGGTTCACCTAACTCTGCAAAAGAGAGACTGGCAGGTGAGTCATGGTGTGAAGGCAGCCTGGTGCAAGTTTTAACCGAGACTGACACGGATCTTCTCACAGCTGTTTCATTTTGTCATGAAACTAATTGATGCAGCTTTCTCCGAAAATGTGTTTTTACGGTTCATAAACTGGGTTAGTATAGCAATTCGTTGTAAAAATCAGCCCCAACACTTCATTTTTGGTGCTTTAAAGACAATATTTATTTGGTCCTCACTAGTTTATTTTGAGGCAAAGGGTAAAGCTATAAAAGCTTAAACCTCTCCGGGGCCTCCCACTGGCTTCTAGGTAATGTCCCAGCAGGTTGTTATCCAAAAGTGTAGCAACATGCATTTTGGAACACAGAGTGCATAAAAGTTTCTGCTGGAAGAGAAAGTGAAAAAACAGACACAGTTTTTGGTAGCCTGGAGCTATGGATTTGCCAGGGATATGTGTTTCATCGTTCAAAACAAGCTAAGCTATCTATATTATTTACAGTAGGTGGATGCTAATGCACCGTGACACCCAAGATGGGCAGTATTTTATTTACATGTATTTAAAAGACGTATTTAATTACTTTTAGTTTTTTTTATTTGTATTTTCCTTAACAAAAAAAGTCAAATGTAATTTGTAATTGAAAACATTGAAAGACTGTATTTTGTATTTTAAAATACTTTAAAATGTATTTGACATATTTGTAAAAGTTATGGTATAGTATATGTCAGGTTTCATTATTGGTATAGGACATATGAGTTTAATATTTATTTTGCCAGCGATTTTAAAAAGATCTGCCTTCCCCCATATAAATAGATTGGACAGTAGACGTGCTATTAACTGCCCAGAGGCATTGCAAACATGGCCGCCGAATGGCACGATTCCGTAAACTGACTTTGGTCATGAGAGAATGAGATAAATCAATAATGACGATAATATTAAAATGACGTGAAAGCGTACATCTTTATGTCACTGTGTTGCTAAAATCTGAGGGTTTGATAGACGGCTGTTTATCAGAAAAATTTTACTTTCTTCCGTGTATATAACTCCACTGTTACTCTCGCACTTTAAATTATAAAAATATATATTTTCAAATTACAAGTCACTTTTTTCACAGCAGTGTTTTGTATTTTGTTTAGATACATTTTATGAGTAAGTATTGGAAATTTCTAACTAAATACTTTTTTTTGTATTTGTGCCCATCTCTACATGACACATTTAATATTTTTAATAACCCTTATAAACGTTAAAACATTAAAAATGTTCAGCAATAGAACATGTTTAAACAGGTTTTTAAGCATGGCACATATATGCAACATAGGATAATGCACATGCTGAATTCATTAGGACATTAAATATAGCCTACATGATTTGTTCTATGCTTAAATAACTACACTACATAATACAAATTAAAATACCAAACAATGTACAATATGCAAAACATTAAATAGTGTTACAGGTGCAGACATGTAGCGAAACAGTGCAGAAATGCATTACGCAGGTTAATTTCATTTCCTAACATCAGTAGACTAGTTTAATGAAAATGTAATGGAAGTGCACATGCAAATGTACAGTTAGCATGATGACTTGAAGCTGTCATGCAAAGCTTGTGCTTTTTGAGTGAAGCAAAAGCACACCTACATACATGTGTTAAAGGCCCTACAGGTATCGTCAGTTCTGAACATACAGTAATGTCATTATTCTGTGATCAGAATAACTATTGGACTTTGTTTCTAATGCATGCACTGTGAGACACAAAGAGCACGTAACAGGCACCTCATTTATCTGAAAGGAACTCTATAGGGAGACCAATATGTTGGAAGAAGCACAGATGTGATTTAGATCTACAAAATATACTGCCTTGTACCTGAGGGTTGAAATATTAGAAAGCTGAATACAGCATTAGGATGAAACGTAACTGCCAGCGTGTACGGTGTTACATGAGTTTAAGCATGGGAAATATATTACAGTATCACACAAGAACCTATCACAGCAATGCTCTATCAAGGCACTGACATGAAATTCACGCTTCCCTGTGAGCTTCTCTGGTACGTGCATGATGGGAAAACATGGAAACACTTTCAGTCATAAATTACCCATCTGCCATTGCCATCAGACCTTGAACTGGAGCTCTGCCTGTGACCTCATACGACCCAGCTTCCTTCTCATCCAATCACAAGCTGCTTTTTCTTGGAAGCTTTGAGTCAACACTCTTGCATTTTTATCTGTTTATTCAGGTGTGTTTCATGAAATCAACCTGCTTGTGTGATTATGAACGGCAATATTTAGACTGCCTAATAACAAAAATGCTTTCTCATGAAAACAGATTGCCATTTCCCTCATGCTTTTCGATTTTCATAAGCTTTTAGTCGCAATTAAGCTTTTAAGGTATATAATTGCTATATTAATGAATGAGCTGGTGAATTTAAGGAGCTAATGAGGAATTCTGACAATACATACTAAAATGAAACACTCAAGGTATCCACTTCTGATTTTGCTGTCATTTTTCATTCATTGAAATTAAAAACGCATCACAGTGGCAGGTATTAATATGCTAATGGAACTATTTTGCTTTTATTGTCATCCTAATGGCGAGGGGTCCCGGCGTTCAGGGGCCTTGCATTCTTATTGCGGCCTGTTCGGAGAGAACTGAGAGCAACAGAAGAGCTTAATGAAGGCAGCGAAGACTGTTCATCAGCACTGGGTCTCCCTTTGGCTGATAATTGAACACATTATGGGCTATTAGTAAAGTGTGGCAAATCTCTGTGGACTGGCAGAGGCGGAGGATGAGAGAGATCGGGGATTAGCCTGGAGAGTTAGCAAAGCAAGGGTCAGGGCACGGCTCTCAGCTGACCAACACACAGGGTACACATCTCTAAATCTCTGGCTGGACTTTTTATTCTAATTATTAAGATAATCAGTGAAATCTGTCTTTCTGTCATTATTTCTTCAAGTGTCTGGTTTAACTCTTACGCTTCGTACCTTTTCTCTTATGCCTTCTCTCTTTGAGATCTGTACAGTTGTTCTATGTTTTTCCTTCTTCTGTTTTATTTGAAAGTTGGTTAATTAGTAATGAAATATTAAAGAAGCCAACTTTTTCTAAAGCTTTTATTTCAGCGAGGGGTTTGCATGTGGATATTGCTTTCACATTACACCATACAAAATCATGAGAGACTTAATTTAGCCTCTGCTTTCAACACTCTTTTTTCCTCTAGTCAGTGATTATACTGCATACAGGGTTTCCTCTTTGTGTGATGTATATGGAAATTAAGAGAATCTGTGTTAAAATTCCTTAGAGCAAATGTGTAGTGATAAAGAAAAAACTTAACTTTATGTTCTTGGTAAGCTTAAGAAGCAGTACAATTATTTAACAGTCAGACAGCTTTTGGTTTAAAATAGCACAGTAGTCTACATTATATGAACAGCAGCATGAAATCCACAGCTGTGGAATTCCAAGGAAAGCTCTACGGGTTTCTACAGAATTTGATACTTATAGATGCTGTATATTGTATCAATACCTTAATTCACCACAGCAATGGTAGAGGAATGTTTTACAGAACATTCTAATGATAATTACGGATATTTACTAATGTCAGGTTGTTCCGAACCCAACCCATGTTATTTGATTAATTGAACGCAAAAGAAGAGACATACTTTTTGTTTAAAACAGAAAGTCAGGAACATTAAAGGGGAAACAACATAAAAATGTAATAAACCACAAACGTTACTCTTATGACTGATGCCACACATCAGCCTTGTTTGAGCAACGGACTAAAATTCCCCTGTGGTTCTCTTTCTGTACTTTTTAACTGGTGCGCCATGTTCTGACACAGGAGGCAATAGCCTTTGGTGTTAATATCAGATCAGTCATGGTTTATCAGTGTGACGATTTTTTCATCTGAATGTAAATGAGATCTTAAAGCTTTTTATAAGCGGGATACAGGTAAATAATATGATTATTTACTAAGCTATTGTATAACTTTAGGAAAACATTTATTGGCACATTTACGGTAGTTTTGTGGTCTTAATTTGTCTTTTTTTTCAAGTTAATCAGTAAACAATGACAAAAGTGTCAGACAGATGTTGCCATCTCTGTAAACACACTGGCCCTTTCGCCCTGTCTGTTACAGTGGAAAAACATTTGAGGCAGCTGCAATTTCCATTCTGATCTGTGATGGTGTGCTTCTGAAAGCTCTTAGAATTGGCTTCATGCCGTCTAAATGTGGAGCTGGTGCTCACTGATCTTTACACCGCAGGCTGGATTGCGGAGGGATGGGGGCAGCAGGCATTAATTGAATTGTAAATGGAAGCAGGGTGCAGGACGGGCCCGGTTGGAGCGGGCGGCAGATGGGATGCAGGGCCCAACCCTGCAGGGTGGAGTGGGTGTTTGAGTGGGGCTAGAGAAAGAAGGATTGAGCAGGGGGAAGGGTGGGATGGCAGGATGAACGTTGCACAGAGATGACCAGATTCAGAGATGCCTGTTGATCGAGTGCATACTGCAGATGAGAGAAGTCTTGGATAAATGCCAGTATCTCTCTCTCTCGCTGTCTACTTCTGCTGGGGCTTAATGTTCTATCTACTTGGCCTCTGCTACTTCCCATATGAATCTCAGAACTACATCTGTTTCTCGCATTAAAATGATCAAGATGTTGACTAAATGGGTCTGTTTCTTAACAAAACATTTGCAAGAATTCTTCATTTCTAAGCAGTAATTTAAGGGATATATGTTTCATTTTTGATGTGAACCATGTGGGCTGTCACAAGTTGAGTCAAGTTTCCTGCATAAAGAAAATCATTTCCTTTGGTTTTGAATTATAATCCTATTTTTGTTTTATTAGAGAATGAAAAAAAAAAGTAAAAGCATGGTGAATCAGGGTATTTGGAATCAGGGTACTTGGAATATTATGTGGGACACTCAAGGTTGGTTAATTTCTTGACTGATCACAAGCACATTACCTGTTTGTCATGTGATAAGGTGATAACCCGAATTCTTCAGAATGTACGCAGGCAGGCATCACAGGTCTGATAGGGTCGTGAGGGAAAACAATAAAATGCAAACAATACAGTCTGCCTGAAAATATAGTTAGAATAGAATTTATTTTTTAAGGCTTAACCACTTTTAAAATGGCAAAGATAAGGCAACACAATGCATTCAAACAGTATTTTGCTGATCTGTCCCTTGGAATTTATTAATAAAATATTTGGCCCAGTATTTGTTTCATGGTAGATCTGAGAAATGTTGGTAATGTATTTGCAAAAACATCACTTTTTCAACAGAGACAACGTCTTGTCAATGATTTTGCACATTGTTGGTGGCGAAAGTAGTTTTAACTTTTGTACAATAAGCAACTGTAAAGTGGCCACTCGATGTAAAATCTGATCCCAAAATCAAAACCTGCTGAGACGTCCCTAAGAACCAAACAAATGGAAAACAAACCAAAAACTACAATGACAACAAACATGAAGCACAAGGAGGTGCCCGAACCAAAGCACTCTGTTTAAAACAACTAATAAAATTGGCTTACACTCAGAAAGGGTAAAATGTGTTCTTCAAAAAGAAGAGCAGAAGAAAAAGAGAAGCTTAGTGAACCTGAACAGAGAGGAGAAAAACCAGAGACAGAGAGACCTAGAGGAGGTTAGATTTAGTTCTCCTAAGGGAAATTAGAGCTCTATCTGCTGGGAAAATGATCCCAGTCTGCCCTCATCAGGTGAAGACTATCTGAGCCACACGCTGGTCTCCCTCTCTCTTCTTCTGTCTCGCTCTCACGGTAGATTAACATTGAATTCTTAATTCCAGATTACATAAAAAGGAATTTTTAAGGAAATTTATATTTAATGGTTGCTTTTAAAGTCAAGTTGAATAATGTCTAGATTCCAAATATCTAAAATAACCTAAATAGAATAGCTTTGTTTTTGTTTCACTCTACATACTGTATTTAGTTGAAAAGTTTGGATATTTGATCTAAACAACCTAAACCCATCCAGGTGCACACATTTATATTATAAAATATAAAATACACATTATGGATTTATATCAATTTAAAAACAAACAATCACATAAAAACAGTCACATGAAAAAGTGCATCGGCTGTCAATTTCAGAACATAAACCTTCTGATCTGTAAAAATTGTTTGTACTCCATAAACATTGGTCTTTATTTCATTGACTTAAAACACAGCATCTGCTCTCCATTACGTTGTGGCTTTGACAGCAAGCAGCTGCCTTCCTGTTGTCCTCATACACTCACAGTGTGTCCTGAGGCATGATCTGCTTCTCAAACTAACACATACACTGTTGCTCCTAATAACTCACACATTGATACGTTTACCACCAACCCCCGTTTTCTTTTTTTGGGTAAAAAAAGGTGCTGTGGCCAGATAATTAATCTAGTTTATCGATGTGTGTGTTTGAGAGCTGTTATTTGTGTACCTGGATGATGGCGGATAGTGTGAGGGCCCAGCAGGGATTTACGCATCCCCTGTGTTTTAGGAATATATGAGAAATTGATAAATTCTTCGAGCTCATGAATGTTAATTACTTAAAATGAAACTTAATGAATACTTGGTAGATTATTGTTAGCTGCTTGAAGCTGGTCGTAGAGGCATCATCTGCACCCAGATAGACTGTATAATATAACTATTTTGAAAATGTATATATCCTTCAACCCATATGACAATACATTTCACGTTTCACAACCCACAGGATTGTTTTTAAATCTGTCTGCTAATAGGATGTTCTTGTAGCTCAATTGCGTTAAGAATAACTGGTTTGATCTAAGAGAACACACATACTGATAAAATAAAATAAAAAACTTCTAATCTCTCGTAGCTGTATGAACTGTATGAATTCTTATTGCAACCGGTGTAAACACAAGAGCTTACTCCTCAGATCAGACTTCCAGCGGTCTGTTACGCGACACGCACGTCTTCTGAAAAATCTTGTAAGATTCAACCAATCAGATGAAGAGATGGAACTTTCTAAAGCATTTCAAAGAAAGTATGCCTTATCCATCAGACGTTCAGCCAATGATCCGTGGCATGACTTCTGAGATGAAGACCATATTCAACCTAACACTGTGGTTTTGTTATGACAGCTAGAGGGCGCTTTAAAACATTACTAAAGGTCGTACAAAGATAAAAATGCTTGCCTAGATGACCTATAGGGTATTTTTTGGAGGCTCTTATTTGCACAAAGAATTATGAAAGTGTATTTGTGTGTGTTTGAAACCTCATTGGTTATTTTGTGTCTAGTGACTCTCATCATATGCTGTTTTGGCTGTGTCTGACATCGCCTTCATACCTCATTCACTATTCCCTACATTAGTTCACTAATATAGTCCACTTGAAGTAGCGAGTGAAAACGGGCAAGTAAATTCTGACACTACGTGCACCACCATCAGACGTGAAACTTTATTTATCGCGAGGCTCACGGTAGATGGCTATCAGCTAGCTGTGAGTGTACTGTACATTAGTTTTACTCTTCTTATTGTGATGCATCATGGGATTAAATGAGTGCACTAAGAGCTTTCGTAATTCCTACTATAAAATCAGACACCACTAAAAATAGATGTCCCCTCAAATAGTACACTATATTAGGTTATGGGGTCTATTTTGGAGCCAGCCTTTATCATGAGATCAAAGAACCAGTGATTTTAATTTGCTGCTGTGCTGCCCTTTTTTATTCAGTGCTAATATGCATTCGTTTTGAATTAAATTTTGCGAAAGAAGCTGTTTTTATAAAAAATGGTTTATTATGAAATAAATGGTATTCTCTCGCCAATGTACAGTTTCGCTTTCAAGAGCATTTATTTATTTATATATTAATGAATTTTTGTGATGGATACACTAAATGTTACTAGCAATGCAAAGGTCATAGATTTGATTGCACATAGTCAGAAACAAATGTATACTACAATGCGCAATGTAAGTCGCCTTGGATAAAAGCATCTACCAAATGCTTAAATGTAAATATGTGCGTCTCGAAGCTTTAACATACGGAGACCATATAAAAGATCAAATGATGGGATTTGAATATAAAATTGTAAAAAATTATTAAAAAATTATAGTTTGTTTTAAACTGACAAAAGTCAAATATATCTGGAATGGCACAAGAACATTAAAAGTAAGTATTTCTGATTCTACTGCACTTCACGTCACAGACCGGCGGATCTTACAAGCATGCATGTAACCTTTTCCACTAATGAAAAACATACCAATAAAGCACATTAAGCCCAAAAGCGCCTTTTGGCTTTATGTGTGCTGGTTTATCCTTCAAGGAAAGTGAAGAGAGATGCTAGTGTTGACTGCTGCCACAAATCCTTACATGATAAGACTATGATCAAGGGAATACTGTAATATGCTGGAGAAGGTGTGCTGGGGATCAGATAGCCAGGCCCTTGATCCAACAGGAGAAATCTCATGATATACTCGTGGCATTTATGACTACTGTCTTCTGCTTTATGAGTGACTCACATGATGGAATTGCTGAAATAACAAGCACCATTACAGACAGAACAAATACCATTACAGTGTTTTTCTGCAGCAAGACCTGAAAGCCTTCCATGCTCAGTGGTCAGCAAAAGCATTAAGCATTAGTCATGGAACTTATAGGTTCAAAAATGGCATGCAAAAATGTTCTTTGTAGATGATAAAAAAGTAAGAAACAAAGTTATTTTATACAGTATATCTTGAGTGGAATGGATCTTTGAAGAACCAAACATGGTGATTTGATGGCGCTGATGTGAAGAACCTTTTGTATCACCTTTGTTTTTAAGAGTATATACTTACCACAAATACTTTCCCCATGTTTTTTTTCACATCTAATCTATTGATCTAGAAAGATTATTTCAGCTGTTGGAGCTCAATGTGGAATAATGACCTGATTCTGCAGCATGAAGGTAAATAAACAGAGGAGGAGAATAATATTGCATAGGAGCATAAGCAATGGGAGAGGGATTTCCTGTAAGACTAGATGTTTGTTTGAATGCGCTCCGCATTGATTATTAGGAAGCTGGTGGATAAAACCTGCATCTCTGAGAAAACAGCAAGTGAGTGAAAAAGAGGGAGAGAATTTTTATATGTGGAAATATTTTAGAGTGGAACTTCACCTTCTCGATGTCAGTATTTGTTCACTTTTATCTGCCTGGATCGAACTCGCATTCACAGAATCCCAGAAACACCGGTTTTATGATGTTGTTTGTGTAGATCTGTTTGGACACTACAGCAGTGAAGAAATTCATATTTCTGACATGATGAAGCTGGCGTATATATAGCGGGGCTGTTGTCAGCTGAGGACTGCTTGTGATCTTTTCCATACTGAGTGGATAGGGGCTAGAGACCACCCTTGTAATTTTGTCCTGGATCCTGTGAATTCAAGCAATATCTTGAAAGAATCAAATTTCAGTTGTTTGTATGCATTCCTTTACCGTTCATTCATTAACAGGAACTAGATGAAACAAAACAAACATATGGCTTTATTTTCCCAAGTCAAAGGAGTTGTTCACCCAAATGTCTTAAAGTAGTACATACATTTTGTGCTGAATTCCAAGAGTAATGAATGCATATAGATTTATGTGACTGACAAGTCCAACTTCAAGTCTTCATCAAAAATATGGTAGAAGGGAAGACTTGGGGAGAATAATGCCTTTTATTAGTCTTTCAAAGCTATTGTATGTTTTTAGAAGACTTGACATATAAAGCTGTAGTCACATGAATCACGTTTAAAGGGATAGTTAACCCAAAAATGATATTCTGTCATCGTTTACACAGTCTCTTGTCATTTTAAATCTGTGTGACTTTCTTCAGCAGAACACAAAAGACGATATTTTAAAGAATGTTGGTAACCAAACAACGGCGGTGCACTTTGCTTGCATTGGTTTTGCGTCCATAAAGTTAACGGGTGCCGTCATTGTATTTACCAATATTTCTCAAAATATCTTCTTCTGTGTTCTGCAGAAGAAGAAATCTCACAGTTTGAAATGACAAGAGCGTGAGTAAAGTAAAGCAAAGAGAGTTTTCATTTTTGGGTGAACTATAACTTTAAGGTTGTCTTGTTGTATTTCCTACAAAAACTAAATTAAATGAATTGAAAAGACTTCAATAAAGATTTTTCAGCTTGGGGTGAATTATTCCTTTAAAATAGTCCATAACGCATTGCAAAGACTGAGCGCAGAACAGTCTTCTATTTAGGAACATGTTCAAAGAAAGGCAATTCTAGGTAATGCTAAATTAAATAATAAATTCAGGGATCACATTGTCTTGTTCCTGGACGTGAGCTTGACATTCGGATGAGGACACTACTTGCCGTCTGCCTGATGAAGTGAACGTAATATGCGCTTGGACGGTTTTGTGTGTGTGAGACAGAAGGAAATGGGAATGGCAATTTTTTTTGACAAATGTGAGGACATTGAGTTTAAAAGAAGCCACTCTCTCTTTCTCAATTTCAATTTAAGTGTGCTTTTTATTGGCATGACACAATGTACATTCGCATTGCCAAAGCATTTGCAGCTGGGCTGCGTACAAATAGTGCAACTACAAATGAAAAGAAAGATTATTGTAGTAATAAAGAAGAGGAAATAAAGTGTGGTGTGTGTAGTGCAACTATTTGAATTTAACATAAATTCAATAAGTGGTAACATAACACCAACAAGTGGTTTATAATATATGTAAATATAAAAAAACAGAAATAGAGTATAGTTTAAACAAAGATTTACTAAAATATAATATAATATACATTTAAGTAGCAGAATAAAGGGATATAATAATATAATGTTATGAACATTAGATTCTCTCTCTCTCTCTCTCTCTCTCTCTCTCTCTCACAGTTCCACTGTCAGTCTTTATGGCTACTTTGTCCTCAGACAGACTGTGACCTCCTGTATTTGATGGTTCTGTTTCTCTGTTATGGACTGTGTTGATGACTGTCTCCATTGACATTGGCTCAGTACAGTTAAGTGGGGACAATGTGGCCTTAAAAAACGCCAATCACTGATTTTCAATTTTGGAATAATGTGAATGTTCATTTTTAAATAAAATGCAATATGAAAGTAAATTGTTCAACTAGAGGGTGCTTTTTTATTTATTTTATGTTTTAAGTTCGGCATTAGGGCAGTAAACAGTCTAGAGTCACTTTTTTAGATTTTGCATTAAAGTGAATCCTCACAACAGGCCTTTGTAATGTTTGTTAACACGGCTCATCTAGAAACACATCTCACTTTCGGCATAACAGTTGTGTTTGCGACTGTTGTGGGATTTTTATTGATTTGTGTCTGGCTCTCCTGGTCTAACCTTTGCCCCTCGACGAGTACTCCCAGATACATTCTCTGGTAAATTACCTCTTATGTGGTAGGCCTACTTTCTTTCACTTTGGTAATATAGCATTTGCTGAGAACATAGAGTCTGCTAAGTAGCAGTAAATGTTGTACTTTTGTGCTCTGTGATGGCATAGCTGGTTTCTCAAGATCCCTTGAGGACAAGCCTGTTGGTTTACTGGTAGGAGTGCACAATTGGAGAATCAAGACTTCTTGGGCTCAATGGATTCACAGCTCAATTTGTATTGCAGGTTTTTTCTCACTGATTATCACATTATGTTAAAATTGGGTTGCCATAGAGAATTGACGTAGACAACAAATGCAATCGTCAGGTAAAGCATAATTATTTTATGTAGGTACTAAATCAAAAAAATTCTATCCCAATACTTGTGCAGTATACATCTCAGAGACTCAAACTCAAAAAGAAAACCAGTCAGACAGTCACAGACTGTATCAAACAGGCTCAGACTCTATGAGTTCTGTAAAAGTTTTCAGGTACTCAGGCCAATCGATCCTGTTGTCATCTGCGTCAGACTGTGCGGGCTCTTGAAGTGTTTTCATTTAAACTTCGTGCTGCTGCTGAAACACTTTTCTTTCTCATATTGATTTTATGCGTCAAAACACAAGCCCCTGCTGCTTGGAATGTTCCAGGACATCGGGTCGGTCTGGCTCTGTGGTTCGCTTTTGAGTTTGAGGTAGAATGTGAAGTTAAGTTAGCTCAGTAGATTTTAAGGGTGGTGCATTGTTGATGTTGGCTGTTGTTTCTGGAAAAAGTTAAACTGACTGGATGAATGAACCCACCCCATCTTTTCTAATGCTGCCATATGATTTATTTTAGGTAATGCTGCTTAAAATTTCATGTAGAACTGGATTAAAAAATTGGTTCCAAAAATGATGCAAGTAACTTTAGCGTAAAACATTTTGCAGTGTATTTCGTTATGGATTACAGGGACGGGTGCTTAAATTTAAAATGGGAACGCATAAGTGTTTTTTATTAACATAGGATTACACTGTATTGTGTTTCTTTAAATGGAGTATGTCCACGAAACTATTATTATTGAAATCCAGCCAGGATGGAAACCTTGAATTAAATCATATACATTGTATGTCTGTGCAAATTTACAACTGCCAATTTAACCCTTACTGCAATGCTTTATTCATGGACAGAACACAGTATACAGTACATAAAGGATAATTTATTTATACCTTTATTTAAAGAATAATAGTCACCTCGGAAAACTATAAAAACAAAATAAATTGTCCACATTTCAAAGAAAACGAGTTCATATTCACTTTTAAGCAATACTGTACATGTACATACACATTTTTATGTCTCTTAACTTGCTGAAGTTTTATCACGTTGCTGTTGAATGACTTTATGTCCCTCCTGATGATTGATTTTGTTGAAATTCAACAGACATTTGGATGAGAATTGCCACAATACATCTAGAAACGTTGAAATAATCTTTTTTTTCTGGGGCTGTAAATAAAGTACAAAACAACTTAAAGCGTAAACTACACATATGAATATGTGCAATACCTGGGATTTAAACCTGTGATTTGGATTCTGTGCTGGGGGTTTTATTCATTATATTTTGGCTCGTTCCTTTCTTTTGTATTTGCATTTTTATCGTATGGAGATGTACTATAATGCTATAGCTAAACAAACAGACGGTCGGTCTGAATACTTGGGCAGCAGTCATTTCCAACCCACTGTAATACTATCTTAGTATTCCAGTGATTGATTGGGCAGGTTGGTTATCTTGGCGTTTTACAGATGAACAGCTGGATGTCACTAATTGGAAATTTGTGGTTTTATTTTGTGTTCCAGACCACAGCAACCCAGAGCAGTCATGTAAATTTAGAACTAGTTTTTCTGTCTTATTCATCAAAGCGTTATAAAGTCACACTGACAGTGATTTCCAGTTATTAAATTATTTTTTTAATACTTAATGTGTATTGCTACACAGTATGCTTGCAGACAGTGGTCAACTATGTGTGAATGCAATAGTATTAGGAGATCAAATACAAAAACGATAACCATATTCCCATACTATGTGAACTTGGCCATTGACAGTTTAACTATCTTGTTTAGCGAGATTCTTTATTAACTGTTGATCTGACATGACAGTAGTTGACCTGAAATAACTGGTTATAAAAGACACATTCAAGTGATAATCTTGTTTCTGTATAGACAGAGCACTGACCCTGTTTGGCCCCTGTTCATATTCTGTCCTCTGAACTTCTTGCATTATGAATTTTTCAGTGCTTACCTGGTGTATATTATATTACTATAAGACTCATACATTACAATAATTATCAGAGCATGTCATTCCTTCAGCACCTGGAGCATTCCTTCCATTTACTTTGCTTATGTTTTCTCCATGTAAAATTTGTCATCTCCCCATCTAATGCTAAACAGCTACCTTCATTTGCCATACCCTTCCACTGCCCCAGTAGACATTCACCTTTGATTCACCGTGAGACGGTTAAGAGAAACACGTCATTATTTTCTCTCGCCCTCCCGGAGATCAAAGCAAACGTGGGTGATAACAGGGAGCCTGAGCACTTTGAAGATGCTACATATGTATCAGTTTAGTTTGTGTGTGGGGGGAACACCGAATCAACTCCTCTGCAACCATGTCCTGTCAGTCACCTGCATACGAGTGCTTTATTTGCAGTTCTTGCATGCTTTTCTATTCTATTCCAGAAAAGTAGAAGATTCGCTGTGCTCCTATGTTCTGACTTTATAAAAAATCTAGGGATTTCATTGTTGTGTGGTCTTGTTTTGGTTTATGTTTTTTTAGGTTGGACAGATAGGTTAAGGTTAAGTCGCACGTTTTAACTCCTCTAGAAGGACTAGCATGTCGTTTTTTTGCTCTTCCGCAATGGGTTCTGTGACATCTGTGATTTTCACCAATAGGAGCACAGAAAGCTCTTCAGTACACATCTTTCAAACATGGCGTTTCAAAAGTTGTATTGGTGTAACTAGGTGGACTTATGCAATTAAGGTAATGCAACAATACTGTACACCGCCTTTTTAGATAAAAATCTAAAGGCTGCTAAATGACAGCAAAAGCACTATAGCAAACTGTCTGAATTTGCCCCCTATCTCCTATATAGTGCAGTATATCGCTTGCCCTGTATCGTGTTGTCCTGGGTGAACAATTCCCTATATTCGTTGTCTACTTTTTACCCACCGACAATTCTGATTTTAATTGTACATCTGATGTAGCCTCGCTCGCTCACTATTTCCTATGATACAACGCGAATCAAGGAGAATGACCGTTAATGCCACGATTGTACGTTTATACAATTGTGGTTGTACTTGTTGACAGTAACTGTATTTTCTACTTTTTGAGAATAAACAGATTATGTACAGTAATGTTTTATTTTAAATATATTCAATCTTTTTTTTAACGTAATAGTAAATAAACATGGGAAATATTTGGTTTATTCTCTTTATTTAACACTAATACAATAAACGTGACAAAAAAGGTGAAAATGAACTTTACCATTTTACAAAACAATCCATAAAGCCATAATATAAGCGTTGTGATGAATGTCCTTGACAGTACTGTCAGACGCAGTATATATTACGTCAGTTTCCGAAATCGTTCACTCATTTTCATTCCCTTCTTCCCTATACTGGACCATTTAGCATTCGCTATATAGGGAATAGTGAATGAGTAAAGGAATGGGGGAATACAGAAGCAGCTATAGTGAGTACTGGAATTAGCATTAAGCTAATAAATCGCAATAATATAAGCGTTATGACGAATGTACGTGACAGTACTGTCAGGCGCAGGATATATTACGCCAGTGTCCGAAATCGTACACTCATTTTCATTTACTTCTTCCCCATATAGTGGACTATTTAGCATGCGTTCGCTTTATAGGGAATAGTGAATGAGTAAAGGAATGAGTGAATACAGAGCTACAGTGAGTACTGGAATTAGCATTGTGCTAGTAAATCACCCTTGCAATATATTTGTTTTCCTCTTGTTTTCAGAAGTCAGTTAATAGTTCTGCCTTCTCAATGAAACCACATGAGTCTTTGAGAACGGAAATATATAATTGATTGTGCAGCATGTTTTTATCTAACATGTTCCATGACACAAATTTGTGAGTAAGAATTGCATAATATGACAAAGTGACTATCGTAACAGACAAAAATAATTTGTAGTTTAAATTCTGGATTACACAGAATTGGGCCGGTTGGACGATATGTTCTTTCCTTAAAACGAAGAAAGCCATAATTGCAAAACTCTGGTTTGGAATGTCAGAAAGCGAAACGTCCCAGTTTTATTATAGTAAATATCAGCTCTCATGGAACACTGCTTTGACAATCAAATTAAAGGACCACAACTAACTGTTGAATAAAACATATTAGACAGCAGAGCGTAAAGCCTGGCATTATAATTCCATTCCCTTATCCGCTGATTTTGCAATTTGCTTTCTCCCACCTCTCATTTATATTAAAATCTGTCATTTAAATCTGCCTATTCTGGAATATTATGCGCACGGCGGGTTTTCATTTGTAACCATAGAAGGCTCGTGTCGACCGACAAGCAGACAAGCGTGCTGTCTGCTCAAATAATGAATGAATACATTTCATGTGAAAGACTATTACAATTCCTCAGACTTTAGTATTTTATATAGTATTACACTATCGTTAAAGTTCTCATTTAACTTAATGTCAGTTCAGAGCATTGAGTGGCCAAGTTAAGCTCCAGTATCCTGCTTGACTGTTGTTCTGAGGTACAGACATGCACTTTGCATGCAGAGAAAGAGATGAGGCTGTCTCGACTGGGTGGCTCAGATATACAGCTGTGGTCAGCCAAGCATCCTGCTGCATAAGAACATGAACCCACATCAGTTCAGAAGGGGAGAGAGGGAGAGCATGAAGGACAGAGAAAGAGATTGAATGAAAAAAATGTGCTGGCCATTTGTAATTGTAAAGGCTGTCTTACTCTGCTCCTGCAGACCAACCAAACGGTCAAACACAAAGAACTGTAAAATTGTTTGAAGGGTAGGTTCTGCATGTGTGTAGTCTTTATGGTGTGTACATTTACACAAATCAACAACAGTTAGCAGAAGTTTACTATATTACCACAATCTCTTTAAATCAGAAAAAGATATATATACGTATACTGTATATATATTTGCCTCCTGCATGTCATCAGACTTGTTTGTATTCTTTTATTTTAGTTTCTGTTTTGTGAGTCAAGATATTGGTCATAATTAAACAGTAATTTAAAGTTCTGTGGTGTGACTCATTTAGGCATAGTTAAAAGAAATTAAAAAATATTATTTTAACACATTCTTTGGGGCTTCACAGCATTTCGAAAATGTTTTCAAGCATTATCGCTTTGATTGCTATAATAAAGAATATCATAATAAGAATAATAAGGGATATTTTTCCATAAAATTCTTTCATCATCTATATTTTTGGAAGAATGTTGCAGGAAAACAAATTCTATGGTTGTCAATGGTGCCCCAGAACTGTTTAGTTTTTGTCTCTCGTCAATCGACGCCTCGCTGAGATTGGCAACTGCATCCCAGCGCAATCCAGCTCATTGTGTGCAGTTCGGGCAGGCTCAGGTAGCCCTGTTTGCCTCCCTGGACACCACCCATTTCCGCTTTGGTACTCCCTGTCCGAGGCCCACCTCGACAAGGATGCTCAAGCTGGCCGCGGGACAAGTGGAAGTACGCCTTCCCCCCAGTGAGCCTCATTGCACAGAACCTGTGCAAGATCAGGAAAGAGGAGCATCAAGTGTTACTTGTTGCGCCGTACTGGCCCAACCGGACCTGGTTCTGGAAGACCAAAATTCATCCTTGTTGTGTGTAGTATGCGCCATGCGTACTGGATCAGCCCGCGTCTTGCATGGCAACATGTAGGACCGGCAGCCGGTAGGGTGTATGCCTGCAAAAGCACCTTCTCCCCCTTCCCATAGGTGGGTCAGTGTGCTACTTAGCCTCCCTTCTTCCCCCACGAGGTGAAGAACAGGTGATTCATCCATCACTAAGCAAGCACCTCCTGCGGGCAGGCTGGTCAGAGCTGACCTGCCCCTTAGGCTGGGTACCTTCTGAGTTATCCACATATAGCTCTAACCAGACCTAGTGCTACCGGACGTTCTAACTCCACCATTTGGGCGGGTCTGTATCATAAAGTAGTGTTAACTACTTCAATCCGCATATTTTTCCCATGAGCTCTCTCCTGATGGTGAGACCATGCTGGTGTCTCCACTAACTCCTCCCAACGGTAGGAAGTGGTCTCAGTAGTGCATTCCCTATTTGAGAAAGTAGCACAGACCCACTGGCCTTACGGCCGAAGGGAGAGGCTTCCCACCTTTTTAAATAGCTCTGGGACCCCTACCTACCTAACCACTGGAAGATTACAATTTCGCGAAAGCGCTCACATCTGACACGCCCAGGCCAGTCACCGTTGCTTCGCTAGAGATTGTGATACGGCACAGCGCTGTGGCGTTTTAATAGGAACCCCATCTGTCGGTTCAACACAATGTCGAGAGACCGACAGAAAGGGATCGTCTTGGTTACGGATGTAACTTCAGTTCCCTGATGGAGGGAACGAGACGTTGTGTCCTTCTTGCCACAAACGCGTGCTGCCCACTGCAGCAGTCGTGACAGGCTCTCGGGATCTTCAGAATTAAAGGTGAACGAATGTAGCACGCAGTCTTCCTTTTATACCTGGATTTCCGGGGGGAGTCCAGCATGCAAATTTCATTCTGTGATTTCATTGGCCTTTTCTGAGCTAGTCGAAGTTGATAGGTTCTCAAGGGCGAACTCCATCTGTTGGTTCAACACAACGTCAAGAGACCGACAGAAAAGGAACTGAGGTTACATCCGTATCCAAGACGTTTTTCAACCCTCATTGACCTGTAAAAAATGCTTAGTTCCTCACCACCTGCTGCTGTATTTAAAAACACAGTGTTCACTATGTAAACCATAAAAAATATGCTGGCCATAGGAAAAAATAGCTTTTGTGGACACAAACCCTTATTATCTTTGATTACATTTACATTACATTTAGCAGACGCTTTTATCCAAAGCGACTTACTAGTAGGGTGCAGTGGGTAGCTATCACTGCAGAGCAAACAGGGGTAAGGTGCCTTGCTCAAGGGCACTTCAGTCATTTCCTGGTGGTACAGAGGTTTGAACCAGTGACCTTCTGGCTACGAGTCCAACTCTCTAACCACTAGACCACAACTGACCCCTGATATACTGATATATAGCCAGGTCTTTTAAACAAAATGATTAATGATATAGATGTAAATTGGTCAGATGTATAAATAAGCGAAGATGTCTGCAATTATCCTGAACATGCAAATAGCATGACATAATAACGTAGATAAAGATACAACATGTGAAGGATAGTTACTGTTATTATGTTTAATGAGTATAATGAGTAAATGTGTACATTCATTTTTGAGGTTCAACTTGGCCGACATATTCTTATATTCTATAAAAAGTTTAACAAGCACACTTGACATGACAGAAATCTGAATTCAAAACATTACTGATTCTGAATCTGAAAGCCCTGTGGGTTCAATATGTTTGGTGGGCTGCTGTTTAAAATGCAGACTCATATTAAAAGCAAGCACAAGGATTTCACGGAGGCTAATAAGATTCTCTCTCTGGATCTAAACCCAGCAGACGTCGACCCCCACCATCATACAGTGCACACTGAGACACACACTCACACACATTCGCCCAGTGGCTAATGACATCATGGAGGAGCGTATGGCGAACAGCACGCAGAGATCTCCTCTTTTTGCCCTCCGCTCACTGTCTTCATGAGCTGAATATGAGCTAACTGTTTGCACAGACCATCTTTAATAAAAAGCGACAGAGATTTATCACCCTTCATGTCGTCACGTGAAGCCACTCCATCAGGCTGTGATATCTTTTATACGCACTCATACTCGCAGCTTATTAATGCAGGAAATGCCGTGGGGCCTTCAATAATAATCGGATGTTTCTTAGATGAACGGCCACTTGTTAAGGATGTATGCTTTCAGTCGAAGTACGCTTACGATTTAGCACTATAGTAAGTAAAAAGGATGTACTTGCTGTTTTTTTAGATATAAACTGGAGAGTATAGTGCATGTGTTCTTTTTGCAATACAATGTGCATTATTTAAAACACAACTATTTCATTCAGCGTTATATAAATATAAGCATATGATAAAAATCACAGTAATTATGATATAAATGTGTAATGTAGTTGCTCAGTATTTTGAAAAGGCCTTACACTGGAAAAAGAAAATACTTATAGCAGTTGCTTATACAGTACTTTATTTAATAATTTCTTTATTTGAAGTTGAGAATTTGAAGCGCACTGCTTTGATTTTCGTCCTGTCGGTGACGCTTCACATTTTCTTTAGAAACAAGTTATAATGGCCTTTGCAATCTTCATCTTTGATAAATGTAACGTATCTTGATTTAGATATCTTTTGGATATTGAAAATGAATCTATTTTCCTTTCCTTTTATTTTATTTTTTTATTTTGTTTTGTTTTTAAATAGACCACTGGAAGTCGTTATCTCATAATGATTTGTGCCAAGCAGCTCGTTCTTAAGACTCAACATTTGATATGCAGCATTCAGGGTCACGGTGATGGGGGTTGTGACGGCCTTTCCTTGTTAAAGCCTACAGTTTTGCGCTATACATCAGGGATCCACCGCGAGGTGTTCCGGGGGCCGGTTGCTAGGTGATGGTGGCCTGATTAAGGAGTCCATCGGTGGGCAGAGTTATCGCTAATTGACAGCTGCTTGCCCTAAGGGTTTTATTCCAACCCGGAGACCTCAAGATAATGGGAGGGCAGCGCTCCATCGCCCCCATGTGAGAATGAACTATAAGGGGGGCAAGATTGCTGATGCCACCACTACCTCCATGGGGGCAGTGAGCCGGGGGGGAATGGGGTAGAATGACAGCCACTGAGAGAAAGGGAAATAGACATAAGTATGTAAAGCAATGGAAGGTTTTTGCCCGGAGTGCCCGGCTTTACTGCTCATCTTTCTTTTGGAGCCTTTCCCTGTAGACTGCCAGCCAAGCTCACTTCAAATGAGATAATCGTATTAGCCTCCTCAAAAACTCACATTAAAATCCAATTATTTCCAGTCTTATTCCGTGTATGTATTGTTTTCATGGGGATAAGCAGGGTAAAATGATCCACATTGCAAGCGGTAAACTTATTGGTTGTGTGTTGTGTTTTTTACACAGCTCATTGTAATTACTTTTAATCTTGTTTTTAAATATAACTAAATCACACTCAACCTAACTTGGTGAGAGAATAATGAAGTATTGCACATAGATTTGTTTGTGAATGTATAATCTAAAGCTTCAGCATTTATTCTCAGTGCATTGCATGATCGCTGGCATTTATTACAACACAAAGACACAAAATGTTTTCTACTAACCAGCTTTTGAGTTACATCATCTAATTGCGTATATAAAAACCATTGACTTTTTCTTAAAGGGAAATTGGCTTCCTACACATTGAAACCCCATAATTCTCCTGCAAATGAATGGAACACAATTACAACCATGTCATCTTTCCTTTATGTAATCTGTATGAGTGATTATTTTCATAGGAAACATAAATTAAATTACATCAGAGATGTAAGGATGGCTGTGATGAAGCTACCTTGCTTCCATTGTAATTATCTTCATATTACTGTAATTATTTGGAAGTGTGCAAAGCAGATTATTCACTCTCTGTAAACCCTGCTGAGAGATGCTTCTCTTTCAACTTGGCCTAAAACCTGCAACGCATGTTCTCCTTCTCTATGCCCTTGCATTCTAAAGACTTTTTACAAACCTTGCTTTCTTCCCTTTTGTAAATGCATGGATCCAGTAAAACAAAGTTAAACACATTTTCGATTAGTTCACAGTATTTTAAGATGCTATTTCCTGCGTTTTTAAAACTTTAGTTAGCGTTTAATATTGCCATTTTAGCATAAATAATACACACAAAAGGATAAAGCTGAAAGTTCAGTGCCAAGCGAGATATTTTCTTTAACAGCATTCGCTTTTCAAGGACTACAGAGAACGGCTGGAATCGGATACGCCAAAAAAGGGCCGATGCCTTCCCTAGAGAAGAAAAAGAGCCGCACTGAGGAGTACTGTTTGGTTATCACAGATTGTAAACATTTGACTGAGCTATACACTAAACTGCTTTCACTTTCATCACAGTCCTACAGGTGGTAAAGAGAATTCAGCTACACAGATTCTAAGATAATACACTGATATTGTGTGTGTGTGCGCATACCTCTCTCTAAAACACTTCTATGAAACGTCCTCTGAAGTCCTGCTTGCTGTCTCCTTGTCATTCTGCTTGTTTTATTATCCAACTCGGGTCCAATATAAAAAAGGCACAACTGTTATTAGTGACAACCGGTCTGACGCCATTCGATCCTTTGTCATTTCCCTCGCCATAGTAGAAACAACGCGATCTCTAACAAAGATTGATGTTTGCGTATGGACTAGCAGACCTCCGTTACACTTCCATCGATCTGCGTGTGTTTTACTGATGATGTGAAGTTGACGCCATTGTTTATTGCTAAAAGCCAAAGCTTATGAATTCACGTGCACTGAGAGGGAGACCACCAATCACAACAGCTTGAGGAGCGGAACTCGCTGATTTGGTATGGCTGGGACATCTTCACACACAAACTCCAAGCGACAGACCTGGTCAGCTTCACCAATCAGAGCATTTAGTCAGGCAGGGCTTTGAAGAAAACAGAAGTCGGCGTTTTGTGAGAAGAGAGACAGCGTTGGACGATAAACTTGAAATATGTGAAATATAAGGGGTTTTTTGAAACTAGAAACATGAACATCCATTGTAAAACACCCAAAAAGCACTGTCAAAGCTTCAAAAACAGGTAAAAAATGGGGCCTTTAATACTGTATTGAGGTTTTAATCTACTTATTGTAAAATTCATGAAAACACTTTTACAAAAGTATACCTGTTCATTTTTTAAAAAACATTTATTATTCATTTAATTAAAAAAGGTAAAAAACAACTTTTTTATTATAAATTCAATACAGTTTTTAATATACTATATGTTAAGGTGAAAACGCATAACTTTGAATTCATAAATATCACATAAGAATTATCAGCCATGCCTGTTAACAGTTGCTTTATGGACAAGGGTTTTCTGATTGTGGACAATGTGAGTAAATTAGAAAATGCACTGAAGTCAGTGTAGGTCTGATGTGTCTGGCAGGAGCTTTGCCAGCATCAGAAACACAACCTCCTGTTGAATATGAGCGTGCGTTGTGGGATGCAGTTGCCTCATCACAAAACTCAAAGAAAATTGTTCTTTCATCAGACTCATCCAACTGACTTGATTGTAGTTGTTCATGGTACTGTTTCTGCTTTATTCCAGTGCATAGAGTTTGCTCAAAGAAAGCACTGCTACCTGTCATTGCAATGCCTTTATTTCCAGACAGACTAAATCAATTTTGATGTCTGGACAAGCCAGCATAATGCACCAATATAGCAGAAGAAAACTAATGCTGACATAAAATCCAGAGTCAAGTAATCTTTCTGAAGATGATTTCTGGAAATATGTTTTCTGTGAAGCATAACGGCTGCAGTGATTGAAATAACTTTAAGGTTTTGCTGGAACAATATTGAATGTTCAGATTTGATGACTGCTTGTATTGACAAAAGGCAAACAGTTCCTGAACACTGCCATGGATGTTTGATAGATCTGTCAGAACTTCTTGTTCTTTATAAAGAATTCTCTGTCTTGTTTTGATCGGTAAATCTGTCTTATGGTTTGTTATGTTCTTCAACATACATTTGTGGAGCATGAAGCCAACATTGCTCAGGTTTAATGTCCAACATAAGTATATACTGATTAAAAGAATGACTTGAATGAATTGTATGCTGGTCTTTGCCACATTGTGTGTCTGTTTCTATCCATATACATGCATTTTCTTAAAGCACTAAGGCACTTGGGACTTTGTCAATGTAATCACAGGTAAGGGGCTTTAGTCATGCACATCTGTTCAGTCACACGTACAGTTGATTATTGGTTAAAACATATTAAAATGAGTATGTTTGAATATAATTTCACTTAAACTGTAAAATGAATTATCCAGGTTTGAGTGAGATGTTATCTAACCTGGTGAGTCAATGAGGCCAGCATGTCCTCAAGCAGTGTTCCACTGAACCCAAACACCATGTCAATAAAGCAGGAACACAGGAGATAAACCCCCTTACCTTCTCCTCATTGATATAAGACACGTATGTTATTTTAACCAGGAACAGCCATCTCAAATGCTAAATCTGTGTGACGAACATCTGGACTCACTTGAGCACAAATGCAGAAAACTTCACTGGGAAGTTCACAGGAGTGGCCTGATCAACTGTCTCAATCAGTGGAAAAAGTTGAATCGAGTTCACATCGAGGAAAAAATTCTCAGATTGATTTAGCACTGACACAAGATCAACTCTGATATTAGGGATGTGTTTAAAAAGCATACTACTGTCCATACTTGTCATGCAGCATGTGTGTATACTGCTCACAGTTTATACGGGCACAGTTTGAAATATTCTATTCCCAGGATAAATGTGTCGAGCTTCACCAACAAAGAAAAGTAATGTATTTGTTTGGACAAAGTCAGGACATTTGTACCAAAAATTCAATAAGAAAGCAAAAATACTAGGTCTGTTTCCAGGGTGAGAAATAGATGCATGTATCCTGTTGATGTAACATCGCAACATAGTGTGGTCTTTTGACAGAAATCTTGTCCATAATATTATTGTTTATATATATATATATACTTTTGTATACTTCCTATGGACAATAGTACATACTGTGTACCACACCGTACAGCAGACTCGAGGTTAGCATTCCATTCTATATATATTGTAACTAAATGTTTCATGTTTTCTCTACACTAGAACGTATTATTGCTAACACATAAAATATGATTTCACATTAAATAAATCCATTGCTACAATACTTGATTAAGTTAGTTCTCTTTATGCTATGCCATTAAGCTCTGCTTTTCTGCCATTCAGCTTTGCTATGCTACACGTATATACAATGCATGTGTATGGTAGACCTTTCAAAGAGGTTTTGAGAAGTTGATACTTGAAAATTGATACTGTTCGATAGAGAAGGAGAAAAGCTATGAGCTATTTTGACATGCTTTTGTGCTCAACCCAAACGTCTGGCACAGTCCACTGTCACAAAATGCTATTTCATCTTTTAATGGATAAACACACTGAACTGAAATTTAACTCAATGCTTAACACAGAGCTGTGATTCCGTAAAATCCAGCTTGTTTTTTTTTACAGACACCAGGGAGAGAGAGATAGAAAATAAAGCTATATCACTAGCTTTCTCTGGCAATCTAGCTGATGTTCAGCCATAGAGGCAGTTTGTGACCTCATGACCCTGGCCTCAGTGTAGCCTGGGATAGGATTAACTCAAGGCTGGATCTGGGCCAGTGCCTACCCATAACAAATACAGGCCGATAACATATCTTTTAATTACAGGCTCCTGTACCTTCATCAAATTCCTCTTACCAAACCTCATGTGCCCAGAAGGGTCAGCGCTCTCTCATAACTTTAAACATCAGGTCCGGGATAATACGATTGCAAGCAAGGTTGAGTAGGGAATTATACAAGCCCACGACTGCACCCGCAGCACCATTTGTCTGTGGGTTTATTGTGTCAGAAGGTGAAACATCTTCCCTCTGTCAGCATCATGCAGAACAGCTTCAATAAAATTACGCTAGGAGCTCAAAGTTACCTGATGTGTTTGTTAGATACAAGGTGCGGCAACGCTGTTCATAATCCACTTTAAACCTGCTTAATGAGCGTCTAACTGTTTCGCAATCGTTTAGCTTTTGTGTAGGCAAGTGAATTTATGGGAAAGATAACGCTGTAGACGTGTGATATGGATTGCTCTCGCAAACGATTTGTGTAAGGAACACAGATTTCCAATCATCTCAAATATTACTTCTCATGTACAAAAGTTCCTACTAGTTCTAGTATAATAATGGGGTTTATTTTAACCTACATTTTTTCACTTTTTTATATTAACTAAAACAACAAATACAAAACAATGTAATTGAACGCTTTTAATATGCCGAGCGATAATGCCGAGAGATTAATTATTTGCAGCATGACTTATTTAAAACATTCTGTACAAATTTATCTAAAGAATTCTTCTAACTTTGTTTTCTCTCACTGCAAAAAAGAATATTTTCTCAAGTTGTAATTTTGCTTTGTTTTTCAGGATGTGAAACAAATCTACAAAGCTTTAAAAACAAGGTCAACTTGGCTACCTGAGAAGCTCAAAAGACTGTTTTTTTCGACATGTTTAAATTGTTTATTTTAGATTCTCAATTGTTTTTTTTGCATTAATTTACCAGAACGAAATGATGACTAGGTTTTTGCTTTCTCGTGATGTTAGTTTTAGGGGTGGGGTTAAGGGAGGGGCTTATATAGCGTTTTTGTTATTATCGAAACAATAATATAATATAATAAACAAAAGTTTTTGTATGTTTCGCATCGTAGGAATTCATACGAATTAGCCACTGCGTGAAACAGTTACAAATTCCTGTAAGATCGGGAGGTTTAATCTTACACAGGTTTGCATTACAACTCTACATATCTTGTTTTAAGGATAAATTGAGATCTTTTAAGTGGAAAACAAACCCCCAAATTCTTATGAATATTTTTTCTGAGACATATTCTTTCAAAATTCTGAGTATTTTATTATGTAAACAGCGAACTTACATTGAAATGATATTCATTCAAAAACATAATATTCATTGCAAACATGTACACATTTAGGTAATGAGGCAATTATATCCCCACAGATGTGTGTTTTAATGGCTGTGTGGCAGCCAGAGCGGAGACCACATTAAAATGGTTTCTGCAGTCTTTGGAGTGCCTGCAGACATGGGGCATTTCACACCATTTTATGTAGGAGACTTTTACATTTCATGCCAAATAATGAATTCTGAGACAAAATCCCAAAAGAAAAAGATGAACCCGCAGAGAGTCGCAGGGCGCATTTTAAACACAAGCCTCCAAAGCCTGCCTCAGGAATGTCAAATATAAAGGAACCTGCCACCGTCCTCGCTGATAAGACTGGGGATTTAGATTTAACGCTTCGCTCAGAAGAGACACCAGAGCGCAGGCTTCCGCTCACAACTCGGCTAGATGCGGTTGTTACGTGCAGCACATTTCCCTCCAGTTTTTTCATCATCATGGTTAATCAATACCTCCAGCAGAAATCGATACTGTGAAGCCAGAGGACGATCATTACACTGCAATGGTTGAAAAGTAGTCTGCGAACTTAAAAAATAGAGAAGCAACATTGTTAGGAAGGAACTCCTGCACAGCCACATAGATCAATCAATCTCTGGAGAGGTTAACCACATAGAGGTGACCCGAGTCTACTGAACAGAAGCCAACACACACACACTCACAAAGCCAGTCAGCAGAACAGGTGTGCATCTGACACCGTAACACAGAACCAGTCAATGCAGATGAAACCTAATTAGATGACAGCTCAAATTTTAAAGCGTAATGATATTGTGTAATTGTTTTTACTCAGGTGACTAAGTGAGCCTGTGTCTTATTAGTTTAATGTTAACAAACAAAATCACTCTGCAAATATTTACAACAGCAGTTGCCACATTATAATTATGCTTAGCAACCAAAGGATGTGTGAAAGTTAAACAAAGTCATGGAGACACCCAAAAAATAATCATATATATTTACCTGTATATTTATTTACCTATGCTGTTCCAAATCCACTTTCTTACAAGAAACACAAGTAGAGATGTTTGACAAAATGTCTGTGTTATTATGAAAGTGAATGGAGATGTGCGCGGTTCAGCAATAAAACCCCATAAAACCATCAAAACACATATTTCAGGATTTCATGTAACAGCTTTGTGTGAGGAACAGATTGAAGTTGAAAGCTTAACATTTTACCTTTAGCCATATTTAATAAATGTTTAGCTGACTTCTGCGATGTAACAAATGAGGTTTGGCATCATGGCAAACCGCGATGTACCATATTTAAAGGGGTCATATGGCGCGAGTACGTGTTTTTCTGTGTCTTTGGTATGTTATAAGTTTCCCATGCATGTATAGGACACTTAAAATTGCTGTGTAACCACAGCCCGGCGAGTGTACATCACTTCGTAACATGATTTGACTAAGACCGCCCAAATCTAAACGCAAGTGAGGTGAGCGTACTCGTATATCTCATTGTTTCGTCGCCGTTGCAGCCATGTCGCGGAGACGCTGTGTGTTTCATGCGAAAAGAAAGCCTATTCGTTTGCCCTGCCAAAAGATGAAATAACTAAAAACGAATGGTAACATTTCATTTATAATATTCAAGTTTGTGCAGCGCATTTCACCGACGATTGCTTCACGAACGTGGGAGAGAGATTAAGACCGGCTATGCACGAAAGCTTTGGTTAAAATGTGGGGCCATTCCAACCATTAAAACTTTGCTGCCGCTTGAGATTCGCAGCCTGCAAGTATATTTTCATTGTAAAAGACATTGTTATGGACTAATGTGAGTTGAGTTTTTTGTGTGTTTATGATCTGTGAACGCTCAACATGAAATAAGACAACATAAGTCCTAATAATCAGTAATAATGTTCCAACTAGAGCCAACAAATGTTGTGTTTATATTGTCTTTTTGTTTAGTATTTATTTTGGGTTTATTGTCTTTGTTAAGTCGCGACGAGACGTGGCGTAACACTGGTTGATCAAGAAGGGCCAAAGCGCTCACGTTATTTATTATGTTACCATTCCCTGCTGTAATGTGAGCTTGTTTCTATCTCACACAAACTCTGTATGATGTATATGGTTGTTTGTTTATGGTCTTTATAACGTCATATATTTAAAATGTAAAACCGTCAGATATTTTTTTTTGAAAAAACCTTACCAATCCTTTACATCGTGCTCAAGTCGCGCTGGAAAAGTTGATGTGTGGGCTTGATCATCTTCATTTTCCATGTCAGATTCGGGCTCGAATTGATATAAGGAGGTACCGATGACATTTCGTCACCTGTATGTACAAACGCTCGGGAACATGATGTTCCGAATATGGTAAGGAGCTTTACATTTCTCTCACATTCTTGCAGTATTCGACCAATCACTACGCACTGGTAACTGGCCAATCATAGCAAACGTCACTTTTCTGAGAGATAACTTTTGTAAAAAATCTGCGCTTTTCAGAGAGGCGGGGCAAAGAGGAGATAAAAACATGCACTGTATGTGGAAAATACAGTGTTTTTTAATCTTAAATCATGTATACACATTACATTACATCTTAAACAAACGTTAATATTCGTTTTAGCCGTGTTTTGTTCCAGGTTGATCTCCTAGGGATAATATTGGGGTGGGAGGGAACTATCCTGTTTATAAAGTTATAAGTTGTAAAGATGTGGTTTCCCATGCATGTATTAGACACTTAGAATGCATCTTTTGTTAATTTTAGCAATTTTATCTCAAAGCGAATGCGAATCCAGACCTGCCTGAAACACCTCGTATAACCACACCCCGGCGAATGTACGTCACTTCGTAACATGATTTGAATAAGACCACCCAAATCTAAATTCAAGCGAGGTGGGTGTACTTGTAAATCTAATTGTATCATGAGACATTTTATTTACAACACTGTTCCAGAAAAATACAATCCGAATGTTCAAGTTTGTGCCGCACACTTCTCCGACGATTCCTTCAGGAACATGGGAGAGAGAGACTGGCTATGCGCAAAAGCTTTTTTTTAAAAGCCATTAAAACTTCACTTCAGATTCGCAGCCAGTAAGGAACTATCGTTTTATAAAGTAGTAATTTGTTAAAATGTGGTTTCTGAACTTGTATTTTGATAGTTAAGCAATTTGGCAATATGTTGTTCCAGATAAAACAATGAGCTTGAGACAGAGCTTTTTAAAAGTTGTACATTTCTATGCAAGCAAAATTTTTGATCTTTATGCTAAAAATACGAACACGTTTGCTTCAATTTTACTTTAAATACTTAGTAGATTAATACTTAAAGTAGATTTAATATAAAAAGTACTTTTGATACTTAAGTATAATATTTATCTGTTACTTTAAGACTTTTACTCAAGTCACATTCTAAAAGGTTACTTTCACTTCTACCAAAGTAATTTTCTGGAAGATATTTGTACATTTACTAAAGTATTGCTTTTGGGTACTTTATACATCACTGCTGATGACAGATTATTGTAGCATTACAGAACTTATGTTCAGATTTATGTGAACTAAATAGCCAAAGATCATGTTGAAATATTAGGATATGAAATAATATACACAAAAAATACACATGATGTGGTGTGACATGATGAGAAATATTTGTTGCAACAATAAAAAATAATGAGAGTATCTTCTAGTTGTGAAAGAAAATGTAACAAATTGGCATAAAGGGTCATCATCTAAATCAGAATATTCCTAAAATAAACAACAATGTGATGTGACATTTGTGCAAGCAAACAAGATTTAAGGAAAAACACCACAAGTAAGTTCTTGGATTACCGTGCTGTCCCTGAGAAAATAAATCAACTCCCGGTGTGTTCATTTGTTTAGAAATATGTGAGGGTTATGTGGAAATGACCTCAATAATTGCGGTATGAATATTTATCTGTATCGCTTCACTGTGTGTTCAAGGTTTAAATTTCAGTTTTGTTGTTTTCCAAGCTCCGTAAGTTAAAGTTACAAATTTATTTTCACGGGGGACCTTTTTTATGAAATGCAACATTAGTCTTGTGTTCTGCTGCTTGTCCTCTGTGGACAGAGACTAATGTGATGCTTGACCCTCATGATGACCCTCTGCTGGCCAGTGCAATCAACTCCACATGCTGAAAGAACTACTTTGTCCTTTGCGGTCAACGTACAGGATTCATGGATGTACAGTAGTTGTTATAATATTTTATCCTGTTGCGTCAGTGATGTATTTGGTATTAGAGTAGATAATGTTACTTTTTGTCACTATTCTCTGTAATATCACCACAGTTTATTCTAAACAAGTAGCGTCCTTGATGTTCTAGCCTTCCATATATTACAGGAGTAAAATTCCCTCAATGTTATGCTTAAAAATCCTAAATACCTAAACCATAGATCATTAAACCATTTTGGAACAGAAACGGTTGCTGACAAGTAAAATAGCATCTTAATTTCTCTCGCTGTCGCATGCTGTTCGCGTCCACATTATTTCAGCAGCCGACTAATAAAGGACAAGAGCTCGTCTTACCTAACAAGCTAGCCCTTATAACCTAATTGCTTTTGGTTCGATAGCTTAAAAAGTAATTAATTACAGGGGCACATTGTAATGGAGGTTAAGGTGGCATTTTTGCCAAGCTAATGAGATGCCATGCACACAGACTAAGATGTGGTTGGGGTAATGGAGGTTTGGAATTGAATTTGTCCTAGTCCCTTTGAGGTGCTGTTGATAATATAAAGTAAAGAACCCCTTTGAGCAGTTTGCATAACAGAAGCCATATCAACAAGGAAATTAAATCTGATTCCCTCCAAAATATCATATATTATACCCAGCAACTTCTACAATACAACCGTGGTAACTCTGTATTATATACAGAAGAAATATTTTGTTGAGATCCTATGCATTTTTTTTTTACTTTTGAATTTGAATGCTTTCATGAATTAATTTATGACAACCTCATTCAGGATTTTGTGTTTTTGTGTGGTTATTGCTCTTTTTCAGCTTGTTTATGCATATTTAAGTGGACAGAATGTGTTTTGTTTTTGCTTGAGGAAATGATCATAATCTGAAATTAAAAAATATGCTAAATAAACAAATGCGTGATTACATTACATCTTTTAACTCTATGCTATCACTTAAACATATAGTCTCCAGTTACACCAGTAGAAATAAAGGATGTATTGAAAGATAGATATGAATAGATTTGGATGTACTGTAGATAGATAGACAGACATATAGATAGATTTCAAAACAGATTGATGCATACACAGCAAAGAAAGGAAATCTTCAGGAGGAAGGAAGGACAAGTTCTGTGTACGTGTGTGACTTTGGGGAAGATTAGGCATCTTCACTTTTAAGCAGGGTTGGGATAGTCTTTCAGGAGGAGGGGAAAATAGACCAGCTCAGCAGTTTGTTTTGCGTGGCTTTTGAGAGCTTCCTCTGCCTGGTTCAGGTTCCCTGGCTCTAAGGGAGGAGAAGCGGCTCATTGTCTACTCTTCACAATTGGAAGACCGCAATGATCGACAGCGCAGTTAGTCTTGGGGCTTTATTGGCAGCGGTTGCGTGTTACAATGCCCTGGCCTGAAGCCCTTTGACCATTTCAGGTGCAGATGCCCATTTGCAAAATACAACAGAAGCTAAGTGGATTGAACTAAATGTATAGTAGACCGACGGTTTGTTATTGCACATATTAAGACATTTCTTAACAGAGGCACATTGACTGTCAATTTTAGCATAACCCTGAACCCTGAAGCATATTTTACACTTTTTGTGCAAGGAACTTTGGACTGGAATTTAATATGTCTTCAACATAGCTGAGAGTAGATAAAGGGGTATCAAAAAGCCATTATAAGAAACCAACAGAATTTATTCACCACCACAATGTTAAAGGTCTGTGGCTGGTTTTCTGTTTGTTATTTGAGTTGATATGGTGTACTGTGTTTGTAGTCTGTTGTTATGTCATTGTTAGGGTTCATGGTTCAAGGGTTTTCTCATTTTATTTTAGTTCATGAGTTGTTTTAGCATTCGCAACATTTTGTGATTTATATTGAATTGATACTTGGGCTGCTACATCTGTTCAGTTCAACTTGATTCATTACATGTAAACATATAGTGCTTGCAACTGGTGTATATGTAAAGGTGAATCAGTATAGCCTGTGTGAGATCCATTAAAGATTTTAGTTTATCAGCAAGTTCTGCAAAAGTAAGTAGAGCCAGTTAAACCTCCATTACCCCTTCACATTTAAGGCAGATCTCTTAGGATTTAACAGGGTCTTCAAACCATACAAGAACAAAAGAACTGGCAGGCCTTGATCTTGGTTTAGTCTGAGGTTTGATCAAAGATCTTGTCTTAGGTCCCATCCTGAGGGTCTGAAATGTGCTCTTCTCCAGTCTGTCAGTGCAGAGGTCACCTCCAGTCTTCAGTGGGGATTAAGAAAGAGAGAAGGCTTCACCTGTTTTCTGCTCTCATGCTGCGGGTTACATAACACAGTTATCTGTCCTGTCCTATTGTCCTGCTGGGGAATTACGCTGGAGTGCTTAGCTATTAGTTACCACAAAGACAGTTTTTATGATTATGATGGACAGCACCATACATACAAGACTGACGATAAATTAATTAAGTATGTAATATAATATATAATGAGCCTGTTATTGCAGAACCAAGTACTTTCAAAGATCCACGTAACAATTTTAATGCATATTTGTGGTGTAGTACTCATTATTTGATGCGATCTCGACTGCATTTGGTCTCTGTCTTGTCTATGTCTCAGACTAAGAGGACTCTGTAAGACCGGTCAAGACCACAAATAAAGAAATATTAAATTGCTGGTGTATTTCCTTTTTTGATCTGGTATTTAAGGGTTTTTCTGCATTTTGGGCAGAACATTCTTATGTGTGGGTTTTAAATAAAGGAAAAATGAGATGCTATTTCATCTTAATGTTTATATTTATTTGCCAAAGACACATACAATTCCACTCAATGAATCATCACAGTGTCTTTTATTATTATATTGGGACTTCCTAGTTTTTTGGAGTTCTGGATCTGCTATTGGTCTTGACTCGGTCTCGCCCTTGCTTGGTCTTGACTTGGTCTCGAAACAGTCTGGTCTTGGTCTTGTTTTTGTCTTGGTTAAGGTGGTCTTGGCTACTTTATATTGAAATCAAGCTGAAAGTGTAGTCAATTTTGGTTCTAATGCATTGGCACAACTAGCTTCATAGTAGCAACAACCCCAAGGGCCTTTGCTCTGCAGCCAAATTAGATTAAAATCAACTTCTCTCTGCGGTAAATGAAAATAGGGACAGCAGTTTACAGAGTCGGAGACCTTTTCACTCGCTCTCTCTTTCTGAAAGTGAAATATATTCTCTCACACAAACATGGTTATTTTCTTTCCACACGCACTCCATCTCAGTAGCCATCCCTGACGCATGCACATACATTGCCCCTCCCTATACTTCTGAAGCTAACATTCCTGTCAGGCAGTGAGCTTTGAAGTGGCCAGTGTGTGAAAGGGCTCCCGTTACAAGTCCGAGCCCTGAGAAAGAGGATCCGTCTGGCGGTGGAGACTGACACTGGCTCAGGGGTTAATCAGGAGTCCGGCACACTACACTCTCTGTGGCCAACTCACAGCTGTAACAAGACTCTGCGTTTGGAGGTTAAGAAACACAGAACAGCCAGGGCTTTGAAGTTGACTGGCAGCTGTGGATTGGACCAAGAGATGAGAAGACTTCGTTCTTAGCTGTCTGTGTCTCATACACGTATATAAACATACACCAGGTCAAAGGGTGTGGAGTGTTATTGCGTGCGCGTGTACGCGTGCATACGTGCATGTGTGTGTTATTAAAACAGGCTCAGCAATCTTTCTCTAACCTTTTCCGTTCATAACCCTCCTGTGGGCCCCTTTTCTTCTCAAGTCACTTTAAAGCCCTGTCTTACCTATAGATAAGATTAGAATGCATGGGTTTTAACAGAATGAGCTATGCTGTGCTCATTTGGGAGATGCTGATTCGATTCTTCCTTGTGACATTCCCGATCACTTTTCCCTATCTTATGTCCATCATTCCATGTTTCTGATCCTATTTCGTATTCATAATGATTGTGGAAATATATATTGTATTGTATTGAATATATATATTGGATTATGGCAATTTCGACATTTAATTATTAAACTTCACATATTCCATACTTCCATAGTACCAGGAATGATTTTAACATATTGTGCATGTTGAGTTTGCACAATTTCGAGAATTGTTAAGAATCATGTTTTTGTATTGTTAATTTTAATTAATATCAATCAAACCTCAGTTGGGTTGTTATTACGAAGTAATAGTAACTCAAAAATAAACTAGACACAATAAAACATAATAAAAACATGATTTTGTGATAAAATGGAGTTATCTATTTTTGCAAATAAACTCTTCATTTACTGATGGATCATACATTTTATCTAAAGAAACTGGTAACACTTTATAATAAGGTTGTATTTGTTAACAATTAGTTAATGCATTAGCTAACATACTTCTACAAAATGTATTCTGGTTAATTTAATGTTAATTTCTTTGTTTATAAATACATTTTTATATTCAAACGTTGCAACTCGCAATGCACTGGGAACTGACATGAATAATTGTATTGATATAAACTAATATCAAGAAATGTTGATGACCATATTGTTCATTGTCAGCTAATATTAACAAATACGGCCTTATTGTAAAGTGGTACCAACAACTATTATGCACAATACCTGTGTTTACACAGTTTGTGAAATAGACCCACAAAAAGATCTACACAAACCAAACCAATAAAAATGGTTTCACACAGCACAATAAACACCTAAAGTTCCATCGGAGAATCAAACCCCAGACAAGACGAAAGATGCCCATATCAACACCACGCTTGGCTAATGGCATTCTCAGCCTGACACGAAGCCATTATTCTGAAATTATGAAACCATTAGCGCTGTTCAGCCAGCATGGCCAACATGCATGTTCACATTCAAATGGCTTTTATTTTCACTCTACGCTTGGATAACAGGGAGGCGGCAGTTGGAATTTTCTAATAATGCAATGAAAAGAGATTTAAACGCAGTGACGAAATGTTGAAGGGACCACAACATTGCGGCTGAAAACACATTTAGGAATAGATTACAAATTTCATGCCTCGGACTCATTCTTTATCAAAACTCGCACAAAGACTATCAGAGGACAGTGGTAATGGCATAAATATTCATGAGTGTGTTCACCTCAGAATAACAAGCATGTATATTTTCTTAATTATATTCACATAGTTAACTTTAATCGTTCCGGTATTGTGGCATATCTGGAAATGCTTCAGTCATTTCTTTGGTTGGTAAATGCTAAGAAATGGCTGCATGGATAAAAATAATGTTTTTTTTTTTTTTTTCTATTTATCCATGTACAAACATTCTTAGACAGTGTATATCGTTTTAATGAGATATTAAAGGCTTTTTTTAAATGTTTTGTTTGGTTGTTTGTATGTTTCTCTTGGATTAACAAGGCGCACATTCATCTTCTAGTAAAACAGTACTATGAAATACCATCAGGAATGAACATTTTAGTGGGATCCAATACTGGCCCAAATAATTCTATGAGTACAAAGAGCATTTATAAAAGTTTATACAATAACTCACATAGATACACAGTATAAATTCTAATTTACATGCTTTTATCCAAACTGGTTTACAGTGTATTGAGGTTTTAGATATTTTTTGTATGTACTGTATGTTCCTCTGTAATCAAACCCACAACCTTGCTTTGTTGGAATCATACTTCCAGTTGAGCTAAAGGAACGACAATATATTTTCAATACAGTGTCTAACCCCATTACTACTCAGTCGTAGAATATTATACAATATATTAAATGTTAGTTAACACTTACAATAACAGAGCAATTCTCTAAAGGGGCTATTTTTGCCCTTGCAATAAAAATACCTGAGGCACTTCTGTCTAGGAATGAGACTGAGATTTGCTGTGTTCTGTTAAATAGGGCAAGCTCAATGAACTTGAATCATTTTAAAATTCACAGATGATTCAGGAACACATTGGTTACATTAATCATGGCCAGAACGTGCCAATGTAGCTCACATTGCATCGGCAATGACCTGTGAGATTAAGTGGAAAAGTTTCTGGCAGTCCTACTGCCTGGTCTCCAGTTTCCCATCTTAGCCAATACAAATACCGTTGGCCTGAGCTCACTCCACAGCGATGCTGCTTCTCTCTTTCTGTGCATGGAGATCTTTGATATGTGAACATGATCATGACACAGACCTCGGCGTGAGAAATCCATCCTGCTGCAACTATCCACTGTTGTTGTGGCTGGCGTCCAATATCTCACCAAGAATCAACACAAAGGAGAAGTGCGAGTGGGGTTTAATCCCATGTCGAATTTTGTTGTGGCCATCTTCAGAGGACAATACAGACATATGCTTTCATGTCACTTTGACATCGCCCCGGTTACACAACCCCTCAAAGTCCCCAAAATCCCAGCTGAAATGGAGCATGAGGTGCATTCTGTGATATTGATCGGTACTAATCTGTTTTCCTGGTGTGGGTGTTGAGAGAGATGGCCGATGTGGGTGGGGTCAGCGGGGCCAGATTCCCTCTCCGACCGGGCCACCGATGTGCCACGTTGATAAACGAGCGTCCTAACAACCATGTCACTCTGCAGGCACATTAGCACACACAACTGCAATTCGCATTAAGCCATCCAACTTGTTTGCCTGCTGTGATGTGTTTGATGGCAATAAATGAACACGGTTACAGTGAGTCTTGCGTGAAACATTCAGTGGTCCGCTGCCCCCCGTGGGACTGCTAGCTGTCAGCGCGTTCCCTTTTTTTGTTTACGAAGTTGTTTGAATATTAAGCAGGGCCATTTTTCCAGTCATAATGAAACAACAATGCATAGCCACACATCTGCACATTTACATATTGCACTGTAATTTACTCTTAATTTCCTGCCTCACTCGAGCCGAGAGCGCGCTGGGCGCTGATTTGCACAGGCTGCTAGAACGGCTGCGGGAGGGTAACATGTGGCTCTGTGTAGTGAGGTTTGTTTACCTAATCATTTGCATTGTATGTAAACAACATCGGTGCAATGGTCTGGAGCCTCCCGCGTTGACAGGTGTCCACATGTTAAAAGATTTTATACGAAAATGCAGCAAAGAGCTCTATATATAGGGTTTGGGTAGCTGGTCTGAGCTTTTTGGTTAATCCCTCGGTGTGCGATAAGGCAAGTGGTGAGATTACAATTATATTTCCCCAACTTTCCAAAGCCAACAGTAAGCTACCCAATGTTTGACATTTTGACATTTGTTGGAGTAAAGTGAACCAGCTTTTAGACTCATCATGTGTTAGACAGCTCCTACTGTGTTTAACGGACGGACAGTGATCAATACATTTAATCAGCACAGCCACTGTCACACACCATCAGAGCGTGATAATGCTGTGGGCATCTTTAAGAGGTTTATAACACACACGCATGCACACACACACTGAGGGAAAGCGGGCAAGCTTCAACGCTCTGTTGGAAATATATTTTGGAAGCAGTCTCAGTGGGTTTTAGTGAATCATAGTGAATCAAGACTAAAACGTTTGGCTGGTTGTGTTTCAAAGGACACATTCAATTATTGATAAGGCATGAATCTTTCCGGTTAAATCTCCACTGTTAGAACAGGCCTTAAACCTTCACTGTGAAGACAATGTATTGATGCTCAGGGAAGGTGTGGATAACGAAGAAACTTTGGTGGTTAACTGTGGTTCCCTTTCTGTCGGTCTCTCGACGTTGTGTCGAGAACGACAGATGGGGTTCGTCCTTGAGAACCAATCAACTCTGACTACTATAGAAAAGGCCAATGAAATTTGGCGAATGAAATTTGCATGCCGGACTCCGCCCCCGGATATCCGGTATAAAAGGAAGCCGGCGTGCAGCATTCATTTACCTTTTGTTCTTCAGAGCCTTCACTCTTGAGAACAACTTAGGATTCAAAATCCTCTACAAACTACACTGCTGGTGCTACGACGTGTTGCAGCGGATCGTCCCTACCTGCAGCGACCTTCCCCTGGGCGTCTCGGCGGTTCCGGAGGTGTAAGAGATCTTCTAAAAAGTCCTTTTCAGGACTGACTGAGCATTCTCCAGCGCGGCATGTCCCGCTGTTCTCTTGGGTGCGGCACCCTCATCGAGGAGGGGGATGGACACGATCGCTGTGTTAGGTGTCTGGGCGTCCAGCACACTGAAGCAGCGTTCGTTGACACATCTGCCCGCACTGCGGGCAGATTGTCTTTCAGAAGTTGCGGTCACGGGTGGCTGTCTTCCTACGGGAACCAGCCACCATTTCGTTCGCTACCTGGGCTGTGACATCTGTGGCTACGGCCCTGATGACCACCCACGTTAGCAGCGTTAGTGATATGGGGAACTCTGCGAACGTAAACCCGCCAGCCAAGTGCTCACGGGCCGATCGCACCCCGATTCGCTCTTCTAAACGTTCCCCAACCGGCGGTGGCATACCGTCCGGATCCTCACGCACACACTCGGAAACGATGTGTGACGTAGATGAGACGTCGCTCGCAGCATCGGAGGTAGACTGGCATCCGGCTCTGACGAATCTGCGCTCCACCCCCGGGTCGAGTTCTAGAGGAAGCAGAAGTGATGCCACCCGTGCTAACCCGGGGATGCGTGGTTCCTGGGGTCGGAGCGCGGTGCAAACCGCGCCCACCCCGGGTTCCATGTTTTTCCCGGAAGTGCATGAGGAGCTGTGTAAAACTTGGAACGCTCCACGGACCGTTCCAGTGAAACCAGCTCCGGCTCCCTTACTTCCCTCGATGGTGTGGCAGCCAAGGTCTACGTCGACATCCCCCGGGTGGAACGTCCGCCCGCGGTGCACCTGTGCCGCGGACGGCTACCACCTGGTGGGAATCGGCCACACCTACCGCCCAAAGCACGCAGACTTCGGCATCACGGTGTCGAAGGCTTGCGATGCCGCGGGCCAGGCTGCCTCCTCTCTCTACGCCATGGCCATCCTGCAGGTCCGCCAGGCCTAGGTGTTGAGAGAGCTCCACGAGGGTAAGGCCGACCCGGGTATAATGCAGGATCTCCGTGCCACCGCTGGCAGCGCTCTACGGGCGACCAAGGCGGTGGCACGGGCCCTGGGTCGGACGATGTCCACGGTAGTGGTCCAGGAGAGACACCCCCGGTTATACCTTGTGCAGAGGAGTGACACCAAGGAAGTCCGCTTTCTTGATGCACCCATCTCGCAGGGTGGGTTGTTGGTAACACCGTCGAGGACTGTGCTCAGCAGTTTTTGACAGTGAAGCAGACAGTGGCAATAAGCCACATTTTTTCACGCCGCGACTCAGCCGCCTAGAGGCCTCCGAGATCCCGCGTGACGTCTGCTGCCCTTCAACCCAGGACCCCTTCGACATCGGCTCCGGTTCCTGTGCCCCCACTGGCGGCACCCCGGTAGCAGAGGTCGAGGGGGAAACCTCCACCCCGTCAGCTACCTTCTCGCAAGAAGGGACACTGACGGGAAGACCCCAGGGAGGACAACTTCGGGCCCGAACCTTCACAGCCACGGCTCTGATCGGTCGGTACGGGACGACTCCTGCCTCGTCACCTAAGCCGGGCCCTTATCAGGGCCTGGCGCCCACTTACTCACAGAGTTTTCCGTTCTCCCCGGGTGTACTTACAGCCGATCGCACACTCCACTGGACTGTGCTCGGCGAACCGACCTCACACCCTGGCGAGGTGTGAGGTCGTACACATACGACAGCTGTCACCACTCTCAACCGACAGTGCGTGCCGTTGTCCCGCCAGGCAGGTAAAAAGGCGGAGCCAACCTTCCCTCCGGGGACCCTCCGCCAGCCGACGAACCACCCCCTGTGGGAATGATGAAGCAGACCGTCCCCTTGGTCACCCTGTCACAGTCCCTGGGAGCTCGAGAGCTGCCCACACTGTCTCGCTGGCCTTGCGGGCGGTCCGTCTTGGTTACTCGATCCAGTTCGCCAGAGACTCTCCCAAGTTTCAGGGCATCATCTCTCCCTCTCTCAGAGGCAGGGACGCCTCCGTACTTCGGGTAGAGGTCACCACCCTTCTGGCAAACAGGCATCGAGCTTGTCCCTCTAAACCAAGATGTTCAGTGGGTCACGACCCGCACTTCATCGTTCCCAAGAAAGCCCTGGTACACTCGCGAGATCTATTGTGTACAGTAAGGGACCTGGTGCTCCGGCACCTAGATCGATTGGGACTCCAGGTCAACCAAGAGAGGGGCAAGCTCTCCTCATTGCAGAGCATCCTCTCTCTTGGTATGGAACTCAACTCTGTCACCACGGCGGCGCTACTGTCCGCAGTTGCGCCCAACCAGTGTTGAACTGTTTGAAATGAACATTTTAGACAGACAGCGGTCCCCCTGAAACAATTCAGAGGCTCCTGGGACACATGGCGTCCTCGCGGGTTAATACCCCTCGGGTTGATGCACATGTGACCGCTCCAGCACTGGTTTCAGAGTCGAGTTCCGAGGAGAGCGTGGCACACTGGCAGCAGGCGCATGGTGATGCCGCCCTGCTGCCAACGCACCATAACCCCTAGTCTTAGGACTTTTTCGACGGACTCAGGTCCCTCTGGGCAGGTTATGAGGCAGGTCGTGGTGACGGCTGACGTCTCCCTGCAGGGGTGCGGTGCAGTGTGCAACGAGCACGCAGGTGGGGTGTTGGACGAACCCCCGCCTGCGCTGACATATCAATTGCCAAGAGTTGTGGGCTGTGCTAATTGCACTGAGCAGGCTACGGCCTCTCGTGCAAGACATGCACGTGCTGGTCCGAGGACAGCACTTTAGCTGTAGCGAACACAGATCGTCAGGGTGGCGTTCGCTCACAGCAGCTAACACAACTTGCTCGACGCCTCCTCCGGTGGAGTCAACATGTGACCCGCTCCCTGCGGGCCACACACACCCCGAGCAAACTGAACTAGACAGCCTACGTGCTCTCTCGCCAGTTTATGCCTCGTGGAGAGTGGCGACTTCACCCCCGCGCACCAGCTCATTTGGAGGCTGTTCGGGTAGGCCCAGGTAAACCTGTTCACCTCCCGTAACACCACCATTTGCCCGCTTGATATTCCTGCCCTCGGCACGGATATCCTTGCGCACAGCTGACCGCGGGATGGGCGGAAGCACACCTTCCCCCCCCAGGAGCCTCCTTGCACAGACGCTGTGCAAGGTCAGGGAGCAGGAGCACCAGGTGTTATTGGTTACACCACACCGGTCTAACCGCACTTGGCTTCAGAGCTAATGCTCTGGACAGCGACTCCCCCTGAACCATTCCCCTGACAGAGGACCTGCTCTCTCAGGGGAGGGACACGTTCTGGCATCCCGGATCAGACCTCTGGTAACACCCATGTCTGGTCTCTAGACGGGACGAGAAGATCCTGAGATGGCTACTCCCCCTCCATGGCAGAGACCATCACCCAGGCTAGGGCCCCATCTACTGGGCGGTTACACGCCTCTAGACGGCGCCTCTTTTGTCCTGGTGTCTCTCTCAATGAGAAAGACCCACTGAGGTGCTCGATCAGGATTGTGTTTTCCTTCTTACGAGACTGGAGACTAACATCTCCCCTCCACACTGAATGTGAATGTAGTCGCTCTTGCCACTCATCACGACTCAGTCGGTGGAAAGAGTCTAGGGCAACACGACCTGGTCATCAGGTTCCTAACGGGCGCGAGAGGGCGGAATCCGCCTCACCTCCGCTCCATACCCTCTTGGGACCCTAAGTGGTCCTGGGGAGCCTCAGGGCCCCCCAAGAGCCCCTCGGAGGTTCCGATCTTCCTCACTGAGTAAGACGGCCCTCCTGACGGCGCTCACTTCCTTCAAAGGGTAGGGGACCACCGAGCATCCTCCGTGTCCCCGGATTGCCTTAAATTCGGCCCTGGATACTCTCACGCTAGCTTGAGACCCAGGCCCGGATGCGTGCCCAAGAAGTTCCCACTACTCCCTCCGGGGCCAAGTGGTGAACTTGCAGGCGCTCCCCATAGGGGAGGAAGACCCAACCCGATCAGTGTTGTGTCCAGTACATGCTGGACCGCACGCAGAGCTCTGAAGCTCTGACCAGCTCCGTGTCTGTTGGAGGACAGCAGAAGGGGAAGGCTGTCTCCAAACAGAGGCTGGCGCACTGGGTCGTGGACGCCGTTACGACGACATTCCGATCTCAGAATCTCCCATGCCCATTGGCAGTGAGGGCTCACTCCACACGGAGTTCAGCCACCTCCTGGGCACTGGCAGAAGCGCCTCTCTAGCAGACATCTGTAGAGCTGCGGGTTGGGCTATGCCCAAACACCTTTGCAAAGGTTTAACAACCTTCGCGTAAACCCGGTGTCAGCCCACGTCCTGTGTGGCGACATGTAGGACTGGCATCCGGGGGGGCGTATGCCTGCGAAAGCACCATCCCACCCTCCAAGAGGTTGGGTCAGTGTGCTATCTACCCTTTTCCTCTTACCCAACCTTGGCTAAGAGAATTGGTACCTCACCAGCCTCCCTTCTTACCCACTCCTTGGTTAAGAACAGGCATTCCATCCATCACTAAGCACTTCCTCGGGGTTGGCTGAGCAGAGCAGCCTTCCCCCTTAGGCCGGGACATTCTTGACCTACCACTTAGTTCTAACCGGACCTGTGCTTCAGACGCAGTAACACCCCCTCCGTGGGCTGTTCCGTCTGCTATACCCTCATGACACTGGTTCCCACACTCGGTAACCCATGAGCTTCCCCAGGTGGACCTCCACCTCGCGGTTAACTACCCAGTCCGCACGTTCCATGCGTTCTCCTCCTAGGACGAGACCATACTTATCCACCAATTTCCTCCCCACGGGTAGGAGGTGGCCTCTGCAGCGCTTCTCTGCTTAAGAGTGCGCTTTCCCGGTGTAAACCGATACGGACGGCCTCTCGCCTGTAGAGAGCTAAGGCCCCGTTCGTGAAAGTTACCGGTCAGGGCTGTATCCATCTTTCTCGAAAGCTCTGGAACCCCCCGACCACCACACTGGAAGGTTACAAGTTTCGCGAAGCTTCGAGCTGACACGCCCAGGCTTGTTACCGTCGCTTCGCTGAGATTGTGACGCGATACAGCGTTTTTGGCGTTTTCCATACATAACCCCATCTGTCGTTCTCGACACAACGTCGAGAGACCGACAGAAAGGGAACGTCTTGGTTACGTCTGTAACCTCAGTTCCCTGATGGAGGGAACGAGACGTTGTGTCCCTTATGCCACAAACCTGTATCGTTTCTGTTGCAGTTTGAGAGGCTCTCAGGCTCTTCAGAACAAGAGGTAAATGAATGCTGCACGCCGGCTTCCTTTTATACCGGATATCCGGGGGCGGAGTCCGGCATGCAAATTTCATTCGCCAAATTTCATTGGCCTTTTCTATAGTAGTCAGAGTTGATTGGTTCTCAAGGACGAACCCAATCTGTCGTTCTCGACACAACGTCTCGTTCCCTCCATCAGGGAACTGAGGTTACAGACGTAACCAAGACGTTTCGCAGAATGAGTGATTTTATACAGTTTGGTTTGTCGTCAAGTTAGTGGAGGTCGTTGCTGGTTTGTAAGTAGATGCATCTATAATGGATTCAACTGTATCAGGTGACAGATGACCTTCATTATCTGCAAGTCTTAGAACTGTAAATATATATTTGTAAATATGTTTTCAAATATAACATTTAAATATTTAAGCGAACAGCTGCTGAAGGAATAGTTTGTTGGAAATTCCGTTTTAAAGTACCTTCTATGAATCTGTTTCACATTTATGGAATGATATGCCCGCTGTTAAGTGTTTAACGATAAAAATGTTTAACATCCGAACAGTATTCCCAGATGCAAATGAAAAAGTGCTGATTTAGATGAAAAATATGTACTTTACGTGATTTGTGTAATTTATAATTACCTGTTAAATTAGGGTTTTGTTTGGGATAATGTTAAGAATAATTGTGTGCATATTGTAAATTAATAAAATAAAAAATGGTTAAATCATCCCCATGGGCTGTGTGGCTTTAAAATGATGCTCATCGGTTGTGGTTAAAAATGTATTTGTAAATAAAATCTTTGCAAATTGTCATGATTCTGCCTCATCATGTCATGTCTTTCTTGGTCTTGTGGCCGGATCATGGCAGAGCCTCAGGTTTGTGTGGAGAGGCACATGTTATTGTTGGTTTTGGCTCTCCCAGTCTTGTCTTTGGCCCCGCCCCTCTGGTGTCCTAGTTTAGCTTTCCATCAGTGTTTCATTCCAAACACCTGTCCCTTGTTAATTATCCTTTGTCAGTCTTCCTATTTAATGCCCTCGTGTTTGCTGTCTTGTGCTGGTTCGTTTTGCTTGTACTCCGTGGACAGCGTTTTGTCATTTCTTGCTCTGTGGATTTACCAGTCAAGTCTTAGTAGGTTGTATAGTTATAGTTCATGTCAAGTGTATTTTAGCTTAGTCCAGTTTCAGTTTAAGGCTTGCGCCGGCCCTGACACTATTGCTTCTGTTGGTATTATTCTACTTCTTCCCCAATGGGAGTCTATGGCATCCATATGAACTGCATATATAGGAAAATGTTGAAACTTGGCACACTCGTGGTGATGGTCCTCAACAGTCATTTTACCAAGTTTGGCATCTCTAGCACTCACTATAGCGTCACCAGCAGTTAAAAAATGCACTTTTCAAACCTGTAGCTTTTGAACCGAAAATCTTCTTGCTGATCTACATGTAATGCTGTAATCGACATTTTCAAATTTATTTTTGTCACAACAGTTGTGATATGCAGTATTTTGATTTAATGTGCGTGGCGTGTTTCTTGCAATCAATCATATTCATAATTTTTGTTTATCTTGTTTTTTACCTCAATTATTTTCCGATTCTGCTGGTAACTAATGCTTAAAAAAGCACACTGGGACATTGAATTACCTTGAATTGATTGACCATAGCCAGTACACTTCTGCATTAGCTACAACAGTCTGGTAAATGCATTTCTTCTGAGTGTGTTACGCAGAGAAATTGCACGTGCAGCCCCATCAAGAACCTCCGCCTACTGCTCCACCCTCAGCCGCAAATTTGGTCATAATTAATAGCCTATTTTATATATATTTTTTTATTGTTGCTATGGTAGAAAGTATTGATGTCTAGTATAATTAGAACTTTTATAATTAGTGTATCTTTTTTGTATGACCAAAAGTCATCATTTACATCATGACAAAAGGGGCTGGGGCTTGAGCCCCCTGGTCCCTCCCCTGTCCATGCCGCTGTCTATCGGTACAAAATTTGGTATGCTTCATCAAACCTCGCACAGGGGTTCCCAAATTTGTAAACAGCGCTACCTATGGGTCACAAGATTTGAAAAATAGCTATTTTGCTTGTAAATTTGAATTGTTTCTCCTGGCCTGTGCCGATTTCATTGATGTATAATTTGAGGTTTTCTAAAATTCGGTTCATAACTTACTGTAAATCTTATGAAAACCTTTTTTTTGCTGCTCTTTTGACAAATGTGGTCTTTTTTTTTCCAGGCTCCGCTCATATTATCTTTGGACCGAGCCACACAGACATGGCCAAACTGATTATTCTTTTCTGGGATAATTTTAAAAGAAATACCTCTTCTAAGTTGACTGTGCCTGTAACATTGTCTGTTGTTGTCCATTTCTACACAAAATGATATTCTTGCGTTCATTTTCGTCTCGATTTCTGTTTCTCTTGTACATTGCATTTCTGTTATTCTTTCTCTACACTCTCATTTCAGCCCCTTCTGGGATTGGCCCATGTCAATGTTTCAAGCTCTGAAAGCTCTTGTCAGGATTTTGGGTTTAGCTTGTCAACTGAGTGGCACAACTAGATCAACCGCAAGTGTCTGGTCCAAGAAGTTGTGAATACCAATCTTGTGTTGTGCATTTTTATACAAAATTATATAATTTCTTTCATCACTTCTGACTTCTGTTTCTCCTATACACTGTATTTCTGTTACATTTTCTCTACTGCACGGGTTGGCAACCATTGCTACCAAAAAGCTTTTTTAATGCCCCTCTTTCAACAAATAAAATTTGTCTGGAGCAGCAAAATATATGTAACCTGTAGCCTGTTGACTATCACCCGTTCCGTTCACGGGACACCCAAGTTTGCGTCAATATTGTGCATGTAATTTCTAATTGAATCATAACATACTATATATCATTGAAAAGGTCTAAGATTTATTTGGTGTTTTTCAAAGTAATTTTTGTAGGTAGAGTAATTGATTATTTTTTTATAAAGAGTGTGCTTAGATTTTTCTTATCCTTTTGCGACCAGTATTTTATTAATGTATTTTTCAATCAAAGCAAAACATAAACTTTTTTTATTTCTTTTTTACAATAAACCTAACCACATACCTTTAGTTAATTTTTTTGTTGAACGCGCTGTTTTTTAGCTTTTTCTTAGAACTTTTGTTTTGGCTTTCGTTTTTGCAGTGTTTGATGAAAAGCCACAGGAGACCGACTATTCTCCGCATAGGAACATCATGCATAAACATTATGAGAAGTGCACTAGCCAGACAGGATTGAAACTATGCCGGTTAAAGACTTAAAAGTTTGGTTTAAAGACGAAAAGTGTACCAAGCAGAATGTTTTCTTACCATTCCATTTCTAACACATGCATGCAGTGTTCAGAGAGCAGAAATTAAACTGCTGCTCTCGGTATGTTTTTTTCTGTCATTTCCGATCGAGCTCATATGTACATTGCATGCACTTATTCTGTATCTTCAAATGAAATATCAGAAAAAGCTTATACATTTACTCAGCAAGGATATATGGCTGGGTAAATATGTATGCTTTTTCAGATATTTCTAGAAGTGGTTTAAAGCAGCAAAAACTCATAATGAAAGTAAAATTAGTTACTCGATTGGGTTATTTATGACTAGTGAAGTAAAATGATGGTGGTGTGTGAATTTTTTTTTACTTTACTTAGAAAAGCTGAAATCAAAACAAAACCATAAGAGCCTTTAATTTAAAAACGAAGCCATATCGATCACTTAGACTATTGGTTCTTGTGTGTTCAGGTAAACTAATCCTTAAAGGTAAAAATTGTCCTATCTTGGATATGATTATCATAAAGGGAGACAACAACTCGATTCCAAACACCTGACTCTCATTCTTGCTTTATCCTTCATTCTGTATCCCTCACAAACACAGAGACACACATCACAGCGGCCCATACTTTAAAAAATGGCTCTCATTTCCTTGGACTGGGCTGTGTGTCCACTCCTCCAGATCCAGACTGCACTTCTATTTCATGGTGCATGGCCCCGGCGTGTGATTATTCCACTCTCTCAGGTACAGGGGGGAGTTAATGTCTGAGGAAACTGATGTCCCTGTCAGACGCATGCCTCCCCCCCACACGACCTCTCAACCCTCCTCTCGAGAAGCTTGTCACTGCACGCACACAGCGCCATCGGCGATATGACAGCGGCCTCCTCGCAATTTCGCAAATATGTGATACAAACACATACACTCACGCAGTCCTCCCTAACTATCAATTCTCCATGCAAGGGAAGAGAGGACCGGGAAGCATATGCCACCAGACCGTGATCCCTCGGCCTGCATTTACATCCTCTCCACGGAGTATCAGCTGGTTAGATGCAGCTGTTACCATACATGTATGTTTTGTAAACATACGCTGCTTTCCCCACAGCAACAGCTGCTGTCTGCCTGTCAGATTTTCAGCAGATACTAAATAAAGTCCTTCTTTATGGATAGTTTATGGATAAAAAAAAAATTCGGACTCAGGTGCCAGATACACCAAAATGTTCTTAAGATAAAATAAACGATTGGGTCTTAATATAAATTATAGGAAGCTTGTTAGAATGTACCTAAGTGTGATTCTCAAACATTTCTTAAAGTGATAGTTCACCGAAAAAATGTAATTCTGTCATCATTCACTCATGTAATTTCATACCTGCATGAATTACTTTGTTCTGATAAACACAGAGAAGATATTTAGAAGAATGTTAGCAATTTTTCAATACACTTACATCATTGACTGTCTTAGTAGGAAATAGGAAAAATTAAATGGTAGTCAAAGGTGCCCCAAAACTGATTGTTTTCCTAAAGTATTCAAAATATCTAATTTTGTGTCCAACAGAACAAAAAAACACAATATTTTTTTCCTTCTATGATAGTGGATTATGTCACAGAACTGAAAATGGCTAACATTCTTACAATTATCTTTCTTTGTGTTTAACAGAACAAAGAAATGGGTATAGGTTCGAAACAACCTGAGGGTGTGTAAATGATGACAGAATTAAATTTTTTGAGTAAACTAAACATTCAAGAAGTTCTCAAGTATTTTTACATCTTTGAACATCTTAATTTTTTAATGAATTAATTTTAAATAATAAATCGCATATGCTCTATTAATAATAACACTCGCCTGCTTGTGTGATAACTGTATTTGTTCATCTACAAAGAAACATAATTTTTGTAACAAGTGCCTCGCATTCTTATGTACAGTATACACTGTGTATTACCATGTGATGTGTTGAACGATATTTACGACCTTATGTTAGCAAGCATACAACGTTATATTTATTATAATACTTTCTGTGTGTAACACCATAATATTTACAAGATACAAGAATAAATTTAAAAAGAACTATTAAAAAGTTTTTAATGATGAAATATTATTTTAATATCAACATAAAAATTTCTTAATGCCAAGTAAATGCGTCAACATTTCTAAGCTTTTAGATTTAAGACAACCGTAAGGCTATCTTAACTTTAAGATAATATTTTATGACAGGTTTTGTATCAAGAGTTTGGATTCTATTTTTCCCGTAAGATTAATCTTGAGGAAAATAATAACAACTGAGGTTTTTCAGGAATATATAACATTCCTTACTTTTTTCTTAAATAAGACAGTTGAGAAGAATTATTTCCTTGAAAATGTTTAGTGAATCCGGCCCTAGATTTTTATCATGTTTCTTAGTAGTAGAGATACATCTTACGTTCTCATTCAAAGCAATTTACAGTGAAGGTACGTTTTATCAGTATATTCACTGGGATTGAACCCTCAACATTTGTAATACTTTTTTCCAAAGATTTTAATATAAAATTGATATAAATATTTAGAGGAGTGCCTAAATAAGGATTTATGAAATACGCATACCAAGCATTTGGGCTTGATTTGATTCTCTCTCCAGACTTTGATTGATGACATGCTCGTAATCAATAAAGAAAAAATGAAACCTCAAAATATCGGTGTATTTTGAATGTGTAAATATCTCTACAAGAGAAAAAAGGGTCTTCCCTAACTTTCCTCTGCAGTTCTCTTTCAGGGCACACAGGACATATGATGTTCTCACCATGAGAGTGTTGAACTTATCCATAATTAACCTACATGTCATTTTTATTGGACCGCAAGCCTTTCTTTTGCAAACTTGTGTTTCCCATATGCGTTTTTATAAACTTTCTTTCTCTCTCTATCTGATCACATGTGGGAGTCTCCTCGCTGCGGTGATTAAGTGGATCTCGGATTACATAGGTTGGTGCAGTGGGAGCCCCAGCAAGAGTCATTATCTAATGTTTTCCTGTTACAGTCATGCAATGTAAGGACACCAGCTTTTTACTCTCATCCACTTTAGTTCATTCTTCGATTCCCTGTGCCTCACAGTGAGATTTTCCAGCCGTGGCAACCAATGAACATCCAAGCCAGTAAAGACCGCTAAGTTGACCTAAGAGACCGCAAGTCATTGAGCTGAAATAATGTCCGGTCTAATGTTCTATGACATGCCAATTTGATCTGGCAAGAAAAGCGGATGCCCTGAGCCATGCTGGCAATAGCAAAGAGCAGATAATGGCGAAGGAAAAGAGTTGAAACTCACGAGCCAGTTAATCAAGAGATGTGCCAGATACTTTCAGCAGCTCCCGAATTCGGGCTTTGTAGCGCCAGACGGCAAGGCCATTGAGGCGGGGTTCTTACGCTGCAATCCAATCTATTTATTTAAAGATCAATGCTGTTCAGTCAAGCATGCACTGCATCAAATGATTGGTGTGCTCAGTTGGAAATGAGTGGAAGTTACATATGCTCTGTGAAAATGAACAGAATTTTACAGAATAGATGAAATCGTGATGTCACACCATCAAATAGCTTCTTTTATTTTACCAGTGTGCAACACCTATTTATATTAGCACCCAAAACTTTTGAAAGAGGCGTTTTAGGTAACTTTTCAAAATATTTTTAATATAAGCACTGAACATTCATCATTCTGACCCACACCCACAAATACTTTTGACAGAAATGAATTATAATTTGTTGATAGATAACATTTTCGTTCATTCGACAACATAATAAAGTCATGTTCTTGGTATTGGCAATGTGCGATCTGACAAACTGCAGACCTCTGGTTCAAGAGTTTAAGGTCCTCAGCTTCATCTCGTATACTGTTGATTCATTTCATAGTTAATTCCACATTAGGCAATGTGATTATGTATCTATTGTAAGAAATTCTACAGAGAAAGCATGTTTGTATAAAAAGTTATGCAGAGTTCATTGGCCACTCTTCAAATAATGCCCAACTGTATTTGCATTTTACATGTCGGGATATCAATCCGCTCAATGTGTAGGTGTGAATGTATGTTCGAGCGTGTCTTTGAGGCAGACCGTGTGCGCGGCCATGCATTAGGCATCTGTATCAGTCAGGGTACGGCGTACGTGTTTGATTTAAATGTTTATTCTGCTCACGTCCGTAAATCTGCCGCTGGAACTCAGGGCCGGTAGTGAGGGTCCAGTGAGTGACATTTCTAAGTCCGTGTGTTCAAACATCTCTCCTCTTGTTTCTCTTTTGATCAGCGTGTGCCATTCTCACTGATTTAGCAAATCAGTGATGCTTGTCAAATAATTAATTACCTGGATCGGTGCTGGGAGACATGACTGGCAGCTAAGAAAGAGGGAGGGAGACGCAAAGAAAAAGAGAGCATTTCTGTTCATGCACCAAACAATCCTGCTTAATCACCCCCAATCCATTTCAAAGTGAACTTGATTGGACTTCTATCTGAAAAATAATGGGGAATTAAGCAGTACCATGACAGTAGCTGTTCATATTTGCATATGCGTATATGCCAAATTAGCTCTTCCGCCACTCAGATGGAGACGGGCTAAGAGCTGCCGCTTCCGACGGTTTATAGTAAGGTGAAAGCAAACTGCAGCTGCTAGCACATCTACCCTTCATTCAGATGGTGTTTTATTACTTAATATAGCATGTTTATGTGCAACGTGTCTGTGTCCTTAAATAATGTGATGAATTACACATGTACGGTGCAAACATGAAGGGTACTGTTCTCATACGGGTATCCACAAAAATGTCTAACATCATGTGCATCTTTGTTTGCTGTTTAATCATATAATACATAATTATATAAACCATTGATTTTATACGTTTTGCTAATATTTATAACATAAACATAATGCTTTGAATGCAATTTGAATGCATACAACAGATAACATTGTCATAATATATACAGTTCTGTTACAGTGATTGATTTATTACTATTTAATATCTTTTTCAGTGTAAGAGAAGTCCTTGTAAAGTAAAAACTGTAATATTTTAAAAGTGAGCAATTTATTTCAGCCCTTTATTCTTGATGAGGTGAAATAGCTGCATTTAAGGGCTGTGCAACCAAACCACTCAGGCTTTACGAACTCGCTGACCTCCGTGTCTCTTCCACACGCAGCGTCTATCTAACCCTGACCCAGACAAACACAGGCATCAGCGTACAGACATCACACTCTTCGGCTGACAGATCTCCGCACCGCCCATCACTCTTTTATTCATGCCTTCTGCACATCGGCCACCCCGCGCCTTTTACCTTGCTCTCGGCAAAACACAGACGGAAAGTCATTTCGCTTTTATCAAGTTGTCATTTTGGTACTTTTTTGTTCCGTCGGACTTGGGCTGTCACTCTCGGCCCGGGCCACGAGAGAACTCCATCGTATAACAGCCTGCGGAGGGAGCCGGCTGCACAGCACACAAGACTGCAAATAGCTTTTACACTTCAGCAAGCTGCCCCTGATAAATGAACATCATATGAACATTTGCTGCTTGATATCCATCAGTGATTGGCCACAAAGGAAGCACAAAGCAAATGAGTTTTGGGGTAAAAAATGAATGGCTATCAAATCACGCTACATTATTCAAATAAGCGAATAGTGAAAAACGACCATACACAATGTTATATTAAGATGAAGATTGTGTTGGGTGCAGTGTGTGCTCATTTTAAAGCTTCTGTACATGGGAGCTTTCTCAATTAATAATCTTTAAAAATGAAGCTTATTTCATAAAAACTCTGCAATTCCCCAAAACTAAAATTCCTTCGGCAATTTGTCCTCATTTAACTCTGTAAGGGATTTTGTGGTCACACACTTTTCTTGTTGAATGCGTTTCAATGTCACATTGTGTTTTCTGTAATTCAGCCTTAAGGTATTTTTCTCCACATAATCTCAATTTATGCACATGTCCTGCCATCTTCATCAACAGTAATTGCTCTTGGGGCTCCTTTTTTTGCGTGCCAAAACCAGAGAAAAAGTGGCTACCTCTCTTCTTGGAATCTTTCATAAGTAATTAATTAAAACATTTGAAGATAGAACAGATCTGATATTGTAAGTGATGCTGTTAAGCCCAAAGGGTTAATATTGGTTTGTAAGCTTATTGCCATCAAATTGGAGTCCAATTTTGGATTTGTTTTTTTGTTGTCGGTATTAAGACCCATGGCATATTTGATATTTGTTTAATTTAAATTATTATTACAGGCATCTTTGGTATTTTTGTTGCAATATCCACAGTAATTTTGACATGCACATGATGATTTACATTTTTATTATCATTTATGCATGCTGTGAAGCTATGGGTGTCGTTTTCATAGATCTTTATGGCTCATATAATGAATTTGTCAGTGTGTATTAAGTCTTCTCAACTGCTCGAGGACGGCATGCAAAATGTTACATGCAAGTAATGAAACACAAATAACCATATAATTGTTCATGCAGGATGGGATCATAAAGAGGCTTATTGACTTTCAAAAGGGAGGACAGATTATTCCCTTCCGTTGTTGACATCTAAAGTTGTGCATCCAATCACGCTTCTTGGAATTTTGATTTAGTTTACAATTGTACCAGATGATTGGTTTTATACCGTTACAATATTTAGACCCATGTTTGCTTCTTGTGTTAGGCAGGAAAATCAAACCTCCACAAAATGGAAAAAAAGTCAAATGTATACGTCATTGTAATGTTTGGGTAACACTATACAATTAGGTTCGTTAACATGAACTAAAAATAAACAATTCGTAAATAATGATAGTAGTCAAATGAATATTTTTGTTGTGTTTTTTATATTTGTATATTATGTACGAATAAATCATACATATGTGCTATGGTGCGACATAGCAACATTTTGAAAAACTCTTAATATCATATTTTATTATTTGAACATAACAGTATAATACTATTCATATTTATATTTAGGATTTACAACAGCATAAGAGAGATTTATCTTCAATTTTATTTTTTTCTATATTTTTGCCATCACACCATAGGACAAATTTACATTTCTCAAGATCCGCCAACTACCCATACATTGTATTTTATATGTACCCATTTACTGCCATAGTAGGGAAAACAAATACTATGAGAGTCGATATGGGATGAGATCTGTTTGGTTAATGACATTCTTCGAAATATCTTCCTTTGTGTTTAGCATAATAAAGAAATGTATACAGCTTTCAAACAATCTGAGGGTGAGTGAATCATTCATTTTTGGGGGATCTCGCTTAGCAAAATGTTAAACAGATGCTGAATAATTCACAATATTATCATATGAGTAATATTAATATGAGATCTTGTTTCTTATTCTTGGTCACGGTTATTGTCAATAATGGTATATTGTGAACAACAATAAACAGTTGTTTGCACTCCACGAGAATATAAAAATATCACTTGTTCTTCTCTTTATGTCATATTACTCTTTCCCACAAACAACAAACCCAGACACACTTTCTATTTGACATATAATGATTGCATAAAAATGGGCACAAAGCACAAGAGTGTTTGGCTGCTGCCGGCTGATGTAGCGAGAGCTCCTGCTTATCTCCACTGTTCAGTCAGAGCTCATGGAAAAGAGTTCTGTTCTCTCCTCCATTCTCTAAAGCGCTGCTGTGTGGTTTGGGATTACCCTCTCTCTTTTCGTGTGCTGCCAGCTGCTGCTCTACCACCTCAGCAAAGTTCTCTCTCTTTCTGTGTGTCTGACACACTAGCCAGTCCTCTGAGTATTACATCATCCTGATGTAATGTCTAACCAATCACATGACTGCTCTGCTAAACCTTCAAGGATTACGGAGCCCTGTAGCTCAGACTGCATAATGAGAGAAAAACAGAACGAACTAAGTAGGAAACTAAGTAGGAGTGAAAGTAAACGAGCAGAAGCAGAAAGATGAGACTATTTCCTTAGGCTCTTTCTCGGATCAATTTTTCCTGCACTTCCTCTTTATCTCACCCAGAGGATGGCACCAAAAAGCTAGATCTTGTGCTTTGAGCTGAACCTGAGAGACATCAGGGTCTCAGGTGGGGGTTTATGGCTGAAAATTTACATTTCTCAAGATCCGTCAGTGCAATACTTGTCGTATGTCTAAATCTGTAATGTTTATTACGGCTAATAAGTTTAATTCCTATAAAATTAGATGTTAAATTAGAAATAGTATTTGGTCTGTTCTTTTTATAGCCGTCTGCAATGTTTGATGCCGTTTTTAATAGATATTTTTTGTATAATATGCATGTAAAGACTGTTTAAAATAAATAAATGCAAGTTCCCAGAGTCTCCAAGTGGTTGTTGAACCATATAATGGTTAAAATATAAAATAAGTGTGTAAAAAATACTTTTACGGTCCTTTAAAAGTTTGTACTGTTACTTTAAAAGACAGCACTTTGCAAATATTAAATGATTACCATCACCCCACAATATATTTATTTCACAATGGGTTACCAGGAATACTTTACTAGCAAATCAAAATTTCCTCATGTTTTACTCACCCTCGAGGCATCATACTGAATATGTCACAGTTATAATACCATGTATCATTTTACTTCCAATAGTTAGAATGGGAGTGAATGGGTGTTGACTTTTTGAAGCTCTAAACGTCCATCCACCGATCAAAGAACTGCTCGACACGGCTCTCTGGTCTTAACAAAGGTCTTCTCAAGCGAATTGATGGCTTTGTTTAAGATAAATATTCATATTGACAGCGGGATTAACGTTGATGTCTAGCTCCCGTCATCTCTCGAATACTCGTGAACCAGAGGTTTGTTTTTCTGGCAAATGATGGTGACGATAGCTCTCGCTAGAGTTGACGCTCTCCTATTGGAACTAAAACGAAAAAAGCCATGTTCGTCACCAAAAATTACGACACACCTGCATCACACACATTCGAGATATGTCGGAAGCTAGACATCAACGTTAATAGCATTTTCAATATGGATTTATCTCATAAACAAATGCATCGATTAAGCTAATGACAACATCATAGATGCTACTGCTTCAATCATGTGTGTTCACAAAACCATTTCAATTAACTGAAAAATAGTGAATGCTTTTTTTATAGTCCTCCATTTTAGTCAATTGTACCCTTTGAAAATCCGTACTGGATGGCTCAGTACACAATGCTTTATTTAAAACAGCTTTGATAGTTTCACAACAACTACTACACATTTCACATTTTCTTTCAATGTAACGTTCATGTCTACACTGCCTACAGACATTCAAATCAAATATTCCTATGACAGGAATGTCCTTTTATCTTTAATGACAATAAGCTTTACTTAGAGGCAGTCCGAAACCACAGATGTGTCTTGTTTTGAAGTTTTACCACATCTGTGGGTTTGCATCATGAATGTTGAGTGTTTGTGGTTCTGGCCGCATCAAGAGCCTCGTTCAAACATGAAAGAGAAAGCAGAGAGTGATCTTCTCTTCTGTTTTTTCAAAAACGTAAAGCTAAGGTTCAGCCAATCAGAACTCATTATTCAGTCAGACAAGGAGATTCAGGTATTATAGATATAAATGAGGACGTTTGCAGTAATTAGGTGTCATGATACGTCTGTTTATTGACCCTAAATACGAAAACCTTTTATTAATGGTTCTTAGAAAAGTTTTTTTTCTCAATTTTGAATTCAATTTGAACTCAATTCAATTTGAATTTGTGGTGCCTTGTTTCAAGAAATGGAATTAATCTGATATTTTTTTTCAGTTATATTTAGCCCATATGACTGCATATTTATGTAATAATAATTTACATTTATTATAATTTACTTTATGTATATAATTATTTCAGTTATATTTCCATTATATTTTATTTGTTTTATTTTTATAAATGTTTTTTACCGAATACATTTTAAAATCTTTTTTACTTTTTAAATTGTTTCTGTTTTTATTTTATTTTATTAATTTTTTCTACTCTTTTATTTATATCAATTCCCTTCCTAATTATTTACCCACTAATTAATTATCCATTAATTAACATATGTGAGCATGATGGGACATTAATAGGTTAATTGCTTATGTGTATTTCATCTCTTTACCTGAAAAGATCTTAATATCTTCCTTCTGTGTTAATCCACTCTAAAACATAACCGTAGAGAATATTGACGTTCCGGACGTCTGGATGCACTCTTGGTATTTTGCAAATATGTCCTAAATTCAAGGTATGAAGCAGAAGCTCATATGGAGAGCTGTAATAGGCACATGTATAGAACATACAAAGACGTGGCTGACAGCATCACCTGTCTTACCCCCTCTCCCACCGGGAGTTAAGTTCACTGCTTGAGGTTTCTGTTTGAAAGCATGCCTAACATTCGAATCATACGGTACGACTGCTTGCATATATGTTTTCATCTCGTCTCAGAGCTTGAAGCTGATTTAGGATTTTAAAAGGAGGAAAAGAGGAGCAACGTATCAAGAGTGTTGGAGCGTCTCATTAGACGACTACCAACATCAGGACCAAGAGACAGATTTCAAGAGAGGTGAGAGAGAAAGAGAGATTAATGTAAATCTCAAAAAATGAGGAACGCATTAATATTTCATTAGCACCTCTTTATTTTCTCCTCAGAGTGACACTCTTGTGCAGATAGCAGGGTTGAGGGGAAGGGGGTGATTTAATGATTGGAGAATTTTATCTCTCTCTATTCTCTCTGTCACTCTCATTCTCTCCTTTGCAGTAAACCAGCACTCGGGGCTTTTGCTCTGAATTCCTCTCAGAGCTGACAGCACCACATAATTACGCTCACTTCTCCCTTATCTCAGAGACGAGAAAAAAAGATGAGATATTTAGTGAGCAGAGCTTCTGCACGTGGCCTTTGTTGTGGGCAGACAGACCTTGACCTTCTGTGCTCACAGAAAATCTTCAGACATTGAAGTTCCAGACAATGTAGCATAAAATATACAATATGGGTAACACATTTACAAACACATTTACAGTTGTAGTTTGGAGTTTGATGGGATTGCATTGTGGGTTAGGCATCTGATGTACATCTTATATTTACTGTCTGATCAATTTCATCAAAATGACAGTTTATATTCAATTTCAAAGATCGGATAAAAATCAAATGTGTCCAGTGTAAACATGACCTAAACTGCTGACAGTGGATTAGTAAATGTTTTCACCAGACATGTAATGGCTTGTAGTTTAATTATGGTTAATCTCATTTTCCGTTATTTTTACTGACATAAAACTGCACATGAAAAGCATTTAACAGTTAATTTAGAACCTTGAATTTTCATGTTGGTTTATTTGGTAGAAATTGTGATTGTTCAGCAGATTATGTCTTTTCTCTTCATGAGCCATGAGAATATGGGCTTTGTTGTTCAATGTACCACTGATGAAAAATGTAATATCCCTCCCACTTACTCCATATGAATTATCTTTTCATTACATTCCGTCTTTATGATTCCAGCATAATCGGAACCTTTAATGTGGCATGTTCGCAAAAACAAGACAGCAGACACATCCATCTTCACATTGCGTCATCCATAGGAACTATTGAGGAATAATAGAATTTACTCTGTCCAGAGTAGCTTCCTGTTGAATTTCCGTGGGTTTTTTATGTGTGACTTTATGACCATGAGTAGTTATTTCAACCACGTGAAAGATTTTTCTGTGGATTTTTAAACATGCAGTGTGCAATGATATGTCTGATCAGGTAATTATTCAGAGTGGGCTATAGAAGTTGTTGCAAGCGCCATGTGATTTATCCAGGGAGAACTCAAAATGTTCCTGGATCAACATGCTTTGTTGGACCTAGGCTAGCATAGCCAGACCTTCATATTGAAGGTCTGGAACCATTCGCTGCTTTCTTTGGCCATGTGGCCATGTGGTCATGAGACTGACAGTTAAAGCAACCAATCAGTTATTGTTGTATGTTAACAAATATACGCCCGGTTTAATAGACTTAAAGGTGTGATGAACGGGGCTAGTTTACTGTTTTATACTGTTGTATGAGGTCTATTTATGATGTTTGCGTGATTATTACATTTAAAAACATCAAAATCAAGAAGTAATATGCTACTTTCTACACAGGTTTTGAGGCCAGCTCTACAAACGCTCAGTTTTAATGTGCGTTCCGTATTGAAGACATTATCAGTAAATGCCCACTGCTTTGATTGGATAGCAGTTTGTGTAGTTGGAGCCTTATGTGAATTTGGTTTGAGATGTAACGTTAGGTTACGCATTAACCAGTGGCGGCTGCTGGTCTTTCAAAGAGGGGAAGCTCATTTCACAATGAATGAATGAACAAACTATCTAAAAAAAATATATAAACACGACGGAGGAAATGTGGGTATACATTAAACTGAAACAAGGAATGTGGTGTATAATTGTGTGAAATGTATGATGAAAATTGGCAAGCAATTTCGGCAAGCAAATACCAAGAAATAGGTTGCAGCAGTTTGTCTTTCAACTACACTTGAAAAATCCGCAATGGGACTGAGATTGAATAGCTTTAGCTTCAGCGACTTTTTATAGAACAAAATCGCTGTCAATCAAAACGAGATGCAGTCTTTCGACAGACCCTCCAATCATCACGCAGACGCTCGGAGTCCGGGCCAGCCCACTCCTCCATTCATCCCAGAGACGCTGAGCGTCCGTGGGCGGGACATAATCGCAGCATTATCCAATGACTTATCTTGTTTCTAAGCACTGAAAAAAACTGTTGAAAGCAGCCCCATAGAAGTCAATGGACGCTGGGCTTCAACAACAGAGTAATGCACTGTACGCTACGGGAATGAATGAGAAGGAAATCGAGTCAGCCGACCTAAGTAGCTGATTCTGAACGAAATTGTTTTCGTTCGAGATGAACGTGTTTAACGCATTTTTAGTCAATAAAATGTTAACATAATAGTACATATATTTGACCATTCATTTTTTGACAATTATAGGGGAAGCTGAGCTTCCCTTGCAGTCTTAAAGAAATCGCGACTGGCATTAACTCCATTCACAGCTTTCGCACGGCATTAGTATTAGTAGTGATCTCTTGTGATTTATAAATGACCTCTCCACATCGTATTTCATGTGATGCATTTGCAAGGGATTATTTTACTAAAACTTACTGACTTATTTCCCGGACGTGATGGCAAGGCTTTGGGTATAGTTTGTATAGACAATACTTGTATTGCGTTTAATGATATACACTCACCTAAAAGATTATTAGGAACACCATGCTAATACTGTGTTTACCCCCTTTCGCCTTCAGAACTGCCTTAATTCTACGTGGCATTGATTCAACAAGATGGTGAAACCATTCTTTAGAAATGTTGGCCCATATTGATAGGATAGTATCTTGCAGTTGATGGAGATTTGTGGGATGCACGAAGCTCCCGTTCCACCACATCCCAAAGATGCTCTATTGGGTTGAGATCTGGGTTGACTGTGGGGGCCATTTAAGTACAGTGAACTCATTGTCATGTTCAAGAAACCAATTTGAAATGATTCAAGCTTTGTGACATGGTGCATTATCCTGCTGGAAGTAGCCATCAGAGGATGGGTACATTGGTGGTCATAAAGGGATGGACATGGTATTTAATCGATGCCCAATTGGCACTAAGGGGCCTAAAGTGTCCCAAGAAAACATCCCCCACACCATTAAACCACCACCATAATTGCATTAATGAGAAATTGAACAGGTGTTCCTAATAATCCTGTAGGTGAGTGTATGACCGTACTTGTCAGCATTTGAGACCCGTGATTGTGAACCGGACAATAGACGAACCGATCGTGGGTCTCAAATGTTACTAGAGTTTCCATGATAAATAAACAAATGGGAGACTCCCGGTAATGTATGGATATCACCCAGCGCCTGAAATATTACCAAAACACTTCAAAACAGCCTCCATTATTCGCAAACGGTGGATAAAACTTTGAAAAATGATATATGAGCCCACCAAATCACAGAGATGCTGATCCGCACGCGCTTAAGATCACAGACAACCTCTGCAATTAATACAAATGACTAGATGTCCCCAGGTAATACTAATCTCATGCGAATAGTGCTCAGGGCACTCTATCAAAGCAAAAGTGAAGCATAGTACACAAATGTTTACTCACAAAAGATTGCTGCCCCATTCCTATCGGATCCAATATTGACGGCACAGCACTGCTTTTTAATTTTAGTCTCTCCACAAATCCAGCGTCGATCTCATCCTTGTTCATGAAGAATTCCTCTGAGAAATTAAACAAACAAACACTCCATGTTTTTCCCACATGAGCTGGAACGTCTTTAAAAATGATCTTTAACCCCGCATTTCTTATATCGGAATCGAAGGAAGGTTATGCAGCGACTTTATTCTTCTACAACCAGGAATGGCACAATATTTAGTTCTCTTTAACGGCAGGTTTGTTTATTGCTTGCTCGCTCTATCTAGTTCCACGCCACTTGTGGTACTTCAGAATTGTAATGCACAAACCAGTGGGCGGGGCTAGAGAAGGACTCTTTGATATTCTTTTTTTATTAATTTATTCATTTTATAAAAGTGACTTCAATATGCTTATTTAACTAAGGCATAGTCCTGGGTTAAGCAAAGCATTGTCTGTGAAACCTGGCCATATAATGTCAGTGTCAAGCATCTAGACCCTGTGTTCTGCACGGACGAGCCCGGGTGGACGAAACAACGATATTATATGAGAAGAATGCAAGCCGATACCCTTGAAGGAATGTGCCTGCATCCAGTGTTCAAATGACCTGCCGAACGCCCACCATGTCTCAAATTGATTACGTGATTGAAAACCACCTTCGTTCGCGATCACGGATGGAGACACGCCGCTCTGAGAAGCTCCTCTGAGGGTCTTCGAGAGGATTGTGTACAGATTGCAGGTCATTTGGGGGAAGCAGTCAAGGGGAACGAGAACGTCATGCTGGCTAGCTGTACAGAAAGGATTGTGTGGGTGGATGAGGTGAAGTTTGATGAGGTTTTTCAGGTGTCAAAGAAATTCTTTCTTGCGTTGATCCGAGACCGAGTTTTGCGGCTCAGGTTTAATGGGTGCGATTCAGATTTGATTCAAGGCTGCTGATTCCAGATCTGTACTACAGCCAAGTTCTGTCTCACTTGATTAAAGAGAGTGATTGAGGAAACACAGCCATTAGGCAAAATAAGAGTGAAAACATGTGTTTGTCCTTCAGATATACAGCCCCTATCGATCGGCATCATTAAGCCTCCAATGAAATTGGGGTCTAAATGCCCTTTAAAATTCGTCTGCTGATTCGGTTTGGCTTCGTTGATTAGGCAATAGCTCATTGGTACACAATTAGAGCAGCATGCGGTGAACGTACAGTCACACCGTCATATTTATCTGCTGCGTATTCATAATTATTTCCTCGTGCAGGGTCCTTTTAACCAGGACATGACTTTTAAAGCAGTTACAGCTGTCATCAGTGAAAATATGAAAATTGAAGGTTAATTTAAGTAATATTGATTAATTATGTGGCAGGGGTAACAAATATTTCAAGTGACATTGTCACATGAATTATTAAATGGTTTTCAGTCAAATAAGTTATAATATAAGTTTATCCAATTATGTGAAATGGTTCTATAGGAAATGCCATAGAGGCAAGAATCTGTTTATGTTTCATGTTTTCACTATATGTATACAGCAATAAAGCTGTGATATTGATGATGCAGTAGCAATAGTTTACAAACATTAATGTTTGTTGTAGTGCATGTGTTTTTTCCTGTTTTTTCACATTCTGTTTCTAAAAGAACAATGAAGTTCTCTTTTAAAATATACAAAGTTCATACCATTGATGTAGCCAGTTTTGCTGTGTGTTGGAAGTTGGAATGCTCAAACAAACCGATCAATGTTTTAATATTTATATAATATTATTAATTTAGTTATTTAGTTAATTAGTTAGTTAGTTGTTTTTATTCTTTTAAGACTTATTTATTTGTTAAAGGTAAAAGTTTTTATATATTTTATGATTTATTTTATAATAATCACTCGTTTTAATTATTTATTATTAAAAGACAAGTGTTATGAAATGTTTTTTTTGTATTATTTTATTTATCATTTATTTATTTTAAGTTAAGTGTTTTTAGGTCAATAAAAAATGTCACCCTTCACCTTTGAAGAGATCCGGTTTACTATCAACATATAGTCTGCTAGAAAACCCAAACTTTAAAAATAATCATGTTCCCAACATATAAACTCACCAGCCATTTCTTCCTCATGACATTTACTTGGAATATTAACAGACATGATATTTTTAGAGTCATTTCTAATATTGGTATTTTGCATTTTGACTTTTGAAACATTACTTTAATAACCTCAAAATGAATTTCTTTATGTGGAAAGCAAATCTTATTCTACAATTGTCTTACACCAACCACGCGTTCACCTGTATTATCACAAAAATCCTCATTGAAATGCCTTTGAAAGTCAATTTACCCATTTCACAATGTTAGCCATACAGTACCCTTCAGATGCACGAATTATGGAAATATCTTACCTAGAGAGGCCTTTAAATGGAATGTTTCTTGTTTCTAATAAAATGTCTTCCCCTTATCAGTGTCCCTTACAATCCATATGTTAATGTCTAATGTTGAACTATTTAGGAACGCCATTTGTTCTTTTCTCTGCTTGTGTTATCTGAAATTATGCTGTAAATTTCTGCAAGGGTGAAATGATAATGCTTATCGACCCACCCATAAACCTCATATTCAAATTTTTTGGTTGCGTGATTAGTCCTATTTATCTGCATAATTGGATTGAGTTTTTTCTTTTTCCCCAATGCATGGTGAGCAATTGGGGTCTGTCGATTTAGAAACTACAGACTAAAACAAATGGCTTCAGAAGGCCGGGCGACATAATTGTGCTCTAGATTAATTCCATCTGGGGACAATCAATAGTTTTGCCAATGGATTTTTGAAGTCTAATCAAGTTATTCTTGCCTATGAGATGGCTGTGGATAAAACGAACAACCCTGGACTTGGAGTCAGAAAAGGTGGCACAAGACTTAAATAGGATATTACCATCCAGAAATTTTCACTCCAGAGCTCACAGGCGAAATGCAAACACAATGTTTGGAATTGTTTTTAGCAATTCATGCAAACATCCCCAGGCTATTTATGCCAAAATGTAATTGTGTCAAAGATGTAATCCAAATGAAAATGACACTGGAGCAGGTTCAGATTTGGTTCACATACATATTCAGATGCTTATACAGCATTTGTACACATTGAATTATTCAATTCGTACAATGAATTTGTTACGTGACATCATTCTGTATACTATTCTATTGAATTGTTGTCTTTCAGTTGTGAATGAAACTATGTGGTCTATTTTTTTTCTTGGATACCTGTAAGACGTCTTTGACATTTTTAGACCCTTAAGTCACACCTCAAGAGGTCTCGCTATGCTTTTTTTTAGATTTTCGAGTAGTGTGTATGGTTCCTGTTTAAAATCCATGCAAAGATTAAAACCGCAAAGTCCTCTCCAAAGGGGTTATTGACCTTTCGAAAAGGACAATTAACTGCTTTTTAGAACAACAAATTCTTCCTCTATAAAGCAAACCATCATATCTCTCATTTAAATAATTCCCATCCAAGGCATATTGTACAGAAAAGGGGGCAAGGCCTGGTTAAGCTACTTTAGCAATTTTTTGTTGTATTGCTGTCAAAGAGTAGCTGTTTTTTTCCACCTCGACTCTAAACGGATTAATGCTGATGCACAGAAGTGGCCAAAAGGCATGTCCAAGTCATTCAAATATATTTTTAGAGATGCATATAAAATATAGTTTGCCTGTTGCATAGGTGTGTTTGAAGTGTAAACTGGAACTCAGCTTAGGCAAGAATTTCAGAGGGCTGGACAAAACAATATCAATACTGTAGATGATCGGGGCATTCTCTCAGTAACCTGACTTCACATTGGGTAAGACCTGCCCATGACTGCTGATGGACTGCTGTCTCCGCCCTCATAGAGTTGTACACTGTCCGTCATTGTTTTTACGCTGGACTAATAGTGAGCTACAAGAATGTTTTGTTAAAAACATGGTGTTTTGTTGTTGGATGCAAGACTGGACACAAGTCTTCATTTACTCTTGACATCTCAGCCTCTGAAGACCCTGTGGATTAGTTTTATTTCTCAACGGAATGTGCAAAAGGCATCTGGTGAAGTCACTTTACACTGGAATGTTTCACCAACGGTTTTTATAGTTATGATGTGGTTGTTCCGTGTTTTGTCAACATGTTTGTGCATTAACTTATTGTGAGCATGTTTTCAGTTTTATAGATATTATGCGTTTGTACTTATTTTGTCACTTATAAAAATTATGTGCACATTGTCAATACATAACGCGTTTGTGCATTTACTCAGAAAACACCGAGCTCAGTTTTAAACAAATAACGCGATCTAATGTACTCTCACTTATACAAAACAATCTGTTTGGTTTTTAAAGATGAAACAGTGACCATTCTCTTCAGTTTTGTTACTGGATTGTTACTGGAAGTACCGGCTTACACAACCCTGCGCTTTTTGCAGGAAAGGGGGCTTTCGGTTAAGATAAAAAAAAACGCTAAAATGTGTCTGATTCTACACCTTAACATGGATGAGAGAGTATTTTAACAATGAAAAAATGTCACAAATCATCTTTAGGACAGTAAACGTTTTATATCTCTTCACACTTTCAGGACACATAAAAGGTATTCATATAGTACTTCAACAGTTCTCCACTCATTAAATTAGAATTTTTTCATGAATTTGAAATTTGTGTCAAAAAAGCTATTAAGGAATTCTGAATAAAACGGCTGTGTGTGGACACCTCTGAGCAGTGTATAATACGCCACACATAATCAGACACTCAAATCTCTGCCACTCAATCTGTCAGTTTTTGAATGTCATGTCTCAATCTCTCCATCATGTATCTTTGCCTCGGGGACAGAGAGCTGTTACAATGGATCATCTGTCACAAAGCACTGGAGACTTATACATTCCACCCAAATACTGTGAGAGACTTTATTTACTTCTTTTTTAAGACTTTAGCCTGTGGTTTTGTGAGCCTATGGATGCAGACACAATACTAATACTAATGAGTTTATTTATAAAATGCATTCCACATATAACAAGACATCTAGGCATAACTTTTCAATTCAAACCAATGACATAAGTCTTTATGTTTTGTCCCGGAACTTGTCCTTAGATATTTTTCTGTTGTGTGGCAAATTGGATTTTTCTAAAATACTAATTCAGTCATTCCTCTTTTCTTTCCAAACCAAACTTCATTTCAATATCATGTGCGGCTTAGCCAGGATGAAATGTCAAAATGTGTTGAAAGGGGCATAGTTCTTACCTGCTCAATTTTGCAGTATTTCGCAAAACCCTATATGAGAACATTTTGAAGAAGTGCAACTGTTGCTTCGCAACACTTCCATCTCAGATGTCGAGAAGTTTTAGAATTCACCTATTCAGACTAAATTAAAGACCTGTGAAATGAATTGGAAATAAAATATGCAATAGCTGTCTATCATAATTTTTAACCTGGATGATGAAATTGTGCTGTAATGGTGCGGCAGGAATTTGTTCAGCTATACTGCTGACCGGTTACTCTGGGGAGTTTACAGACCCTTACTATGGACGGAAACTAGAAGATGAGAGAGAATGGGGAGTTAAACTAAAAAATTTTAGACATAAGTTCTATGCATCTGTCAAATAGTCTAAAAACTAAAATGTCGTTACAATGTTTTGAGAGAAAGATTTTGTTTAAATGATCTGAAAATGGGCATCCAAGCAAAAAAGGATTTATTTGTAGTTTATTTCATTACCGCAACTAAAAACAAAATTGTATTTGTTTGTTTGCTTATTTTGATTTATATATGTTTAGTTGTTGTGTTCCAGTAATAGGTGCAAATGTGCAGTTTTAGTGTATTTCTACTTTATTTGACACTTAAAATTACTTTTGCTTTTGTAACCCAAAGTTGCTGTGTTGATTTAAATTTAAGTTTTACGTTTAAACTTTTCATAAGTTTACTTTTCATAACTAATGTATAATACAATGCAATGTAAGTCCTTTCTGGATGAACTTTGACTAACTATCCAAATATTCTGAAAGTTCATTGAGATCACAGTGCCGTGATGTATACTATCTAGTGTTTTGAATTTGCAAACAATGTGTTTGTGTTGCATTGTGATGGTTTGCCTGCTGGTTTCACTTGCTGTGGAGCCCAGTGGGGAACTGGCACATGTGAACTTTCTCTTATCATTATGCGCTTATGAAATACATCTAAATGTGAAATAAATTAAAAATTTTCTTTGGCTCTAGGGAATAATTGTGCATGCTATCGGACTATTCTAATGTAATGTCAAATGCAATATTACAGCATTTAAAAAGGGATCAAAGAGATAGCTATCTCTACAGTCACTTACTGACACATCTTTTATTACATGAACTGACCATTACCATATCCAATCTGGTATATATTCGTATTTTGTAATAGGATCAGTATTAATGACAGGTGATTAATCACGAATATTGGTTTACAGTTCGCAGATGGACCGTTCTGCCAGAGTATTAACTCTAATGTGTTGGAAAATATTGAAAATTATATCTGACCCCAGCAGACGTATAGGACAATATGAAATTCTCTGATAGCGAGACTCAGTTGATCCGCGCATTAAATGGGGTTGAGGTTAAACATTCTGCTCCATCTCCTTCAAACAGCCTTGTCACATGAGCCATCTTAGTTCCATCGTACATTCAAGCTTCATCAATGTAAACAATGTGCGGGTGCTGGTACGAACCTCATTTAAGAAATTGAGCACGGGCAACTGAACACAAAAAATGAAGAGCTTTGACTGTAGTGTGCACTGGAAGCTTCTCAGGGAGCTAACTAAATGGATCAGTCTGATTAGGTCTAAATTGACCTCCTCGCAGCAAGCCGTGTGGCGCGAGCTTCATTTCCATGTGTAGATTAAATGGACCCAGGAGTGGTGGATTTGTCTTAGGGTTCAGCACTTGTCACCTTCCATCTACTTTGGCAAATGGGGGTAGACACACTGCGGATGACGCCTCGGCTGTGAAGCATAGACAGCAGCAGTAGTCTGTTACAGAGTACAGAGAGTGCAAATGGAGCCAGGGGAGAAACTGTTCTTCAATTCGTTTTCTCGTTGATTGTATAGAGTGAAGAAAAACACAGTTAGTTAGAAGAAATGTTTTTCCTAGAAAAGGAGACTTAAGAAACTCGCAGCTACACTCTAAAAACAGCCCATTCTCATGAATTGCGTATAAATAACACGCGCTGTGCAATATTGTGTAATACTTATGCCAAAGTTCGATTTTGCGTGCATACAATACTCCTATTTTTGTGTGCATATGATCCGCCAATTTAGTCTGTGTGCATATAAAACAACAATTTGTCTCATCATTTGTCCTGTTCCCAAACCCTAAACCTAATGTTAGCGTGCCTGCATATTATAACCTTTACCCTTACTAAACCTAACAGTATTATTTTAATTATTTCAGTGTTTCCTCTTCATGTACGTTTATAAATGTTTGCTCTCCACCCAGGTGCACGCAAACATTGGTGTATCATATGCACGCAAAATCGAACTTTGGCGTACGTTTTACACGATAATTCAACAGCATGCTATTTATACGCAATTGATGAGACCGGGTTGCTAAAAATGCAGTTATTTTCCACCCAGTATTGGGTCAAAAAGGGACAGAAAATGTTTCAATTTTACCAAACTATGGGTTGAAACAACCCAGCACAGGTTCCTTTACAACTCAAAATCTGGGTTTGTCCTTTTTGACCCGATGCTGGGTTAAAATTAATCCGGAGTTAAGCTATAGGTCTCTTATAGAGAGAGCAAACCAAGCCAGAGGAGATATTGTACTTCAGTTTGTTTTCTCGCTCATTGTATACTGAACAAGAAACTTTGTTAGTGAGAAAAACATTTTTTCCCTATAATATAATATAAAATATTATTTTTTGTAGACTTATATAAGTTAACAACAGATATTAGTGAATCTTATTACTTCAAACATGTTTATGCTGCAATACTTTTGAGAAAATAATGATAATATAATTTTAAAATAAAATTTAATGTAATTTGATTGAACAGTGGCTTTTTCTTTTGCCGACGACAGACCGCACAGCCTGAGGCATTAGAGAACCCCGGAAATGCGGGGCTCAGGACAAACTGATTTCTTATCATATGGTGACCTACATCAGCGGGTCATAAATGATATCGCTTCCTTGTTATGTTCTCTAACACACTGTGAGATTTTTCTGTCCGAACTCTCTACCTAACGTAGTGTTTGCAACTGTACCGTATCTCAAAGCCAGTTCTGTGAACTTCAAATCCTCAGAAAGGCATCGAGACACTAAAATATGTCGCCCATAAAGGCGCAGGGTCAAATGGGATTTACACCACTACAGTATGTTTAAGGCTGATACTGAGTCAGGGTGTTGTTTCGGTGAGCTGGATTGGTGTGATTCTTTAAAATACCTTTTTATCTTTTTTTATGTCTTAAACGAAGCAATTGCCTTATAATTTGATAGTAAGGATTTTCTGCTGCTTCATCAAGTCCAAATCCAATTAGTGTAAAACTTTGTGTAGAGAGTTGTTAAAAATGCAAACTGCATATACGCTTGCAGACATAGATGCTTACATTTAATATTTTATTCTTATTGCTACTGCTGATCATGGTGAAGATTTAATGATTATTAACAGATAATATGCCATAATGTAAATATGAAAAGGACCTATTGTCTGTTTTGTTTATTCTTCAAAAAATACTTTAATTTGGACATTCGACAGGCACTTTTATCCAAACAGATTTACAGGCATCCACTTCTCATCAGTTTGCATGTTCCCTGGGAATTAAACTAGAGATTTTAGTGTGGCTAGCACCATGTTCTTTCAATTGAGCAATGGGAACACTGAATCTATCAGTAAATGTGTGTTTTACATTTGTTGAGCATGTTCTAGGAGCTAAAAATCTTTATTTCTTTCTTTCCCTAGCTCCATTCTGCAATGTGACAAATCTATAAGAAATCTTTAGAGACTCCCTCAACCAGACTACAGCTCACTGCCTCTCTATAGATCTCCACAACAGCAGAAACAGGATGATAATAGGTAATATACTTAAAGGTCCAGTGTGTAGTTTTTTGAAGGTTCTATTGACAGAAATGCAATATAATATACATAACTGTCTTCAGAGGTGTATAAAGACTTTAAAATTAGTTATTTCTATCAACATGCACCGCGGGTCCCCCCATGGAATTTGCCATGTTCTATCCACAGTAGTCCTAAATGGGCAAACAGCTCTAGAGAGCACATTGTGTATACACGTTATCCACTTCATCAAAGAAGAGAAAACGCAACAAAATCTAAGTTCTGTGAAGCCACTGGAGTGCTTTCTTGATTTCTGACAATAAGCCTTTCCATTGCCAAAAAAAGCTTAGCACACCGGCTTTCACCCACAGTACAAATACATTATTCAAATTGATTTGAATGTTAACAGACAATTCATATGCATATCCACATACTGTAAATGATGTTAAGACTATAAATGCATATACAACTCATAACTCTTTCCATTACAAAAGTGACCTTCTTGCTTAAATCTGATGATAACAGATGAACAATTTAATACCATAGGTATGTTATATTAACAATATTGCTTACAATATATTTTTGAATATTCAACCAAAAAATGCACATTGTAATGTGATTAAGCAATAATCATGGGTAATGTTTTTATCTATACAGTGCAATTAGAAGAATTCTAACCATATCCACACAATTATCACACATACTGTCTCTTACACTTCTTCACACAAATAACATTAAGCACTCCTACCAATTCATAGCTGTGTCTGTACAACAAAATACGGGTTGGCCACTTAAAGCATTTTTTATTAAAAAATAATATACACAGTAACTACATACATATTTCTAGTGGTTTATAACAGACAAATAATTTGAGGTACATAAGCAGTGACAGTCTGAAGGCGAAAATTCTTAATGTATTTTAATGTAATCTCAACACACAAGATCAATGAATCTCAATCCTGCAGGATAAAAGCAAACCCTGTAAGCCCTCTACTAATATTTTTAGTACAGAAGCTTTTATAAGCAGTAGCTAATGATGTCTCTTTTTGTTTTGCATGATTTATTTGAAATTCATGAGGTGTCCAACTGCACAAGTTGACATGTGTCTCCATGGGGATAAATTATTGAGAAGACTTTGGAGTGTGGCAGCTGAAAGTCGAGTCCATTAATAATGCAGGGGCCTGTATACAGCTAAAGCGTTATTATTTCTCTCGTAAGGTTTAACTTTTTGCTTCACTGGTGTCATTCTTCTTATTCCGATATTAGCGTGACATAAACATTAATCTAATTCCAGCACTTTCGAGACATTTATCTGGTTTGAGGAAAATGTTGAGCCATAAAATGCTGAAGGTAATTTAGAAATGGCCCTCTTGTGTTGCCAATCAAAGGGGTTAACTGACCATGTTTCTGTGAGAAAAATCAAGTCTCGCTTCTCAATGAGATTATCTCCTTGGATCGTTTGCTTTCCGTGGCATTAAAGCAAGAATGAACCATAAAGCAAAGCTCAATGCTATCAGAAGATCATTCTGGAACGTTCTAGCACTCTTCACCTCCGTCACGGTCTAGGAAACAGGCTTATCATTTAAAAAGATTGCAGCGGTATATGTGGCTGTGTGTATGTCTTCATGTGTGTGTTTCAGTGTTGGGGGGCAACTTCAATACATATTTATTACTTTGACAATAGCTCAGCTGTTTTTGTAATAATGCATCTTATGTCTTGTTTATTATAATGCTTTACTGTATGTTTCACTATGATTTTGATTTATATTATATAATTATAAAATATTAAGTCTAAATTTATATGCATGCATTTTGTTGATACCAAATTCAGACGGTGTGGCATTGTTTTATGTCAGAAAAATACAGTATATTTTACAAGTTATTGACTCTAAGTGACTAAGATGGTAACTTGTGTTGGGTATACTTATGCAAAGTTTTTTTTTATATATATTAACTGCCAATATATAAAATAATATTAAAATGTATAGAATAAAAAACTTAATTTATTACAATATTGCAATATATTGAATTATACACAAATAAAAGGCAATTTTAAATATAAAAAAATATGAAACTTCTCACTTGGTTGTGATATATGAAAATGTATTAATTAATATATTGCATCATAATTTCCAGTATATATACCCATATAATTTTGTTTAGGGCATTGCTATGAAATGTTTTAGCCACATTTATGTTGTTATGGAGAATGATAAAATATCCAGCTTAGCACCCGGTAAAAATATACAAACATGTGACTAGTCAATGTAACAACTGACCAATCTGAATCAAGTGTTTCAGAGAGCTGCTTAGTCATTTTGTATATCCTGTAACCTGTGACAGTATGTACTGAGTTTGAAAAAGTACCTATCGACCGTAAAAACAGTATGTTCTATCTAGTTTTAGTGGTATACATTTGTATCCGTCATGTTTTATTGTCATGTGACCCGTATGCTTTATAACTGTCATATTAAGGTGCAGGAAATGACATACAAAGCAGACTCAGCAAGGCCTGGATTGCCTTCAGATCATTTAACAATGTCTGAAAGTCTTCCCAGTATAGACACCACACTTAACTACGACTCTACCGGTGTTGTGTGCTATCAGCCCTCCTGTATGAATCACAATGCTGGAGAATGACAGAGAGGGATCTCAACAAACTTTCCACATTCCACACTAAAAGTCTCCGAAGAATTTTCTGTATATTCTGGCAACAGACAAAATCTAACAAGGAGCTACTCACCCGATACCATCAAGACGACATGTCCACAATACTGATGAAGAAAAGATGGAGACGGATTGGACACACCATCAGGCGAGACCCCCAAAACTGCAAGTAACTTACTGTATATTTAATTTACAATTTATTTGCAACAAGACTAAATATCTAAGGTCACTTGTCCTGTTGATTTAATTTAAGAAGTTTCAAGTATTTTTACAAAAAACAAGACAAAAATACTTAAGAAGAATGTCATTCTTTGAAGTGTTGCTGTGCTAATGCCAGTTTTCAAGTCGTATACTTTTGGTTAAAGTAAAGTTCAACCACTCAAATGAAAAATAGTACTAATAGGAAAGTAAGTAATTCTACATTAAGTTACTGGCAAACCTGCTGCAAAACTAAAAAAAAGTTTTACATTGTACATTTAAAAAAGGAGTTTCCAACCAATGCACACAAATCTCGGCAGAAGCAGTATACCCTCCAGGTATTTTTTGCCTACTGTTTTTTTGTATACTGAGGTTTTCGGAACACGATATTCATAACTTAAAAGATTTTTGCCTACTATATATAGTTTGAAACTAGGCGATTTCAGACCCAAGGTATGTTCTCCAAAGAAAAACATAACCGCAGCTTAACTATTTTCACTTTAAGTAGCAGTCTCAAAGTGGCATCCCCAAATCTGTTCTGTTACACCTTAAATTGCTGTTAGATTGACAAACACAAACGCACAGAGGCTTGTGTTGAGAGTTGGATGAGACATGTGTAGCATGGACAGAGAAATCTCTTGACGACTCTGCAAGGCTTTCTTCTCTTCTCGCATGTCCTGAGACAATCGTCCAGCTGTCTGATGGTCTCTCTGCTCGGTAAAGAACAGTCCACACATCCATCATGCTCTGAGGGTGCCAGCATCATTCAGAGCCTCACTCGACACTCTCCTGTACAGGATGGACGCCAAGCGTTTCTGAATCCTAAACTGGCTCCTGCGCAGAGAGGGCTTCCAGTTTGGGACAGTTACATGCGTGCCAGGTTTCCGTGCCGCTATCTAACCTACTCTGGGGTGTTATGTTTGTTTGCAGAGCTTGTTGATCTAGCAGAAGCTTTTGAGGGAGGAAGCAGAATATAGGATTGTATCAGAGACAGCAGACGTGTTGCACAGTTTGCATCAGCCTGCGCACAGCCTCTGGCATGATATATAAACACAAGGATACAGCGGGAAATCAGTTGCCTGACATACAGTGTCAGATACTGTACTCATGCATATTAATTCTGTTGAGATACCTTAGTTCTACAATTCAGAACTCAATGAACTCAATGAACTGTACTTTGCTTTTTTAATTTAGAAAAAGTTGTGAGCTATTAAGTTGAGTTCTGTGATCTCTACTGTACGATTGAGCTCATTGCATGTAACTTTGACCCAAAAGCATGCCGTTGGTTGAGCTAGCAAGTGACATATAGCATTGAGATAAAAAGGAGACAACTATTTTAAACATCTAAAAAGTTAATTAAACAGTGTACGTATATGAATGGATAAATTATTGGACAGACAACACTGCTAATTAAAGCCGGAGAGAAAAAAAGTCAGTGAGATATGCAAATGACTAGCACTTGGTTTATGGATCAGTTGAACACGCTGCAAAACAACCAACCAACTAACAGCAGACTGTTTCCCTCTTACAGCTGCACCATGCCTTAGGGTAAGGAAGGAAAAACACTAGAAAATAAAACAGTGGGGTAAATATATTCCAATAATCACCTTAGCTGCCTCGTTTCTGGGTATACTGTTTACAGAGACACACACCATTACACACTTTGTTATATAGCAAGACATGTAAATTAGAGATGTGCCAGGAAAGCAATTCCCTTCGCAGAACATGACCAGGGGGTTGCTCGATGTTGCTCTGCCTGACCAGCTGTAAAATTAGGAGCAGGTGAGTTGCTTGCAATGTCTTTGTGGGGTAAATAATTTATATTAAAAACGTCTTTCACAGAAGCACTCAATAGACACCGAGGGCCATTCAGGCCAACGTTTGCCCAAGCGGGTTTTAAAAGATCCACATGCTCGTAACAAAGTATTTTTCGACACAGACTATAGCCGCTTCAGACATCTTCCTGGAGCAAAAGCAAATTTACACTTTAGAAATAGACCTGTTCCAGTGTAGCGTAGTTGAGCGTTTCCCCAGATGTCTTGGTTTGATTTGGAAAATGATATACGCTTGAGGTGTTCTTCGAGTAGACGCAAAGGATAGGGTCTGCTGGCAAAAGCTTGTCCCTCAAAGTCAGGCTTTTGCTAGAAATTAAATATGCCATCTATCCAAAATAGGTCTACGGGTCTTAAATATTATTTAAAGGTTTCTGTCTAAGACCGCGCACCAATCCATAACAGCTGAGGTCAAACCGCTTGTTTCTACATTGAATTGCGAAATGTTACATTGTGCAAAACAATTGTGATTACTGTCTCAAATCATTTCTGAGCTATAAATGCTTCGCTCCTGTAATTTGTGCACATGCTTTTCTTAATGCAATGGGGTTCTTAAAGTGTACTTAACAATGGCCATTGCGTGCAACTTTGACTTTTCAAACAGCTTGCTGTGGGTGACCACAGGGAGCAAGTATTGATTGAAACCCATAAGCCAGGAATGTGAGAGAGGTAGAGTAGACATCTTCAGTGCCAGCTTCTGCCCCTCCAGCATTCATCTGCTCTCACTGTTATTGCCTAGAGGAAAAATATATACAGTACTCCTTAAAGGTCGCTCTTTTATATCTCAGCAGACTTAATGGAGTTCTTATTTATGTTGCAAATGAATACCAACTTTGTCTCATGTGTTTTTCCATTATATAAACAGAGTCAAACGAGACAATTGTTGACACAAAGAATACTGTATATACGGGTAGTTAAACATTTAGGGATAGTTCCACTTTTATCATGAACTCACCCTTATGTCATTCCAAAAGAGAATGATTTATTTTCTTTTGTGGAACACAACAGAAGATATTTTGAATAATGTTGGTTTTAAAACAACATTTCCGTTTGCAAGGACACAAAAGCATTGACAGATTTCTTGCAATATCTACTTTTGTTCAAGGAGAGAGTCATACACAGGTTTTAAACAACATGATGTTGAATAATGGTGACTGAATTCGTTTTTTTTTAACTATCCCTTTAAAGTAACAGTTCGCCCAAAAGTAAGAAAAATCTCTCATCGTTTGCTCACCCTCAAGTTATTCCAAATCTTTATACATTTCTTTGTTCTGTTGAACACAACGAAAGATATTTTAAAAGACTTGTAACCAAACAGTTCTTCGTCATCATTCACTTACAATGGTAGTCAATGGTGCCCCAGATCTGTTTGCTTTCCTATATTCTTCTAAATATCTTCTTTTGTGTTCAACAGAACAAAGACATTTATAAAGTATATATTTTTCCTACTATGGTAGTCAATGGTGGCCAAGAACTGTTTGGTTACAAGCATGCTTCCAAATATCTTTCTCTGTGTTCATGAGAACAAAGAAAAGTATAGAGATTTATAACAACTCAAGGGTGAGTAAATGATGACAGAATTTGTATTTTTTTCCTTTAATCTAAAGTTGTGTCATCCACTAGTTTCTTTTTGTAGTCTACTTACTGTCCCCCCTTATTCTATAACATCTTCACCAAATTCCAACCTGTTTTAATTCTTCGGTTTCCTATAACTCTCCCTCAAAACTGTGTTCTTTACATGATGTAAACATCAAACCAGCACAACATCAAAGGATTGTGAGTGCATTTGTGTGTGCAAAGAGAGAGTTATGAAATAAGAGTTATCATGACTATTCCACATGTAATAAGGAGAAAAAGATAAGAGGAGAGTGATGGAGTTTAGGGGAGCTGAGCTGACAATACACACGCATACATGTCTGCCTGCGAGCGTCAGGGAACAGATATTTTGTTTGAATAAGGTGATAGATCATTGTGGACCCGTTGACATGGATTTATCAAGCTCTTCCCTCACTGTAATGGGTTAAAGGTGTGTACCCTTATCCGTTTGACGCAATATTCTGTGTGCTGAATTAAAAGTATTCAGATCAGTTTTCTTGCAAATAAGCCAAATCCAGAGGAAAAGTAGCATAATGACAGGCTTTCCTTTTAATCATTCAGTGAAAACACCATGAGTGTGCCAAAGCGCCATACATCTTTCCCAGACATGTTCCTGTAGCACATGGTTCACTTTACAAAGCACTTTGGAGGATATTTTCTGGTTCAATAATTAATTAATGTAGCAGGAAGACTCGTTCCACTAAAACACTAAATATGATCGCCCTATGGCCTTTCTTTTTGATCTTTCCCTTATTCTGCTTGCTGATTTACATATTCACAAAGTGTTTGATTAAAAGAAACTAAGTAGATTAAAAAAATACCGTTTTCGTAGAGAATTTCTGAGGGATTTAATGAATTATTGTTGGAACTGTTTTGGCTCGCAGTGATATTTTATTGAAGAGATAACTATAGATGAATCTGTTGGGAGTTAATGGAGTTCAGTTTTTTGTGTGGATATCAGGAGATGTGATTTTTAAAGATTGCGTTTCTACAGCATAGCACAGAAATGTTTTAGTGTTGTTTGGAAAGGGTTTTTAGGGGTGTTTAAAAAGATGAGGTTGTTTAAAAACATGTGCATTGCGAATCATAGCAGTTCCTACTTGCCTCGTTTGTAAATGTTTCTGCTAAATGAATGATGCTTCAACCACTTAAAAGTATATAATCTTAACATTTTGTATGTATGTGTGTTTATTGAATAGATTTTGTTTCCTCTATAAGATCTGATTGTTGTGTACTACACAATAAGAGGCCAAGAAAAGACTAAAACATCGCTTGTGGATCAGCAAAAATGAATAATTCAGATAAATTCATTTCTGAAATGTCTAAAAGGTCCCTCGCTGTGATGAGAAAGCAGAGAATACAGTGGGAGCCCACAACAAACGCTCACACTTCAAATAAGACCCCATCGCACTCACTCATTTGCATAACAAGTTGCTCGTTTTAACATTACATTTCTTTTCTCACTGTGGGCTAAAAATATTAATCACTTTATTGCTGTGATTTTTCTTCTCTCTGGTTTTTGCTTATTTAAAATACAAACGAAAACAATTTGCTATGAAGGCCACTTTGAAGAATTCGAAGGTCCATTGGTACTGTATTGCCTTTGTTCAAAGCCGCTGTTGGTGAGAGAAGTTGTTTAGCTCTGTGCTTGAGCTATGATGTCACAGTTTGCCAACTTTTTTCTTTTTTTTTAAGAATTAGCTGTGAATTAGTTTCCACCTTCGAGTCACTCTAGGTCCACATGTCATCATATTTTAACCCTATAGTGTCATTTATAGGGGCAATCGTGGCCTAATGGTCAGAGAGTCGGACTCGTGACCAGAAGGTTGCCGGTTCGATCCTCAGGACCGGCAGGTAACAATTGCGGTGCCCTTGAGCAAGGCACCTAACCCCTACACGCTCCCCGGGCGCTGCACTGATAGCTGCCCACTGCTCCGGGTGTACGTGTGTTCACCACTTGCTGTGCGTATGTTCACTAGTCACTGGATGGGTTAAATGCAGAGGTCACATCTCGGGTATGGATCACCATATCTGACAAATAGGTCACTTTCACTTCACTTCACTTTCATTTCAAACTTGTATGATTTTTTTTCTGTGGAAAATGTTATCTTGTCTTTTTTTAGAATGTCTTTGCTTGTTTTATTGACACAATGAAAGTAAATGAGGAATAGACATAGAAAAAACTCTCAATTGTATATTGGTATTCCAACGTGTGCCAGAACTGCATGTTTTTCTAAATTACCTACTATTGTAGTCAATGGTGGCCAAGATCTGTTTGGTAGCATTCTTCCAAATATCTCACCAACTCAAGGGTGAGTAAATGATGAGAGAATTGTTATTTTTGGGCAAACTTTTCCTTTATGCTTTGTAGAAGTCCGTCGTAAGTGAAGAAGATATTCTTTATATAAAGAGAGTGTTCTCCATCAGCAGTGCCCTGACACAAATCCTCTTGGAATGTCTAGCCCTCAGCACCATGCTTTGGGACTGTGGAAAGAGTCCCTGATCACCCCATCTCCTGTCAGCACCACAGTCCTGCTCAAAGCAGTACTGGAGGACGGACGATACATCGTTAACTCTGTTTCAAAGACAGATGGGTCTAGTTAAGCGCTGTTGCGTCAGTTGGTGTCTCAATCCACTCACTAGGTTAGTGGTAAATTCACAGGCAAGGGAGTCGGATGTTTCTAGTGTTGTCCTACTGTAAATATCCTGTTAATGCACTAAAATGTTATTGTCCTAGAAATTCCCAGAATGTAAAAATATGCTGGTTAGTATATGTCCCCCCTGTCTGTGAAATAAAGGCTAAAGTCATCATTTGTAAGAATATAAGCTTGAGCATAGCTATGAAATGATTAAAATAGGTAATGCATTGCTAATGCAGCAAATAATAGATTATATAATATATTTTATTTTAAAATGATAAAATACTGAAATAATGATTTTATTGACAGTATTTTACAAGACATTGATTTCAGTCTTTGACAGGGCTTTATTCAGTCAATATTAAAGGGATAGTTCGTCCAAATATGAAGATTCTGTCATCGTTGACTCGCGCTCTTGTCATTTAAAGCCTAAATGACAATCTTTCATCTGCAGAACATAAAAGAAGATACTTTGAAGAATGTTGGTAACCAAACATCGAAGCTACCCATTCACTTTTATTTAATGAACACAAAACAAGTGCAAGTCAATGGGTACCGCCGTTGTTGGGTTACCGACATTCTTCAAAATATCTTCTTCTGTGTTCTGCAGAATGCTCTTTATATTATATCATGATATATATTTCAAGATCAATATATTCAACAAAAAAATCACAAAAATTAATTTAGTTGGGTTTTCACAGAAAGAGTCACATACTTGATTAATGTTAAAATATCATAAACATTTGAAGGACGAGCATCTATCCTATAATTGATTTTTGTACTTTTTACCAGCTACAACAATTATATTATAGGGAAAACACATGATAGAAAGATAGTTGTCATGGAGAGTTATATTGAAATCTTTTTCATAAATACCAGCTACGTCTCAACTGGTGTTCAATGTTATTTTATGCCTTTTAATAGGCCCCACACATAATTGAGTCATCAATGTTCCAATGTTTAGCGCAGGTGTCTGAATCCATGTTCACAATGTACTGATTCACGTCAAAGCAACAAGGGACAAGAATCAGACACACCCAGTGAGCCAAAGCAGTTTACAACGCTTACTGCAGCCTGGCCTAATCAAAGAACAACGTGGCTAATGTTTGTTAGCTGGCAGATGAGCAGTGGGGTAGATATGGATTTTTGCTGGGTTGAGCATCACATCAAAGCCGGCAAATTCATGCCGGTGGTAAAGTTCAATAAAAAGACAGAGATGAAAGCTAATGAAAGACAAACATGCACACATCAGAGGTGAAGAATGTGATGGGTTTGAGATGTTGGTGGGGGTTCCAATTGGCTTACAGGTTGATCTTCAGTACAGTCGATACTGTGAGATGAAAAGACTTGCTGGGTGCACGGGGGCACGTCACGGTGCGTCTTTGTAACTTTTTCAAGACATGTACTTTAAATACAAACAAACAGGGTGGATGTAGTTATTTTATGCTGATCAGTTTTATCAAAGGTTTAAGCTGAATGTTAGTAGAAGCACCAAAGACTCCTGTGAGACCACCCTGCTCAATATGCTGGTCCGACGTTTAGGCCAGCCTAGACCAACATTGTCAACCTTTCTATGTAAACTTGAGCAAAAGCAACCAAAAGTTAAAAGAAATCCTGCATGAAAGCTTAATAAGGCTTTCAAAGAACAACAGATCTTATCAACTGTGGAGTGTAATGAGCGGAATCAGCCCTTTAAAAGCACAGACTACATTAATGCAACATAAAACAACCTTTGAATTGCATTAAATCACACCTTTCTGTTCCGCCTGTCATCCTGCCATTATTCAAAGCATTGTGCTAGTGCGTGTAGCGTTCCTGCGACCCTTCGGCTGTCTTATATTTTTCTGCATCAATGTCAGTACAGCACATCTTTCTGTGCATAAATAATCGACATGTCTTTCAGAGCGGGTGAAGTTAATAGGGCTGGGGCCATCATTAGCTGCGTCTCAGTCTTCCTCGCTAAAGCCATTAAACGCGGCTGTCACAGAGCGTGCGTTACATTCGGTGCGCTTTACCTACGCTGTTGACTGCTCGACAGCAAGAATCTGCTCTCCCACAATAACTGCGGGTTGTTTAAGTGTCCATCCTCAACACTCACAGATGCGTCTCTCATTTCAATGCGATGAACATGGCCTCTTTAGGCTTTGACAGAAAGGAAATGTTTTTTTTTCAGAACTTTTCAAGATTTTGCCCATAGTTAAACTTTTTGAAGGGTTGAAAGGAATAAAGAGTAGGAAAATGTTGCTCATTGCTTATTAGAGCAAAATCTAGCATCTTAGGGTACATTTCCATGACAACGATGTACTAAAACCTTAAAAAAAAAAAAATTGCCAAATTTTTCAGGCATTTTGTGTTCAGACAACAACATTTTGTTGAATGTTTTTCATGTGAGGTCAGTGGATGGCCAGGGAACTTTGTAAAGAAGTAATAAGTTCATGCGCATATACTCAAGACATCTTCTTTTTCATAAATTCATGTTTTTGTAAGTTTACACAAAGATGAATAGTATTGTTTTCAAAAACACATCGAAGACCCTTTAAATAGTTTGTGTGTTGAGACCACCAACATGCTGTTATCGTGTAAATGAATGGTCAAAACGAATAAAACGTTTTATTTTAGTTTAAAAAAAATGTGTTAACGTCCCCTTACTCTGCCCACAATACACAATCTTAAAAATAAAGGTGCTAAAAAGGTTCTTTACAGCGATGCCTTAAGAACCATCTTTGGTTCACCAAGGAATTATTCAGTCAAAGATTCTTTAAGGAATCATCTCTTTCTTACACTTTTATAATGTGAAGAACCCTTTTTTGCCACAGAGACCCTTTTATAAAACAGAAAGGTTCTTCGGATGTTAAAGGTTCCTTAACCTTTTTGACAAAAAAGCTTCTTCTTGCATCGTGAAGCACTTTTTTTTAAGAGTGCAGTTTAACCAGTCAGCACTAATAAGTCACAGCTTTTATTATTATCGCATTCTGACAAAAGTGATTCTTCAAATGATGATAAACAATTACAACATTTAGAGAAAAGGGGAATTACTTCCTTGAACCCAGCCACTAGAGTTGTTGTTCAGTCTTAATACAGTAAAGTATTTTGCTGCAACCTCTACACAACTGTCCTAGAGATTTAGAACTGTACCATACAAACATAAACAATTATTTTGGATTATTTGCATAATAATTATGTGCTTTTGGTGCTAAACCAACAACACACTTCTTTTCAAATGTGCAAACTGGTCTGCAATGCTACACTACTTTTTAAACACCACTTAACTACAGTCTCAAAAGGTCAGCAATACCTTTGTCTCACCATAAAGACTGACGTCTCATAGCTGTCCCCAAGGGTCCCTTAAATAACATCTTCCACCAGTGCACCGTATGAAGCGCAGGATGCATGAGAGAATGCATAAGAGCATAAATCATTACGGCCGTCAAATAGAGCAGATAAGATCAGCGTGTGTATTAATGCAAGACTAATTACCTGACCGAGAACATTACTGCTGCTGTTCCACAGGTAAGTCATGCACAGGAGGTCAGTATCCCCGCTAAAGTCTTTATCTGCCGCTGTTATGGCTCTCACGAGGTTAGACTTACTTTTACTTGTCATCTGTAGCATTAGCCAGATGCGCTGTGTCTTGTTTAATGACGCCATTGTAATAACTACAGGGTCTGGCGGTTGTGTAAGCCAGTGGTTTTCATCTGGTGGGTTGTGACCCTAGTATCGATCGCAGGTCTTTTCTAATAGGGTCGAGGGCAGCTGGGAGAAACATGTATGAAATGCAAATAATAAAATGCAACTAACCGTATCATCCTGCACAGGAAGAATATTATAGCGTAACAAATAGGCATTAAAAAAAGAGAAAACTCCTTCATGTCACTGGCTGTTTAAGTTGTTAAAATGTGTGTTCTGTGTGCGCTGTAGTTCATGACAGTCATTCATGAAAGACATGAAATAGCTTAAAACAACATACAGTCCCCTAAAGCAAACATATTAAACACTTAAGCTTTAAGGGATACTTCACCCAAAAAAGAAATTCAAAATATATCTGGTTATAAGCATTCTTCCAAATATCTTTCAGAACAAAGACATTTATACAGATTTGGAACAACTCTGAATGATGACAGAATTTTCATTTTTGTTGAACTTTCCCTTTAGTCTTGTTTGAACGTTTAAGACAGATTTTGGGAGACCAGCTGGACATTGTTAAAGGATAGTTCTCCCAGACATGAAAATTCTGTCATCTATAATCATTTAAGAAGATATTTTGAAGAATGTTGGTAACTTATCAATGGCAGTACCCATTCACTTGCATTGGTTTAGTGTCCGTACACCAGAAATGGGTACCTCCACTGTTCAGTTAGCAACATTCTTTAAAATATCGTTTGTGTTCTGTTACAGAAAGAAAGTTAAACAGGTTTGAAATAATAAGAGGGTGAGGAAATGATAACGGAATTTTTATTTTTTGGTGAACTTTTAAGCCTTGCAAACATCAAATATGATCATGTTCAGTATGTCACTTCTTCATTTTTAATATAAACTAAAAAGATCACTCGTTTACAATCAATGATCTAAGCATTCAGGTTCTGACGTTATAGTTTAGGCAGTGATATTAACATGTAATGTCAGATAAAAAAAAAGTGAATTATGCATAACGATTCGAAAAATTGCTCTACTTTTGAGCAATGTGTGCTTTGTGCTTTGTGTGCGGTTGTGTGTGTATGACATTTGTTGGGAATTGATTTATTTGTAAACTGGAAAAAGTCTTTGTGTGTTCTCCATGGCCTTGCACAGTATGTATGTGTGCTCAACATGTTAACAAGATGACTCCTGAGCTGTCTCCCAAGTAAGCGCACAACAGGGTGTGCAACACAATTACAGCAGTGCCCCCATCTGGTTATTCTTTGTAAAACACACTCGTGTACACCCCAATGCTCAATATATAAATTCAGCTCTGACATTTGAGTCCGCTGTTTGCTGACTGTTAAAGCATGAAAGAGCCCCTGTCACTCACTCATCGGAATTTCATGGGAAAGTCAAAACAAACAAGTCAAATGAGATCCCTCCTATAGCTCAGTTATTATTATTATGGACAGCTATTTCCCCCTTATCCCTTTAATGGGATAGTTCACCCAAAAATGAATATTCTCTCCTCATTTACTCACCCTCAGGTTGTTTCAAATCTGTATGTTTCTTTGTTCTGTTGAACACAAAGAAAAATATTTGGAAGATTGTTAGCAATTTTCAGTTCTGTGACATCGTCCACTATCAAAATAGAAGAATATCTATTGTATTTGAAAAATTTTGGAAAACAAACCTGAAACATGCTTACAAGCTCACTGCTTCCCTCTCTTTGGGAATTACCATATCAAGTTTCATATTTATGTAAAGCTTAAAATTTCTGCTTTTAGGTTCATCTATTCTCCACAATATCTTTACAGTGATAAGCCAATAGAGAGTGTTAAAACCAACCTGTAATTTCTAACTTACACCCTTCTACAGCAACTCTGATGGACAACTTCAACGGTGATCTTCACATTATTTTGATATTTTCCACCCTCAGACTACAGATTTTCAAATAACTGTATCTCGACTAAATATCCTTGTTTCCTAACAAACCACACATCATTGGAAAGCTTATTTATTCAGCCTTCAAATGATGTATAAATCTGAATTTCGAAAAATTGACCCATAAGACTTGTTTTGTTGTTCAGGGTCAGGTTTTCTTTCTTCTGCAGAACACAAAAAAAGATATTATGAAGAATATTGGTGACAAACCTGTCTGTCTGTCTGTCTGTCTGTCTATCTACCTATTTGTTGGTTTTCTTCTACTGAAAAGGCATTGCACCAACAAACGACCTTTGGCTCTGGCAACTCACTACAAAAGCTGTCCTTTGCTCTCCTCCTCCTACCGTCTTTGGTGTGGGCATTCATAGAAGTTCATAGCAGAGGGGGGCTACAAGGGAAGCTGGGGGGGGTTTACACCAAACGGACACTTATTTACCCCCGTCAATCTCCCAGCAGGTGGATAGCGCTGTGTATCTATTGATCACAACTCAGTGGAGCAGTAATCCAACAGACTTGATTGATTCCGACTGTTGTGCAGGCCTCAGTGCTCAGCGCAATCCTCCCTTTTTCTCTCCTGGCTCTCATGCACCATTGATATGCATGACAGGACACCGCGGCTGGGCCGGTAAGGAGAGGAGGGTATTAAGTGAGTATACAGGGCTTGAGAGGGAGCTGAGCTGAGGCCGGGCTTTACTGGCGAAAGATCACAAAGCGTTGAGTTTATCAGCAGACGGCCCGTCTCACTAGTGCTGCTCTGATGCTCTCTTACCAACTTTTTGGGAGTTTTGCATCTTGGGAGTTTTGATAGAATACATTTGAAGAATGTATCACATATACCATTTATTGAATTATTTATACAATTATTTATTTATTTCTGTGTTTATACATATTTGTTATTTTCATAAAATCAGTCCATGCACAGTGTCAATATTCATTTTTTACACACTTAAGGTTAAAGGTTTGTACAAATAGATCTACATGCACAATCGCTTCCACGTTTTTTTCTCTCAGTTACATCCCCCGCACGTAGCGACATAGGAAAAAAGGACTTTTTCACTCAAGATAACAGTCAACGACGTGAATTCAAACACTACATTAAACTTTGACCACCAAAAAGGGGAAAGGCTTCAGACTATCCGTTTCAAGCTATATTCACAAACATGATAAAATCAAAGTAAACTTTTGCATAATTTGAGGCATGTTCACAGAAGCACTCACTAATACTGAACATTAGCACTGTCAGTTTGCTGAAATTTGAATTTTTTTTTGGAAAAGTGGCTTAGCTGGCCGTGATTTTAGCGGATGTACGTCATCACCCTGTGTGCATAGAATTTATTCTGATGGTATGTATGCTACTCGTCCCACGCCGAGATGAGATGTGAGCTATTACTTTTATAAGTGATTAGACCTGCAATTTTCCACTGGAGGATGGTAAAACAGGCAAACATACCAAACCATAAATACTCTTCTTTGAAGTAGGGACACCTGGGATCTGAAAATGTCACAATATGGATTTGGTCTTACATCAGTCACACACAGTTGTGGACCAGCCACAATGGCACTTCTCCAACTGATTTGGAATCAATCTTAAAGGGATACTCCTCTCAAAAATTGGTGTTGTGAATTTGTGTTCAAAATCAAAAGAAGAGAATATTTTTTCCTACTATGGTAGTCAATGATGTCCCGGAAATGTATTTTCCAAATTTCTCTCTTTGTGTTTATCAGAACAAAGAAATGTATTCAGGTTTGGAGCAACTTGAGGGAGTATCCCTTTAAGTTACGGAAAAAAAAAGAATATGTCATTCAAATTCCAGCTCATAATTTAAAAGGGAACTTTATTAAATTATGAATGTTGTCCCACCGTGGGAAACAAGAAAACGTTGTGCAAAACCCTGTTTATGGTCATGTTATACATGTTATAGTTGCTTCCAACCGTGTATCTCTTTGCCATTTTACAAATAAATTGCTTTAGCAATGTGTCTCGAATCACCCACTTAATAGTTCCCTGTGGACAAATCCTAATTTCAACTATGAATTCACAAATTGTGTCAGTCTAATGACACCCAATAAAAAGCAACATGTGCAGGTTCTCAGAGACTATGAAAGGACTTTTTGTTTTGATGGCCCTACAGTAAAGTGCACATAGAATATTCGAGAAGCCAGTTGAGACTGGTTGATCTGCAGATACTCTCATTAGCTCAAAAAGAAAGACTGATTCATTTGATGTAATGCCCTTTCAGTCAATCTAAGATAAAAGCTCAACGAAGCACTTAAGCAAATGGACAAACTGTTTCTGTTACATAAACAGAAGGAGACATGTTTGCATATTAATAAGTCAGTCTACCGATTCAGTGGTTTGTTAAGTGGAATCGCAAAGCATGTGAATAAAGTCATTTTCAAACACACATTGCTCTCTTCTTACAAACGATACCACCCATCTGATAAACCTAGAAAACCCTTCATAAGTGACCTCACAGCAGCATGTACTGTAATGGTCAAACATAACCACTAGCAAAGCAATTATCATCCTAATCACATGATGAATTCATTTGTTTCAATGTTTTTTGCTGTATAAAGATAATACAATGTCTCAAAAGAGAATATATACCAATCTAGTGTAGATCCGAATTGTGGACAGTATAAACTGGAGTTAGGCAATATTTCATTATTAGCAATTTAAGGCTTTACAGCATGTTGCGCTCTGGGGATTATCTAATTTTCTGCATAGTATGAATTGTGCATATCAACATAGCAGATTACTGGAGTGATACTTCTTCATATAATCCTCTGGGATATTGTAACCCTATAGCTGTGGTGTGGAATTTTAAATAGTTAAGGGAAGGGGGGGTTAAACAGTCACACGAGAGTAATTAGAATTAACCCCACTTTATTAACATGGAGTGTATTGGATCACTATACTGTACACTTACTTGGCTTTCAGTTAAACTTTACTCCAATACTTACATACATACAGATGGTTTATAAGTTTATCTGGACAGCTTTGCGTACTGTTATACATTCACTGTATATTGCTTTGGATGATAATGTCTGCCATATGCAAATGAATAAATATTAGTCCTTTTTATTTGTGGCACTAAACAGAGTTGCAAATGTACCAACTGTTTTGAGATTGGTTTCTCAGACACTGCAAGTGTTCTTTATTGGTTATCATTCAAACAGCATGCATCTAAATTCGAATGCTGCATCCTTCTGAGATTGCAGTTGTCGGGCGCATACATCATCGAGGTTTATAATTTCAGGTTTTATTTCAGAAAGGCAACCGTTGCATTTCCAGGTAAGAATGAAACTACAATGATTATATCCTAGTAAGAATTGTTGTCTTAAGAGAAATAAATGTTGACGAGTGTAGTAGAGTAGGCGGGGCGAGACCGTGGTTCGAGTCCGATGAGTAATTGTGAATGAGCGCCAGCTGTGCGCACACCGGGCTCGAATCACGGAGGAGATGGGAGCATATAAGAGAACGAGCGACCGGACGTCCGTGAGGGGCCGCTGGCTGTTATGTTTTGGTTTGTTTGTTAGCCGGCGGTCGTCCGTGAGGGGCCGCCGTCTGTTATATTACTTTATTAAATCTTTTGAAACGTCTTCCGGTTCCCGACTCCTTCCTTCCCTACTTTGAATCTTTCTACAATGTTTTATGGACGACAAATGTAACCTCGGGAGGATATTGTGAGTTGCGAGTTGCATTACTGCCATTCATAGTAATGCAGTGGAGTATCTTGTTAATATCTTTTATATTTTTGATAAAAAAACAGGGGTCCCGCCCAAATCTCACATCATTGCTTGTATTACAGAGCAATTTCAATATATAAAATATTGTTGCCGCTGCACATTAAGTAAAAATTTTAGAGGTAATATAACATAAAACACAATTTACATAAATAACTGATACCCTATAACAGTTACTCAATTCTCCCTCTCTTATATTTCTGCCTGCATGCATATAGTTAATTCAGGTGACTGGTTAATAGGCCTGCACGCATTAACCTGCAAATCAAGCTCTATGTTCATTTGCAAAATTGTGCCCAACAGTTTATAGTGAAAAAACTGAAGGTGTAGAGTTCCTCTATACTTTACATCTCTGTAGACTCTGATTCGTTTTAGCATGGCATCTGGTGCATTTGCATATAGGGTTCATGCTTACCTGTAAAAGATAGAAATACTCTCTCTTGTGGCCTTTGCGGATATTCTATGCAAACAGCAAAATGTGGATTTTGACTTCTTGATTCTGTGCTATATGGGGAAATGAATTCTCCCATGAAACTCTAGACGCAGTCTAAACCTATCTGATACACCTATACTTCAAGGTGAAGTGATTGGTTCCCTGCGTGTCAGCAGCCAATGAGCGTGCTGCTTTACGTTTAAATCTCAGCTAGTGATTGTTGCAGCAGTGCAGCGTGTTCCAGAACCCTCCTCCTTCCCCAGCTCCACCTGAATAGATCTGCTACAAGGACCACGTAAGCTGTGGTTTATCATATGTTATATATGCAGCAGCAGCATTTTGCCTGCAGCACCATAGTCTCAAAGCAGAGGAGAATTTATTGATGATGTAATGTCAGCAGCTCTTTTCTTGGTCATACAAATCACCAAGAAATGGCGAATGGATTTCTTTTAAACGTCATTTAATTTTGAAATTCCATTGGATGAAGCACAGGATGGATTTTCCTTATAGGTTTAATGCAGTATGAAAATAAATGTAATTTATTTGAGATTACCTTATGATTCATTTGAATGTTCAAATAGCTATTATGTCAAAAACATGATATTTCATGATATGAATATTCTTGATTAAAACCATATAGGCCTATTTGAATCTGTTTTAATTGCATGTTAGTAGAGCAAATAGTGCTTCTGTTACTCTGTATGAAAATTGTGCCTTGATAATACAACAGATAGCATTTTCAAGGGTGTTTTGACTTGTTTGGACCGTACTGTAAGTACACAGGCCCTCTTTTAATACAATTACATAAAATGTTTCCCTTATTTCATCATCTACAAGGCAAAAAGCAGAATGTTGAAGGGATAGTTCACCCAAAAATGAACATTCTGTCTTGAATTATTCACCCGGTAGTTAAGAACTGTGTTCCCTCTTGTCGGTTGCCAACATTCCTTCAAACATCTTTCTTTATGTGTTCAAATGAACAAATACATTTTTCCAGGTTTAGAATAAGAGGTGAGTAATTCATAACAGAATTTTCATTTTTGGGTGAACTATACAGGGTGAACTATATAAGAGGAGTAAAAACTCACTTTTCCTAAATACGGCACACAATTTGATCAATCATATCCCTACAAATGGTGGAACTATTCACATGCTGAAGTTTATATGTGTTATAGGTTTGTTTAAATCCATAACTAAGTATGAGATATAGTAATTGTCAATTACTCAACTTTCTTTCTGATAGCCTAAATTGGGTTTAGAACATTGCAACAAAACAGAATAATATACTAATATTCTAAATAAACATAATTTTTTTAAACTGAGACATGTAACTGGCCATGGATTTAATTTCCATTGTAATACATTCATATTCTCTCAAAGTTGGAAAAAATGGTTTAGATGGATTCAATCTTACAACACAACACAAACATACATGAAGAAATACACTCTTTACTAAAGATCGATTAGTTACGTAGCCATCTCTTATTTTCACTCTTGGGATGCACATACAAAATCTCAATCTCACAACAAAGAGAATGCATGCATGTAATCAGATCATAAAACTATGCTACGCTGGTACATGTCCATTTAATAGCATGGCCTTGTTTATAGTGAATCGGCAAGGTTTTCATTCCATCTGTTTTGTTGTTGCGTGCAATGTAGTTCAAGTAATATTTTGTAGACTGATTGCATTCTTCTCTGTCTAACAGAACATTCCCATCATCATTGTTTCTTTTACACACTTGTTGTAATGCATTAGCTGTGGTCCAGATTGAAGGATGTTACTTAAACATGGAGAATGGCAAAAGTCTGTGTGAATGTGCATGTGTCTGTACAACCCATACTTGGTGTGAAATTCTCAGAGCACGGGAAGGTGATTTTGAGAGCATGGAGGTAGAAACATGGTCATTTGGGTCTTGAACCTGCTCGGAAAGACCCGTTCAGCATGGTACTAACAGTGACCCTAAAACGGCCAATTATTAACTTATGAGAAGGGATATGGCCATGGATGGGAGCCAAGTGTCTGTCTCGTCTATTAAATAAGGGATCAGTTGGCTGAGTTATATGTGCGTGTGAATGTTTCAGAGAGCTGCATCAGCTAAGAGAGAGAGAGAGAGCATACTGCCAAGGCAAAAAATATCAACACAAGATTTTTTGGATGCTTTTTTCAAAGGCTTTTAAACAGGAGAGAAACAACTGAAATGATTTACGATCAAGCATTTATTTTCATTGTCTTATTTAGACATTAAGGTTACGTGACATTTACAGTACTATGCAAAAGAAGTAATATGTCGACAGGTAAACATTTATCATTTATTTGTAATAAAAAATTAAAAATTTGGTTTATTTATGTTTGTGGTTTTAAATCACTCAGAAATTATATATTATTTAAGTATGAATATACTTATAAACATAATAGTAATGACCTATAATAATTATTATACAAATAGTTAAGGTTCTTAAAAAACAGAAATGCAAACGGCCTATTTTTTCCCTATTTGCACCAATTTAGATGAGATAAATGCTCTTAACTGGTTTTAGATGGATGATTCTTATATGCTTCTTTCAACAAGACCATACCAGCTGGAGTGCATGCTGTCACTAAAGCAAAATATTGTTAATAAATAAAAATGAAACAAATGTTTTAAGCACTTTTACAAGTGATCAAGATTTTTGTACCCCATTCTGTGCCTACAGTTGATGTCACGGCACCAAAAAAATTTACTGTAACCGATTGCGTTAAAACTGTGAACTCTACCATATATGATTGGCTGAGGGTGTCTCCACGTCAGCTGTTACGCTATTGCAGGGTAGCCAATCTCTGTCCAAACCCACATGGTAGACTTAACAATTATTTTTACTAAAATGTCAAATAAATAAAAAGGAAAATTAATCTGGAAAGATTACTGCAATGAAACCTCAATGATAATTTTTTTTTTCTTGGTTTATATATTCTTTAAAATTAAGTTAGCAAGCTACAACCATTTGGTGAAAACTATCAAATAATTGTGGCTGAAATAAACTGAGTTTTTGTATTGTTGTTCTCTCAGCTGTGAAACTGTGATTTGTTTATTTTGGTAAAAAACACTCCAATGTCTATTGAGGCGTTAGTGTTTATCAAAGTCCCAGTGAAATTAAAAATGATGATTCCAGCTATTGCAGCATGGCTTGTATATAGTTTATCAATGTGGATAATTCTCTTTTTTAAAACTCGTATGCCCTAATAATTTTCAGTTAATCTTCATAATTTTTTTCATTCGAAACTACATTTTACTCGGAAATATGTCAAAATGCGGAAGTAAAAACGATCGCAAATTCTGTTTCACAGGGACTTTAACACCTATACTGACAAGATAAGAGTCTCATTTATTTGTGAAAGAAAGAATGTCTCAGTATTACAACATCTATAAATGTGTGTTTGTTGTCTTGTTTGTATGTACATACAGTACAGTATGACAGTCTTGGGATGTCAGTAGACGATAAGTGTTATCATGAGGTAATTTTTCCTTTTGCTCCACAATAATAGCTTTTCTAGATTATCTGAATGACACTTGATTCCTGATCCTCTGGCAGTGGTTGTAGTTTTTCTTCACTTCAGATAACTTATGTGAATCTCCCTGCTTCGACCTTATGGTAATTTATAGCCTTGTTAAAGGAGTTCCTTTATGCTGAAACGGTTTTCATTTTAAAGCTAGCACCAAATTTTAATGTTTGGTGCCCCACAATTACAAACAGGAAGGGCTCCCAGTTTTCCATATTATGAGCGGCACTAAACCAGAATCAGCTGGGTTTACACTGCCAGTTCTATTTTAGCACCCGTTTTTCATGATTAAATCTAAGTTGGCTCACTGCCTCTTTCTATTCAGCTCATTCTGCAAGCATTACGCCATTACGACTGTCATTCATTCCTCAGCATAAAAGGCTTCATTTAAAAGACTCAATGAAAATCTCATATCTTACATGAAACAGCCTTGATTTATGTCTTTCATCTGCTCTCTGGGAAACGGCCCTGCATGGCACAGATACAGCCCTTCAACAGGCAGGCAAAGACACAGGACATTTTTATGTTGTTTTTTTCCGTCTCATGTTCTCGCTCAGTCAATATCTGACAACAGCAGGTGGGAAGAAAAAACTGCAGCACGGGCCCCCGGTGGAGCAAAGTGCTAGACGTAAAATTGTGAGGGATGGAGGGTTTTGTGTGTTTTTGAGTATCCCACAGACACATGATGGTCAAGCAGAATGGGAGACAGAAAGTAAAATATCCAATATCCTTTGGCCCTTATTGCTCCAAAACGGCTTTTGTTTTTAATGTCTATAAGCAAAAGTCAAAAAGTTAAACAATAATGGAATAATTTGGATGTGCTGACTTTAAGAATGGGTCTAGTAGGGTAAGCTTCTACTTATATATACATAACTAGGGATTGTTTAGGTCCTACTTTGAATTATGGAGTGTCTAACAACAAGTTTATGTACACAAAATGTTGTTGATTCGTTCCGCTATTCATTGGTCTAATCCCGCATCTTTCCGCAAACCTAGTCTGATTGGTCAGATGGTCTAGTCTGCTGTGATTGGTCTACCACGAATGAGGCTCACAAACTACAGTGTTTGGGGGAGGAGAGTGAAGTTTTCATGGGCAGTCCTAGCAAAACATTGGCGGGGAAATCCGCAGTTGTTCGCAAATTGGACTAGGGACGACCCATTTGCGTGATTCAGAGTCTTCTCCCTTTTTTCCAAGCCAATAACTTTGTTATTCATTTACCTTCGGATTTACCTCTTGGCATACTGCTTACTTACAAACACGGCAACATTATGTACATTATGTTATGTACTCTTTAAATAAAATGTATTTCAGAGAACTTTGTTGAGACATTAGCCCTTGATGTCCCTATGGCTCCAGTAGTAGAGAAATGTCAACTTCATGGTTTCGTGTCCCAAGAAACCAAATGCAATATGTAAGTCACTTTACATAATAGCTACACCTTCATGAATCCAAATGTAAAGGTAATTATTGTTAAGAAAAGTGGTCTAGTGAATAGGCTTGAGAAACAATGTTTATGCCCCTGGTGTGAGAGGAGGGCTACAGGTTTGGGCTGGCAGGGTTGAGTGGTGAACGGGTTTACTCTTCTGGATGATGCTGGCTGAGAGAAAAACATGCAGCTTTTCAAGTATCTGTGGTCATTTCAGAAGCTCCAGACTAGTATTTCCAGCTGCTATATAGCACCTATAGAAATATGTAAGCTGAGCATAAAACCATTTCAAAATGGCAGAAAAGTTGTATGATATTAAATTAAGTAAAAATTGGCATGTGAAAATTGGGTAAAAAGAAACATTTTGGGGATTGCCTTTGCAAACTAGGGCAGTCCAATTAAAATGAGAAATTTGTCAAATATAAGATTAAGATGTAGATAACATCAAAAGTGTGTGTTTGCAGTGTTTGTTGAGGGATAGCTCACCCGGAAAACGAAAATTCTGTCATCATTTACTGTGTAAATGTTCTGGTTAACATATAGAAATATATTTGGAAGAATGCTCGCATTTTCACTTCTAGCATATCATTTACCACCATAGTAGAAAAGATGGTAGTCAAAGGTACCTTAGAACTGTTTGTTTTCCAAAATTATTCAAAATATCTAATTGAGGAAAGAAATATACAATACTATTTTCTACTACGGTAGTGGATGATGTCCCATGAACTGAAAATTGCCAACATTATTCCAAATATCTTCATTGTTTTGATTTCAGCTGAACAAAGAAATGTATACAGGTTTGAAACAACCTGAGGGTGAGGAAATGATGACTTATCATTTTTGGGTGAACCATCCCTTTAATCTGTTTCTTGGTTAACTGTTAAACCTCACTGACCTTTAAATCTACGCTAAATAAATGAAGGCCTTTTTGTTAAAATGGAAGGCTTAAAAATGCAATTTGTAAATAACATTTTGCTGTTTAGGCTAGTCTATTTATTCAATGGGGACTCATTTGGATTAGGGTGACCATACGTCGTGGCCAGGATTTCAGGTTTGTCCTCCTGAGGTCGCGTTTGTTCACCCCATACGTCATACATGTTTTTGTAAACAACATCTTTATGGTTAATGCTTATATTCATAGCCTCAAAACATGGTGGCAGTATGTGTACCAATTCATCTGGATATTTGTAAAACTTTAAGGCCTGCAGAGTAATATGCATGCATCAACTGTAGCAAGTATATCATTATTGAACTGTTTTCAAGTAGTCAATACAAACCACATTACATTAGCCCATTACAGTTTGATCTCATTGTGTGTCAAGACAATTCTTCAGGCAATATACAACCTATTTGTAAATATCAGGACTGAAAGAGATACGCACTTTGACAAATATGTCAGAGATTATATGTGATTTTAATACAATGGGAGATATTCCATGTATTAGTGCCATGGGCAGGCTTTACTCAGAGAAGTGCTTATATTTTACTGAGACTCATCCTTTTATAAGTCATAAATACTAAGTTGCTTATTTCTCAACTTAACTCAGATTGGAAAAATCACATCTACCCGTTTTCTCATTTTTGTTGCTAAAAGTTTTTGGATTTGCTGTGTAAGTTCTACCACAATGTTTTTTTTCATTCAACACAAACCACATGAGATACAATTTAGCTATTTCCAGCTAAATTGTAAAAAGGACTTTCAAAAGTTGTTTATTGTATTGGAGACACGTATGGAATAGGCCCCATGTCTGAGTTATGAACTTCTCTCTCTTTTTTTGTAAGTCAGGGAAACCCGTAAAATATTGCATTCTCCATCACAGGTGCCGATTCACATTGACTGTTTTACAAGAAATATTTAATTTCTCTTTTTATGTGAATCAGTGCATTTCTGCACAAAAAAAATGTGGAATTAGAAGGTGGGTAAGGGGGCACAAGTTTCTGCCTCAAATATCTCTTTGATTTGGTCCTGTGTCATAATAGGCAGACATAGGAAAAAAACACGACTTTGGCCTATAATGTGTCAGGGCTATAATGTGGTTTTATTTTATATTCTAGGGCCTTTTATTGTCTCTAAAAGTCTCTGAAGCTTCAGGGTAGCTGCGGGTTCCCTCACCAGTCAACAGCAACCAGTCGCCCTCCAGTGTTAGTGACTCACATCATCAATCAGTTGGACGGCTAATGAAATATCCAGTGGAGGGTGGAGGAGGTTTGCCTTGTTGAAACGCAGAGCCTCGGGACAAATGGCAGGAAAACAACATCACCAATGAAATCTCAGAAACTACCATTACACTGACAATCTGTAACAATAAAAGCTTTCCTCAAACACGGCAAATTCATCAACTCGAGTGAAAATATTTCTTCTCACGACATTAATCTAAGATATTTTCTTTTTATTATTCATCAATTTCGGTGAGAAATTGCCAAGCTGACATATCTCCCCGAGTAAATGAAATATGTCTGAAGAGTTCATTTATATTAATGAGAGGCGGTAGTGTCTTTTTGAAGCTGCCCTTTACAACTCCAGTGTTTCAAGGGCCTTTAAAAGTGGTTTCATATTGTCCCCACCATGCCACCTACACATGCAGAGGGCCAATAGATATTGCTCCGGTGTCATGGAGGGGAGAGATACAGCGGCTAAAACACTTATTTCCTCAATCTCTTTATCCTTTCTATCACTGTGAGATGCTGACAGTAAGTCAGTTAACTCCAGCCAGTGGCAGCTGCATGGGTTTTGCATAATTAATTATTTATACCAAGCCAGACACAGTAATTACCATCCAGATGAATATGATATTCTAATCAGCCATGCTTTAATTTTAATTGCCCTCCAGCATCTAACTGTCAGCGGTGTCCGGGCTTGATGAAGTGAAGACTCACCAAGTCTATTAGACATCTGCCTCAAGACCAGTGGCTCCATTTGCCGGTATTTCAGCTCCTATCGGTTCTGATCAATACAGCTAGAAGATGTCCGTTTGTACGTGTGGGGGATCTCATCCATTTTTTTATGGATTGGCATTTTTGTGAACTAGAATGGGACAAGTGTTCATCTGGTAGAGTTTCTTTTGGACTGGTTTAGATCGAGGCATATAAAGGCTTCACAATAATATGACAGATGGTCTGTGTGAAGTATTAGCCAGACGCGTACACAATCCAGTACGCCAAACATAGGAGGTTTATTGGATTCACTCATATGTGGAGGGTGATATGGTAATTCATGTTAAATTTGAAGTGTACTGTATTTGCTTATAGAAGTACAAAAGGGCCTGTTGGGTCACTTCCTGTTCAGTTAGGATAAGGGGACCTGTTCCATTGCATTTATTGTTTGTTTGTTAGTTGTTTAGTTTTGTTTTTTTCACACTGTCGTTGTAAGCATGGAAAATTGTTGGTATTGTAGTTTTGAGCAGATATACGGTAGTCATAATTGACCGGTGTGTTGTTTATGTGATATTATTTATGTGCAATATAATGTTCAATCTGGCTCTCTTTTGTAATATTTTTTTTTATTGTTGTACTAAAACTCCTGTCAGGGTTAATCTTTTTTTTGCTTTATTAAAAACGAAAAATAAACTGTACCTTTAAGAGTTTAGTTAATGACTCCTGAGAGTTAAAATGTGGAACAACAGTTATTTATGGGTTGCAGGCCGAACTGAGAGAATCTTCTTCATCTGTTTATAAGGGCTTAGTCTATATAAGTCAGTACAATTTTCTCCTTCAGCGTGATCATCTCGCTGCTCCGCAGAAGAAGCCTTCACTCTTCATAGAAACGAGCCCTGCAGCGGAAACTACACCTCGAGCATGGAAGTCGGGACAGCTGATGCTCAAAGTGACACACTACTACACTAGAACTAAGCTGTCCTGGAAATCCCCCCAGAAGGAAAGTGGCGACGACGGATGCCACGAAAACAGGCTGGGGAGCACTGGGTTCACGCAAACCCGCGTCAGGCACAATGACGCTCCCCCTGACACAAACTTATAAATTACCAAGGAGGGTTGCGATCTCTTCCGTTGAACAGATTTGGCGAGTCGCTTCCTTTTTGGGTTTGGCGGAATGTCCACTATGTCGGATCCACACACGTCCAGGGAAAGAAAACACAGGCGCCCTGTTCGCATTAGAGGAGCCTGTTGCACTTCTCGAGGCAGAACCATTCCCAAAAGTCCAAAGCTGGCCGTCCTGCCACCAGAGGTATGGCTTCCTACTGGTCTTGGTCTACAGGGATATCTATACTGCACATTTGCGCGGCAGTCGGTTGGTCTCCGCTGTCCACCTTCACCAAGTTTTACAGTCTGGACTTGCCTGCACTGCAAACTCAGATCTTATCTGCCTGAAATAGGCTTGTGTATGTTTGCGCTCATATTATTCGGTTATACTACTTTGAAAGTGTACATGTGGTGAGCCCAGGTTTTTTTTAGGGCCCTAACGAGTTCCCAAAATCCGGGTCACATGCATTCTTCAAGTCTGTTGTAGCGTGATGGGATATGATTCCCATAGCATTTTGCTAAACGCAATGCGAAGTGAACTGTATCGAAAGGGAATGATAACACATAACCCGGTCCCCTGAGATAACGGGAACGAGCAATGCGTAGCAGGCCGTGCTACAGGGCCACACAGCGCGTCTTTACAGTCAAATATGGATCTGAATGGCGTTCGGCCCCGAGGTATAGGCGAGGGGTGTCGCCCAAAACGAAACGCCATTTGTCTGTGATCTTCACAGACATTAAACAATAGGCAATAACGCAATGCTCGTTCCGGTTATCTCTGTGAGTAATTACGTGAGTAATCTTATCGTTTCCTCTTTTACTCCTCTCTATTATCTTTTTACTCTTCTGTGAGTGTGACTGGACGAGTAGCTGAATTCTGTATAGTTGTTGGTAAATGTAATTGTACCGTAAGAAGTCAGTACGCTCATGGCTGTTACAATTTTTTAAATCCATTTTCCATTTCAGTTAAAATAAAATCTTAAATTAGGATTTTTTCTGCAATAGAAAATATATTTTAAATAAATTTCATGAAATGACCTCGTTATGTATTTTGACCATTCCTGTGCCATTGACTTACTGACTTAGGCTCATTTACTTCATTCATTCATGATTAGGGACATTTAAATGGTTTCTTAAGCCCTTCAAATTAGATTCATAGTTTCATTGTCCCTCCAACCGCAGAGCTATTCATAGTCCTATATCACAGTAGATTCTCCAGATTAGTGAGGTGGCGTTGGTAACAAGTATAGGGACAGCGAATATAAGCAATTTGTGTTTGAGCAGATAGTGTGTAAAATAAAGAGTGCCCTATAAGCACAGGTGAACGCATTAGCAGTTTCATTAGTCTTTTCTGAGATAATATCTCTGTTCTTCCTGGATAATTCCAGAAGACTGTGCTAATCATTTGTTTTACTGCACCGACCTTCAGTGCTTCTGATTATATTGATGATGTGGGTTGACTTGTATATCATTGTTTAATATTGCAGTATTCTCTTTTTAAGTTCGACATGTGTTTAGTAACGTAGTAGCAAACACTGTTTTGGCAACTCTTTTGGCAACAGTGTTCTCCTGAAGCAACTTGTAATTAATTTAAATTGTTTTCATTTTCCACATATATTGTATTTACAGTATAACTCCCTTTCCAGGCGCAATGCACTTAACAATATGCTCTGATGAATTCATAATGAATAGCACCAGACACATGAAAGTATGAACTGGAGAAACTGAAAATATCTCACCGATTGGCAATATTGTGCTGTTGAACTTTTCAATAGTGTGGAACCATCTTGTAATTCTGTGTAACCACGTTCTCAGGTTGTTTGAAAAGAGTCAGTGGTGAGATTGAGTGTACTTGCTATTGATCTTCTGCAGCAGTTCCCATTGATGGCCAGCGCAAAGTTGTGTGGATGACTGAAGTTTCGCTGTTTGAGTTTTGTTAGCACATCTTCCACTTTTTCAGTCCAGAGGAACAAAGACGGAGGAACAAAGACGGGGCTGAACTCTCTGGTAATCCTGCCTGCAAGGCTTGAACAGAGAGGTCAGAGGGAAGCCAATGAAAACTCTGTTAGGAGTTGAGGAGGAAGGTGCAGGAACAAAACAAGGGGAGATTTTTACTTTTGGAAGTATTTAATAATAGCTGTCATCTGTTCGGTAAACTTCAACAAAAAATAAGGAACATGCCATCTTGTGGGTAAACATTGAATCAATAAATATGATTGTTTTCTTTCCTAATAATCCCGGAAATGTACATGTTCATGCTGCAAAATGGGTTATACAATAATTTCAAAGACCACAGTAGTTTATTTTCATCATGCAGTGTTATAACAGATTTAAGGAAATGTGGATGTGTGTAGGATAGGGCTGTAGGACTATATCAAGGTTAAACATAATTGTTTTACAGGAATATTTTCCCATTCTTTCTTTCTTCTGCAAAACACAAAAGAAAATGTTTTGAAAAATGTTTGTGACCCAAAACCATTGGTCTCCATTGACACAAAACCAATGCAAGTCAGTGGGGACTAACGGTTTTCTGTTACCGACATTTTTCTAATTATCTTCTTTCCTATAACATCCCATTTAGTAAGGCTGAACAGCCATGTAGCCTTTCAAGATTTAAGATTTTATTTCACCTCAGGTTGATGCCAGTTCAGTATGTTTCTTGGTAGATTTCTTGAGTTTGATTGAAGCTCACATTGACCTCATTAGAGCACTGCTGCAGTAACCTTGCAATCCACCTCATTAATGGTGATTCAGTTTCATCTACGTTATTTGATAGATCTGAATTGCTAAGATGATTCATAAAGCCACAGCATGAACCTAATTTGTGATTATACAACCTCATGGGACCGCAAAAGCATGGCTGTTTCTGAGAACATCCTACGGTCTTTGGTACAACTCATTGAATTTCGTAACAGGTATGTCAATTAGTGATAAAAAGGTTTTTTTCAAGACATCTAGCATACTCAAGGCTCATTGAGGCACACTGTTGTATGTGTAATTCCTGGCATATGCACTTTTTTGGGCATTTCTTTAACATCACAAATCTTAAATAGAACCAGCTTGTAAACAGGTTATTGGAAAACAGAAACAAAATAACAACTAGTGAAAATGGTTGTGTTGTAATTTCAAACGTAACAGAATATTCCTACAGATTCAAACAAAATTCAATATTCAAATATTCAAATATTGCAAATATAAAAAACAACTCATTTGGCAAAAATGTGATACTTTCTGAATGCTGAACATTACAATTTTGTTAGGGATTTACGATGACTTGCATCTTCAGTTTCTTAGAAAGTCAAACATAAACAATCAAAAATGTAGATTATCACACAAAAGGAAGCAAAATGACCATGAAACAAAGTTAGAAAGAAATCTACTCTATATATATTCTATATATGCTAAAGATTTCAGGCTGAAATTACTAGAAATATAGGCTATAAGATAGTCTTTAAGTGTTACTCTACCTTGTGTCATTCTAACCCTGTATTCATTTCTTCTGCAGAACACCTAAGAAGTTGTCTTAAAATATTTTTATCAATATATAAAATATCTAAATGCAAGCTTGGTCCTGTTGATTTCAAAGCACAGGCATTTTTCCAATTGTCATGTTTTGACTTCCCAAAAAAAGGTTTGGAATGACATTAGGACGAATTATTAATGAATTTTAATTTTGAATGAACTGTCCCCTGAAAAAAGATATTGAGAAATATCAAGATATTGTAAACAGATAACTTAACTGGAACTCTTCCACATATTTCCTTTCCATCTTCCCCCATAAAACACAGTGGCTTCAGGGAATGGGTGTCATTCTGTACCCACTAATGTGCATGTCGGTTTGCTTCCAAAACTCTTTGACACAAGCTGCTGAACAGGAATGCTCCAATCCCTTTGAATTCAGAGGCTCCTAGATAGTAATCTGTGCTGGGTAAACCGTCTACAGTCTAAATTGAGCCCTAAGAGACTACTCATCCAGAGAGAGAGCAATTATTAGAAGCTGTGGGGACCGGGAGTCAGACCCCAGTCCCATAACTTGTGTTGAAGGCAAGTTAAGGGCCCTTGGCCCCCATTTAAATCAGACCTGGGTTCAGTGTATTAACAGCTCAGGAATGTACAAAGTACATGACAAACCAGCAACATGGATCTAAAAAGCAGTGGGTCGTCTTCATAGACTGGTTGTGTTGATACAGAGAAGCGTTTGGAAAGTCTCAGATCTTAATGAGCACGTGTGCACTGCATGCTAATGTAAAGCAATAATCCAGGATGAAAGAAAGAATATAACCAGATCATAATTATTTTAAAATGAGTCTGAGAAAAAACATTGTAAACGTTGTTGCTGTGAGTGTGCTTCTGAATTTGTATATGCTTTTATTCACTCATCACATTCTCTGAATGAGACTTTATAACTTTTAAATCTTTATGAACATGACATGCTCAGTAACGCCATAAACAACCACTGTATGCAGAATAGAAGATGTATTATTATTTTATGTCTTTATATTTTCTCCCAGCTCTTATATACTCATGTAACTCACATAACCAAATTTTTCATGTTCTTATTTATTCATAAAGAATATTTTCATTCCGAAAATGTAATCTAAATGGAGTTCAATATAGAAACATCATATTTCTCCACAGCTCTAATGCATTTCAATAGCCGACAATATTATTTCGAGCCCAGTAACTTTCTTTATTTGTCTTCATAGCTGTCGGGAAGACCAAGTGATTGCTTATCTCTTCCATTTGCATATAGAGATAATTGTAAAACGGCTCAAACTAATCCACCCTTAGAACTGTATACTGGATCATTTTCTAGCTTTCATTTCATTAATGAAATTTGTTTGAGCACTGGGTTGAATCATTGCAGTAATTACGCGACATAAGTTATCATATGAAGTTATCTCTAATTATGTGTATTGTGTCCCAAATTTGCATACATAAATTGCAGTAATTTTGTCGCAATAATTAATACGATTGGGTCAACATATTATGATGCATAGAGTTTGTGAGGAAAGCCTACAGCAAAGCGTAAATATTTAATTAGTTTTTTTTTAACTAAGCTTAATTTTCTTTTTTGGGAATCACTTTAAATGTAAATGTCTTCACCAAGGTGATCTAATATTAGCCTGCTATTCACTTGAATATTATTGTGGAGCATGGGATGTAAGAGTTATATGTCATTGCATCATCAGCACAATGGAATTTGTATGACATTATGTGTTTGAACACTTTAGATATGACTGTAGATAGATTATCCCCAATCCCTGGTAAATAACTAAACTATTTATCACAAAGACACCATATCACTGTAAACAAATGTTGCATCCTTAAATTGCTTTTCCAGGTAATTTCAACTTTCTTGATTTTTTGACCAGTTGTGAGTTGCCATAACGTATTAAAATTGGTTGTAATTGCCTGAATTAAGTTGTGTTGACTTCGAAACGATTAGAGCACTATTTTTTATTGACAGCATTGGCAATTTGATTGGCAGTAGCTGGCTCCGAGGACGCTGGGTGATTCTTGCCTCTGTTACACACACTGTAAACAAAATTAATTTAAACAAATTTTTACGGAAAAAAGATTGCAAATGTACAAGAAAAACATGAAAACCATGTAAATAAAAAAGCTGCTGTTTTTCTGCCCCATCTGCCCGTTTTTTACGGCCGTTTCTTACAGTGAGGCGTGCAGTGAAGCTGTTTAAGTGGTTATGAGGCTCAGACCACAGGGTGTAACAATACCACCCAATTCCCTACACATGGCTATTCAAGCTGACATTAAAGGCTAAAGTATAGTTCGCCTTTTACCCGTACGGGAGGGACAGCGTATAGTGCTCTTGACGCAAATTTCGTGATCAAAATAGTCCAACCCCTACTGTACGCGCACCGCCGGAATTTAATTACATTCACGTACATGTAAAAAAAGTATGCCACAGTAGGGATGTGTTTAAAATAATGATACGGCGATACATCGTCATGAGCTCCTTAAAAAGTGTAAAGGGTCTGAGCAGAGTTCTGTACGGATCAACCCTCACGATTCTATGTGACCCGCGGATTAACTGAAAATGAACGCGAAAGCGCATTCTCGTATCAATTACTTAAATGGTTGCATATAAGGCAAAGTTAGTGTCACGGTTTGCTGACAGAGAACCCAGGCGCAGACAGATGGTGGAAAAAAAGACTTGAATAAACACACAAAAAAAGCAAAAACTCACGAGGGGGTAAAACAACGGTGAACAGGCATAAAACACAAGGCGGGAAACAAAAACTGTCTGGACGAAACTAACAAGACTTGACGTAAACTGAGAGTAACTCCACTTGATTTAGAGGTAATCTTCACAAACAAATGACGCAACGTCAGAAATGAGCAAAACAAACCGGCACAAGACTGAAAACACGAGGGGATAAAATAGGAGAAAAAATCAGTAGGGGAATGGGTGTAGAGCAGGGGTGTCCAATGTCGGTCCTGGAGGGTCACAGTCCTGGAGAGTTTAGCTCCAACTTGTCTTAACACACCTGTTTGGAATTTTCTAGTAAGCTTTGTGAGACCTTGATTAGCTGTTCAGATGTGTTTCATTAGGGTTGAAGCTAAACTTTGCAGGACACCAGCCCTCCAGGACTGACTTTGGACACCCCTGGTGAAGAGCATTAAATCATTACATAATCATTAATGAGGAAACGAGAGGGCGGGATAAAGACGAGACTGGAAAGAGCGCATGACGTGCCAAAACACACAATGCCATGTCTCTTTCCACACTAGCCACGTGGGTACGTCACGATCTTGACACAAGACTGGAAACCATGAACAAGAGGGCAGGATTGTGAGAGTTAGGGTCGTGTAGCCGTTAATTCAACACACACACGATGCAGCACTACTTCTGCCTTATTCACTATAAAACTATTGCCGCCGCTAGAGAGATGTAGCGACGTGCTGTAGTAAATGTGCGTGTAATAGAAAGTGAAGGCAAAGACCTGCTTAAATCTTACACCATCTTTCCATTTATAATATTATATCTAGAAATCTGACATTTAGAAATCCAACATCTATTTCAATTCAACACTTTTCTTTTTAAATTAAATCTATTTACTCTGGTTGCACATTTATGCATATATTCATATTTATTTGTTACACACATAGTCTATTTGTAAAACACATGCATACATATGATGTAGCCTAGAAAGAATTGTCTCTGTTTAAAGGACAAAAAATGTTTTGACCCGTATCGGGATATGTATCGCATTGTGGCCTTGTATCGGGATGCGTATGGTATCGTGAAGTTGTTGGCGATACACAGCCCTATGCCACAGGCTTTAGACACTGAGCCTGTCAAATTTAGGCTCATAAATAAGTGATGTAGTCTAACCAATACAATACGAGACACGTTGTCAATCATAAATGTGTTTGTCTACACTTGTACAGCACTTTCCAATCGGGATATAATGGTGTTTGAGTAAATATCAGTAGTGCTTATGTCCGTGTTGAAACCTTTCTGCACAATGCCATGGTGGGTTGCCATGACATTGCTACTGTACAGTAGATGGGTGCTTATTGGCCAAAGTTAAAAGCTTTTAATTTAATTGTGTTAACAATAATAGTCGTATTGCCTTATAGGAAGAAGCAATAATGATGTCATACTAGTATATAACAATCCACATGCGGGTTAATATCTTAGTAAAGAAAACTCTTAATTATTTCTTTATGATGTCTCACTAGTGACAAATAACCGTTCTACATCTGAATTAGTTGGTGTAGAATTAGTTAAGCCAAGTCTACACTTTTTCTCTTACTATCCGCAACAAAATATCTCCACAATGTATTTTTGCACTGTCTTCTTGGGATGCCTCTGATCCTGGCAGTTGTTCAGCCAAGCTGTCATTTCAAGGCCTCCACCCTTACGCTGCAGTGATGTGGGGGCACACACACCAGGGCCCTTGTGCCTGGCATCTGCCAAACATACTGAAAACTGTCAGCCACTCAGTCTGTTTGTCAGTGAGTAATTGGCACACACCAAAGCAGACACATGCAGGTGGCTGTCTGTGCTCTGAGGTACCTTCACTTTCCTCACTACAGCCCCCCTGGGATGAGTTTGAGCCGGGACCCCCGCAGCTTCAGGCTGTATTGTGTATACATTACAGCCAATATCCTGCACTCCTCCACAAACTTTAAGTGCCCCGAATAAAAAATAATTGGCCGTCTGGAGTCATACATTATGACATATGTTCATTTCTCAGGTCTTGAACTTTATTTCTTAAAGAAGGACCGTTTCTTTTTGTTGTTTGTTTACAACAGATGGCATTTGTTCGGAGGTCCTGCGAAAGCAGTGCCTCCCGCAGAACGGTGGAGTTAAAATTCAGCAACATATGTGATTTGGCAGGGGTGTTAGTTACGCCGTACTAGCCAAATCCCAAACAGGTTGTAAAGTCGATTCTGTCTCGTGTGCCTCTGTGAAGCTCTGGAGTCATGCAAATGTAAGCTTTGTTATGCTGTACTGTGATTTGCAGAAGCTGGACCAGTACAAGTTGCTTGTCAAAAAGGTATGGAAGAGTTAGTGAGCAGAACACACAGATTCTAGGGCAGTGTAATGCGTGGATTGAAAGACCTAGACATTTGTTAAAGGTATATTAGGAAGAAAAATTTCATTTATTTACATTTTGTTGCAATCTGTATGACTTGCATGCATTTAACATGAAAGAATGTTAATGATATGATGGTTTCTCTTAGCATCATAAATAATGCAAAAGCACTATACAAGTATTGAAAAAAGTATTGCTCCAAAACATGTGCTATATACCGTGCAGTACTATATAAGCTGTTATTTACTATAAATGTTTCCTTGTGTCAGTCTACATTTACAAACATTCCTTTTGGCATTATGCATAGGGAATCTGACAACAGTCTCGCCATCATCAAGTCCATCTGTAATTTTATGAAGAGAGAGAAAAACTGAGAAGATCTAAATCCAGAAGAACTGTGGCTCAAACAAATGTCACCGATATGCTTGAAGAAACCTAACCATATTTATAAATTTTGAAATAGTCATTTCACTAAGTTGTGTAAGAAATTACATAATGTTATGTAAGAAATTAATGATTTCTGAAAATGTGTATGAAATGTGTAATTTCCCCTCCGGTAAGATTATTTAAACCAGTGGTTCCCAACCTTTTTTTCTTGGGCATAAATGACAATCGGAGCCAACCCTCATATACATTATATGTGTGTGTGTGTAAACACACATAATTGCTACTCACACACACACATATAGATAGTAAGTATTAATAAATTAAATTAAATAATTTAATCATAAATTAAATTAAATGGTTAAGATGAGTAATTTAAAACATTTAAATGACATTTTTACTTGAATACTCAAACAAATATATTAACAAATACAAATATATAATATTTTTCAGGCAACTGTCAATTACTGCTTATTTTAAGCTGTGTTTTCATTTTGCTTGGTTTCATGCTGTCATTTACCAATTTTTCACCACAGACACGTATTCTGGCCGAGACTTGACTTGTCCTTCAATAAAAGCTTAATTTAAGTAGGTTTTGTCAGAGCATCTAAACTTTTTCTTCATTTCTGACAAAGAATCACTAATGTTTGTAACGAGCAAGGCAGGACGAGAGACATGAGGGATTGGTGTCAGCTGCACGTTGCATCGGTCTCGCACCTCTCACAGAGGAGATCGACCCATAAAAGGACGTGCTATAGGAGTGTACGACAATAGGGGATCAGGGCCAGGATTTTTTTTTGTGTGTGTTTTTTTTTATTTGAATAAAAGTTGTTAAATGTTTGCCGGTTCCCGCCTCCATCCTTCCTTACTTGGAACTGTGTTACAACGTTTCTCTGATATTTTTTATTTTTATGTTGAAACAAACGTTGACGCCCGACAGAGGACAATTTTCACGTGAGTGCTTCAGTGCTTCCAGCTACCGCAAAGCCCTGTGTGAATGTCTGCCTGATGGAGCCGGAAATTTTAATAATTATTTCATATAAGATATAACTATTTGCATTATCTTTGCATTGTAAGCACATGATTTTTATATAAAATGATTAGTGGAACATTTTATTCAACTTTATTTAACCTGAATGTATGTCAGCTCCCGCGCCCCTCATGTGAACGGTGGCGCCCCCCTAAGGGGGTCGCGGACCCCAGGTTGTGAACCACTGATTTAAACAGCTGCACCTAAACTGTGTTAGTTAAATATTATTGATCATTATTACAGATCTACTGAAAGCTCCTAGCTTAAATGTTTTGTTTTTTACATGAAGCTAAAATATATCAGCCCCTCTTATTTGGACAGCCCATTTATTGTATGTTATTCAGAATTCTTTTTGAAGGTATAAGTAAGAAAAACTCTACAAGTTTAAAATAATATATGACTAAGTACTGAAATAATTTCCACTTAACTTTTGCTGTATGTTTCCTGGTCGGAGAGAAAAATGTATTGTGTTAGAATCTCACAATTCCACTTATTGTTTCCGCTGCTTGGATAGTTTTGCGTTCCTTACAGATATTGTAAGAAATAAAAAAAGATGTAGAGTACTGTAGTTTTGTAATTGGTTTTTTACTTCTCACTTACATCTGCATGCATACAAGTATTCCATAATGCTCTGCTGTATTCACATGTAGGACGGCACAACGTCTAGTAAGCAGAATTGCACAGGATTTATATGAGGCTCTTTAAAAGCCTGAAATTCTTGGTTGCTCTCTAAAGTTTAAATTGATTTCCTGGTGAACCAATGAATCATTATGAAATAAGTTTAATAGATATGAACTAGTTTAATATACCCAGGATAATGGAAGACCGTGAAAAATTATTCTGTGGCAGGGACATTTCCAGCCACATAAAATAGTGCCTTTATGTAAATCAGTCATTGCCAGTGTCTTTGCTGAGGCTGAACATTTTAGAAGACTCTGGTCTCTAATAAAGACGTTAGAATTAACACTGAACCCATTTCTAATGAATATGCATTTTACATGTATTCTGTTCTGTTTTCTTTTTGAAATCTTGGTTCTGGCAATGCTCGTATCATGTTCTTCTGTATCTTTGGTAAAAAGCAAAAACTGCTTTCATTTGTTTAATGTGTTGGAAAAACAAAAGTACACATCCATAATTATAAGCTGTATTCTTACGGGGATCAAACAATGTGATTTCTCACAGATCTAAGCATCACTAATGCTTCAGCAGTGGAAAGACAGGCTTTAAATGAAGGCTTATTTCATTATGGAAACAAACTCATTTTGTATACTTTTAAATGTGTTCCAGCAGTCTCTGTAGGGATTCCATTAAAGCTGTTTGATAATTCCACAAGCAGTAGAACAGACTACATTATAAAAGCAGTAGGGTATTGAAAATAATTTAAAAAGTCACTTAATCCTCAAAAATGACATTTTTCACAATTCACCCGGTTTGTATTTAAAACACACTCCTCTGCGAGGAGAGACAATGAGACCCACAGGAAATGCCACTCGGTGTTATGCACCGACGCGGCCCTCCTGTTGACACTCATTGAATCAGGTTGTTGAAAACCAGAAGCAGTGGGTTTCCCCGCTGAGTCCTGTGAGCCAATCAACTCAAGCCTCTGGGAGGCAAAAATGTGACCCAAAACTTAAAAAACATCCCTCCGCTGCTGCGTGTGCCTGAGTTTTGCTTAAATAAATTGTGTTGCTAGATCACCGGGCTCTCAAACCATCTAGTTTGCGGTGGAAAGGAAAATCGGAAATCATTTTAAAGTTTCTAACAACGGCCTGTTTCATTTACACTATGTTTATCTTGTATTGAATTGGATGGGGGTCACAAGGGAAAATGTCCATGCTAAAGAGGTATGAGGTTGACGCTGAACAGTATATTCAAGGCCCTATTAAAGGTTTCCTTTTCACAGGAGAATTTTTGTCTGGTGCAACCTTGCAGTAAAAAGAGAACTCACAGAGTGAGCTCATGAGAGATGTGGGGAGTATTTGAAATCTCATCAATCTTATTTTTTCACACAACATTGTAAATGTGCTCCAAGGACAGGGAAATGTGAATGGTTACCTATGTTGAGAACATTTGTGGTGATGCGATGGCCTTCCCAACTGCTGTTACATTCTACAGTATTTGCGCTGTAGAAGCCCAATGGGCCCTAGGGACTAGCATGTGTTAAATTGCACTCTGGGGCACCACAAAGTTAGTCTAAGATGCATTATATAACAGTCCCAGAGGTCCAATCAGAATTTGGATTGTGGATTATGGGCTCACGTAAAAAAAGATTTGGTACTGTGTCTGCGCTTTTCCAACCTGTTAAAGTTCAGTGAAATTTAGGGCAGCAGGTGATGTGTATATCTGGAAACATAGAACAGAGAGAGTAGATTTAAAAAAAATGGAGTACAAAAAAATTTTGACCTCCATCTGAATAATGTTAGTATACTGTAATTTTTGAAAACCATTGTTGATAGGTTGAAGTAATGATAAATAAAATTAATAATAATACAATATATTATAAATAATACCTACTCACTCAAAACAATAATCTGGGAATTCAAATTAAAAGGATGAATTTCAAAGAAATTTATGTAAATCCTGTAAGTGTATTTTCAATAAAAATTTATAGATCTGTTGTGTAGCTTTGCTAAATTTTTTGCAATTCAATAAATCCTTTTTCTTGTCATTCTAGTTCCAATTCTCATCAATTTTGTAAATCGTGGCCAGTTCAATTCAAATTGTTTGTGATTTAAAAGCTGTGATTTTAAAGTAACATTGTATGTTTCAGCTCCCGTCTCCCCTATAGTTTGCTGTGATCTAGTTTGAATTATAGTACCTGTCAAAAATATAGTGGCCCTTCACCTGTCAACCACAGCCCACTGCAATTCCTGCTTGATTAATCAATAAATAATATGCAATCTTACCCAATTAGTTTGACACACAGCGAGGTGGGGAAAACATACTCTATGTTGATACACATCTAAGGCTGTCAGACACCTCATCGGGTGGTATTGATTTAGCCTAACCGCACCGACTAAGCACCAATCTGATGGCGCTCGGCCTCTCATCATTAAGCCCTTCTCCGGAGTTCTGTGGCCCCCTAGAGTAAGCTGCCATCCCGGCCCCATCGGCACTCATTCAGTTTCCCCGTAATGTCATGACGACAACCCCCTGCTGGTGATAATAGGGGTGCAAATCAGGTCTGGGCATCAACATACATCTCATCCCTCAGGTGTTAGCCTGCTGGTAATGAGGACAGGCGCTGCTTTTGCCCCACTTCCTTTCCCATCATACACAGATATGCACTGCCAAATGAGTAGAGGAAGGAGCTCTCTGCACCTGTTCGGGGCTTGATTGGAGGAGAGTCTGGTGAGATGAGCTCCACATGGTACCCAATTACATTCCTGGTGCATTTTTCATGTTACGGTTTGTGTTCACTAGCAGCTTTGTTTGTATTCACAGTTCACATCTAGTGGCCTGATAAATGTGACCAGTCATTATAATATATTTATTCAGGTTCAATAGAAAGATGTATGTTCAACATCCGTGCAAAACAGCACACCTCTGGAAGCGGGCGGATCAATATTTGAATTGCTAAACAAATGGAGGGTTTCACACCAGCAGTCTAGGACGAAAATTATTCAGAGGGTGTAAATTGCTTCTGCTCTGACCTTTGACCTCTCTCATTTAGAGCACCTGTGTGATCTGAATGCAGTTCTGACTTGTATTAATCACAGGGATGAAATAAAGGGTCCCACAGCAATTTGATGAGAAAGGGTGTTATGAGTACATTTGTTATTCATTGACACCAGCAGTCGCAAATATGCAGCAGAAACTTCACGGTTCTTTTAAACAGATAGATTTCATTTTGACTACAAAATTTAAGACTTAAATCCGCATTGTAAAATAAATGTGTTGCCTGAAATGTTTAAATACAATTGAATTGTACTCATGTCAACTTAGTACTAAAAAATCTGTTTACTAAAGTTAAACCATGGTTCATTTTCATAAGGGATAGCAGGTACCTGTTATATTAAAAATGGAACATTTGTGGTCTCTTTGGATTTCCTGTTTTATAGAGTTTAAAGAAATAAAAAGAAAGAAAGACAGAAAGAAAGAAAGAACGATAATGTTTCTAAAATTTCAAACTCCATTTGTATGTGATTTGTTATTGTTAACCTTTTAACAAAAACAGTTGAAATGCATAAATAAACATGGTGCTTGTCTGTTGTGGTAGTGCGCCATTAAATATTGACCCCATCAGAAAGCATAACATTTATATAAAATATATCTTTTTTTATATTCATTTACACAAGGACAATCAATTTGTCTTTCATTTTTTCATTTTTGGCCCAAGGTAAATTGCTGTAATTATGTATTATAACAATATTTGAAATTGCTTAACTTATTTTGATGACTTATATTAAAATATTTATTCAAATATATGCAAATATTTAAGTTTAACCATGATATTTGTTGTTCAACTGTTGTAATACAAATGGCAATTATCCTCAAAACATGGTTACTTCACTTTTACTCGAATAACATGGTAAGGGCATGTATGCTTCGTGTGGACCTTCTTAAGTTTTGTTAACAGAAAGTACTCCTCTTCATTGAAAAAGTGTCCTTAGCACAACTAAATACATCAAAATATTGACCACACTATTTCCAGTGTGTGTGTGTGTACCCTTCAGATGGAAACAGAATACATTATGCATGTTCTGTGTGTGTGGGACAACATTTAAAAGCCGAATGTTGTACACCATAGCCCTGAGATATTTTAGCAGGCAATCAATAATTCCCCATAAGCCCGATCAGAGTGCTGGGCTTTGAAGTTCTCTGACAAGTTAAACCCAGTCCTGTGTTTAGAGCGCTAATGGCCAACCTCCTAAGATCCCGAGTCGCTTTATGATGTATTTCTTTTTCATTTTCGCACAACACAACTGTATGAAATGCTGGGTATTAGAGGATCTGCTATGCGCTGAGTCCTTGATAGCCTTTAGTTGTAGCCAAGGGAAAAACAAGGCACCTGACACTTTGAACACAGCATCTGTTCGACAACTGCAAGAAACAACAGCACTTTAAATGGATAACAGCATAAAAAAAAACTTAACGAAAGCCTTGAATATTGTCAGAGGCAGGTTTATTTGAGGGGACTAAAGATGCCCTCTGGTAATAGTTTCTTTGAAAGGTGCCCTGAACATTTGAGTTAATGAGACTAGTAAGGCTCACAAGTCTGTGAGAAAGCCTTAAAACAATTAGCATCAGCACTACTTTTACATTCCTCTGTGTCTTATTTACAGTTTGCTTTGATCGAAACACTGAGTCCTACAAGAACAAAATCCATTCCCTGGATTTTTCCAACACTAAAAGCCCTCAAACATAGAGTTATTGCTCTCTTTTATGTTTCTTGGCTTTTTTTAACTTAAGATATCTTTTTCCATCTCATATCTCAGTCGCTAAGGTAACCACATTGGCAGGGGGTCGATATGGTGCAACTCAAAGGCAATCCGAGACGTGGTGGTGACATCTCTGCAGGGTGCACTGTGAACACTCTCCAAAACCCATTTCAACTCCGTCGCTGTAAAGTTTGAACTCAAATATCACATCTGAAGCGTGAAGTTATGTCTTAGTGACACAGGCCAGTGTTATGAGGAGAAACTAATTCATGCAGGTGTACAAAGAGGAAAAGGAATAAATCACCATTAAAATTAATTGGTGTATCTGTGGTCAGGAGCCAAATTCCTTTTGCTTCAGGACCACATGCTGCTGTAGTATGTAGCGGAGTAGATGTCTGGTAGTACTTTTTACGCAGATAAATCGAAAAATAAATTATTCAAAACTTGCAACACTTTCAAAAACTTGGTATCTTTCGCTATCTTCTTGCTATATTATGCATTCCAGGATAGCTGTTAGTTTGGGTTAATCATAGAGGAGTAGTTCTCCCAAATATGTCATGCCATCACAGATCTTTATAACGTTCTTTCCTCTGATGAATATGAAGAATATTTTTATATTAAACTCCTAACATGTTATCTTATACAATGCTTAAAATTGCGAAGCTCCACAAAGCATATATTTATCCATAGTTTAAACATGTCCTAACCAAACAATGCGACGCTGTGACGTGTGATAAAAGGTAGCTCCTATTATTCCTCGGTGTTTTTTTTCCGGACGCTTCCTGGCCATGATTTGGCTGTGACCTCCTAAGGTCGCATTTTTCGGGGAAAAAAGTCATTGCGATTGTCTCATTTAAGTTAAAAAAAATATTGTAAAATTAACAGACGTTATCATTGTTATTTTATTCTTACCTTGAAATGTTATGGTTACTTTCCTGAAATAAAACCCAAAATAAGAAACCTCGATGACGTATGAGCGCAGCTACAGTATAGAAATCCTGGCCAGGACGCGTCCGGGACAAAATAACACATATGGTCACCCTATGAAAGGTATCTTTACCATGTTAATCATAGATTTTGTCCTTACCAGCAACGACAGCCATACGCAACAAGCGACAGTGGTTTCTATTTTATAAGAGATTTCTATTTTTGCAAATTCACGGATGACAGCTCCGCCCACACTGTCCCATTTCAATATCAGTTCTGCTCATCATGAATAGTAATCATGAAACATGAAATAGGAGAAACTGAATTTGGATTCCAAAATTTAGCAATTAGCATAGCATCCGGTGAGGCATCACAGAGGTCATACAAATGTGCACAATTTTCAGCTGGAGCTCGAGGTGGTCCATAAAAAAAGAACTGTTCTGATTGGCTATGTTTAGTGATTGATTGTCGTGCCACGCTTTTTTCATATTCCATGAAAAAAAAAATTGGGTGTGGACGGACAAATTGCATATTGCTGGAATTTTATAATGTGACTTTGGGTAGGATGCAATGTTAAAGTAATTCGTAAAATGACTCCAGGTCTTGCAAGAACCAATGATATTCAAAGTTATCAACATTACCCCATATTTGAATTTAGCTATAGATACACATATCAAACACTATATCAGATCAAAATATCAGTTGTATTCTCTCACAAAAAAATTGTATATGTTTAATGTGACAGTTATTGACTGGAGTCCTTATGGATTACTTTAATGATGGATGGATGTGTTTTTGGAGAACTATGGTTTTGATAACATGACGGCTGTAAGGTATTTGGAGGCATGATCTCTTACCCCTTAGAAAGCCTGAAGGGGGCTGACCACTGATACTCAATTACTTCTCTCACTTTGTGGTCTGAGACTCCAGAGGCCAACAGCGGACATCCGTCTGTGGCTCAGACGACACACTCTATCTTCGCCTCATGATGCAAGAACGTGACATCGGACAAGGCCACACGAGAGAGGTCTGCGGCTGACAACATGCAGCACCTCACCATCACCAGCCGAAACATAAGGGACTATCCTAGACGCCGCTGTAATTGGTGCTCCCTGGACTGGAACTTTCAAGCAATTGGTTGCTGGGCAGATAGTGTTCATTTTAGGATGGTGTTGGTAGAGAGATTGCGTTCGACTAAATGCTAATGACAGCGTACAAGTCCCACTTCAGCCTGTTTCAATGGGGACAGTGACAAATTTGGACCATTTAAAGATAACAGCAATACAAAAACAAAGGAGATATCCAATTAAAAAAAGTAGCTCTAAGCAATATGCTTACATCTTTAAAGCAGATAACAGTGAAGCAGGCCCGTAAAAGAGCTGTCTGGCCAGAGAGGTAATAGGGAGGAGTTGATCAACAGACCGCTAATAACAAGTTTGTTTTTCAAGGTGCTAGGTTCCACAAGCCAATAACTCATATGCGGTTAACTGTGAGGGTCTGGCCTGTGTGATTTGGCTGCCCTCTTCTAATGTAATCAATTCAATGCTATGAATCATTAATTAGCCAGACCAATGAAGCTTATAATTTGGCATATGCAGTGCTCCTACAAATATGAAATACACATGCACAGAAGGTGAACAAGTACCCAAATGCCCAAATTGTAATGCAGAGTTCCAGTAACACTGGCAGAGTTCAGAAACCTTCCAGAGGAAAATGTTTTTGTTCATGAGATGTAAAATTCTCAGTGGTTTCATATAAATTTAACTTAGTCTCAGATGGGGCACACAGAAACAAAATAAGACAGTTATATAAATCAAGCGTATAGCTTTAGTTCTGGTAGGTCACGTGAGTCAACCTCGCATCAGCTGATCTTCATCTTCCTGTCCGCAAGTTCCTACGCCCCATGACTCTTTGCGCGAAAGATGGGAGAAACTTTACATTTACATTTATGCATTTGGCGCCCACCAAATTGCGACATACATTGCAGTATCCCATACATTTATACATAGGTATGTGCAATCCCCTGGGATTGAACCCAGCTAAAGGAAAGCTGTACAACTTTATTCAGTTGTCTACTGTTCATCTATGTTTTGATTGATGCCTATATTTGTTTTTCATAGTGAAGTGTGCTATTACTATGTCCTATTATTTCAGTATAAAACAATTATGTTTTCATAGTTTTAATGGAGTTCGCTTTTGAAACTCCAGTTGAGACATATGTGCAATTTCTGGGTCTTTTTCTCAGGAAAAAATTCTGACACAGGACAATAAAGCACAAGTCTCCCTTTGCTCTCTATTTAAACTCATTAATGTCTAGAACAAATAATTTATATACTACAGACATTTCATCATTGATTTTTCTTTCTTTGGGCTTACGCTTGGTGTGAACACTTTCCAGCAAGTGGAAACTGTCTTTAGGATGTGTTTGATCGCAGCGGGACAATAATGGAAATTCGTAACAATGTAATTGACTTTCATCTGCATGAGCAGTGACTGTGTTTGATCATAGATTTTACTTTCTCATGAAAGTCCATCGGAATAACAATGATTTGTCTCTATAGGAATTGTCGATAATTGGGATAGTGTACAAAACAATAACCTGATGAGAAAATCTAGGATGTGGTCAGCTTCTAAAGGATAGATGCTCTGATCGCTCTTAGGTCTAATGATCTGGTCTTGCTGAGACTTCAGGGGTTTCCACACTCAGCAGGGGGAGCAGGTGCAGAAACAGGGGTTCATAAGCAGAAAGATCCCCCGCAGCATCTATAGACCAGGGAAACGCACAGGGGGATATACTGTAGGAGCAATTACCAGCATTTTGCTTGAGGGCTCCTGCTACTGTGAGGGGTCGAGGGAGAGGAAAGAACAATCAATGCAGCCTACTGAGGGGTCTGTGTCAGGCCACTTAATATACCGACCACCCCTGTGTGTTTGACTGCCCCATTGCAACTCCACAACAATCTGCCTGAACACCTTTTTTTCCCTACTGTCATAGTTTACCGCCATCCAGACCTGGAACAAATAGGACACAAGTTGGAAAAGTGAATGGAACGTGACCGATAGATGGAAAAGCAAAATATGTCCTAGGGTCACCTGTCTTGTCCCGATGCATGGCTGCGGTTCTTTAGAGAACTCATGCTGTCTGATTGACACCACCCTGTGGAGGAGACATTTGTCAAAGGTGGACAAGGTGGTAGTAGGGTCATCTCTCACAGGACCACAACTTCTAAAGCCTGTTCCAGACAGTAAAGGGTAACATGTCAGGTGGACACATACCTAATCGGGCCTGCCACACAAAGATCTACATAAACTGGCCTTGTCGTTTTTTCTACAAGACTCTATCCCGAAGACTTCGTTTTGCTCCGTAGCTATACAAGCTTTGACCTTCAGTGCACTTTGCATACCGGCCTACAATCTTAGCCATTCTTTGAAAGAACAAACCATCTGTCTTACCTTTTCACCCCCCAAAGTGAGAGTGATGGTCCTGACAGCGATCGGTGCCAAACCATTACCGTCAGAGTCTTGCGCCGTAGTTCAGAATACATTACAGCTATAGTCTTCGTTCTCTCATCGTAACGCGGCGATTCTTAATCTTCCAGTTTAAAGGGTTCATTCAGTCCTATTAATTGGCATGCTTGTGGTTTGTCAGAGGCTCATTAATGAGTAAGCCTGTTACGTGGCCCTGTCGGTTCCGCTCCGGTGGTCACATCTGCCTGCGCTAACCCCCGGAATCACAGAGGTGTCAAATTGAGGTCCACACCCAGCAGGTATTAGCATATTGTCACTTTTGCCATTAAAAGCAAAGCTGAGGAGATTATGATCCCATTCAGAGGCGAAGAATGACACAGACATGAATGATGGCACATCATAAGATCCTTAATAAAAGGGGAGCAGAGAGGAAGCATGGAGATGCATACATAATGCTGAGTCTAATCAGAGCTCTCTCTCTCTCTCTCTTTCTTTTTGTCTTGTTCCTTTTCTGTTTCTCTCCCTTTTTATTTCTCTTTTACTGTTTCTTTATAACTGGTCTGGGTCTACATTGCATGTAAATCTGGCCAAGAACTGTTCACAGAAGAGCTTTTTACTCTTCAGCATATTGGGGACTGAAAATAGAAGTTTCCAAAATGATGCCGTTATGTAAATACTGTAAAAAACCTGAATCTTGAAAACACTGAAGTCATGCACAAACGTGTGATGCTTTCATTATGCATGCTTGAGTATACGCAAAACAACAGAACGATGTTTTTGCAACTCAATACGTATTAACAAATGTACTGCAGCTCTGTGATTGTGTACTTGTAAAATTGTTTAAAAACGCCAACAAGAAACGTTTTTTCTTTTTATGACATCGTTGTTAAAAGTGGTAACCAAACATTTGCTTTTGCACACTGATTAAGGGTGAGTTCATCTCAAATAAATCACCAGAATAGTCTGACATAAGAATAATGCCACAGCACCCTCCATGATTGGTTACTTGCAAATGCTGACATATTAAATTAATACAAATTGATAGCATAAAAATAATTGTCATGCTGATCCTCAAACAAAATTTGATTTGACTGCCAATTTGGCAAACTTAATCCAGTGGTTAATTTATCTACAAAGTAACTTGTGTGTTGACTTTTTACCTCATAAACACAACAGCTGTATCCTAAAATATTACATGAGTCTTTATCCTTTATAAGTTAAATAAAGCCAGCCAATTAGATTAGAGCTTGCCAGGTGGAGCAAGGTCTTTCTTGTTCTTTGAGCAATAGGCAGCAGACTGTCAGTGAGGAGACTGTTGGACTGAGACTGCAGGTTATTTAGACAATTGAAAAATAATTAATAATAATATGATTTGGCTCTGAGACAAAGTTTATGTTGTGTTCTCTCGGGGGCAGCATTGATTTGTTTATGGTCTGTCCCACCCGTGACAAATTAAATTCTACTACTAAAACATTAATATGGCATTCAAGGCATACTTTGTTTTTGACATTTTTTAAATAAACTTGTTTGTCTGCCAGGCAAAAACCTAACCACCAGTGTACATTGTGATCTTCTGTATACTTCACAGGCCGTGGCAATATGGGCTTGGTGAGATAGTAAAACCCCTCTGGAACATAATTTAGCACATCTTCTCATTATCCTACAGGGCAGTGTTAGCCCATATTAAAAAAAGCCACTCTAACAGCAGGACTGAACCAGTGATAAAAGTGGGTATAAACCATTCCTTTAGGAAATCAACCACAGTACATCCACAGATTCCAAAGTGGAACTTGTAATATGTTAGCTGTTTTTATCGCATTGTTTTTTTCGGTGCAGACGTTTATGTAAGTGATGTTATTGCCTGAGCCTGCATCATGGGGATAGAGCAAGCCATGTTTATGAGATAACATGGGCAAAGAGAGATCTTCAAGCCAAATGTTGAGGTGGGGGATGCTGATCTTGTTGTGTAACTGGTGTGTGCGCTTTATGTCTCATGTCTGCACAATAAAGACATGCAGGGGTTGAAAATCTTAAATCTGCCTCTTAAACTGGCTCTTTGCAATAATTGAGGTCACAAACCTTTACCTTGCTGAACAACACAGTCTAAACCAGCTTTTGATAGTCTTATCTAGTCTTCCAGCCAGAAAAAGGTGGCCTGATCTTGGATTTTGACTACACCAGACTGGGATACCAACTAGATAACTTTAAACCAGAAAAACCAATTTGTACACTAACAAATTGTAAAAAATGTACAAGACTACATTACACACTACATTTTTGCATTTCTGAAGGAATTGTGTATGCTACTTGCCCATAAAAATCACATCGCTATAATATCATACTCTTTAAGAAAGGTTCTTCTAGATGCCATAGAAGAACTAGTTTTGCCTAATTGGTTTCATAAAGAACCTTTAACCCCCAAAGAATGTTTCTTTTCACAAAAAGTTCTTTAGATTTAAAAATCAAGTAACTTTGAGGGAAACAAAAACCAGGGGTTAGAAGAGGAATAAGCTGGGGGATGATATGGAACCTCAAACTTTGAAAATAACAGCTGATATTTTATCTGAAATTGAGGAGTTCATGTTTTATTATTTATTATTGTGCATTTAAAGTAATGTAAATCATACTGCAGTTTGGTTGTTTTGACAAAGTAACAATAACTCTAACAATCCAGCTAACTAACACAATGAAACACAATAAAAAGGTGAAAACATAATAAAAAACATGATTTTTGAAAAAAACTGAGATCTATTTTTGCAAATAAACTCTTTAATTACACACAGGGGTAAGTTTACTTCAAGTATACAGCATTGAAATACAACCATGCACTTCAGGAGGTTTTAATTAATGAATTAAAGTCATGGGCAATGATTTATTGTACTGATCCCCTAAGCCCTCAAAGGGAAAGCATTCAAAAAGTACTTAATTATACAATACATTAATTCAATTTTAACTGGAACATTTTAATATTTCTTGTTTGCATCTGAATTATAGTGGAAGTATATTTTTGTTGTAATACTGAATTATGATTGAGCTAAATACATTTTAAATGTATTTGTTTTTTGTTGGTAAATGTGTTCATATCTGAATGTTTCAATGCTGTGTGTAATTTTGCTGTGTTTCATTGAATGTACAGTACAGAACAAACTGTAGATTAATCCGGGATTAACTGTTATTATGTACATATCTACCTGGCCATCTGTTAATTAAGTTTTAAAAAACAGTTTATAGCTAAATTAATTGCTAAATTAATAGGTTTCTTTCTGACAAACAAACAGATTTAGTGTTTCTCTTAGAAACATTATTGTGGATGCAGTTTTGCGGTTCCTTTGCATATGCTGACGTAGGATTTACTAAAATCACACCAAATCTCGATAAGCACATTGGGGCTCGTGTGATGTCAGAAAGTTTTATAGCGCCTTAGCTGCACATATATAGAGCTGCTGACTCTACAATCTAAAGCATGTGTTCTTTTATTGCTTTTACACTCCTCTTGATCTCAGATGCTGTGTGAGTAATTAATGAAGGTGGGATCCTGATGTAATTTAGCTCGCTGGGGGCTGAGATATATTACATCAGACTATACAGTATGGATCAGGCATATGTGCATGGAGGCCTTCCCTAATCAGAGCATGTGTTCAGGTAAAACGCCTCATTAAGACCAATATTTCACAATCTGTTAATTGTGTTGAGGCTGGGAGGGTTCGGCCTTGAAAGCCTCCTTGCCAAAATAGCCATAGGATATGTATTAATTGAGCAGGCTTGTCATCAAATCCCATAGTTGTTATATGTTCCAGCTAGCATGCTAAATTCCTTCCACGTCATTAGCAATTCTCAATGAGAATGCTATAGGCCATATGAAGGATGCCCTTTCTTTAGAAAGATCCTTAAGGATTTACAACCCAAACCTACACCGGAGATTGCCCGATGGCATTACCGCAGTAAAGCAACACAACTTTATGTCCTAGCATGTGTGATTACAGTGAGTTGTAAAGTATTCCTACATGTTCCATTTGTCGCCACAATCAGAGTACAATTTTTATTGGTATCCAAACATTTAAACATTTCATGGCACGCACATCAGGCTTAGCATTCACAAGTAAGTCGCAACAAGTTTGGTAATTGGCAAGATTAATAACATTTATGGCGTGGCAATGCAAATCGTCCTCTCAGCACATGAATAATGGAGAGCGAGCCATCACTTTGAATAATTCATCTCAAAATATCCTTTAGAGCAATTTTTAATGACCAGGGGCATTTCTAGATTTGTGACAACAGCACTATGCCAGAGTAATTAACGAGCGCAGCAGCACTCACTTAATTGCTGTGAGAAAGTTCCTCGATGCCGATAGGCTTCGTAACGGGGGGTTGAAATAAACTGGAGAGCGGAGGTTAGTTATGGAAGACCCAAAAAGAATACGCTCCACATCGGAGGCTCAACGGCTTAACACACACCGGGTCTGATCACCACTCATGAGTAGAATATTGATGTCGGGAATTAATTACTTGTTTTACATAGATCCAGACAAAGCCCTGGGAGGCAGAGCAAGCTTTGGGAGCAGAACACACTTTGATGGAGGTGGGAAATTAGAATCGGGCTTTAAGAGCTAAGTTGATGTGCGCTCTGGGGACGAGTCTAACGATGGCTGAGATCGCCGATGATTACAATTAGAGTAACTGGTGGAGTTCTTTGGCGCTTGGAGACTTATTTTGCAAATAAATTGTTATTTTCAGAATGTGTTGCTTTGTTCTTTCAGATTAAATCAAGGGGTGTTCGTGTTAGCTGTCTGTCATTAAATAGGCATGTTTCTGCAGAAATGGTCTCTCATGGGACATAAATCACCATAAACTTCTATTCAGAATCAAACTCAGGATTGTTACAATTATCCCAGTGGTTCTGATTAGATACACAGTTTACTCCAAAAAAGACCACCATATGTTGTATTTTGAATGCTGCTGTCACAAGTTCACCCAAAAAATATATAATTTCATCATTTACATTAGCCTACTCACCTTCATATGTCTCAAAATCTATATGACTTTCTTTCTTCTGTAGAATGCAAAAGACAATCTTTCGAAAAACAACATTGACCCCCATGGACTTATCATATACTTACACAAAACCCAGGGACATTTCTCAAAATATTGTCTTTCCCACAAAGAAAACAATCTTATATACATGTAGGTTTTTAATAACATGGGGGTGAAGAAATGATGCAGGAATCTTCAGTTTTAGATGAACTATTCCTTTAACCAGTATGCTAATTCTAAGTTAAACCAGAAAGAACATGCTGATAAAGATTTGCAGATGAATGGCATCTGTCAGCTAGCATGTTGACTAACAAAAACCAACTTGGACTAGCATGGAAATTCATTATGGTCTGGATATTTCCTTGTGTTTTAGATTCAACGGCCCAGGTTTATTGATAATAAGCAGGGAAATGTGATAATGCTACCTCACACTAATTCACTGCCAGTGTTTTAGCATACAGTTGATATTAGCATGCTACCTGATTCATTCAAACTGGAACCAAAATAGCAAAAAAAGATCATACCTTGTCCGTATTGATTGTGTAGGCCCTCAAAACAAAAGAAACATCTTGTAGTTCTCAAATTCCTATATGTATTGTGTTCCAATTAGACCTCTTGTACTTTGATTTGCCTTTGTTTATCCCTCCCTCTCCCCTCTTGTTTCTTTTAATTACCTCTAACAAACAACTCTGTATCATGTCAGGCCGGAGTCCTTTAATGTACGAAGGCCTTTCACCTCCCTGTCTCCGCCAAGGGAAGGGCCGACTCAGGCCTCGCAGAGAGCAGAATCGATCGGAGCAGCGTAATGATGACTGAGAGATAGCTTGCATCAGGGACTGATCTGTGCACTGCAGCTGGATTAGGGAGCCATGGATTGCCATCGATTTCTATCTGATACAATCATTTCATTCAGACTCAAATCTCCTACCTGGCAGACAGAGACAATCCCTGCAAAGATCTTTTAATTCCTGCCCGGGACCTTCATCACAGGCCCCCAATCATTACATGTTTCACAATCCTGCCGGGTTAAATCCTATTGTTGTTCTGGCTATTACTGCCAAACTTATTAATTAAGCCAGAACAGAGAACTAAGCCCCCACAATTCCCGAGGAGCTCCGCTTCCACTGAGACCGGGAAGAATGAGGTGCTTGGCAGGTTTACATCAATTTTTTTTCGTGATCCTATATTTTTTACTGATAGAATGATCTGGGGTTCACATTGCACTTTCTCTGCACTCTTGGAAGCCTGTAGTTATGCATTAACCTTCAACCAGTCAACTTTTCATCTTCATATTTCATCTCATTTGAGATCTCTTGTTACATGCTGTACATATAGGATAGATGGGGGGATTTAATGTAATATGGTAATGAAATTTGTATTAATTTCTTACCATCCAGATCGGTTCTGTTTGAGAGTAAACATTTAATTTGCGGGAGCTGATCTGTATCAAAGATACTCCCGACTGAGAGCCGATCCATTTTCCTTGATCCGTGTTTCTTAGAGCTTATTATGTCAGTCTCTTACCATGCAGATCAATTACAGCCTCATGTATCACATTCTCATTGACAGCCTTCTTATAGGCTTCTAATAAATTGCACACTTCAATTAGTCCAATTTAAGTACCAGGGCAGTGATTCGCTTCTACGAATGAAAGCAAACAGGCTTGGGCTTTATTGATTTTACCCAGCTTTTGTTTTGACATTGATTAAATCTCTGTATTATCTCTTCTAAAGGTGAGGAAGGGAATGAGGAAGGGGAAAGTGTTTCTGTTGTAGAAAATTTTAAGTATACACTGAGTGTAAGTCAAAGATTCCCATCTGGAGCCACTTTTACACCGCAACCCGAATTTGGAATTTTGTAAAACATAAAGAGTGACCATATTTATAAAAAAACTCTCAAAGGCTTCAATTCAGTAAGATCCCTAATTCATTAAATGCTTAATGGTCCAGCAAAAACAAAAGGTTTTATTTTGTCAAATTCAATGGTAGTATGCAGCAGGGTAACACCAAGCTTTTAGCCTCACCTAAAGCATGATTTTACAGACCAACGGAAGTGCCTTGTAATCTGGTTTGTTTAATGCGATGACATTGCGGCATGACATGTTGCTCCTGCCTTTTTAATATAGCCAATTGTAGGGATGGATACTAGATTTAAAGGGGTCATATGACACGGCTAAAACTAATATTACCATTTGTTTAAGATGCAATGCAATGTGTATACACGATTTAAGGTTACAAAACGCCATATTTTCCACTTACCGTGCATGTTTGCATCTCCTCTTTCCCCCCGGCTCTCTGAGACGCGCAGATTTTTTACAAAACTCATCGCTCTGAAAAGCGAGGTGTGCTATGATTGGCCACTTAACCAGTGTGTAGTGATTGGTTGAATATTGCAAGTATGTGACGGAAATGTAACGCCCCTTACCATATTTGGAACATCACATTGTCCTGACAGGCACACCTACCTACTTGAGTATACATTTGGGCGACTTAGTCAAATCATATCACAAACCGACGTAGATTTGTGGGGGTGTGGTTACACGAAGCGTTTCATGCAGGTCTAGGTGAGCATTCGCTTTTAGATAGAATGCATCTTATGTTTTGTGTTTTTAACTTAAATTTTAGCAATTTTACATGTCTAATTTATGCATGGGCAACTTTAAACACACCAAAGACACAAAAAAACATGTATGCGCGCAATATAACCCTTTTAAATAGGGTATTTTTAAATAGATTATTTTTAGAGCTTTTGGTTTCTGTATGCAAGTGTATTAGGCCAGTCATGCAACTAAAGATTTTGATTTGTCCTTTGTCTGTGGTGATCTGTAATCGGTAGTGCATCTGAGAGGTAATACAATTATTAAACAATAAATTAATAATATAAATCAATATTAATATTAATTAAATTAAATATTAATAGCCAGACCGATAAACAAACACAGACAAGTTATCTTCTGTGCAAGCGCGTACGTCCATAGAAACCATCTGTAAGGCAGTATGCTGCCAGGCAATGCAGGATGCAGTGTTCAAGTTCATGTGTTTCTGTGTGCAAGCGTAGTAGGCCAAGCCATAGATTAAAATATTACCAAGATCCTGCGGTTATATTGCTATGAAAATGCTACACGAAATACTCTTGCTAACAGAATGTAAAATCAAGTAAAAAGAGTCAATCATCATCTTAAATACAGATCTTTATCTGGGGTCTTGAGATACGATACTTACGACTTTTGATCAGACTGTTGTAGCTATAAGAATAAGCAAGCTTCACATGCTTTTACTTGGAGCATGCCGGTGCTCCAGTGGCGCAGTTGGTCAGCGCGCGGTCATTATAAGTCAGTACATAGCATGGCAATGCTTAGGTTGTGAGTTTGCTCCAGATTTGGGGCACTGTTTTAAGGTAATGAAAATGCTTAACAGTATGTCAGCATCATACCAGAGCGATTTGAAGTGTGTATTTCTTCATTTAAGTATAGAAGACCTGATTTGTAACTAAGGAGTTTGATTTGTCAAGTTCCATGGGATCTTTAACCTACCGTCTGTGTGTGAGTTCCAGTGGCGCAATCAGATAGCATGCGGTATTTACAGTAAAAGCCAGTATTTAGCTGGGCAATGTGAGGTTCTGAGTTTGAGCCTCACCTGGAGCATGGTTTTAAGATAATGAAAACCCTTTAACAAGCCTACCCTTTTAAACAGGTGCTTTGTTTTAACTTGCAAACATGGTACTCAAGTCCAGAAATTATAAATATTTACAAGATGCTGCCATTCTATTACTGTGAATTGAAGAAGTGCAACACTCAATATGGCTTCTCCTGCAACGGAAATTCATTCTTCTTTTAAAGAAAGACAATCATCAAACCTTCAAGACTAGTTATTTTCTGGGGAAGGGGCTCTACCCAGTATTATGAGATACTTATCAACCTTTGAGCATATGCAGTAGTTTAAGCAACCTGGAAAATGTGTTTTAAGCATAATTAGATTTTAAGAAACAGAATGTTTGGATCCTTTGATGTAATGGCCCTCAAGTATGAAAGCACATCTAAAGGGACGTTGGCCAGTTATTTCATGGTGACCTGTAATCTGCTTAGTATGCTTGAGCTCCAGAGGCGCAGTCGGTTCGCGAGCGGTATTTTTAAAGCTGTACATAGCAGAGCAATGCCGAGGTTGTGAGTTTGAGCCTGACCATGTTTTAAAGGTAATAAGAAATCCTTGACTATTTCTACCAAGTCAAATTAGTTATGGATTTCTATATAGTAGGTCAGTCTTAGACCTAAAGATTTAGATTTCCCATTGCTCCAGTGGTGCAACTGGTTAGCGTACAGTGGCACATCATAGCGATGGCGAGGTTATGAGTTTGAGTCACACCTTCATCGTGATCATTGGGATTGTGAACATTCTTCACACTAGTTAGCTGTAAACCAGAGCAGATGGATTTTTGTATTTCTTTATGTAAGCGCTGTAGGCCTGTATTGCAACTGCCGCGACAGTTCAGTTATGTAATTTTTTCCATGTTGATCTATAATATACAAGGCTCGCTCACGTTCCAGTGGCGCAATCAGTTAGTGCGCGATACTCATAATACAGTATGTAGCAGAGGAATGCCGATGTTGTGAGTTCGAGCTTCAACTGGAGCATAAATTTGAGAGAAAGAAAACTATTAAAGGCCTACTACAGTAGACGTAGGTCCTAGGATCATGTTAAATGTCTGACACTTCCAGCCATAACAGCCATCTTTGAATCTCTCTCACTGCATGACGAAGGACCAGTATTAAGATACCATGACCACAGAAATCGCCAAGATTGTTTCATGGTGGTCATCTTTGGTCTGGGAAAGTGTGAAATCGTACAGTCCGAACTCGGCTTTGCATGCAGAAACATAAACTCAGCAGGTTTAAAGCTAACTAATGTAAAATTAGTGAGAGTGAATGAAAGATTGTATTTCTGTATCTAGGTGTAGTGGGCACACTACCACAATTATGTTACAATGATTGGGAAAAGTGCAACCCTTAATAGGGCCACTGTAGCAACTGAAGTTCCACCTTGCTGTGAATAAAAGTGTTGAGCGTGGATGGAATTGCAGCTCTTGAGCTGTGGTTATAAGCATAGTTTCTTTGTTAGTATGCACATGCAGACTAACTGAGAAAAAGTTAGTTGTCTTTTTTGAAGTTTACACCAGGGGAACCCCATAGTGAAGTGAGAGGAATCTACGAAATAATACAAATCTAAAATTGAAACAAAGAACAAAAATAGCATGACAAAATAACTCTTCAGATATTTATGATTTACAGAAATAATCAGATATTAATTTAATATGAAGAGATTAATTATCAAACGTTATTACTCCACCACATGGACCAAACGTTTTTAACCAATGTGGTTTGACGAATAGATGTGCAATGTTACCGGGAAACAGTTCTGACTAGCTGGTTAGTTTCTACTCTATATGCAAGCTTAGTTGGTCGGTCTTGTGTCTATACATTTTATTAGAATTAGATTGTTTAACAATATTAGCAAAACAACTCCAGTAACAACAAAAGAACAACCACTTAAACAATTATGGATTTTACAGTTTAAAATGATGTTGTGAGCCTTGCCATGGAAACAACATAACTTCTTTTGGTCAGGAGAAAACTTTGCCATCACGGTTACATTTGACCCCTCCTATTGATTTATCACATCAACTGGAAGGAAAGTGGAATTCGGGAACCGTCTATGCGCCGAGCAAAGGCACCTTGGGACTGCGACAGACAGTTCACAACCTCCCATCAATTTCAAGATGACAGAAACAAGAGCTACTGAGTAAAAGTGCAAAGCTGGAGAGCAGGAAGCAGCATAGACAGGGAGCCAGGCAGCCAAGAGGGTCCCTGAGGTGTCCGCTAGTTAATTAGCTGCGTAAGAAAACCATCAGCCTAACAAGCAAAACAAAGTTATTAGCCTCCCCCTGTTATCCATCATGGCCTGCAGAGGCCTTGGGTCCATTGACACACCTCTGCTCTGATCGCTTTGACAGCTGTTGTATTAGCAAAAGATTGGAGTTGTGTGATTTTGCCTGAAGCAAGAAGCGAATTGTTAAAAGGTGAATCATCATTGTTTCTTCACTTCAGATTTCCTCCGATAGCCCTAGTCCACTCAGATATTCTAGTCAAAGTTATTATCAGGATTGTGCACCATCAAAAATTGCCACTTAAATTCCTAAAAAAAAACATTTACAGAATTAACAGAAAAAGACAGTCTTGAGTAGCACAGGAACATTTTTAGTAAAAGACAAAAATACATTGTATGGGCCTTGGGTTAAAGATCCCTATGGAACTTGACAAATCAAACTCCTTAGTTACTAATCAGGTCTTCTATACTTAAATGAAGAAATACAGACTTCAAAGGTTTGATGTCGATTTTTCTTTTTTCCCCAAAATCATTAGGATATTAAGGAAAGATCGTGTTTCATGAAGATATTCTGTAAATTTCCTACCTAAAATATATAAAAACATTATTTTTGCAAATCGATGCCCTGCAAAAGTGCCCCTTATTGACTACTGCAAAGGCAATTTTCTAAATATTTAGATTTTTTTGCACTCTCAGATTCCTGAGTTTTAAACAGTTGTATCTCAGCCAGATATTGTCATATTCTAACGACTCATGCATCAATAGAAAGCTTATTTATTCAGCATTAATCTTATGTGAAAATCTTAATTTCGAAAAATTTATCCATAAGACTGGTTTTGTTGTCCAGGGTCACATTTATTAGTGGCCTTATTTATAAGTTGCTTTGGATAAAAGTGTCTGCGAAATTACTAAATGTAAAGAAATAGTGTTCAAAATATGACATAAATGCATATTTAATTTAAATATATTTTTATTAAAATGAATGCATGAAAATATAATCGCAATGTTGAGCGTAAAGGGATAATCCCTTTCCATGTTTAAATTGAACATATTTAAGCATCAACAACATGTATCAGGCTTGCATAACTGAAATTGAAACATACACTGAAAACTGTTGGGTTTTCAACCAAGTGTCCGGGTCAAAAATGGAGAAATCCAACCGTTGGGTTACAAATTGGGTTGTTTCAACACAAAATCTGGGGTTTTCTAACAAATTGTTAGGTCGCATTACTTTAACCCAACGATTGTGTTTGTCCAATATTGACTCAATGATGAGTTAAAATAACACAACATTGTTAAAATGATTTACTTATGTTTGTCTGTTTGTCATATGTTTTTGTTAATTATTAAACTTTAATAAATTTCATTTTTCTGAAATCTAGGAAACCAGTCACACCCACACTGGTATCCTAGATTTCACAAAAATGAAATTGATTAAAGTTTAAAAAGGAAGCCAATTGTCGTGAATTTTGATTCTAAATTTAACCCTGGTTACTAGAATTACTATGACAAAAACTGAAATTGTGTTTTGCTGTGAAGCAACACATTAGTGTCTACATCAGTCCATTAGCGTCTACATCAGTCCTCTGTGTCTACATCAGTATATGTCCAGTCAGTGATAAAGGAACCTAACGCGTAAAACAGCAGCTGTCCACGCGCACACTGAGATCTTTGTCCACCCTGAGCAGACTCAATCTATAACATTCTTTGAACGCTTTTATAACTTTTGACATAAATCGCTGGTATTAGAGAGGAAATCGCCAATTTGGACTATTCCCTGCACAAACAAAATGAAGTTCTCTCAAGCGGGTCCCTTCCGCTCGCCAAAAAAGCCTGACATAAGCAATTGGTTTATTTACTTTAATGACACCAGCGAGGTTTGAACACACGCGGTGTCGTGAGCAAATACACACACGCTCTGCATATGAAACTGGACATTACTAGCTGTCATGACTGGAAATGAGATGAGAGCCAGAGCAGATGCCACGGTTGGGGTGTGGTTGGCAAAGAAGTGCTTGGCTTGGACGAAGGCCATCCTGTCCCGCTGCGCTGTGGCCAGAAGAGAGGCTTTCATTGCGAGTTTGTCTCCCAAAGCCGCAGGGGAACCGGGGACCAGGTTTAATAAGATGCAGCTGTCTGAACTGATCGCTTCAATACAATGTTTGTTATGTCATGTGTGTGAGATTGTGTAGATGTGTGTGTATGCGTATAGTTTCAGCTGTACTTGTGTGGGCTAAAATTCTGAAAATGTTCACAGAAATAGATTGAGAATGTGAGTTAAAAAAAGTTCTCACTACTTTTAAAAGATTTTCTGTCTTAAAGGGATAGTTCACCCCAAAAAAATCTGTCATCATTTACTCACACTTTTGTTATTTTAAACCTGTACTAATTTCTGTCTTCCACAGGACACAAAGGAAGATTTTGAAAAATGTTGTTTGGTTACCAACATTCTTCAAAATATATTATTTTGTGTTCTGCCGAAAAAGGTCGTACAAGTTTGAATGACAAGAGGTAAACGAGTAAACGATGATAGAATTTTCATAACCCATGATAAAGCTATAATTTCTAGCTTATATAAAAAATATTTTTTTAAATAAATCACACAACTACCATATTATTTTGTAGTCCTGCCCATGTTGGGTTAAAATTGTACAGGTATTTTTTAAAATTAATAAAATATATTCCTTTTGAAATTTCACCATAAAACAGAATTCTTTGTTTTTAAGGAATAACACAAAAATAAACCATTTTAAAAAGTTATATTCCCCAGAGCTGCTCTTCAATTTGCATACTTAAGCTTCTTGTTGTTCATGTTTAATGGTCTCATTTATCAGTAAAGAACTGTGAAAGGTTTCATTCACCACCATAAACACTAGTACATGTTAGTTTTGCATGACATCTGCGCAAGCTGTAGGCCTACTTAATCGTGTATAGAAAAAAAGTGCTGCTGCTGTTTCTTTTTGCTACTTAGAAATATTTTGCATGTATGAAGCAAGAAGGTGAGAAAACATAAATCTGTGCAACGTGCACGTTATTGCTGTTTTTATGTTGAACTTCTGCTTGCATCTGAGCGTTACAAACAACATTTGCTTTAACAACACAATCTGTTCCTCACCACGGCCATTTGGTTTATTGACTATATACAGTTCACCAACGTGCCACTGTGTGCAACGGTGAGGGTGAAGTCTTCGCTCCAATAATCCACTAAGTGACAACAATACAATTTTAGGAGCAATACAGTGAATTATGTAAACTGCTTGGGAACATTTCACCTGATATTGCTGCAGTTAATCACAGAGCGGGCTTATGAGGAACCGGAAAACGCTCATAAATCAGTTTAGGGTAGCGTGACACTCAGACAGTGTTTTTTTAAGAGTGTGCGCCATTGTCCCAAGGACCCTGTAATCTCTTTTATCAGTTTTAAAAGAAGCGCACACCACCACAAGATCTGTTTTATTTATTGTCAGTGTAGCACGCTTATGCTAATGTGATGAAATTGTGGAGCAATTGACCGTGCACAATGGTGCAAACCTTTCTGCAACCGCCCATCTAAAAACCTGCTTAAGCTATTTGCCAAGGAATTCAATTATTAAGATTTGAATCCCCGAAGCATCAGGAAGTTATTGCACTTTATAGTACTTAAAATGTAGCACCCCTTCCACACTCCGCACATTTACAAAACATAAACAGACTTACCTGTGCGTAATTGTGTAGTGCTAAAGCGACATCTGGATAGTACCAGATGCAGTAGTGAACTAAAATTCTCTTTAGTTTGTACGATTATACTTTTTAGATTTGACTTGACAGAATTATTCATCATTTATGATAAACACTGCAATATTCTATTCAAAAATAAGAATAGTCAATAACACTCATAGATTGTTCAAAAAACAGAAAACCCAAATGTACTACTCACAAATGGCCATCTGTCCCTGTGTCCAAAGCAAGACGCATTTGAGTCTCTCTAGTGTGTCCATGTGTGTTTATCTACATGCTTAGAGGAGGTGCATTAATGGGGTCTTAAAGGTGAACACAGTAATCCATCAGAACCCCCTCCACCGTGTCCCCTGAACCCCTTGAGGAAAACCAGAGGTTGGCTATCCAATCTGGAGATCCCTCAACCACTGGACAGTTTGAGAGAAATGGCATTCTGTGTTGATAATATGTAACATGAGGGCTTATCGTGTACAGAGCTTTAGTTTTAGCCTTCATATTCCCCTTGTGAAGTTCCTGTAGGGGGCAGGGGGACTGGGGGATGTACCCGTGGATGGTGATTGATTCGAGAGGTTCTGCACACCGCCTGTTTAAGTTGGCCTTTACTACAGTTCAGTGCTTCTCCACTTTAAAGGCGGTGCACTCTTCCTCCTTGTTTCACTTATTTTCTGAAGTGTCAGCAGAAAATAGAGAGATTGTTCTGTGTCTTTTACCACTAAAACCTTCTTCAACAAAAACAAGTGATCGCCTTTGCACTCGGAGGCTGGTAAAGCTCAGGTGGATTCATTGAGCTCACACAGTTAAAGTTGATAATAAACACAAATGACACAATAGTTTGCTTGATGTACAGTAAGAGAACATAAATATCAAATGAGGATGGCATAGCTCAGATAGTTTGCTCTTGAACAAAAATTTTATGTCAAATGCTCATTTGATAATACTGTTGTTGAGATGAATCTCATCTGAAATTCTAGAAGAGATATATGAGAAAACTGTATTGTTTGTCTATGTTTGTAACTTACCCCTAAGATCTGAGTGATTTTTGGTTACTAAGAATCGTGGGTAAGAATTATAATCATTTCAACATCATTTGGTGTATAACTGGTGCAATGCACAGTTAAAAAAATTAACACGCATTCCATTAAATGCAGCTTCTGTTTGTGGAAATAACACAATTATGACACAGAGTATAAAATGTTGGTTTCGCCCGACATATTTATAGTTCTTGTACAATTCTGTGGCGCTAATATGGTGGTAATATTTATTTGAATGTAGCATCAATGTTTTATACTTAGCTAAAGTCAATGTTGAGCTAATAAGTGACAGGCCCTGGCACGCACTAGCACGTCCGCTTCTGGCTCGATATTGGAAAGACGGCTTTTAATAACGATATATCGATATATTGCAAATACTGCAAATTTTTTAGATTTTAAAAATTATTTTCCATTTGTCATTTTTAGAAAATCTAGAAACGTCTTATTCACAGGGAAGGTGGGTTGCAGTGATGATGAGTCACTACGTCTGGAACTTGGTTCGTGAGGACAGTATTAGTCATAAAAGACAAAAAAATATATAATTTGTAATGATGTCACCCTTATCTAGTATCAATAAAAATCGATTTTGCATAGAAAGAAAGCATGTTTGTTTTAAAATGATTGTGATTAACGGCATTTGTGTTCTGGTTAAATTTGATCACATCACACGCAAAATATAACTGTGTGGGGAATTCACCCAGTGTAATGATACATTTTAGTGCAGCTATGCTGAAAATCTAGCCACGTTAAAATGGCTGGGTGGGGGCAACGTTGTCTAGCAAAACATGAATGCATTAAGATAGGAGATGGTTTCTGGCTGGGAGAGAGTCTCATTGGCTTGCATTTTTTATGAGAACAGCTGCTTCACTCTCTCTTTTGCTCGCAACCGGGGCTTCATTTAATCTTACAGTTTATCCTCACAGTCCCACTGACTGAACAGACAGAACAGCAAGATAATAGAAAAAAGATTATACATGATAGCAGAAGTGAGATGTTCTTGGTGCAGGATAAAAAGAGTAGGCTTGAAAATCTCATAGACAGAAAGAAGTCAGTTCTACAAGAGATTTGGCTTTCTGGCTGCATGCTATTCATCTTCAAATTTACACTTTAGGGTTTAGGTGTCATTTTATTGTCAGAATTGACAGTAAATATTGACAGAAATGCAATATAATAGACACATCTCTTAAGGGGTGTATAAAGACCTTACATAATGTTGTGTTTTTAGAATGAGATTCTTTGTAGATTTCTGTCTACATACTGTACACCGCAGGTCCACTTACTTGGAATTCTTATTGAAATTCTTAAAGAAGTCATAATGTAATCCAATCATTTGTTTCTGCTTTACTTCTAAATCCGTCTGCATTTCTGTAAATCATCTACTGAGCAACACAACAGCGCTCCTTCCTAATTAATCAAATAACCCACGCAAATGAGATCAATAACCCTTCACATTACACAATTAAACAATCTGATCATTGATCTTGACATGCTGGAGCCAGCACTGAGCTCTTTTTTTTATAATTAGAGAGTAATGCTTACCCCATCCCGTCACAAGGGGCGTTCAGCCCAGGACACTGAAACCAGAGAGTTTGAAAATGTATATCTGTGTCGACTACAGGACTGACAGACGGGCCCCAGCAAAGCTGTCTCAGCACATCAGCGTGTAACAGGATCAACATAAAACCCAATGGGACGCCTGTCCCATTCGGCCAATTATGGCACTCTGCTGTCAGCAACCGACTGAATAATGTCTGATTCCTGATAAAACTATAAATTACAGCCATATTCTGTGCGTATATGCAGAGAACTACACATCCGGATGTTTTGTGTGACCGGCTATGAAAGAAATATCGACCATAAATGCCGATCACACACATACTCGCAAATGCAGGCGCATCATCTTTTCTTATCTGGTTGCTGAGCGCAGGATCATGCAGACTTGTTGGAGACCCTGAGGTTGTAAAGCATCCTGGTATCATGGCTGGTGGTTTATTAGCATCTCCTGTAGGAGATATTACTCTACCACAGTCATTACACAGCTGCTGATATCAAGACTGATGCACTGAATCATTCGCACTTAATCGAAAAACCAACGTGGCTGCTGTAGCCGAACTAAGAAAAGGCCATAGTTTAATAGTTTTCTGTCTTTGTTCTGGTATTTTTGTTGTATTTAGTTCCATTAATATTTTGGTACACAGAATTAAAAATGAAACCTCAATAATAAGTAACCAAACTAACCATCCCAGAGATGAGTCAGTGTATTTTATGAGAAAAACGGTAAAATATTGTACACCTAAAATAGGAAGTGCAGTTCATAATTCTCTCATCATTATTTCACCCTCACCCTGTATAACTTTGTGGAACACAAAAGAACATATTTTGAGAAATGTTTCGGTGGTTTTATGTCTGTGCAATGGAAGCAATGGGGGTCAATGTTGTTTGGTTACCAACATTCTTCAAAATACAGTATCTCACAGAACTGAGTGTAGCCCTCACATTTTTGTAATAATTTCATTACAACTTTTCATGTGACACAACTGAAGAAATGACACTTTGCTGCTATGTTAAGTAGTGAGTGTAAATTTGTTGTGCCCTCAAAATGACTCAACACACAGCCAATAATGTCTAAACTGCTGGCAACAAAAGTGAGTACACCCCTAAGTGAAAATGTCCAATTGTCACACGAAAAGATATAAAAAAATATTTACAAAAATGTGAGGGGTGTATTCAGTTCTGTGATATACTGTATATTATCTAGTGTGGTGCTGAAGAAATAAAGTCGGAACGACATGAGGGTAAGTAAATGAAAAAAAGTTATATTTTTGGATAAACTATCCCTTTAAAAATAAAAGTGTCGGTACATAACAAAAATATGTATTTAAAATCAAATATATTTATTGTTCATTTCAAATGAACAAATGCAATAGTTTAAAAGTTTAGGGGAGTCAATTACTTTAGCTTCATTGCAGAAAAGTTTTCCAGGAGTTTGAGGATTCTCGTTTGCATCATAACAGCAACCAGGACTTTGGGCAAAGAGTATAGATGCATACCAAGAAGCGAAACTCAATAGAATGTTCTTTTGCAACACCAGCGCCTCTGCCATTTTGGGGTGAAAGCGACTTAGCTTTTTGCTTTCGCGATGACAATATTAGCTACTTTGATAACAAAATGAAAACATTAAAGCTGAAACCTGAATGATAATGTATACATGATGACAAAAGCCTTGGCTGTTTTCAAGCGTTTCACCCCAAAATGGCGGCTGTGCTATTTCCTAAAAAGCACTAGTTTCACCTCTTGGTATCTATCCTCTTTTCTAGAGGTAGTGTAGTTCTTCGACAGCTGTTAGGCTAAATGTTTTTTTCAAATTACGCTAGAACACCATTGAATTGGCCTCTACAGGAACATAAATTATGTCTTAGCAACCTCAAAGCCCACAGTAAATCTGTTTTTAAAGATCTATACAAGATCTTTTAAAGATCTTTACAGAGACAACGATCAGCATTTTTCTACAGTTTACCCGACTGCTTTACTCATTTAAATATGTTAAGCGCATCAGTTTTGAACAAGGCCTTCTGGGAATTTGGTGAAAATTGGACATATCACGCTTGTGAGTGGGTGGCTGCGATGTGTAGTCTCATAAGAGCATTCTGCTCTCCCCTGCCTCTGGCTGGATGACTGCCCTGGCTGCCGCTGGTGTAAAGGCTCATTTAAAGAGCTCGGCTGGGACAGGACACTGAAGGTCAGTCTGAGAAACGCCTGCAGCAATTTTACCTCACACATGCTCGCTATTCCCTCTACCATTACCCCTCTCTCGCTCGCTCTCTATTTCTCAGTCTGCTGGTTATAAATCCTCTGGCTATCAGTTGCAGTGCCCCTGCTGGCATTTTCACGAGCTCACGAATGTCTGCAGGGCCTGGGTGCCATGTCACAGTCTCTGAGCAGCCAGTGCTGTGACAGACAGTGAATGTGTGACTGAGCACACAGACGGCAACCGATGCTCTCTGTATTTATTAGTTTTCAACATGTATGACTATATTTTGTATAAGCGAGACTGTCCTTGAGATAGTCCTGTAAAATAAAAGTAGGAAGGTTAACTTTGCTATTAGTGGTCTTTTGTAATAAAATTTAAAGGGATAGTTCAGCAAAAATATAACTTTATGTCATTGGTGATTCATAGCATGACATGCTGGCAAGCTTGAGTCCCTTCAAAAAAATCTTGGAGCTTGTTTTTTTCAGGAGGAGTTCAGGTGTTCAGAAATATTAAAACATACATGCCTTTTTTAGACTGTTCAGATTGATTATTTGTGCATGTACTGCATGTAATAACACAATATGTGTGTGTCTTTGAAAATATATTGAATTTCAATATATTATTTTGAGCCATGAATCATTATTATCAGTCACCCTTTGGGTTTGTCACTGGGATTTGCAAATATCTAACCAATAACTTAAACAACACAGTAATAATTCTTAAAAAAGTGGATCTACTTTTTTAAGAATTCTAGGTTTCAGAAGGACGGTGACAGTATATTACAATGTATGGAATAAATATACATAAGAAATTGATACTTTTCTTGTATTGAAAACTATTAGCTCTTATAGTTCCAATACATGGAATATATTATTTAATATATTGCATTACATTTTCCAGTAATTTTCAAAGTGTTCCATATGTAAGGCTGAATTAATGACGTTCTTTGTAATTCAACATTTCAAAAACCTAAAACAGTGGCATATTTCAGTATTAGTATTACAGCTTTAAAATCTCAAAGGAACTTTCGGCAGTGTTACATTTGGAACAGAGCAATGGGAAGCTGGCACTGAGCCCGAGTTCTTGTTACCTTTTCTTGGAAATGGCTGCCAAGCACGCACACAGATGATTATAAAGATGAACAGCTTTAAGCCCCATATTTTACGAGGAGGAGCGGATGAAGTCTGAAGTATGGAGATGTCCGGGTCACAGTCAAGAGAATCACACAGTAAATGGGTGTAAAGGGATTCATGAAGCTTATTCTGGATAAGGAGGAAGGATTTGACTCATTTCTCTTGATCCCTCCCTGGGACTATTTCTCAAACACCCTTCAACAGACATGAGGAAAATGAGGTGACAAACTTGAGTTAAAATGTTAAGGAAACTATTTTAAAGCAACCGTTCTTCCCAAAATACAAATACTTTCATTATGTTTCCATTCCAAATGTCTGTTTTTATATACTTGCTCAATAACTGATGTTTGTTTAATTTTATTAAAAAATAGTTGCGGATTGCAGCTTACAAAAAACTCATGCATTTCAAAAGTGGACATGAAGGTTAGTAAATACTGACAGAATTTCTTCCTTGTTGCAGAATTGTATTTTAAGGCAGCGAAAACATCCTCATGAATCATGTATGCACAGACAATTTTTATGAGGTGTACCTTCCTCCTCATGAGTTGTTGTAAGTGATAATTAGGATGTGCTCTCCTGTGTTCCTGCGGTGCTGTTTTGCACTGTTACCCAAAATAAAATAAGCAAACATTTGTACCAGTTAATGATTCACATCATCATTCCTCAGAGCATTGCTTCACTCAACGGACTTCCTTATTTTCCAACCAGAACAGTCTCAGTGCCAACTAGCTTACATCTCACAACTAACATTTTTCAAAGACTCGCTTTCCCCTGACACTCCAACAAGAATGCAGAATAAAGTCGCTCTACTTTCATTCATGTGTTTTTCAAACACTCCACATTCCAAGATCTTTTTTTGACCTACTATTCGTTTTTGGTGAAGGAAAAAAAAATCTGCATGTCACACAAAATAAATAAATAAACAATGAGATGAGCGAAGGATAAAGAGACGCGTTTGGATGAACTCAAAAGCATGCCTCGCTTTTATTAAAACGAAAATAAACCATTTTCAAGTATAAAATTTACACACTGCTGGTAGCAACCAGGTAGCATTCTTTGATTTATTCCTAAGGGTAAGAATGTGAGGGGGCCCAAAACTTGTGGGCTCGCAAGATTCAAGCTCTCTACGGGAAATCAATTTATATGAAAGGACAGCGCGGCTAAAAATAGGAAAACACTAGCGATACAAAGAGTTCATTTGCAAGATTTGGGCTGCACACGGGAGAACCCAAGTTCGTTCACCATCCTGCTTTTGTATTACGAGCTGTCATACTTCACACCTTCTTTTATCCCCTCAATGCATTTTTGTTGTTTTCCTGCCTTCGGCTGTCAGAATTCAAGCAGAGCGTATCAATCCAACATTTGATAAATCTCATTCAAAGGCTGATTCATTTCACCAAAAATTATGATATATGATGCTCCTAGTATGACAAGGAAGCTTTAGATAATAAGTGTTGTGTCACACTTCACTGAGTTATGACTAGTATCCAAAATGACTGCTAGACACTGATGGGGCTTTTGGTGTGGGCTGCGCTTGTGCGGATTTTAATGAGATCTCGCACCATGTTTAAATATTTAACAATTCCTGGAGTAGCTCCTCTATCTGCTGTCAGAAACACCCATTGCAATTTCAGCTCTGAATGTGGCACGAACGTCCGGATGATTTTCTTTTGCATCTGTTTGTGTATACAGCATCCTTTTAAGTTTTCGTATTCGATATATGAATGCAGTTTTCTGTTTTTTAACAATACTATGTTTTGTCAATGCATACCACATCAACATAAACAAGCCCAGATCAATACCTCTATACAGGTAAATCTCATATCCTGACATGACCATTAAAGGTTTCTTCACAACCATTTTTGGTTTCAAAGAGCCATTCAATCCAAGGTTCTTTAAAGACCATATCTTTCATTATTTTTTATAATCTGAAGAACCTTTTTTGCTACAAAGAACCTTTTGTGAAACAAAGGTTGTTCTGCTGTTAAAGGATCTTTATGAAACCATTAAGACAAATGGTTCTATGGCCTCCCTGTTTAACCACCTTTATTTTTAAGATTGTTAGGTTGTCATGGTTTTGGGTTGAGTATGGCTAAAATGTTGTTGCAGGGTCAACAGTTTTTAAACCAAGAATATTTCTCACATAGCAAAATCAGTTTGATCTAGTAGAGATAGTACACATCAAGGTTTTCTCTTACACGACTCTCCTCTATGGCCACATCTTCTTCACTCCATAGGATTCTAGGCCTCCAGTTGGTAGACTCAGTAGGCCCAGGGAAGGAGGGTGTCGGTGCCAAGTCTCTAGATCCCACTCCAGCCCACCCTCCTATACCACCCCCAACCCTTCACCACGCTTCACTCATTATTCATGTTCATAGGGACAGCATTTATTTGATCTATTACTTTGGCGGGGGGACCACAGACTGCTGTGCGGCTCCATCCCCTCTGGATCTTTAATTATTGCAGAGAGGGTTTTCTCTATCTCGTTCTTTGTTGTGCTAATGAAATATTGAGCTGGCTGATGTAGATTGCGTGGGGCAGCTAGGGAAAAGAGTGGCTTACCTTTCCCCTCTGCACAGACCTTCTGCACTCTGACCTGCTTTTCCGTAGGCTTTTTCAAATGCAAATAGGATATAACGTTTGTTTAAGGAGTGACGGGTCAATGCATTCGGCTTTATTTTAATTTTGGATTACTGTAAAGATGGAAGCGTTCTCTATTTGCTTTGGACAGAGGAGTCTGCTAAATAAGTAGATTTAAATATAAATAATATTTTTCATAAATACTTTAGGCATACAGTATATGAAAAATTAAGGTTGCAATTTAGTTTTGTTGTATGGGTTTAAATATGTGCATGAAGTATGTTTCATTAAAGATTATTCAAACTTGCTGTCTTATAACACACTTTCTATATAATGAATAATGTATTCAAACTGGGTCCCATGTAGTGAAGCATATTTGATGCTTAGTGTCTAAAAGAAACAAACCCAATGGTTTTAACACTTCCATTCTATATCATATTACTGTAGTACCCCATATAGAAGACTATTAATACTGTTTATATAGCTCACTTACTTTACATTTAGCGCACAGTCAGTATTTTAAAAGTACATTTTAAATGATCTCATGGAACCTAGTTCATAAAAACCCACTCTCAAATGCAACTGAATATATAAAGCAACTCCCTAAGAGAGCAACAGCAAATAGATGGATAATTGATCAATCTGACGGTCTAACCATTGGGGATCCATGTGGGTGAAAAATCTCAGATATGTATCTTAAACCAGTTAAATATAGAAATATCAAAGACCACTGCTTTTTATGCCTTGGGTGGATTGCAAGGCATTCAAATTTACCCCTGACGATCTTATATGGAATATATGCAGTTAAATGTTAAAAAATAAACATATAACAGCATCTGCAGTCTGAATCTGAATAATTGGATGAAGGGAGTGTTTAATTGCACAGTGGTGTGGAAAGCCATCTGACAGTGATCTACTGGAGACCATTAATTGCCATATGAATTTACCCCAGTCTCTTCTCCCCACTGCTGAGGCATCAGGGTGTGGGAGACGGGTCATTCTGTCTTTCCGACCCACATCCTCACTGAGCTCATAATTACTAAAACCTTTAATTAATCTTGCTATCACTGGGTAAATGCAGCGCTTACCATGTAAATTAATTATGGGATACGTGTGGCATTGTTAGCACGTGTCTACATGTGCATGGATGGGCGTGGGTTTATGCTGCCGTTTGTGAGGTGGTGTTTGATGTGTTGGTCAATGGATTTTGTATAATTAAAGGAAGAGTTTACCCAAAAGTAAAAATGCATATCAATATTTGCTACCTCTCATGTGGTTTCAAATGCAAGTTCATGTAATTGTGAGTCCTTCGATGAAAAATCTAGTGTTTACGAATGGTTTTGACCGTCAGATGTCAAATTTTGTGGTGTAAATATCCATGTGAGGTCTCTCATAGTTTTAAAGCGTTTTTTTAAGCATAGTTTTCTCAGTCAGTCAGTGAATTGTCACATCCATAACAGGACTGTCACATACATAATGGTCCAGATTCTAAAAAACTGGCACTTAATATAATTCTGTGGTCTATGAAGAGTCATGAAGAGTCATTCCTTCTCCATTTGTTGGTATTATTGCTTCTGGTTTGCACATTTTAATTCACAAAAATCCTATGTTGTCTCTCAAAAACAGCCCTCCTTTTTGTCAAAAACTTAACACATACATTTTTCCCTTATTTAAAATAGCAAACGTAGCCTTATATTTTTCTGAGGTCTGGATTTCTTTTTCAAGTTTTGCCTGAAAATGTCACATCCATGATGCTGGAATTGTCATGGTGCCCAAAGGACAAAAAAACGTTAGCCGTATTAAAATACAATAAGAGTTCAGTGGACACAAGAAAGAAAACAACATTCCACAAGTTTTGTAAGGCAACACCATAACTTTGAGAAAGGAACACTCTGACATGTAAGTGAAATTGAGTTTGAAGCAATTCAATTTTATTCACCTCAGTTTTCAGATTAAGCGATTTTCTTTTTATATTAAAAAGATTGTATAAAATAAACTCCTTGTAGGGAGACAGATGACTAAACACCACTAGAAAGTAAATCAAACTGTCAAATCAAAAACCGAGATTGTATTTGTAAACAAAATAATAAAATTGCATCATTTCAGACAGAACAATAGACAGAATTGGGTTTTAGGACCCCTAAACTGAAGATAAGGGTATATTGTCCTTTTGGTATTTCTTTGTCACTCTTAATGAATGATCAGAGTCAGCGTCCAGAGAAACAGCCACAAATCAAACAAACTTAAAATTGCCTGGATCAGATCTATTGCTTTTAATATCCTCATAAAGTCCCCTGCTTCCATCTCCTACAGGGGTGAATATAGAGCTGACCAACAATGCGTTCTTGTGTTTAAATCTAATTGAGATGATTGATGAATGCTCAAACCTCTGTAGTTGAGTTCCTGTGTTTCAGTGGGAATAATTCAGAATGAGGAAAGTGGACGCTTTGACCCGCCGTATGAGTGCTGACATCCAGCTACAGCACCCGCAATATCTTAGCCTCTCGTGTCATCACTAAAGCTCTGTGGGACGGGGAATATGTTGTGACATTTCCAGATACGAGGCCTAAAATATATGCTGGCTGCTTGCCACCAGCCTCTCTTTCAATCAACAGGCTCAGCTGACTGGAATTTACAGTGGGACCGATGAAAGAGAGGATGGAGAGAGGATGAAATCATAACACTACACTACCATCTAGTGGTTTCAGAGGGATTGCATTGATTGTAGTCTGATCTGTTATGGAGCTGAGTGTTTACAACTGACATTTGTTCCTAATTAACCGCAGCACTTGTTGTAGCACTTCTTGTGGAGAGGGGCTTGCGTCCACGCTGATGCAGGAAGGATTCTGGATTCTCTTGTAAGCTTCCTCCACTCTGAAATCAAGAAGTAATTTTGACAATTAATTTCTGATGCCAATAAGTAAAAAAAATAAATTAAAAACAAGAAGCAACAACAACGTTTTTTAATGTTCTCTCTGACTGTGAATATTAGATTAGATTAGATTCAACTTTATTGTCATTACACATATACAAGTACAGTGTAACGAAATGTAGTTTAGGTCTAACCAGAAGTGCAATTAGCAAGTGCAGATATACAGTGTGAATAAATACAGAATACAATTTTAGGGAAATACTATACAAATGTTGTACGAAAAATATGACAGTCGGTATGTACTATGAACAATATATTGAAGGCTATATACTGTGAACATTAATGTACAGGTGGTTATGAACAGATAACAATATAGACAATACAATAGTGCAAGTGACTTGAGTGTGCATTAATTACAGACATTAGCTATTAAAGTTACAGTGCAGTAGATGAGTTAATGCGGTTATTAAAGATACAGTGCAGTACATGAGTTAATGCAGTTGTTGAAGTTATAGTGCAATGCATGAGTAGATGCAGATAATACAGTTACAGTGCAGTAGATGAGTTAGTGCAGTTATTGAAGTTACAGTGCAGTATATGCGTTAATGCGGTTATTAAGGTTACAGTGCAGTAGATGAGTTAATGCAGTTATTGAAGTTACAGTGCAATAGATGAGTGGATGCAGTTAGTTATGCAATAAATGCAATAGATGAGTTACAGTGCAGTAGATGAGTTAATTCAGTTATGGAAGTAGTTTATTAGTGCAAATGAGCATTCAGTGTAATATTCCTGGTGTGCAAGTGAGCAGTATAGAGTGGAAATGATGCTATGTGTGTGTAAACAGTCCGGTAGAGCAGATAACATGAAGTACTGGTGTGTACAGTTCAGTCATGGATGCAGCCCTGTTATGCAAAGTAAACAATATAGTAGCAGCGTTAAAGTTATGAGGGTTAGTGGAATCAGTGGGGAGCAGAGTTCAATAATGAAACAGCTCTGGGAAAAAAGCTGTTTCCTAGTCTGCTGGTTCTTGTCCGGAGGCACCTGTAGCGCCTACCGGAAGGCAGGAGAGTAAACAGTCTATGAGCGGGGTGAGAGGAGTCCTTGAGAATGCTGCGAGCTCGACGCAGACAGCGTTTCCCCTGGATGTCCTCAATGGAAGGGAGTGTAGTCCCTGTGATGCGCTGGGCTGTTTTCACCACCCGCTGCAGTGCCTTGCGCTCAGCAACAGAACAGTTCCCGTACCAGGCTGTGACACAGTTGGTCAGGATGCTCTCTATCGTGCAGCGATAGAAGTTCACCAGGATAGTTGAAGACAGTTGGTTCTTCTTCAGTGTCCTCAGAAAGAAGAGACGCTGGTGAGCCTTCTTGACGAGGCATGAGGTGTTGGTGGTCCAGGACAGGTCCTCCGAAATATGGGTCCCCAGGAACTTAAAACTGGAAACACGTTCAACAGCCATCCCGTTAATGTGGATGGGGTCGTGTGTGCCTCCTTTCGCCTTCCTGAAGTCCACGATGATCTCCTTTGTCTTGTAGGTGTTAAGGAGCAGGTTGTTGTCTGAGCACCATATGGCCAGGTGCCGTACCTCCTCCCTGTAAGCAGTCTCATCGTTGTTGCTGATGAGACCAATCACTGTTGTATCGTCTGCGAACTTGATGAAGGAGTTAGATCCATTCACAGGCCTGCAGTCGAGTGTGAAAAGGGAGTAGAGAAAGGGGCTCAGTACGCAGCCCTGTGGTACACCAGTGTTGAGGGTGATGGTGGTTGAGCAGATGTGTCCTAACCTAACAAGCTGAGGCCTGTTCGTCAGGAAATCCATAATCCAGTTGCAGGTTGAGTTGTTAATGCCTAGGTTTCCAAGTTTGATGATTAGCTTGGAAGGGATGACGGTATTGAATGCAGAGCTAAAGTCTACAAACAGCATGCGTGCATAAGTGTCCTTATTATCCAGATGTGTGAGCACGGAGTGCAGCCCCATTGACACTGCATCATCTACGCTCCTATTGCTGCGGTAGGCAAATTGGTATGGGTCCAGTGTGGATGGTAGAGAGTCTTTTAGGTGTGACAAGACCAGCCGCTCGAAGCACTTCATAACAATGGGTGTGAGTGCTACAGGGCGGTAGTCATTCAGACATGTCGGGCTGGAATGTTTTGGAATTGGAACAATGGAGGTGGATTTGAAACATGCTGGAACAACTGCTTGGGCGAGGGACAGGTTGAAGATATCCGTGAAGACCCCAGCGAGCTGCTCCGCACATGCCCGGAGTACGCGACCAGGGATGCCATCAGGGCCAGCAGCCTTACGTGCGTTTATCCGGCTTAGTGCAGTGTAAACATCTGTGGAGTTTAGTGTGATGATTGGGTGGTCAGTAGAAGGTGTGAGCCTGGTGGCGGGTTCCTTATTGTCTCTCTCAAAGCGTGCATAAAAGTCATTAAGCTCGTTCAGAAAGGCAGCATCTGTGGCTATGGGGATGGAGTGGTTGGGTTTGTAGTCACTAATGGCCTGGATGCCCTGCCACATGCGTCGAGGGTCAGAGTTGATAAAATGCTCCTCTAGCTTCAACTTGTAGCAGTGCTTGGCCTTTCTGATGCCCCTCTTCAGATTTGCCCTGGAAGTACTATAGGCCTGTGCATCACCTGATCTGAAGGCGGTGTTGCGTGCTTTCAACAGGAGGCGCACTTCCTTGTTCATCCATGGCTTCTGATTAGGGTATATGGTGATCTGCTTCTGAGTTGTGACACTATCAATGGTGGTATTGATGTAGTCCAATACAGAAGAGGTGTAGCTGTCTATGTCCATGTGAGAGCCACTGGTGGCCTGAGAAGCAAACATACTCCAGTCTGTGTGTAGAAACCTTTCCTGGAGTGTGAAGTCTGCCCCCGCAGGCCACACCTTGATGGTCTTCACTGATGGCTTCACACGATTAATGAGAGGTGAGTACTTGGGGGTGAGGAACAAAGAAAGGTGATCAGATTGACCCAGGTGGGGGAGGGGTGTCGCGGCGTAAGCTTCAGCCATGTTTGTGTAGACATGATCCAAAGTTTTGTTTCCTCTTGTGTGGCAGGAAACATGCTGGTGAAATTTAGGGAGCACTGTCTTTAAGTTAGAGTGATTAAAATCTCCCGCAACAATAAATGCAGCCTCCGGGTGAGCAGTCTGTTGTTTACTGATGGCTGCATGAAGTTCTTTCATAGCAAGCTTGGCATCAGCATCCGGTGGAATATAAGCTGCCGTTATAATGGTGGAAGTGAATTCCCGTGGCAGATAAAACGGTCTACATTTAACCATGAGAAACTCAAGGTTAGCCGAGCAGTGTCTCCCGACAATAACAGAGTTCGTGCACCAAGCTTTATTGACATAAATGCACAGTCCACCTCCTCTTGTCTTACCGGATTCCTCTGCCGTTCTATCCGCCCGGTGTGTGTTGTAGCCCGCTAACTCAATAGCGTTGTCCGGTATGCCGCTGTGTAGCCATGTTTCCGTGAAGATTATGACATTGCAGTTTAAAAGTCTTTTGTTGTTGATGATGCGGAGTCGAATCTCATCCATTTTGTTCACTAATGATCGTACATTAGCAAGGAAAATGCTGGGTAAAGAGAGCCGGTGTGGTGTTAGCTTTAGCTTAGCTCTTAGCCCTCCGCGCGTTCCCCGCCTTTGTTTACGATCTCGACGCCGCCGACGAGCACTTCCGCCCGGCCGTGTGGGGTGCGTAGCATCGGATGTTTTGATGATCTCAGGGACAAGTTGAATGTTGCTGATATAACTTCCGGGAATGCGCAAACCGATATCCAAAAGCTCCTGCCGGGTGTACGATGTGAAGGCACAACTGTTCTGTACGAACAGGCCCGAGATGAGCAAGAAAAACACTATATAATTGCTAAAACTGGAGAGACGCTGAGCCTCGCGATGTTCACGCGCCGCCATCTTGGTCTATATGCCTGACAACCCAATTTATGTAGATTATTTTAAACAATTAATAAGCATACGTCTCAGTAAATGTAAAGTTATTTTTCTATCTGACAAAAACACATCTTTAGTAAATATATTTTAATTAGACAACATATATCAATAATAAAAAAACGCTATTAAGAATCTTTTTTTTATTTCAGTAGTACTCGTTTTCACGGTTTTCCTCTGTTTCTCTCTATGTTTTCCCCCTGGACTTCATCACCCACACTCCTCCACGCTCCCGCACCTGTGTCTCGTCAGTTATCATCGCACCTGCCAGCCATCATGCTCATCACTGGACACTATATACACGGTATACTCTGCTTGTTTCATGGTTTTTTATGTTTAACGTCTATAGTGTTCTTCGGTGTGGTACTCTCATGGTTTTGTTCTTGGTCTATTAAAGTTGCTAGTTTTTATCGCTTCGTCTATGGTCCTCAACGTTCCATGACACTAGTATTTGTGTACTCTCAATAGAAGAGAAGAATAAGTTCTTAATCAATCAAATTTGAATACGCCCCTGAGTGAAAAATGAGTCCTCAATATTTTAGTCTGTATTTCCAGAAAAGAAAAACTGTCTCCTAGGAAAACGTAACTAAATGACGAGATGGCAATGTTGTATGAATTATCAAGATACACAATACAAAAACCCCTTAGGGTTAAGGATACACCCCTTAACACAACCATCATTGGAGCAAAAGCACATCATACGAAAACATTGAAATTGTACAACGAATTATATCGTACAATTCATAAATCAACCACCAATTTGCTACAACTTAAAATAGTTACAAATTATGCTATTGTTTTGGTACTTTTTATATATTGAGAAATCCTTTTTTTCTTTTCCTTTTATTATTATTCCATTTATGTACAGTAGGTAGAGGCAGATACAATTTACATAGATACGTATGAAACATCCAATTCAAGTATAGCTTTATTAGCTAAAGCTAATTTGCGACGGTTATCCCTGGAAGGACGTTTATCATGTATATGAAAATGAAATTAAACCAATAGAAAACCTAAACATGGATACAGGTTTGTTGCTGAATTAGCTTTGTACATTTTTTATATTAAAAGTTGCAACAGATTTGAGATAATCTGGTAATACATTTAAAATTTCTAGTTCCTTATCTTAAAGAAATTAGGGTTGGTATGTGTTTTACAAAATGTAATCAATTTAAATACAATTTATTTTATTATTTTATGCCAAGTTTAACCTACTTCAGTCGGAAGAGTTGATTGACCTCCAGCTCATTCTCCTCAATGGTCTTGTCCTGTCCTCTGTCTTTCAATCTTCTCATTCTTTCTTCTGGATTGACATTAAGCATCAGCACCAGGTTTGGTCGGAGCAGGTCTTCTGGCCACTGGTAGAGCTCTGAGTCTGGTCTGGGGAGATTTTCCACCCTCCCGCTGACAGCTGTGGCTATAGCATACGCTGCTGTGCTGTGCCAATACCTATCAGAGATCGATCAGAGACCATTCTGTCTAGGGTTCAACATGTCACTCTGCATTTTGGGCTCTAAACTTGGACTGCTAGACAAAGTTTTCACAAATCCTGCATCAATACAGACATCTGCTACATTCTCCAATGTGTTGTACCGCACACATCAGAATCATGGGAGTGTATTTGTGGCCTTACCTGTCCACTATGACGGGGGCTTTCAAAGATTCTTTTCCCATCTGAGCCGCAGTGATGTAATTCCCCAGAGCATAAAAGGCCCTGCGGATAACGGGTGGTTCTGAGTCAAAGCACTGTCTGAAAGGAGCCAGGCACTGGGGAGGAGATTTCAGCAGTGTGGCATTCAGAGACTCCCGCAGGGCTTCTGTGAGAGTAGTTTTACCTGGTGTGCAAAGAAATTGGGAGAAGATGGAGTGAAGCCATTCGATAAACTATATGGCAGTGTTATATTTGGACGGGATTTTGTTGGAAAAACAAATTCAACAATGTAGTAACAGTGACTGACAGTACAATTATTTATATTGTATGGATACTACACCTAGTACTATACACTTTACCTGTATGCTATAGAAAAAATAGTGTATTAAATAAAGTAGTATTTCCCAGTCCTTGAGGCTTATAAAATATTCTGTGATTGGGAAACATTGGTACAAGGTATCGTATGTTAGTGTGGCGAACATGCTGCTGTCTCTGTATTAACCTGTAGCATCCAGTCCCTCAATCACAATGACCGGAAAACCATCACTTCCGCTGGATTCCCCCTGTTCATCCACAAGCTGCAGGACAGCCTTCGATTCGGGCAGAATGTCACTACACTGAGATGGGCAAAAACATATGAATTCTCTTGGATCAGTTTGCTTTCGTTCATTCATTTCATGAAAAAAATAATTCACATCCAATGCCACGGTAATTGAATAGTGTATCCATATCATCAGCGTAAAATAATATGGAGTTGCTCATGGCAGTTGACACAAAATGTGACCGTTAAAGTTATAGTTCACCCAATAATTTTAATTCTATCATCATTTACCCCTCTTGTCATTTCAAATCTTTATGACTTTCTTTCTTCCGCATTAATAAAATATATTTTGAGGAAATTTTGTTAAAGAACAGCACTGCCCCCCCTTCACTTCTAATGTATGGACACAAAACCAATGAAAGTGCATGGTGGCCATTTAACAACATTCTTTGAAATATCTTCTTTTGTGTTCTGCGAAAAAGAGGAAGTCATACAGGTTTGCAACAATACAAAAAATAATGTACAAAAATGGCTAATTAACTCTACCAAAAAGATCAATATTTAAAGCACTTGGTGTACTAATAATAATCTACCTCCTGAAGAACCATATAGGCTTCCTCCTTAGAGTAGAAGACATCGGAGCTTCTAATGCCCAGTGTGGATGGGTGATATAGTGGTGTTGATGCGGGTGTGATGTACTGTCTCTCCGCCTTCTCCGTTTGATTGACATGTGACCACAACTCCTGCCAGCAGTACTGACCGTCGAGTTTGTATGAAAACACACAAACAGATTCATTCTGACGAAACGTCTTTAATATCTCCTCTGAAATGCCTGGGGTGGATTTGTCCCGTATACAAAATCCCTTTACGACGCTGTTTTTGACATCCGGAATATAAGAACACGTCTCCAAGACGACGCAATCTCGTTCTAATTTAGACAGTTTGGTCTTTATTTCTGCATGAGTTTGAGCTTTCTGGATTCTGTTATCGCTGTCGACGTAGAGCGAGAATAGTTTCCCTTCACCAAAAAAACGCTGATAATCGTGATGTAGGATGTGGGGTTTCGCGCTTAATGTAAAGTAAAGAGGTTCGGTGAGCAAATCCACCTCCACAGCAAATACACGAGAATACATCTGTCCACAGCGAAACATTGTTCTAGATAGCATCGTGCACACTACTAGGCTTTATATAACTAGACGGCCAGTCAGCCTTCTTCAAATAAAGCATAAAGCATCGCAATAGAGCGATGTGTTTACGGAGAAACGAAAGTAGACGGGAAAACGAAAGTAGGAGAGCCAGTTGTAAAGTTACGTAACTCCAAACGTGCTGTGACCTGAAAACTGTCAGGGCTTGGTTTCTTCGTATCACTGCGTCGTTCTTAAGAATATTTCGCTGTCTCTCTTAATGCATAACTTAAGAATGACTTGGCATTAAGATGGTTTCGGGAAACCCTGCCAAGATCCAGTTTTCAAGGAATTACGACAACAATGGTTAAGGTCACGTTTAACCATTCAGTTTGCATCCCAATAGTCTATATTTTAAATAAGTTTAAATACGTTATAAGTTTTACTTTAGGTTTTATAAAAATAGCCATAATAGGTTTTGCCTACTATGCCATGTAAGTAAGCCTACTGTGTCATGCAACCTGACCCAGAAACTATCAAAATATTAATATTAAAGTTATATTTAAATATTAATTAAAATGTATCTATTCTTTGTTATTTTTATTCATTATGCTTTATTATCTATTTCTTTATTTAAACATAAGTGTTAAAACACGTATTCATGTATATTATGACTTGTGTGCTTAAGATATTGAAGCTGTCAACAGGACTGCTTCCTTAGAAACGAGACACTTGTTTATCGCTGATCAGCTGATTTGTCTTTCGTTTTCCACTCCACCCAAATAAGAAAAGAAACCGATCAGAACTGCAGAGTTTTCAGTATAAAAGGCAAGCAGGAACTCTTCGTGCATCACAGACTAAATTTTCATCATGGTCACATCAAGCAAAATATCGTCAACTTTTGCAGCAATGCTGATGAAGATCCGCAGCATCGTTTCGAACTTGTTTACATCCGTCTTGATGCTTGTATCTGGATCACGGGCGCAACAAACGCTTTTTACTACCAGGACAAGTCCTCCCAAAACTCACTCCAAGGAGGAGAAGGAGATATCTGATTCTCAGCTGACCACTCCAAGTAGTGTAAACTACCATTTCACCCGGCAATGCAATTATAAATGCGGCTTTTGCTTCCACACCGCAAAGACCTCGTTCGTCTTGCCTATTGACGAGGCGAAGAAAGGCTTGCTACTTCTGAAACAAGCAGGTATTGTAACATTTCAGCTTTTGGAGTTAATTAGGCAAATTCCAACGTCATTTGCCTAATTTAACATAACAACGTTATGGATTTGACATTTTGCGTTATGGACGTCACATAATGCTCAAAGAATGAATTTGTTACGGATATGGTAGGATTTCTGTGAAATAAAATGCACAATCCTGAAGCAATAATACCCAATGAATGTAAAAAGGATGCCTCTTATTGAACATAAAATAGTTACTTTATTTAAATTTTCTTGTGTCCACTTATGAAGAATATGTAGCGTTATGGGTGTGACATATGACATATGTGCCTTGACTATGAAAAATCATGCACTAAAAATTAAACAAATGCTTTACAAATTTGAAGAGAGATCTCACATGGGTATTTGAACCACCAAAGGATAATATCTGTGCTATTACCATAGTAAAAAAAAACGTTGTCCATGAATTGCTCATGAGTATGTATTCTTCTACTTTTTAATATTGTCAATTGGCCGTTTTAGGGATGGAAAAGATCAATTTCTCAGGTGGGGAGCCATTCGTGCACCAGAAGGGAGATTTCCTGGGACTGCTGGTGAAATACTGCAAAGACGAGTTGAAACTGGCGAGCGTCAGTATTGTTAGTAATGGCAGTTTGATCAAGGAAACCTGGTTTCAGAAATACGGTAAGGCGTGTGAGAATCATTCATATCCAGCAGAGGGCAGCACGTGTTCATTGATTTACAACAAATATTTAGCCTAATAAAACTCCTTGTATAAGAACGTGGGATCTTTGTCTATTGCATTTGTACAATTTGTATACATCTAACAATTCAGTTTATTCCTTTTCTTTTTGCTTAATTTTACAATAATCTTCTACAGGTGACTATTTGGACATACTGGCTATTTCTTGTGATAGCTTCGATGAAGAAACCAATAAAGCCATAGGTCGAAGTCAGGGAAGGAAAAGTCATTTGGACAACCTACATAAAGTACGTAACTGGTGCCGGGAGTATAAGGTGGCCTTCAAGATCAACTCAGTTGTCAACACCTTCAATGTAGAGGAGGACATGAGTGAACGCATCAGTGTTCTAAACCCAGTGCGCTGGAAGGTAAAATTACTTAGTTAACTACAGTCCAAAAATGACCCATTAACTCTTTTGTTTACTTATGAAGATTATTTTATCAATGTCGGGGGTTATGAGTTCAATACCTAAAAATATGACGTAATGCCTGAATACATTGTCATATTGGATAAAAGCATCTGCCAAATGCGTAAATGTGAATGTATTGTAATACAGGTCTTCCAGTGTCTGCTAATTGAAGGGGAAAATGCAGGGGAGAACAGCCTCCGTGAAGCAGAGAAATTTGTCATCAGCGATCAGCAATTCCAAGACTTTCTGGACCGCCACAAGAGCATTAAATGTCTGGTTCCAGAGTCTAATCAAAAGGTAATGTAGGAGAACCAAGCCTATATTTTGTGTTGTATATTTTAACGATTTGGGAAATAAGGTGGTTTCAATTTACCAGCAATACAACAAACAAATATACAGTTTTATATCATAGACTGTATCGTATCATATCATGGATAAAAGCGTCTGCTAAATGTATAAATGTAAATAAAGCCTTTATACTTCCAATTGCCATGCATTACCAATTGAACTGAAATGAAAGTGTACAACTCTTTTCTGAGATGGAAACCCAAGACTAATAATAAAGACAATATACAGTAAATCATTCTACTGATTTGAATAATAATTGTTTATTTATTTGTCTATTTTCTATTACAGATGAAAGACTCCTACCTGATTCTCGATGAATATGTAAGTGATATTTTCTTATCGGCATCTATTATTCTGATTTTCATTATGCATCATTAGTGTCTACTGTAAAGGATTTATTTATTTGATTACACTATTATCAAACTGTAAACGATTCCTTTGGATTATGTCATAAAATCAGTAGCAAAGAAATCATGGATAGGAATATAATAAGGCCCGCCGTAGTTTAGCTTATATTTTCTTTAATTTGGGCTCCAAATTACTTTTCTTTTTTTATAGATAATCTTTTTTCTCCTAATAATCAGAAATCACATGGTCTTTTTTATAAAGTTAGAGTGAGTCGATCATCATAAATTGACTTTTTTATCTGATGCTGCAGATGCGTTTCCTGGATTGTCGAGAGGGGAGAAAAGATCCCTCAAAATCCATTCTGGATGTTGGTGTGGAAGAGGCCATAAAGTTTAGTGGTTTTGATGAGAAAATGTTCCGTATAAGAGGAGGAAAATATGTATGGAGCAAAGCAGAAATGAAACTGGAGTGGTGACCCGTCCTATAAAACACAAAATTTCCTCCTTGTAAATATGAATATTTTTTAATGTGATTTTTTTTTTTAAATAAACTCCATATTCATGGTTTCATAAAGAACCTTTAACAACTGAAGAAACTTTTTTTTTTAAGAAAAAAGTTTCTTCGGATTATAAAAAGGTAGAGAAAAGAGATGGTTCTTTATAGAACCTTTGACTGAAGGTTTCTTTGTGGAACCAAAAATGGTTCTTCTATGACATCCCTGTGATGAACCTTTAAAGCACCTCTATTTTTAGGAGTGTATGGTGATTAACTGTTGCATGAACATTGCATTAAATTATTCAAACTATACTCACATTCACATGTACATAGGCTACTGCATTAAAACATAAAAAAATATATACATACTGTATATATAATATTTTTAATTTTAAACTTTTGTAATATAAAATCAAGCATATTTTTATATTTGTTTGCACTGTATTTTTCCAATGTATGCAATTCATAATGTTGTTCAGCTTTATGTTATGCTTTTTTGATGTGCACTTTATTTTTTGAATTGTTAATTCCATCATGAAAAAATGGTATAACCCATAACATTGTAGTACATTTGTTTGTACTTTGTCATAGGAAGAAGCATTAAGATAGTGAGAAGAATTGTTTATTATTACTTTAATAAATGTAATTAAATCTCAGGCTAATTTGAAACAGGGTTTTATTTATTTTACTTATTATTTGCTATTTAGAAAATAATAACTTTGGTTGATACCATCATGTAGGTTGTAATTAGGTTATTTTTATTGTATATATAGCTCTTAGAGCATAGAAAGTTAAACTTGTATTAACAATAACCGTGAGTATCCATACCGTGTAAATATTACACATATGATAACATTGTGAATAGTTTTGCCTTAAGAGCCACAATAGTTAAAAACTCTCTCCACTTCACAACACTCATATTTTGAGTGTAAATCAGTGACCAAAAAAATTAAAAGCACAAAATAATTAAAACTTTTTAGATTTCCATTTAAAAAAAAATCCAACAGTATTCTATTTTCCTTGTTATATCAATAAATATTGATTGTTTTTTATTGAAATGGTTGTTGGTGTGGTGTTTGTATAACACGTTTACTTGAGTGTCTTAAATCCATTAACAGAGGGCGCTAGTGTTCATTTTTCGCTTCTGAGAGACACACATACACAGATATACAGAGACGCACTGTCTTTACAGCACAGCACTAGGAAATGCTCAGACTAATGGCGTCTTCACAACGCGTCGGACGGATCGGTTGATTCTTACATCTGCCTGGAAAACTACATAAAGACTTGAGGTAAAATACTCCTGCGGTCATCATCTGTTTTCAATGTATCTGTCCGACACTACGCTCTTGTATTCAAAGCATTCTTGATACGCTATGACTTTCAGTAATGAAAAAATGTGTGCAGCGTTCGTCCTTTTAAATAAAGCAGTATGTTTATGTCAGCCAGCTCAAAATGTAATCATATCTCTATTTTATTTGCCATTTCTTTGTTGGCTACATTGAGGTTAAACGGCGAACTCTATACTTTCTTTCTGGATGTGCTGCCCTGATCAGATGGATTTGTTTACCTCAGGTCTAAAATGGATGTTTACTATTATTATTTTATTCAGGTTACTTTCACATTCGGATAAAGGCTGTAGTCTGGAAACCTTGAGAGCTCCTTCTCTATCTACTAATTTTAAGCATTATGATGGGCGCGTGCAACGGTGTGAACATCATAATGTACAAAAATGTTGCACGCGCTTGTTATGCCCAGAAATGCTGCCCACTGTACCGTAGGCAAGCAGCACCCACGGTTTTGATTGCTGGACCCTTGGCCTCTGAATCACGCGGTTTATTGGTTTGCATTTAATAATTTCACAAGCAGTTCATATTTATTACAAAAGCGCTGTCTACACTTTTGCATTGTCGCAAAGTAGCTTCTCAGAAAATACATTTTAGCACAAACAGTATGAGAGAAATAGTTGTATAGACATAAAATCTAAAAGGAAATGATGTAAAATAGGAAAATTATAAAGTACGTGAAACGTTTGCGAAACATAATCAGTTGTTAATATCGATAAGTACCAGTTTGATCCTGCGAACATCCCATGAAAACAGTATTTGACATGCTTTTAGATTAGGTAGTAAAGGGATGAAGTGGTCTTCCATGGGTTGTCAAAACTAGCTTGTTGTCTTCTAAGTGATCCAGGCCATAGAGATTCTCTGTTTGTGTAAATACAAGGTAATAGTTGTGAGGACATCATTTTGGCTGGATTTACTTTCTAAGGATGTATGAGTTGTTTTCCTGACCAACAGACGTACAGTGCTGAACTCTTATGAATAGACCCTGACTCTCAGAGTCAATGACCAATTTCAATTATGAAATAAAGGGCATTGCGATGTGTGTATTTCTTATAGTTCAGGTGGTGTTACTTCAAAATTCATTTGTGGTCAACATGTAATGTGATGTAAAGGAAGTGGGTTTATCTTAGTGAGATATTTACAGTTAGTGTCAAAGAAAATATCTTCAATATCATCAATGCCTATGTACAGTCTGTACAGAGTCAATAATGCTCCCTCCAACTTTTGATTTGGATGAGCTAGCATTATTTGACAATTTAAACAGTTGTTATCATTTAACAAAATACTACTTTTAAGAAGGGTTTATACTTGTGATTACAGTGTTTAGTTTACATTACTCGAAAAATGCTGTTTGAGTTATTTCAATCCAACATTGGTTGAAAAATGGACAAACCCATCCGTTGGGTTATAAATTAACCCATTCTGAGTTGTTTCAAATTAAATTCTGGGTTGTTTTAACAGAATATTGAGTCAAACATAACCATATTCTGGGTTATTTTAACCCAGCCGTTAGGTTTGTCCATGTTTGACCCAATGATGGGTTGAAATAACCCAGCATTTTTTAAAGTATAGGCTATATGGCATCTGATAAGTGTTATGTACGGTTAAATTTGACTGTGTAATCAATGCTTTTGAAAGCGTTATCACCAAAAATCTTGCATTTTCATCCAGTTTCTGCAAAAATGCCAAGCCCTCACGCAATTTAGCTTTCACAGTCAGTAGAACGATACCGTGCACTCATACTCTATCAATGTATATGTGGTAAGGTGCATGGGATCGCTATATACTATCAATAACATTAATGGCCTGTGTGTTGTGTAATCTCACGGGAGAAATTATACATTTTAGAGAGATTAGATAATGTCTTAGTCATAACAAACAGAAAGACACACCCAAATGAGGCAGTTCCCTGATTTTTCCAGACCATAGAAAGGCGACCTGCAGTCACACTGATTTTATTCTAGAAAGATAAGTCATAATGGTTTGTGGTCATCCAGCTGCACTGGCAGCATTTAAATTGAGTCATTTGCTTATGAGATATTTGGTTAAATACATAAATGTCGAACTCCTGTTTTCCTAGAAGTATCTGTATGATTTGATTTTAGACTGTACATCCTTGGAAGACAACAGGAGAGAAGTTCAGATTTTGGTTGCATTGTAGAAGTGCTTGCCACTTGCTTCAATTTTTATTGTTAAGTACCATCTGTTGCTACAACAATTATGGTTAAAATAGTAGTAATAAAGAAGCTTGACCTTGACTTTTCCTAGTTCTTACATTTAATGCATCTCACTTGCAAAGTCTGACCCCACTTTTGCCTTGAATTTTTAAAGGAAATCCATGAAGACAGTATCCAGCTGTCCTAATGTGTTTTAAGCTTGGCAGATAAGCATACAGCCTTTTTACCCATATAATAGCCTTGTTTGGCCTCTTCAACCCCCACACAAATACATTTGATACACTAAATGCATTACAGAGCACTTAAAGCTGTTGAGCTATGGTCAATTGGTAATATGTAAGTTTTGAGAGAAAAGGACCATTCTGCAATTGAAAAACAAGATGCAGTATGACAACACAACCATTGTTTAATTTAAGATCTAATTTCCATACCAACGAATGAATAATGAATGACAATACATTTTTACAATCCTGTATTATTTTCTGTAAGATTCTATATCAATTACCTCTGAATTCCTCATGATTCAAATCTGTGTTGCCATTACAGCTCAAGGCAATGTTTTTCCCCATAAACAAGCAGAAGTGCTGTATTTATATTCTACAGTGTATATAATGTTGTTTCATCATTCCTATAAATGATATCAAAAGGTGCATTGTTGTTGTTGCCTTACAGCTGTGCTTGAGAAAGAAGTTACTACAAAGCTTTGTGATGCAGACACTGGATCCCAATTGCAGGATAAATACCAGTAGCTTCTTGTTTACAAGCTGCACAAAACAGTTTATAAAATGCCAGTATATCAAGAAGGCATGGTTGGCAAAAACCCTCCGCAGAACTACACCATTTAAAATCGCAATAAGGTGCACGGCTCCATTTTTAGGTCGTTGAGTTTGTCGTTGAGAGAGAATCATCTGAACCAAATGAAAGTGACGTCATCCCCAATTGGCCGATGAAACCACAAGAATATTCATAGTCCCAAGCCTTCAAGTGAGATTTGATGTATAAAGGCAACGAACCACAAAATGTATATTTTTATAAACATTGCTTTGTATAGAGCAATTTGAATGGAGGATCAAGATTCGGAGTGAACAAGCATTTTACATGCTTGTGTTTTCACCTGTAGCCCATCTGGGTGACGGGCATCATTTTTTAAACATTCAGTTCTCACAGTCGGCACCCACTCAAACCTGGAACCTCGCAACCAAGCCACTTCATCAAGCGTTACCACATGTGGTCGGTGATATAATGAGACATTTGCATGTTAATAGCTGGATGTCAGTGTGTAAACTCATCATGCAGTGAGTACTGGAAATCTATGCAGGTACTACACAGCATCATTCAAATTCCTGTTGTGGCTGTAAAGGGATAGTTCACCCAAAAATGAAAATTCTGTCATCATTTACTCACCCTCTTGTCATTTCAAACCCGTATGAGTTTATTTCTTCTGCAGAACAACAGTGGTACCCATTCACTTCTATTGTACGGAAACAAAACCAAGTCAATGGGTACTGCTGGCATTTGGTTAGCCACAAAATATTTTCTTTTGTGTTCCATATAAGAAAGCTTTGCAACCACAGACGTTACAAACACATGGTTTGCTTATAAGTACATTGTGATATGTTTTTATAGTAATTTTTTTTCCACAATGACTTTCAGTTTGGTGCAGTTGTTTAGCATGCTGTCTGTAGCGTGCTTTGTTTATAATAGCCTGTGAATTCTTTTTGTGTTATTAACATTTCATTGGTTGACGACTTCACCTCAGGCGCATTTTTGTTAGACACAGTAACTGCCTGGTTGCCGCTGTGGCTTGCTGCCACAATTTTACAAGCCTCTGCTTCAGTAGGTGTAACTTAAACAAACTGCAGGGGTCTTCGGGGGGGCAAACCTGAAAGCAATTTATTACTTTTTCTGAATAAAGCTGTGCTGAAGTTCGATATGACACGGAACATTTTGTGCTTGTTCTAGTGGAGTTTGTGTTGTATAATACTCGTTGTTTATACTTTTTTAGATTTTTAGTTACCTGTTTGGTGTCATTGTATGAAGGAGTGTTTCTGTCAGGGTGTGTTTTTTGACAGCGGAGGTCAGGATACCACTTTAGACATGCAGTTAATTCTGTGCTGATCTGTACCTTTCCCTTCTTAACTGTGTATTCCATCTACAAGTTTCTTAAAAAAAATCTTTAATTTAAGAATTGTTTTCTTGTATCAAATTAAAGACGTATAGACTTCTTTTAATTCAATAGTTTGTTTCCTTAGGCACAGAACCTTGAGTGACAACAGGCAGCGTTCACCTCAGGCTTTCAGTATTGGAATGTGTCAATAGAAATAAGTGCTCCACTGTATACTTGTCATATCCACTTAATTTTTCAGGCACAAATGGTGTGCCACAAGGCTTCAGTGGAGGAAGATGTCACTTCAGATCAAATTTTGTCTGAATTTGACATGGCTGTTTTTTTAGGTCTTAACTTTTCTTTAGCCTTCACAGTAAAGTTAAAATGTTTTTTGTTTTATAAGTCACTATGTTCAGAGGGAAAATCGTCGCATTCTTGACCTTTACATCCTGATTTAAACTTTAATGAGACTGATTTGTTTCCAGTGCCAATATATTTCTGCTGCAGGGTCAGTCTGATAATCCATCAGCGCATGTGTCACTTCCCTTATAAATTAGTTTTCATAATAAGTTTCAATAAGGCATGAAACTGCATTTCAAGAAGCACCTTGTTTTAGCTTATCAAACCAAAACATTATAAGATATTCCATCTTATTGATTCCTAACCAGAATTATGTGTGTCACACAAGAATAGTTTTTCTTTTTGCTTTGTTAAACTTATGAATGACAAAATTGGCTCTGTTTAATTACATGAATGAAGAACAGAATAGAATTAAGAAATATTTATTGTCATTGTTCAAAAAACACTGATAGAACGTTTAAGCAGCTCTAACTTTAGGGGGTACTGACAACCACTTCAAACTGTATGGAACATGGGTAATTAACTCAACCAGATTTAATCAGCCAGGTATACTTTTCTGGTCTGGTTAACCAGTATGGTCTTCCAGAATTACCACAGCCCACTAGTTGGTAGTTCAGTTGATTAACCATCGAAACTAGCTTGGTGCAGCTAATGACCAGCTCAAACTAAAAACCATTTAATACCATTCAAGTTTACAGTAGGAACTGGAAAAATCCCATTTCTGCTGAAGTTATTGGACCGATCTGTAGAAGAACACCAGGATGATCATAAGCAACAAAGCAGCCTACCAATCTAGTTCATGACGTTCAAGGAAGTTTCTTTGGGAATGAGACAGATGGTTTCATAAATGACGCATGTCAGGATGGAAGCCGCGTGTTATCAGCTTTCCTGTAGCTTAGTTCACAACACAAGGTTATGAGTTCGATCCCAGGGGATTGCACGTCCTTAAGTATAAATGAATAGGATTATGCAATGTAAGTTGCTATGGATAAAAGCGTCATCCAAATTCATAAAAGTAAATGTTATTGTGACCTTGTCCCAAAATACATAGTATATAGGATAAAAGAATAAAGGATAATCGCTTGAAATATCAGCTGAATAAAGCAGTAAAATGTGTAGTAAAGTACAGTGCTTTCTTCTGTGATGAAGGCTACAGATAATTGTTCTTGCTCGCTTCACATCTGGGATCCCGAAGTTTTTAAAGCTGTGACCAAAAATAAAAGTGTGTTCAGTCCCTTTGGGTGATCAATGTGGGTCATTTGGCAAGGGCTTACCTTTGACCACACGGCAGCCTTTATCCTTTTTGTGTCATGGCCCCCTTGAGGTAATGCACTAGATCAGGGGTCACCAACTAGCGGACTCCGGTCCGAATGCGGACCGTGAGATGCTTCCCTCCGGACCCTTAAGCCTTTTGATGTATTAAATAAATGGACGCATTAAATTATTTTCTAATGCAGTCAAATTTATTCCAGGCACATCAAGGTCCGCTCAGTAGCACTTTGGGTCCTTCGGTGCACTTTTGCTAGAGACAGACTCGCTGCACACCGCGCAGACAGATGTAACTGTCAGTGACTGAAAAACAATGTCATTTTCAAAAGTTAGAAAAGTTGACGCTAGAAAACCATGTTTTCCGATATGAATTGGTGGAGAGATTTTCATTTTATTCTTCCTGCATCTACATGCACGAGGCCGGTTTGTCTGATTTGCTCGGAGTCTGTTGCGATTGTCAAAAGTGGAAACGTTAAACGGCATTACGAGACATTGACACTATGAAGAAACTTGACCGCAGCAGTCCGAGGTAAGGACACGGAAATATATTAGCTCAAAGCCCAGTGTAGCGATCTACCCGTGTCGTCCCTCACTCACTTACCGCCCAACAATGAGCATATGAATGTTCACTAAGAATACAGTTTATCTTAGAAAAACATCACAGCCCTTAACTGATTGGAAAATAGTAGAAGAGTGAATGAAGGCTGCGTGTGAAACACGTTTAGAAGGAAAGTAAAGACATGAAATAACTGTAAAGAAAATATTAAACAAACCTCCCTTTCAGCTGCAAAAGCCACAAGAAGAGCTGAAATGTTATCAGAGGATGTACTTGATGCTGCTATTAATGTTAATCTCAGTTTAGCAGAAAACCTCACTTTAGTTTTCTTTTAAAGTTGCTAATGTTGAAATGAATGTATGTTCAGTTCAGGTTTAAAGATTAGGGTATTTTGCACATTTTCCTTCATTATATTGTTGTCAGATATTGTAATGCTGTCCCATAGATATGAAAAGACATGTTTGTTTCTTTGGTCTGCCAAAAAACATAAATTCATGTTTTTAGGTATTTTAGGTAATTGTCCGGACCTTGGCCTATAAGGAGGGTTCCTTTACTGGACCTCAAGTAATTTTAGTTGAAGACTCCTGCACTAGATGCTTTCATCTTTTTATCCTCCACTAAAGACATTACTGTCTAATTGATCCCAATACCTCTTAGAAAAGAATTGACAAACCAGATCACCTTAGTTCTCTAGTTAAGACATTTTGTGTCACCGTACTTTTAACTTAACCTTGTGTTGTCCCTTTTATTTATTTAACACGAAACACAAGGCCTGAGTCAGACCCATCTTAAGTGCACAGCTACTGTATTCCCTTTTGTTACTGCTAAAACCCTGAGCTCTTATAAAACCTGCATTGGGATTTGTCGGATGATGATTTTGGCATTCATTCAGTAACACAATGTTTAAATGAGGGTATAGTTTTTGACAGGAAGCTTGGAATGACCTTTACACAAAGACAAACTCAGTGCTGGTGTACCACCTCAACGGGAGCACACACACAGCCTGTGGTCAGAAACGAGTGCAGCGTGTGAGAACAGAACACACTCGCTTTTCCCTGCAGATTTTTAGTTTTTGCTAAAGGAACATTCCTGTACGTTCACTATAAAACGTGTGTGACCTCTTTTAACCTGGGAAGCTCTTGGCCGGGATTAATATAGTATATTCTCTGGTTTTAGCTCATAGAGGAGTTTGAAACACATAGTACTATGTTGGAAGTGGCGTTTGAGCTCCATTGAGAATCATGAATGACGTTCAGCAGTATGGCCCTAACAGATTGGAGACAAGTAGATCATTATAGGCCAGATGCACCAGTGGATGGTGGGAGGAAATGAGACTCCATAGCAGTTGAACCTAAAAAGCTCCTTGACTGACGTACAGAGAAGATTATAGAAAGATCAAGGTGTGCAGACGATATAGACATGTCTTATGTCATCATATTGCGAGAGTAATTAAAGATTGTCTGAACAACACTATTTATGGCTGCCTGTCTTATCTCAGTCTAGTGTGTTTCTGGCATCCTGCTGGTCTTATATGGGGAAATGTTGTCAGAAAGTGTTATGAAACATCACATTATTTGATTTCATTATGATTGTGAAATATTATGCCTTTGTGTTCTGTTAAATGGGGTTGAATCGATTCTTTTTCGCTTTTGAAAAATGATTGTGTGGGCGATTTGACCCGGATATAGTACAGTACTTTATGTGATAAAGAATTGTGGTTATATGGGTTGAGGCTAGGATATCAGAGACAAACATTTATAGGTTGGCTGACTTGTAATGTACCTCTCAACTCCCATTTTCTCCCATTTAATCATGAAGATACCCAACCTTTGAGATGTTACACCCTCTCCTCTTTCATATCCAAACATCTAAAGATTTTTGGGTGGTTCAGCTGTAAGAACTATATGGCAGAAGATAACAAGAAATCATGAAATTGCTTGACATCATTTGAGCAACAACAAAAGTTGTACCATGTTATCCTTGGTTTCCCACAAAATATCTACATTTGTAGTTGTTGTTGCTACAGTATAGAATAATAATAATATGGGCCTCATTTAAACAACATTTCTTGGTGTAGTGTGGCCATTCCAGTCCAGTGTCTGTTGAATTTCAACAAAGTTGTGGAAGACTGACATGACAAGATACATGAAAACTGTGATAAAAATTGATGATATCACATAAAAAATATTTGTTAACTTTTCTTAAATACATGTACAAATATTACTGTATTGCTTACAAGTGAATATGAACTTGATTTCTTTGATATATTTAGGGTAGGAAAAATACTGAGTTATTGTTATTTTGAACAGTTTTTCCATTTTAAATAAATGGGAATAGAAACAATATTTTTATTTTAAATTTGAGAGAAATATTATTAGTAGTTCACAGAATGTAACAAAAATAATAATTTCACCTAAACATATACCTCAACTCAACTTTATTTATATAGCGCGTTTTACGTTTTTCATTGTTACAAAGCAGCTGTACATGAGACACATTGAATACAAGTAAAACATCTAAAGGCATATACCTGTAAAAACAAGAAAAAGGTGAAAACAACAAAAGACAGACATACAAATGCTCCACACACACAATATGCAGACATACTTACACACATTGACATAGACGCACACACGCACAAACACACTCACACACACAGTGAAAGCACACATTGGCGTTAAGGAGAGAGAACCACAGGTCAAATATTAAACGGACTATAAATTCTTATATGCAATATTAATTATGTCTAATTTCTGAATTCTAAAGCAGCCCCCCCGGCCAGGCAGATAGTGCAAAACAATATGCAAACGGTGGTGAGGAACACAGAACTCCAATCGAGAAAGAAAAACGCAGGAGAACCCAGGCCCAACCAGGGGATTCCAGTTCCCCTCTGGCAAAAGCTGCTGCCTCTGCACAAGTAAATTTAGTAGGAAAATCAAAGTTCCCGCGTCCTTTATCCAGCTCTATCCCCTTAGCTCTTGTCAAGTCACTGCTTCACATTCTCAGCTCTGCCATCAGGTCTGCGCATGAACTGCATCCTGCGGTAACCTTGGAACAAAGAGACAAGACTGGCTGAGAGTAGAGTACTGTTCTGCACTCCTTGATGCAGCAAGTACATCACTTGTTGTTGGATGTGTTCCTGGTTCCGGTTGATCTAAATAATGCAGCCTGAATCCTATGAGGATTAATATTATGGAAGTGTAGTGTATGCAAGATCAAAAAGATGCTTCTTTAGTCTACATTTAAACTGACAGAGTGTGTCTGCCTCCCGGACAGTGCAGGGAAGAATAGTCCAAAGTTTATGCGCTAGATAAGAAAAAGAATCTACCACCTGCACTTGATTTTGAAATTCTAGGTATTACCAACTGACAGGACCCCTGAGAGCGTTATGTACGTGGAGGTCTGTAATACAATAGAAGTTCATTCTATTCTGCCGCGTTTTGAACCTGTTGCAGTTTTTGTAATAGGCCTGCAGGGAAACCACCTAGAAGTGCATTACAGTAATCTAGTCTTGATGTCATGAATGCATGAATTAATTTCTCTGCATCTGACAGTGACAGCATATGACGTGGTTTAGATATATTCTTAAGATTGAAAAAATGCAATTTTACAGGTGTTGGCGACATGGCCTTCAAATGACAGAGTACTATCGAATACAACGCCAAGATTCTTAGCTGACGGCAAGGATTTTTTGGAGCATCCGTCAATCGTCAAGCAGTATTCTTGGTTGTTACATATAGCAGTTTCGGTCCAGTAAGTAACACTTCTGTTTTGTCCGAGTTCAGTAGTAAAAATACCTATGAAAAGTGACCTTAGAAAAACTAAAAATAAGTTTGAAAAGGTCTCTTAATTTCTTCCGCGGCTGTATAAGAACCTTTTTTTTTATATTCGACACAATCTCACTGCAGAACGTAGCTGTTTTGCGATGTGGATCATTTTGGCTAATTCGTATGAAATCTCTTTCACTCATTTGAGGGCAATTTGCTTTCGCACCAGTGACATTAGAGCTTGAATTGGGGCTTTGGCAATGCTTTTTTCTAGTAATCGTACGTTTTGTATGATTCAGAAACTTTGATCATATTATACTATTCAATAAGCGTTATTTTTCTTGTCTGTTATTGTAAGTTACATTAGAAGTTACATTCTGATATCATGTCCTTTAGATGCCATCTGAGCTTAAGATAATTGATTGTTCACTACTGTTCAGTGATTAGGGTCCGTATTCACAAAATATTTTATCTTAACACTAAGAGCGCTCCTTAACAGCAGTAAAAGTTTTTAGTTAAGATTTTCCACTTAAAACCTATTCACAACGCTGCTGAGAGCAACTTTTACTAAGGAACAGAAAGAAATATCAAACTAAGAAAAGGGGCGGAGTTGACCTCGTTTCTATGGATGATGTCATGATAGAGGACAGGTCTCTTTAATCATAGAAATATTATAGAATAAGGTCTCATGCTGACATTTAAATTTAGGTCTTAAAATAAAAATGTATTTATATTCTAAATTTGAATATATAATTATTGTCGTATTCAAATTAAGTTTATAAAATATATACTAAGTTACTAATTCAACAAGTGAGGAGTTCATTTAAAAAAACAGATAACTAAAAAGTTTTTATTGTGCACTGCATTTAATATTATTCCAATTGTTTGTTTTCATTATGTAATAATTACGTATTTACAGAAATACACCTAACAAATACAATAAAACACATGATAACACAATAAACAATATGATTTTTTAATTATTTTGAAAATGGAGTAATCGTTTGCAAATAAACTACAAAGTAAATGTTCAGCTTATCGTAAGCATGCTGCCTGTCTCATAAAAAGATATTAGTAGTCTTTATGGTTATAGGCTCATTGTCATGAAATCTTTCTAGTTGCGGTTCAAGGCAAACTGCCGGTGTTACAGCCATTTTAGGATAGTTGTGAGTTGGTCTTAGTGACCTAGGAGTCCTCTTCACTACTCTAAAATCTCACAGGTTTAGGAGCTAGTTTTAGCGCTAAAATGCTAAAACACTTTTAGCATAAACATTTGGAGTCCTAAAATAATTTTTAACTTACCTAAATCGGCAAGTTAGGAGCTACTTTTAGCCTTAAGATGTTTTGTGAATACGGGCACTGATAAGTAACTGAAATGAGCACATGTGTTATTGTGGATTACTTGTGATGTTGTTGTTGTCATTGTTGCTGTGTTGGGAAGTAATAACTAACATTCCCATTGTACCATCTTGCTCCTTTGTCTCGCAGAACAGTTAATACAAAAAACTTGTTAGGAATTCAATGGTTCTGCTTCTTATTTTGATTTCCCTTAAAGGGAACTTTCACCCAAAATAAAGCTTTTGTCATCATTTGCTTGGACTCAAGTTCTGGTACATTTAATTTCACTGTATGATAAAATTCATTGAAAGTCAATGGTGACTGAGGCTATCAGCTTTTTGCACTCCTTTACATATTTTGGTTATTTAAAGGAACACATTCATATATATATACCTCTTCTGTATATGTATACTTACTCCCCTACCAGTATGTTATGAATTACCTAAAGATACGGACACAAATCAACCACCTTTATATTTGATGAGATATCTAGTGAGTGCAGTTCTCCTCTGCATTACTCAGAGGTGAATGTGGATATGCTGGTAGACAAAAGGCATAGTGGCATAGATGGATGATGTGCACAAGTGAGGGGTTGTGATGAATTGAAGAGAGAGTGATGCACGCTCTCTAAGCTCAGACTGCAAAATCAGCATCTCTAATCTTGACATATAGAAGTCTATACTACTGCCTTATCAAACCATCAATACCTCACCCCATTTGACTAATAAAGCCAACCCATCCCAAGAGTGTTTGTGGAAATGATTTTACTCAACCTAAGAGGGCTTTGACTTACTGTCGTGCTGAGGAGTATGGTTTGATTCTGGACTTTAAAACAGACAAGAAACCTTATTAATTCACAACCCCTATTCTCGTGTGTTGTTGGGATTTTTAATATGACTGCGCTGATACAGAAATTTGAAATATAAATTAATAGTTCACCCAAAAAGTCAAATTCTTTCATCATTTTCTCATTTCATTCCAAACCTGTATAACTTTGAAGACATTTTGAAGAACGCTTTTAATCAAACAACATCGGCCCCCTTTGACTTCCATTGTATGCACACAAAAGCACTGAGACGTTTCTCCAAATATCTCCTTTTGTGTTCCAGAAGGAAGGATCAAATAGGATATTAAACCACATGTGGGTGAATACATAACGCAATCATTTTATCACCACATCACCCTTTCCATTCCTGTCTTGCATGTTTTCAAGAGGTGAATTTCATTTGGTTTTGCCTCAGGCCCCCTAATGTGCGCAAGATCCCGGACATCGCTCACGGCTCACAACAACTCCATGAAAACCTCCTCCCGCCTCCTACAGAATGGAATCTGTCATAAATACTCTAACCACCACCAGCCGAACCGTATCTGCCTCGTGCTCCCTTCCCACGTTGCTTAGCAGCCAAGCCAGAGTGTTGACGTTCTCACAAGTGCTTCCTGTAAACACCTAAGAATACGCAAGCCTCTCGCTGCACAACAGCCCACTTCAGAGTGAGGAAATGGTAAGCGCTGAAAGTCTCAAATACTCGAGACATCCAAAAATATCCCTGTCCTGAAAAACTGTAAAAAGGAGCGACGTAGGCGGAGAGGAAAGTGATTTATTTTTTCTCCTCACCTTCTCACTCATGTCTTTTTTGGCCTCTCCCACGCAGGCAGCACCAGACGAGGAAAAATTGCTGGCCCAACTCATTCCATTACAATCGGACAGCATGCATCTAGGAAAGGGGGGAAATGTGCTTGACCCTTTCACCACTCCGTTTTTCAGACCTTCTCTGTACAAATTATGGCTAATTTAATGTGCAATTAAAAGTTTGCCCACCGCAATGGATGTGATGCTGTGGATATAAATGTCTGGGCATTCTAGATGCACTTAGCGTCGCTGGAGCAGCAGTCGCGGTCTAGATTGACAGCGCTTAAAAGCTTTGCGCTGTTTGTATTGGCGTATCAAAGCTTGAGGCTTTCTGTAACGTGACCTGTTATGTGTTTCAGCTCTGCAGCGGGAACCATGACCACAGCGAGGTACCGACCCACATGGGATTTGGCCCTGGACCCGCTTGTGTCTTGTAAGCTGTGCCTAGGAGAGTTTCCTTTGGAGCAAATGACCACCATCACCCAGTGCCAATGCGTCTTCTGCACCCTGGTGAGTAGCAGCTAAACACAGACCTCAAAGTTCAAACTCATCAGAGGAGAGCAGCACCCCTGCTGACCAAACAAACACCATCGGTGGTCCTCACCAAATGTTGTTGTTTTGGAAGCTGGTCCTCAGGGGGCGCGGGAGTTAGCAGGGATCTGGCGATATTATATTTTATGATAACCTTGATCGTCCCTTTTTTTGCTTTGTGTTAAAGGACCAGTTCACCCAAAAATGAAAATTATGACAATATGTACTCGCCCTCAAGATGTTCTAAATCTGTATACATGAACACGGAGAAAGATATTTGGAAGAATGCTTGTAACCAAAAGTTGACCACCATAGTAGGAAAATTTCTTTAAATTTCTATCTTCTGTTGAACACAAACAATGATATAAGAGTGTAAGAAAGGAAAGCAAACAGTTCTGGGATACTTGTGACTAACATTGTCATTTTTCCTACTATGATAGTCAATAGTGGCCAAAAACTGATTCATAACAAGAATTCTTCCAAATATATTTTTCTGTTTTCATCGGAACAAAATATCGGATTTAGGGTGAGTATATGATAATAGAATTTTATTTTTGGGTGAACAGTCCCGTTATCTTGCTATTTAATTATATTATTCCTTCTCAGTGTGCTCTTTTGGAAGGGAGCTTTACAGAAAACATTTAGTTTAGGAATATTATATAAAAGTATAATGTAATTTTTTTTCTTATTGGTTTGAGATCATATTATGGTGAGCCACACCCTGATTTAGACTGTACTATTGTCCGTGCTTTGTTTTAGGAATGAGGTTTAATGTTTTTTGTCATTGTGGTTTTTTCTCTGTATTATTTCATCCTTGACAGACTTCATCCATTTTTCGTACAGGAAGTCTTAAAATATATCGGTGCGATTCTTACATAACCCACAGACATTTTGAAAAGTGTTTCACAATATAAGAGTTCACAGCTATATCGAGAACCTTATCAGGCCGACTAAATTGTTTTTATGCCAGCAGTGTGATTCATGGCCCATTAAAAAACATTGTGAGATTCTTCGGACCTCTGAGGTTTGTTGTTTCTCTTCGCTGCATTTTTGCTCTGATATGAGACCAGTTTTATTTTCAACTCAAGGTTGCAAGCAACATTTTGGGGAAAGGAAGCTGTATCTACAATAGAGAACATCTCATGTAACTCTGAGAAGCCTTGTCTTGGATGTGTCCGAGCCCACTAGAGACAAAACTGTCTTTGTGTTTATGGAAACAATTCCTTTCCTTGCCAAACATTCCTAAAAGCTCAAGCACATTTGTTGTTTTGATTTGTTTGAAAGCACTATGTGAGTGAAAAAGTAAATTGATTTTTCAGCTGAAGCATAGAAGAAATAATGAAATAAGAGTTTTTGTGATAGCCTATTAGAACAAATTGCATACTGTTGCATTGAAGGTACAGTATAATTAGGAAAAGTGACTGCGTCTTCATTAAATAGAGACATTACACGGTGTAATTATTTTGAGAATGTTAGCATTTCATTGCGAGTGATGTTCCTCTGCTTACACTACACACTCTCCTTGACACAGCAAACAGTGTAAAACAAGGAATTCACACTATGTTTTTTATTAACTCTTTTGTTGTGTTTTTTTTTTAGTGCCTGAAGCAGTATGTGGAACTTCTCATCAAAGAGGGCTTTGAAACTGCTATCGGTTGTCCAGACTCAGCCTGTCCAAAACGTGGACATTTACAGGAAAATGAGGTACTGTTAACATCTATGAATACAGGGAATTTAACTTCTTTTAAGGATTAGATTTTAACTAGAAAACCTATTCCCTGTCCACGACTTTAAGATCAAAACTTGATATAATTTATTTGTCCCGACTATAAATTCTAAAACAGGGTTTCTCAAAAGGGGGGAGGGGATTCCCAACCTGATCTCATGGAAGTTCGTAACTATTTACATTTTTATGAATTTGTGATTATTATTAAAAAGCAGTACTAAAAAACCTCCCCTAACCTAGCGAACCCAATCTAACGTCTCTGGCTCAAAAGCGAACCGTACTTGGCCACCTCTTAACATTCCTGTGAGATAGTGTTGGAATTGCATGGGGTGTATGAGGTGGCATGCTGTATGTCTACCAGCAAAGAAATGTTACAGGTTTAATAAGAACAATAGTTATGTAAAATACTTCTGATAGAAAGGTTTAAACAAATGCTTTTGAAGGCCAACATACAACTGTGCTATTAAATTATTGAAATGTTTACTTCAAATATCGAGGTTTACTTTAAGTTTAAATAAGTAATTTCGGTCAAAGTGGTTAAAACTGACAAAAAGTTAGTTGTAGAAGAATGTCACTTAATGAATTTCAGAAATAAAAACTAATTTAAAATTTTGTTCTAATGTTTATATTGTGCAGCACCAATAGTAAAGAAACAATAACACACTTGAGGCCATGCTTTCTTTGGCAGGTGTTTTTTATTGCTTATATGTTGTTCAAATTTTGTTACTCAGTAAATGCTCGCAGGTAGAGCAGACCCATAACAATTTTTTTATCAATACAACTATAAAATATGAAAAGAAAAATTGTACTGTAATACTTGCAATTTACCTCTGTTAAATAACATTTTCAAGATGTAATCATAAAATAACAACTATTAAATATCTTTGAGGGAAAAACAATCACATCATTGTTTTAGTAAACATTTAAAAAACCCGCCATAGTCACAACTAGTGAATAAAAATGTATTTAAAATTATATTCTAAGAAGCATCAGTATATCATCCAAAGAGGATTCGACATCTAGACTGTATGTTCAGATGTGTTATACTGTCCCCTCGGGTTCAGTCTGAGTGCAGGGTCCTCTGAGGGGCTGCGAGCTCATTGTGGAGATGGTTGGTTCATTCACTATTCAAACTGTTATATCAGAAGAGTCAGACCCATAGCATATGAGCAACTGATGTGTTGCTTTTGTTGGTCTTATAGACTGTAATGTGTATGTTCTGTAATATCATCTACAGTATATACTGTATATATTTAGACCCTGAAAAAATTGAGAGACCTCAAAGAAAGACGTGGGGCCGGTGACGCGAGTGATAATGAGTGTCAGCTGTGTGTTGCACCAGCTCTGTATCTCTCACGATGGAGATTGGAAGCATAACAGGGAGAGTGGCTCTCGTCCAGCCTTGCTCGTCACAATTATCAATACAATATAATCTAGCCATATTCTCACAACATTGATTGAATTTGTAATCCAATAGAAATGTCAGATATCTGGTTGGGGCTTCCCAGAAAAACATTTTATTTAAAATGCAATAGCTGCTATGCAAAAAGTGCTTTTATATCCATCAGACCACACTGTCCATAATTGCTTTTTTTTTCTTTATATCTGTCCATCTTTTAGATTGAATGCATGGTGGCCACAGAGATAATGCAGAGGTACAGGAAGCTGCAGTTTGAGAAAGGTGAGTGGAAACAACCTTTCTGTCTATGAGAGGGGGGCGATCAGTATCCCAGTGCACCTGATCGGGCACATGTGCATGTGTGGTTATGGAGAGCTCGATGCTCTGCTGTCCAAGATGGCTGAGGGTGACTCACAGTAGACAAACAGGCCAGAGCGGACATTCGTGTGAGAATGCAGGAAAGGGAGTGGACTCACTCACAATTTACACGTGCACGTCCAGCTGACCTCATGCTTTTACCTGTGCATTTTTTCAAATATTTCTTAACAGATACTGCACAGGTTTTGAAAGAGGGTCAATAAAAGATTTTTTTGTTGTTGAAAAAAAACGCTTCTTTTACACTTAAATAAAGAGACCCATCAATGTTTCTGCTAACTGGGGCAGAATTGTGACTTTAACATACAGTATCCAGGCTCTCAGAAGCAGAGCCAAGAGTTCATGTGGATTCACGTGTGGCCTTCCGCATCAGATGAAGAGTGTGTGTTAGGTTTGCGAGAGAGTGCATGCGGGGGCAGATAAGAACGCGTACCATCCTGACTCAACCCGACTACTGAAAGTTGCAAGATATTATGAAAGGCTTCCTTCAGCCATACACCCATCGATACAGGGGTTTTCTCACTCATTATGCAGACAGAGTAAAATATACAGCCAAGGAAAAAATAAGAGACCATTTCAATTCAATTTTATTTATACAGCCCTTTTCACAATGTGCATTGTTCCAAAGCAGCTTTAAAGGAGAAAATTTGAAAATCTGAAAAACACAGAAAATGTATAAACAAAGTGCATTACGTTTATAAAACAAGCAAGATATATCTATTTAAAGAAGTCTCCCGGTGAGCAAGCCAACACGGCCCTGTGGCGAGGAACCCAAACTCCAATGATAAATAAATGGAGAAAAAAACCTTGAGAGAAACCAGTCTCAGTCAGGAGGGCCAGGTCCCCTCTGACGTGTCACAGCTGCACTCAGTGACTTTGATTGAATGTTTATGAAAAATAGGGAGAGCTTATTAGTTGTGATTATCATACTTATGTAATTTGAAATCATTTACTATTTATTGGTATGTATGTGTTTATGTTAAATGATCATTCATGGGGCAATTGTGGCCTAATGGTTAGAGAGTAATGGTTCGATCCTCAGTGCCGGCGAGTAACGATTGCGGTGCCCTTGAGCAAGGCACCTAACCCCTACATGCTACCCGGGCGCTGCAGTGTTCACCACTTGCTGTGTGTGTGCTCACTAATCACTGGATGGGTTAAAAGCAGAGGTCACATTTCGGGAATGGGTCACTTTCACTTACTAACAATATTTCTAATAAAAATATTGTTTCTAATTCGGAAACTGGGGAAATTGGTTAAAATAAGATGCTCTGTTTTTTTCAGACCTCAAATACCGCAAAGAAAACAAGTTCGTATTGACTTTCAAGCAAAACAACATAATTTTTTGTAATTTCGGAAAAGTTCAAAAAGTATTTTTTAATGTGATTTATGTGAAATCACAGTTCTTATGTGTCTTGTCATTCTGTCAGTCTTTTACATTGTTGTTGGAAGACTTTACAGTGTCACTCCTGATGTTTGATTTTATTGAAAATCAACAGACACTGGACTAAAATTGCCACAATACATCTAGAAATGCTAATTAAATGAAAAATGTAGGTGGTCTCTTAATCTTTTCCGCAGCTTTATAAACAAGGAGTATTTTTCACATAGCAAATGCACAGCCTCTCATGGCTTATTACTTTAATAAACACTTATTTAACTAATAAATATATGCAAAAATATGACAAGCAGTCGATAGTAACTCGTATCCCGCCGGGGCAGATGAGGCCCGTCTCCGATGTTGTAACCATGGTGACCTGTCAGCCCAAATTAGCTCTAAGCAGCCTAAAATATACACTCAAAGGAACTGTTATCTTTTCCCACCAATAGAGGTGTTGCTGGATCCACGCCGGACCTGGTGCCCGTCTTCCACGTGCCAGGCAGTATGCCAGCTGAAAGAGTCTGACACGCCACTTCCGCAGTTGGTGCGGTGCAGCGTCTGCACACACGAGTTTTGTTCAGCCTGCAAGGCCACCTGGCACCAGGACCAAGACTGCCAGAAGAACGTTCCCATGACCTCCTTTCTACCTGGAGAGAGCAGGTATGTGTTAAATACTTTTACATTTACATTGCTTTTATACATTTTTTATTTTTTTTATTTTGCTTGTTCTCTCGGATCAAACCTATAACCTTGGAGTTGGTGACACTGCTGCATCAGTTGAGGATCACAGCCACGCCTCAGTTTCGATCAATCTCTTTGATGTGCGTTTACACACTCACATTCTCCCCGCAGTCGGAACGTGATTTCAGCAGTCACGCTGAAGCACACTGACAAATGATGCTTGATGTTGATGAATCCACGTGTGATTTGAAATGAAATACCTTGATCTGTCTCCATGTTTTTCCGCGCTGATGAGTTCCCGCATCGCTCAGCCTGGGAATGGATGTCTGCTTTTAGACGTTGAAGAGCGCTTTGCTTTCTGCTCAGTGAGCTTTAGATTCACGCGCAGGTGTTAGTTGACATTCATGTCACACACAGACTTGATTCAGATGGAAAAGCATCAGTGAGGAGAGTGTATGATCCTTGATCTTGGGGCAGGCAGGAATGAGTATTAAGCTGGAACTGGAGTGAATTACATACTGCTGACATCCAAGATCTCTGAATCATTTCATGTTTGATATTGCTTCGTGTCAGCTTTTTAAATATCAAACAAATTATGAAGTGTATTTAAAGAGGCAGATTAACAGTCAGAACACAGCATCACATCAAATTGCACACAGCCAGATTTAACCTCAAGAAGCTGTTTCTACCTGTCCTTACTCTGAAAATATGACTTTCACTTGCAAACCCTAATTTATTCACTCAGTAATCTTACATTTTTACTCAAGCATGGATGTCTTCTAAAGAAAATGTAAATGATGTTTTATAATCTTTTAATAAAATGTAATGTAACTACTAAGGATTCTACTGTAAAAGCTTTTGGGTGGGGTTTAGGTTCACACAAAATTAAACTTATCTCATTATTTATTTATCTTGAAGTTGTTTAAACCCCGTATATTCTGTTCTGTGGAACACTAAAGAAGATATTTTGAGGAAAGTCTCAATGTTGTTTGGTGACCAACGTTCTTAAAAATAACTTCTTTTATGTTCTGCAGAAGATAGAAAATTATAGAGGTTTGGACATGACATTTGGGTGAATATATGATAAATATTACAAATATATAAATATAATACATATTAACATTAATAAGAAACATATTCTACTTTTCTCAATCAAATAAATATCAATGGATAAAATCCTTTAAAAAAAGTCCTGCCCCTATTATTTCCCGTTGACTATTCTCTTAAGTATCTTATAACGACCAAATTTGCACTACTCATAATTAATTGTCAAAATAAATAAGTACAGCATTAATACAACCAATGTTCTCGGTTTCTATTTATAAATAAATGACTTTTCTGCATGGTCAGTGCAGCAGTGTGAGTCAGATTCAGCCCCTGCAGTAGTAAGAAAGAGGTGCAGTCATTTAACTGTGCTATGAAAGTACAGCTGCACAGTGTCACTTCGCTTAGATCAATAAAGCAGGAATTGTCCTGGAAATGAATGGGCTTGTATCTGTCAGCACGGTCCCTGTGGGTCAGCCTCTCCATTACCTGCTTAAACTGACGCTGGCCACAACTCTTTAGTACATAAAAAAGAGATGAGCTTGTCTTGGTGAAAAAGAGATAACAGCTTCTCCATCAGTTCCTCTTTCAAGATCATCTTTTTGGAAAATTAAACTTTTTTTTATTGGTGCCTATTAAGACATACATTGCTGTTTCTTGCAAATACTGTTAGACGTAGAATACTGTTAGTTTTTAATTTTGTTACGTTTTCATTCCTTTACTTTTTCTTTTTTCTTGCAGTTCTTTCTTTAAGGCTGATGATGACGACACCCCCATCAAACGTTGTCCCAAATGTAAAGTGTACATAGAGAGAGATGAGGGATGTGCCCAGATGATGTGTAAAAACTGCAAGCATGCATTCTGCTGGTATTGCCTGGAGTCTCTGGACGTAAGTTTGACAGCACCCGGAGTGCAAAATATCTCAGCTTTACAGAATCATCATTTATTCACCCTGACCTTGCTACACTCTTGTATTTTTTACTGGAAACACAAACGAGATGTTAGACAGCATCTCTGATCAGTTGTTTTTGTTTACAAAACAAACGTGGATGGTGATTTAAAATGTCAAACTAAAATGGAATTTAGAAAATACAGGTTGATGTTTTAAATTCTGAAATTTTTATTTATGGGCGTACTGTTTCTTTACCAGTCTACCACTATATTTGTGTTTTCAGTGGTCACGTGTCCGTCATTGAGGCGACACGTTCGGCCCCTCATTGAAGGCCATAAATGCAACAGTGTCCTTCACTCAGCTGTTCTGAACACCCACAGCGATAATGAATGCTCTCTCAAAATACTGTGTTTTCAACAGGACGACTTCCTCCTGATTCACTATGACAAAGGACCCTGCCGGAACAAATTAGGCCACTCGCGAGCCTCCGTGATCTGGCACAGAACACAGGTGGGCGCACATGTTTTCTTCCCTCTTTTTTCCTTTGCCATAGTCACTTGCACGTGATCATGTCACGGGCGTCCATTCAGAAACAAGCCTTTATTCAGTAAGTAGGTGGTTGTGTGCTGCAAACAGGTGATACATGCTGTTTCACTGCAGACTTTGTTATAGTAGATGACAGTAATTTAGTTTTTACATGATGTATCTTTTAGAGACATTTACATTTAGTCATTTGGCAGACGCTTTTATCCAAAGCGACTTACAGTGCACTTATTACAGGGACAATCCCCCTGGAGCAACATGGAGTAAAGTGTCTTGCCCAAGGACACACTGGTGGTGGCTGCTGGGATCGAACCATCAACCTTTTGATTTACCAGTTCAGTGGTTTAACCTACTAGACCACCATCTCCATAGTTATCTTTAGATTATCCAATAAACTACAAATGCAAATCAAAATACAAAAACTTTCCTTATGCCTTTGGTAAAAGACCCCCCCATCCTCACACACTTGTGTCTTTGGAGCAGTCTGTGCTGACATTTTTCAATATCAGGCTCATTAGACCCACTGTCCATTATGTGTTTCCAATTTTTCTCCGGTTCATAAGATGAGCAAAAGCTGCGCTTGAAAACGCCTCCAAAGGATGCCATCAGGAGCAATTGAGGACAATAAAGTATGCCAAATATGTTTTTTGAAAGAACCCCACTGACTTTAAACTAGCTTTAAACGTGCTAAACAATTATTTTTCTCAATTCCGATTGGACAAAAGGCATTCGAATCACAGCTAAGCTGATGTATGGTCAAAATGCGGTCTTTCTTGGTGAGCACCATTAATGATACTATAATTATATTTTTTAATAAACGTATTGTCAAATCATACATTAGCTCTTATTACTTTCAGGTAGATAGGGTAGGTTTAGTCATTATGCAGTATCTTGTGGAAGGATAGCACTGAACTTTTATGAAAAGTCTTTTTAGCATACCTTATTGCATTATAAACAATGGAGAGCATAACATCTATTACGCAAAATCCTATATTTCCTATATATTAAATATTTTTATGTATATTTGAAGATCTATAGAATAATATATAATTATATAACAATATATTGAATTATGTGTAAGGAATAGCTGCTTTTCATATTGCTGCTGTCATTCTGAAACCTCTTATTTTCATATTACGTGATTTTTGTTTTCCATAAATCATTATTAGTTACCCTTTGTTTTGCAAATATCTAGCCAATAAAATGTTTTAAAAGTGTATGTCAACTTTGACAACATAGTTTTGAATCATCTAATTAGTACCGTATTTTTTCCTATTTTCTGAAAATATGCGAATATGGACATCCGAGGTTTTGAGAGGTCAGCAGCGATATATTAAAATATAAAGAGGTCGTTGAGAAATATACCGTACATGTGTTATATGGTGTAATATAGCAAATATTTTGAAAACAAGCTGTTCGTAACATATTATTTATAGTATTAATGTTTATATTTATCTTTAAGATACAATTTTTTTTTTTACTTGTCACACATTTTCGGTATATTTGTCAACAACCCATTTATGGAAATGTATCATTTATAATTTATTATGTATAATTTTTTCCAGTATCTTACCATATATTTTTGATTCATAAGGGATTGTAATTCCTTGTATGATAATGCTTTACTTACTATAAACCATATGAACATAAAGTGCAAAGCTTTTACACTAAGTTTCAATTTGCATTTTTTTTTAAATGCTGATATCCTTCTGCTGAACATAATGTTGAAAAGGTGTGCTGGCCCTGAAACTATGAAGAGATTTCAGTACATTTGCACAAAGACATCTGTTGCTCAGCAGGGAAGAGTGAGTCACGTTAAGCTTCATAAGAGCACAGCAGCTCCACGCCAGCCCTCTGAGTTTGAATTTTACAAAGCTTCAGCCTTTGTGGCATCAGAAATTTGACTCTTTATGAATTAGTAAAGATGGAGCTACTGGGCTGTGCTTTCCCGGGTCTGAGCCCCGGGGTTCTTTCATTTCACTGCTCTCCCCTTCTGTTCTCATTCCATTTCATGAACGTTTTTTCAGCCTGGGAAAGAGCTAAATTTACATAGAGAATGAAAATAGAGAGTGTGCGGAAAAGGGTCCCATGATAAATTGGTATGATTGTCATTCTAGGAAAGGGATTATGTTGGGAAATATGGAAATAAAGGGCTGATTGTATCATCTTGAAGAAATCATTTACATCTCGAGAAGAGTTTCACATGCCTCTGTTTTAGAATGATGCGAAGTAAGAATGAAAAGAATTAATTCAATATCTGTTCTATTTTGAAACAGTTATACATTGTGGAGGTCTGATGCCACTATGTGGTGGATTATGGTGCTGCATTGAAAAAGAGTGTGATTTTTTAGTGAACATATATTTAAATACAAATTAGATCTTAGATCAATCGGCTTATTGCTACTACTTTTCTTCTTACATTATATTCTGAGAGAAATCTATAGTGGTAATTTATTGTCTTGCTGCAATCTGTGTTGTCTGACTTTTATTTTGTTTTGACTGCAGGTTGTTGGAATCTTTGCTGGTTTTGGTCTCCTTTTACTGGTAGCCTCACCTTTCTTGCTGCTTGCCACACCCTTTGTTCTGTGCTGTAAGTGTAAATGCAGTAAAGGTGACGATGACCCTTTACCCACCTAACAGCCCATCCCGAGGAGTCGCTGTAAGAGGAATTCTGGTCATCTCCTTCAATCGCTTTTCTTTTCTTCCTCCGCCTTCGAGCTCTTCATCAAGCGGTGGGACATGCGCATTTGAAGCCGCAACGTGAGCATCTCATGCCAAGGTTACCGGCACAGCTAGCGGAGTAGGCTACATCCCGGCAGGCTCAAAGAGACCAAAAGGGACCTGCTGCTTGCTTAGGTGGAGGATTTGAAAGTGGAGATCCCTCTCCGCAGTACTAAGGGAGACAGCATGGGGGCGCTGTTCCATTCTGTCGCTTGTCTTTTTTGTGTGCCGACGTTTTGCATATGCTCTCCTGGAGGGTTCTGTTTTAACAGAGAATATATTGAGTATGTTTGTCTGTCTGTGTGCACAGTAGCAGTTCAGTCAAATGGTATATTTGATTTCACTTGTATTGCACAGAGATGGGGCTTTTTCACATTTTAATTGCGAGAGTATTTAATTTCTTGTACAGAAACATTACGATTTTAACATTAGTTTATTGTCTTTTATTCTAAACCCACAGATAAACGAAAGCTCTGTTCCAAAACCTAGTGAGCTGTCATGCTTTCTATTTCCTACACAGCTCCTTTTAAAAGTCCAATGTGTAATTTTTGCAGTATCTATTGACAGAATTGCAATATTATATATATTACTATGTCTTCAGAGGTGTATGAAGACCTTCCATAATGAAGCGTTATGTTTTACTACCTTAGAATGAGCTATTTCTATCTATATACATCGCAGGGTCCCGTTGCATGGAATTCGCCAAGTTGTCTTTACAGTAGCCCTAAACGGACAAACTGCTCTACAGAGCGCATTTCGTAAATACGTTATCTACTTTGAAAAAGAAGAGACAACGTGAAGACAACTTAGTCCTGTGTCAGACTTCGTAGTGCTTCAAAAGGGAGGGGGAAAGGTGGATTGAGCCGTTGGTTGCAATTTTAAACCTCATCGCTAGATGGCGCTAGGTTTCATACACTGGACCTTTAAAGCCAGCATCATGGAACTTTTCTGGCGACAGCAACTCTTTGCATCATCCTAATGTGAAGCGCATGAAAGACACGACTCACTGTTGATTTCGGTACAGTTTGGAATTAGCATGTTGCTTAGTAGTAGGATATGCTAATAACCATAAGAATGAAGTACAAACAAAGAAATCGTACTACTCGTTTATTAAATGGTGACGTAAAGAAAAATTTTAGGGCTCCAACCATCTTTTCATTTCAAGCGGGAGCATTTATTAACTCACAGTATACACTACAGTCTCCAGGCCTACGGAATCTCCAACATCAATATTTGAATAAATTAGGATCGCGGTTTGCGGATGAGCGTATATTAGCATTCTTGGTTGTTAGTCCAAAGCATTTTACGCAGCGTTTGGACCCTGAAACAGTATATGACCTTCCATGTTTGGTGGTCCGTGACGTCAGACTAATCAAGCGAATACAGCTATTATAAACTATATACAGTCTCTATGTGTATTTTTTTTTTATTTCACCTCTTCGATTTAATCTGTCACTCGGTTTATTGCAATGCATACTGGGATGCTGGGATTGCCTTCTCTACAAAGGATGTTTGTGATGATGTATTTTTGACCAAATCAAATCAAGCGTCTTGTTTCAAGGTTCCCTACTAGGAAAAGCCTTCAGCACTGCACCTTTGATGCCTTAATATTATGTCTCTATAGGCAGCCCAGAGGTTTTGGAACAGTGTCCTTTTACCATACTTTTTACTAGATTGACATTTGCTGTTTTGATTTTTTGTGATCACGGGTTATGCATATTAAATTTGTTTCTTTTAATTCTGGATTTAAGCAAGTGTCCCATATTTGCCATCAGGGCTTCAAATGAACACCCAGGAAATGCAGGTGTGTTTCAGCAGTGGCATGTAACATATTCAAACCTATGTACAGTGCAGTCTGCTCTCAAATAACTCTTGCAGTACTTTTTGTGTAATGACGCTGAGCGGTCTGTTTATCGCAGCATGGTTTTAATCACAAAATATAGCACTTGGTTAGTAGGTGTTTACGTCATGCCCTGTTTGCCACATTAACAGCACCTCCAGGCACCTCCTGTTTCAATCATACGAGACCAAGTCCTGTCTATTTGAATGAGGGAATACATCTATCTTTTTAATCGCCAAGATCACAATACAACAGTATATTTCGAACCAAAAATGAATGATGTCAACCATAACTTTTGTTTCTTAAAAGTCCAGTGTCTGTCATCATATTGGCCGAAATGCAATATAATATACATAACTATGTCTTCAGTGGTGTATGAAGAGCTTACACAATGAAGCGTTATGTATTTTTTATATTTTATTACCTTAGAATGAGCAATTTCCATCTACACCGCGGGTCACTTTGCATATAATTTGCCATGTTTTGTCAGGCGTCACAATGTTTCGAACTGGATGAGGAGAGGTGGAGTGAGCGGTTGGTTGCAATTCGCAACCTTCCCACTAGATTTCACTGACTGGACCTTCAAGCTCAAGTTATGTTGCATTTTCCCTCATTCTTCGTAATAGAACTGCTGCATTTTTTTTAAATCTTTTATTTGAACCTTTAATTTGATTTTAAACTAAGGGCTGCCCTGTTAACTTTATTCGAAAACTTAAGATTACAAGTAGTTAAAAACAAGCTTTACAATAATGGAACCAAATAGAAACATTGACGTTAAAGTGATGGTTCACACACAAAAAAAATTCTGTCATCATTTACTCACCCTGTTGTCATTTCAAGCGTGTATGACTTTCTTTCTTCCGCAGAACACAAAGGAAGATATTATGAAGAATGTCGGTGACTAGCCCCCATTCACTTGCATTGGTTTTGTGTCCATACAATAGAAGTGAATGGGGGGCGTTCCGTTACCAACATTCTTCAATGTAAATTATTTTGCGTTCTGCCGAAGAAAGAACGTCATAAAGGTTTGAAATGACAATAGGGTGAGTAAATAATGACAGAATTTTCATATTTGGGTGAAGTATAATTTTAAGGCCCTTTAATTGCTGTTAGCATACTTGTTTTAGAATAATCATATTTTTGGATGTGTATGAAATTCTAGATAAGGTGCCGTAAAGTATGATCATGAATTGGAAAATATGCCGTTAAAACTTTTTCCGCAATCTGAAACTTTTACATTTTTGGAACAGTGTCTGATTCTGTAGGGATTTAACACTGATGTCAAGCTTGGTTTGCTTAAAGAATTTCTCGTCCAAGCAATGTATCTATGCAAGTTTATACAACTTGATGATAAAAAAGTATGGCTTCTGTTGTCTTGAATTTACAAAGTTCAGGTTTCTAGTTTCTAGCTAGAAGAAGAAATATATCAATGTTGAAAAGAAAGTTGATCATTTTCTGAAAAGCCTATGTGGATATATTGAGAACTGGCACAAATATTTTAAAGTGATTTCTTGCTTTAAACAGATTTTAGGGTATGATAATATTCTAATGTTAACATCTTGCCTGCAAAGTCTGAAATAGCTTGCAGATTTTTTAAAGCTGTTGACCCATTATACTCGTTATCATTTAAAAATATTGAAAAAGAGCACCAGCCATATTTGTAGCTGGAAGATTTGTAGCTCATTTCCTTAAAAGAGATTTCCTCAGCTGACATTTTAAATTGATGTAATGCGATATGTGAAGCAAGCTGCCATATTGAAGGAGATTATCAATTTGATTGACTCTCCTTCGTAACGTTTTGTTAGCCCTAAAAATCTCTATATTCACAAAGTTGACTACTATTTAGTAGCCTTTTTGATTGTTAGTCACATTTATGCTATGTAGCAACTTGCATTATCATGTTTTAGCCTTAAAGTTTGAAGTACCTCACTAGTTCTTCTTCTGTAGCATAATGTTTTGTTTGTTTGTTTGTGTTCTTAAAAATATTTACTCATGTCCTTCTATCCTCCAACTTTTGTAAGGTTCAGAGATAAAACCTTTATGCATACGCAGAGAAAAACTGTTTTACATAAAATGGCAAATGTGAAGGGTATCTTCTTTACACAGATGTTCAACAATAATTCTTAGTCTCAATTATGACCTTCTGGTTAATTTTACAGACTTGGATTATTGAATTAAAGTTTTTAACACCTTCACCAACATTTTAAGCATCAGTCTTCGAAAAAACAATCAGTGTGATAAATGGAAGCAAAGCACAGCGACAATATCAGTTATAAATAGCACATGTTGAGGAAAACCTAATTGTCATGACAATTGTCAACATTCTCCATTTCATGTGCAACAAAGTACTGTAATGCATATGCATACATGTATATATTGACAATCGTGCCAAGCAGGTTTTTAGACCATTGAACAGAGTAGATATAGAAAAATATGTACTTGATGTATGGGCTAAAAAATTCCATAATTCCATTCCATTAATTTGTATGCACGTTTTGGTAACAGTCATCATTTCATGGTTTTTATGTGCATTGTTTATAAAACATACCTTTTGTAATATGATTGTTTTTCTTGAGGACAGTTGAAATGATACTTCATTCACAGGCTGTTCATTCAGTTGGTGATAATTTGTTTTTCTCAGTTTGGGTAGCACAGCCTCGTGTTACTATTTAAAATGCCATTTGTCTCACAGTATTAGAACATATTGTGGAAATACTTCTTGAAATACACTATAGATCATACAAACAGCCAAATATTGTGTTGTTCCTTTTTGTAAAATTTGCTTGTTGCACAAGACTTAGCTTTGCCATTTTGTTTTTGTATTTACATATTAATCTCAGTTGAACTCTATACTCTATTTGTATGTGTCAGTATGAGGCTTTTGTGTATTCCAGATATAATTATTATTTATACAAACAGTGAAAAAGGAAATAGGGACCTAGGGCGTGCACATTTATCATTTCTTCTAAAATTGGTTTTGTCTTTCAATTTTCCGTAGGTGGCCTTTTAATGTTTGTGTTTGTTTTTGATACATCATAAAGAAAACATGACTTTTATTCATTGTAAATCGGCACCAAATTGCATTTGTACAGTTAATCGTTGTAAAATTGCATGTGTGTGATGTCTCGGTCAAACACAAAAATACAACCACAAAAAATTAAACATGACCTTTAATGTCAGTGCCACTAACACTGTGAATTTCAAATGTATTCATGTTTATGGTTTTTATGATACTTTGTTTATATTTGCATTTTATTTAAATATCAAGAAAATTAAAATCCACTGTTGAAAACTATAAAATTAAAAATTCAATTAATTCATAAATCAATTTATTTTTGTTTTGGCCAAATATACATACAAGTACAGCTGGGATGTGGAGATATTTTATTACCTTTTTAAATCCGTTACAATATTTTTTTGTTGGTTGATTTACGATATTTATATATATATATATAGTATATATTATATAGAGTATAATTAGCTAAAAAAAACATATACATTTTTTTAAGTAAATAATCATTATTAATTTGCTAATTGAACCGACAGTAGACTACATACTTCTACTTAAATAATCCGTACTAGGAAATTACATAATAAAAGTTTCTTGTTCCAGGTAATTTAACGTTCCCCGGAAACAGACGAGTTGAATATTTTTACATCATTACCGAAAGAGGATCCACACAGTGTCACAAACGGTGGATGAAGCTTTGAGATACTCTATATGCAATGGTGGTTCGTGCTGCTTTAATATACTTTAATGGACATTCATCATTCTCATGACATATGATGATATTTACATATTCTGTCAATATTGATATTTGTTTGCATGATTTTTTAGGCGTGGTTAATAGACGGAACTAAAGTTGCCGCCGCCGCGTATATTCGTAAGTAAAAGACAGTAGATGTTGACAGCTGTGGCGTGGACTATAAATCAAGACGTGGTGCTTTGACACATGTGATGTTACGTTACATCGCCAGTATGGAGTCGTTTGTATTTTATGTATTATTGTTAGCTCCGCTGTGTGTCCGTTGTGCGGTGAAACCAGTGTCTGTTGAAGAAGACTTGCGAACTCAGGAAGAGTTGCAAGAATTTGGTAAGTTAGTTTGTTGAGCAAAAGAAAAAGCGCGATATTTTCGCTAGAAATCAGATATGCTGTTTTAACTGAACATGTGTGGAGGTTGTCTTTATCAGACTTTCTTCCTTTTCCTGTTTTGACTTTTGACAATGCATGTTTGCATAAGAGGTACATTTCCTCTTGCATGGAAATTATTGTGTATGCAGTTTAAATGCATAAGTAAAATAATTGAATTTAAAACCCAATGTTTGAATCACTTAAGTTTTATTTCAGTATGTATGGGTTATTATTTATGATGGTATAATAAACCTTAAAGATGACTATACGTGAATGTTTTACTGTTATTTCTAAACAACATATTCCTTCATACACATTTCAGAGCATGTAAAAATGCCCTGATATTTATTCAAATAGTTCTTTATCTAAACACCAAATGTTAAACCAAATGGTGTAGTTTTAAATTAAATGTTATTGTCATCCTATGGCATCTAATGATATACTTGCTTTATCACCCAGATGAGCTCAACTCCTTACTGTCAGAATTTGAGGTTCTTCCTGCATCAGGTCTGCATCTCCATTCCATCAAAAAGAGAGATGTTGATGCCTCATCACATGTGGAGCGGATGGTTAGCTTCTCAGCACTCAACAGGTGAAGCAGTCCGATGTCTTACTTGCTATTACACAGTGAAAAACTCTAAATAGAGAGAGTCAGTATTCAGATCACTATGCGGCTGCCTAGGGCAGATCAGATGATACATAGAAAGTGATGATACTTTATGGTTTCTTCTTGTGACTATGTGCTGTTTGATGTTTGTGTATGATCTTTAAAGTGATTTAATCACCCTTTTGTCATTTCAAACCTTTATGACTTTCTTTCTTCCGCAGAACACAAAGGAAGACATTTTGAATAATGTTAACTGCCCCCATTCACTTGCATGAGTTTGTTTCCATACATTAGAAGTGAATGGGGGCCAGTGCTGTTTGCTTACGAACTTTCTTCAAAATATCTTCTTTTGTATTCTGCGGAAGAAAGAAAGCTATTAAGATTTGTAATGACAAGAGAGTGATTAGGTTGTGACAGAATTACAAATTTTTGGATGAACTTTCCCTTTAAATTATTATTGGAGTAGATCCTTGAGATGTCCAACTGAACTGGCTTTTCCATGTAGGCACTTCAAGTTGTACTTGAGAACCAATACGGAACTTTTCACAGAGGACTTTAAGGCTGTAATTGTAGACAAGGATGGAAATGAGGTCCAATATGATGTTCAGTTACAGAATTTCTTTAAAGGACATGTAGTAGGTAAGACGTAGAACAAGAATAATGGATTTTTCTACAAGGCTTAAATCTCTATATTTACCATGGGTCATTGTATGATATGCCATCAGGAGAGGAACACTCACGTGTGCAGGCGCACATTGATGGAGATGAGTTTTCAGCCCACATTCTTACTGATGATGCCGAATATAACGTGGAGGTGATTTGCGGATTGTTTTCAATCTCCCCTAGATGTGTTAATTTTATACTTTTCATATCCCATTTAATTTGCAAAGACTGTAGCATATTTTGCCTGCTATACATATGCCATTTGTCGGTAAATTATATACCTTAATATTTGCAGAAAAGCAGAAATTTCAGAAATACAATACAAAAAAAGCGTATGAAGTCCAATCTGCTTATTTGTGTCCATGTCCTGTTATATAATTGACAAAATAATCTAAGCCCAAAGTTACCCAAAAATGACAATTATGTCATCATTTACTCACCATTAAGTTGTTCCAAACCTTTATGAATTGTATTCTTCTGTTAAACATAAAGAAAGCTATATAGAATAATGTTTGTAAACAAACAGTTCTGAGGGACACTATTGACTTCCATAGTAGGAAAAACACAACAGTTGGCAGTGGTGCCCCAGAACTAGTTTCCTACATGCTTCAGAATATCTTCTTTTGTGGTCAGCAGAACAAGGAAATATACACTTTTGCAACAACTTGATGGTGGGTAGTAAATGATGACAGAATTTTCATTTTTGGGTGAACTATCCCTATAACAATGACTCATCCTTTCCTTAGGGGGGGGGTGTTAAAAATACAATTGCTCTGCTTTTACAAGTGCTTCCTACTCATCTGATGTTTCTATCAGCCCTTGTGGCGATTCACAGAGAGACCCGCTGATGGGCGTTTGCTGGTGTACCGTTCAGAGGATATAAAGAACATCAGTCGACTGTCATCGTCTAAAGTGTGTGGATATGTGAATGCTGATGCCCAGGAATTGCTGCCTGAGGAGGCCAAAGCAGCGGGACAGACAGAACAGGAAGAGGGTGTGTATCTACATGACCACATCAAATCTGTTTTTAAGGATGACAATTACTATTCCTGACTCATACTAAACTCGATCATTTGTAAAACTCTGTTATTTTACACTGATGTAACCAGAGTTCATGAGAACAGATATTCAAACTTTAATCACATGCTCGTGAGGAGAGAATCATCATTGCTGCATGAGTTGTGTAGGAGTTACGCATGTGGCTGACAAAGGCCAACTATTCAAGTACATAGTCACCCAGCAATGACCTGCTGCCATAAGAATCGATGATTGTCTATGGACTATTTCGTAACCATGGATTATAATTCAGTCTAATAATATGATTCTTTGTCTTATTTTAGTCACGAGATCCCCTGTTGTATTGACCATCATATATGGATGTTGAAGCTGTATTTATTTCACCAAACAGATGGATCAAACCTCAGGAAATTGAAGATAGTTTTGTTTGATAGCTTACATGTATGATTACTTATTTGACCTCCAGAGACTCATCAAAGAGAGAGTAGATCTTTACATGACCCCAAGAAGAACACCTGCACTCTGTTGTTAGTGGCAGATTATCGCTTCTTCCAGCACATGGGGCGCGGACAGGAGAGCACCACCCTAAACTACCTTGTGAGCACATCAGCATACAGGAACATAAATGATGTGGACTGTGGCTGATCACATACACAGAGAATTACATTTTGTGTGTTTTGCTTCTTTCAGATTGAGCTGATAGACAGAGTCGATGATATTTACAGAAACACATCCTGGGATGATGATTTTAAAGGCTACGGTGTGCAAATTCTTCAGGTGACATCATCTTGACAAATTGTGGCTTTCATAGCAAATATGCAGATTTTTTTACGCGACTTTTCCTGCTACTTTTCTTTAAATCATGAAATCACTTTGGCAAGTTAGAGCACATTCAAATACAAAGAAATTAAACAAAAATGTGTTGTTCGTCTTTTAAAAAGTTTCAGGTTTTGTCACATGTTGTCTTGTTGCAAACTCCGGATGACTTCATGTTGGGAATTTTGTGCAATCAATCTCCAAAAGACAAAAGAGAATCTGATTTACACTGAAGATTGCAGGCTCATCAAAACTGTAATAACAGAAAGGGAACTATTAGAATCATGTTGCGACAAAAACATTTAAACACAAAAATATTTGTTAATCTCTGACATTTCTGGGGTAGTCAAAAAATGACAGAACTGTTTGTTTTTCTAAATTAATATAATAAATAATTTATTTTGTGTTCAACAGAAAAAATAAAAATATAAAATAATTTTTCCAACCATGGTAGTCAATTGTGCCCCAGAACATTTTTTTCAGTTTTTCAGTCTTTGTGTTCAACCGAATAAAGACATTTATACAGGTTTGAAACAACTTGAGGTGGTTTAATTTAGCCTAATTCCCAGCAATGTTCTTTTGGCATTTTATCAAGCAGCTTCTTTGGGTTTCTTTTTTTTTATTTAAAGGAGTCCCCATCAATTCTGTGCTCTTATTGTCTGCTCTTTTCCCATTATTCAGAAAAAGTCATCCATTTCAAAAACATTTTAATTAAAATATACATTTATATTTGCACAATTATATAACAAAATTCACTCATTTAAGCATACACCTTCAGATCGAAACTTTTTAAAGATAATGACAAATATTCGACTATGGTGTTCTAACCTTTGACCAGTAGTGTGTATGTAACCCGATGTGTAATGTAACCTAATTTCTTATAATTGCTCATTTCTGCTATGAATCGATTTGTTTTTTACTAGTTTAAATGTTTTACATTTAATATTACCCCGACAGATTATCATAAACCAGAAACCCACAAAGGTTGACCCAGGACAGATTCACTACAACATGAATGGCAGCCCATTAGGAAGAAAGGATGGTGTGTGGGATGTGAAGAAGCTTCTAGAAGTAAGTGCCAATGCTCTTTAAATATACACACTACAAGGTGTCAGGAAAGTTCTAGTACTATACACTTATTTTTTACAATTCAGTTCATCTCCGATAGATATAACCTAGTCCCACCTTTTGTTGAAAGTCCTGTTTCGCTTGGCGAAAGCATGTTTCCGAAGTGCTGTGCATCTGTCACTTTTGCCGTTGCTTTCGCCATTTCAGTATGAAACACAAAATTGCAGGTTACCTTACATACTTCTGCAAATGGGGTCAGTTGTGGTCTAGTGGTTAGAGAGTTGGACTCGTAGCCAGAAGGTCACTGGTTCAAACCTCAGAACCACCAGAAAATGACTGAAGTGCCCTTGAGCAAGGCACCTTACCCCTGTTTGCTCTGCAGTGATAGTTGCCCACTGCACCCTACTTGTAAGTCGCTTGGATAAAAGCGTCTGCCAAATGAATAAATGTAAATGTAAATGACATGAAATGATCTTTCTTGCAAAATCATTATAGCAACAACTTTTAAATGATTATTGTAAGCTTTTCATTGCAAATTAAAAATGGTTTAGATGAGGAGATAAAGACTTTTTTACCAAAATACATGATCTGAATGTGCATAGTTTTCAAATATCCATCTTGGTCTCCTCAGCAATTCAGTTTGGACATCGCAGACAACGCCTCTGCTGTTTGCCTCGCTCATCTCTTTACCTATCAGGACTTCGATGAAGGAACTCTGGGTCTTGCGTACGTGGCTCCTTCCAGGCAACAGGGATTAGGTGGACTCTGCCCCAAGCGTAAGGCTCTGTACAATTTAAAATCAATGAAATACTGTATTCAAACACAGACCTGACCTTGCATATTCATGTTTTCCTACAGCCTATTATCCATCACAGTCCGTCAGGGGACCCAGTTACCTGAACACTGGCTTAACAAGTACTATGAATTATGGGAAAACAATCCTGACCAAGGTGTGTTTTATGTGCTTCTGCAGACCAGAAGTTGAATTTTATACGATAGATGTTAGTTTATTTTTATCAGGTGAGACAGGTATGTGTTGTCTGATCTCCAGGAAGCAGATCTTGTAACCACACACGAGCTCGGCCACAACTTTGGAGCAGAACATGATCCAGACAACATAGCTCACTGTGCACCAAATGATGACCGGGGCGGAAAGTATGTCATGTACCCAATTGCAGTCAGCGGAGATCATGTCAACAACAAGGTATTGCCCTCCTGGGTTACGTTTTTTTTCTTTAACATGTAGTTGAAGTTTTTACAAGCCCTTGGTTGGTATCTCATTGTGTGGTTAATTTCTGACATACGGTTTTCAGAAAAAAAGAAAGTAAGCTTTATCAATTGATGAGAGACTTGAAGTGGGTGCTTTAAGGAAAGAAACACCCACAACACCTTAGCAGCTTAGTAACAGCTTCATTAGCAGCCATACAACAACTTTAACTTTTTGTATCAACACCCTCAACACACTCATAGTATGTTGAATTGAATTGAATAGTAGTGGTGACTTTTGTAATGGAAAGAACCAATCTTACAAAAATGTAAAATAAAAACATATACAATTAAAAAACATCATAGATCTTTAGGCTTTGGGGATGTACTCGTGTACCAGGCTATTTGCATATGCCTCATTCAGGTGTTTCTTCTCACAGCACTTCTCCAGCTGTAGCAAGTCCTCGGTCAGTAAGAGCTTAAGGTTGAAGGCCCACCAGTGTTTTAAGGAGAGGAGCACCAAGTTGTGCGGAAACTCACGTGTGGAAGAAGATGAGGACTGCGATCCTGGACTCCTTCATCTCAATGATGACCCCTGCTGCACAGCTAACTGTAAACTCAAGAATGGCGCCAAGTGCAGGTAAAGAAGCATTGAAGCACATACTTTCCAACTGTGAATAAATTTAATCACACTAGTTCCATGTACAATAATTTAAATTGGTGGTCCGACACTTTTAAATAGCCAAGTCTTATAACTGAAGAATGATTAAAGTAAGTCATCTCATAATTATATTGTTTAAACATTTTTTAAATATGTTTTGTAAGTATTGAACCAAGTACCTGGTGTCACTGGGGTTTGGTGTTCAAACCCTGTGTGCAGCGTGTCACCTTTAAATGGGGAGTCAACATTTTGTTCCCACTTGTTAATCTGTTTTCATGTACTGTGCCGGTATAGCTCTGCTCTGCGCTTGCTGCATTTTTTGGGCTGGGTCCCGTTTCGCTGCATGTAGCCATTTCTTGTATTGTAAAAAAACAAGTTGGAAAATAAATATTAATGTGCAAAAATGTTAATCAGCTATATATGCTGTGTGCTATGTATTACACGTACATGCCATGCTCTCTAGATATGGATATTAGCACTTGAAATGTTTACTGTGATACTGCTTTCTGTGTATTTCAGTGACAGAAACAGCCCCTGCTGCGGAAACTGTTCATATGAAAGTTCAGAGAAGAACTGTCAGGAGAGCATCAGCGCCAGCTGCAAGGGCATGTCAAAATGCACAGGTAAATCTGCATACAGTAATGAATCTAAGACATTGTACGAATAAAACACATCAAACAATTGATAGCGTAAGCTAACTTCTTTATCTCCGTGTATCACTAGGCAACGGCAGCGAATGCCCTGCCCCTGGAAACCTGCCTGATGAAACAGAATGTCTGGACAAGGGCCGATGTAGGAACGGTGTTTGCAAGCCTTTCTGTGAGGCTGTGCATAACCTTGAGTCCTGTGCCTGCAATGGTAAAAATATCCACAAACCGATTCTGTGCCTTCGATTATGGAGTTTTCTCTAATTGTATTATAATATTATCCAGAGGTTCAGGTAGATCAGTGGTCCCCATTGGTTCATAGATGTTAGAACCTATTACTCGACTTTAGGGATGTTTACTGAGAGCCGGTACTTTTTTGGACCGGTACATAATTGGGTTGATAGCACAGTATCGATAAGCTTCATGACAAACGATACTGTTATCGTTACTTGCGTTGTTTTATTTCTGTGTATTCGGGTGTTAAATGGCGGATTAGAGGCTGCTGCGGCTGCCTGTCATTTTCCATCCCTGAATGATGTTGGAATGGCCGAAGTTTGCTCGATGTACGTGTTATATCTAGGGCCATATGATTTCTGCGATGTATTTGTAATCTGCTTGTTTTGCGTGTTTATGAGTGGAAGAGTGGCATAGTTGCGTTTGTGGAGCTTTAAGCGTCCGCGTTTCACAACGAGGAAGCTTCCGTCAAACACTACTTTGAGGAAACCCGGCAAAACTTGAGAACAAGTTCTAATATTGCTTTTAATAATTCGGCCATGGAGTATATTTACTTACTTTAGTAAGTTGAAGTAAATGTGCTAGTAAAATTATGAAAAATATTACATATAATAAAAAAAATACTACTATTACTTAAATTTATGTAGACCTAAAAGCAGAAAGGAAAAAAAGAAATACGCTCTACCAGCCAAATAACCATAGTGATGTAAAGTAAATATGTTGAATTCCCCCAAGTGTGGTAAGTGGTATGCTAAGGAACACACACGCGTTTTGTTATGTGGCATTTTCTGTTTGCTCAGAAGCATTTGTGAACTCCAGTTCTAAAGCTCAGCTGTAAAAAAGAAAATTAAAATGTTTAACATCTTTTCACATCATGTGTTTTTACATCAGTTATAAAGTGTAGTATCAATATCAGTATTGATAAGTACTGGTACAATCTTAATGATACCCATCCCTACTCAACTTAGGGGCCATTCACATTTAGCGTCATATTTGTTATTTTAAATGTAGACGCGCGGCGGAGTGATGTGGTCGCGATGCGCATGCGGTTCGACGCTACCCTATTTCTAATCGCGTCGGCATTGCATCGAGATGACAATATTACAAACAAGCACAACGCAGGTCATGTGTCAAGAACCAACCAACCAATAGAGACAAGCTCAGTGAAGATGGGGACACAAATGATCACAGCATTAATAAATCAGCATTAATAAATATATAAGCTGAGTTATTGCAAGTTATTTTCAGTGCATATAGTCCATATATAGTTTGTTTATACCTCCTGTCTCAACGGCTAGCGTGGCTGATGGTTGCTTAGCAGCCAGCGACAGGTGCCAGGAGAACTTTCACATGTTTTCCGTGCGGTTTTAGCAGTAGCTCCTCAATGTAGAATGGGAGATACAAGGGGCAAGGTTAGATCCAGATCCAGTCTCCTCCCATTGCATTGTGATAGGTCGACACTGGATCTGTCTCCTCCCACTGCGTCGTGATAGGTCGACACTGGATCTGTCTCCTCCCACTGCGTCTTGATTGATCGATGGGTGGACACGTCATACTCGTGTTGTTGCTCTACCATTTCCACATTAAGTCATAACTAAAGTTATTTGACAGAAAAACAAACTTGCTGAAGACAAACTTGATTTATCAACGTGTTTTAATAACATATTTTATTAGATTTAGGTTTGGGTAAGGTAAGGTAACTTCTAATAATATATTTTATTAGGTTTAGGGTAAGGGTTTGGCTTAACATATTTAACTCTGATCATTACTTATAGGTTACTAAATTATGATAACATTGATAAGAGCAAATGTTGGCAACCACGGATTGCAACTTAACTCTCCAAATTACGGCTAAATTAAGTATATAAAGTGAGAGGAGTCGGATCTGGATCCAACCACTCACCTGGATGTCATGTACTGCATTGAGGACCGTCTCGGTTTTAGACGGGAAATGTGAAAAGCCCCTCAGTCAACTGCCTTTAAACTCTGTGTTAGAAAATGTGCCTTGACAATAAAAATTTTCCCAAAATACCAAAGATCTGTCAAATCTAGTTACTCTAGTTACTGCAATATAGCTAAAAAAGTTCATTTTTACAATACTAACAATACTGTACATTCAATAAACTATTTTGGCTTGTACATTAAAAATCAAATAAACAAAATAACTGGATATACTGTGATTTGTTTCCAGAAACCGAGGACTCGTGTAAAGTTTGCTGTAGAAACAGAGATGGGCTGTGTACTTCCTTTGTCACAGAAGAAGGGAAATTTCTGTTTTTGCGCAAGGGCAAACCCTGTACTGTTGGATTTTGTGATGGGGCCGTAAGTGTATTGCTGGTTTTCGTGATTTAAGAATCACAGACTTTACTTTTCGCAGTAATGTTGAGTAATACTGGGCTGCTTTTATTCTAGGGTAAATGTATGAAACAAGTCCAGGATGTCATTGAGCGGTTATGGGACTTCATCGACAAACTGGATATCAACACATTTGGTAAGAGCTGAAAGCGAAGTCATTTTTAATCAGGCGATGTGCAGAGATCTCTTTTTACCTTTTTGTAAGTGACATGGTTGATTCTTTTCTCTCAATGTTCAGGAAAGTTCTTGGCTGACAATATAGTTGGATCAGTGGTGGTGTTCTCTCTACTTTTCTGGATTCCTCTGAGTATACTGGTGCATTTTGTGGTAAGACCAGACCATAATAAAAGCTTTTTATTTCGGTCAAGTTTTTCTAGTAACGCTACAATAAGGGTGCATTTGTTAGCAAATGCATTAACTAACATTGAACAATGTAGTTTTTATGTAGAATTTTTTAATGTTGGTAATGTCAAAACAATTGTTCATGTGGGTTCATGTCGTTTCATATCGGTTCATGTAGGTTCATTGTTCATTAACTATGTTAACAGTTGCAATTTTTTATTTTAAATATCCATTTGTAGATGCTGCAGTTAACAGGAACTAAGAATAGATGAACAGAATACTGCAGTGACTTTTTCTCTTTGCTTATTAACAGGACAAGAAACTAGATCAGCAATATGAGGAGAGCTCCAAATCTTTTATGTACCCAAGTGTAAGTACTTCTGTCCAAAAAGTTCCAGGATTGACTTTATCGTACAAAAATCAGCCTTACTAACAAACTAAACCTGCTTTAATTTAATCCGGAACCCAAAAGTAACAGAATAACATTATGTACATGTGTGCTGCTGTTAGCATGGCTACTTTTATCAAGGCTAGTGCAGCAGAGCTTGGCTGCACACATATGACTTGTGGCTTGTCTGCTCTGACCCGTGTGGAACTGCAGCAGATGGTGGTGGAGGTGTGTAGTAAAGCCCATAATTCAGGTGAGTTTTATTGAATGGAAACCCCAACAGTGCTATGCACCCCGAGTGTGAAGCATCGGCGGAGTGGTTGTGATGTGCTACCATCGGAAAGGCAGTTTGTGACGCTGCAGAGAAGACGGGGTTGAGCTTTGCTGTGTTGTATGTCTCATGCGTTCAGTGTGGTAAAAATCTTTTGCGTGTTTCTGGGTCTGACGTCATTTTGGATGCAGCTCCATATTGGTGCATTTTAAATGCACGGCTTTGAAACTATGGATACTGCATTTGCTCCAGGTGGCCATTTTGTTTTGTTGTTGAGATGTGATTGTATGGTAAAGATTTAGTTGTTGAATCTTTTACTGCATTTAACACAAATATAGCATGCTGTTAATGTTAAATATAAAGATGGCCATTAGTTTGTCTGCTTGAGTACTGAACAGATAAATCAGTTTATTTAATGTGTTGTTGTTTTTTAAAGTGGAGGTAACATGCAGTTTCTGCCAATCTCATATTCATCTTGAGTACCTATAGAGAAGAAGGGCATACTTCAAATTTTTGAACAGTTTTAGTTTGATCACATTAACAAAAGACAGATACAGCTGTATGGTTATTTCCGAAAACAGTCGACCCTTCTGAAGGTGTACAGAAGCAGTGCTAAAGCACGAGCACACAATACATCATCGCATTATCCCTGCATAAGTGCTCATTCACTATAAGTTGTGTTGTTTACATAATGCACGTATGTGCCAATTGCCAACAAAAGACAGATATGTGACTCAATTTTACTAACCGTGTGCGGTTCATGTCAGGCAGCTTTTAGCGCTCGGACCGCTCCAGTTTCAAACAATCTGCAAATCCAGTGTTGTATGCACCGTTTAGATAACATTAATCACGGAAATGCTGTGAACAAACAAACACAGCTGATCTTCCGTATTGATGGAAGCCCATTGATTGCTGTGCCCTTTCTCTCGCTGTTCACGCGTGGGTGTGCTTGACAATTAGAATTGTCCAATAAGTGACTAAGAACCCTTGTTTCGAAACACGAATTCATGTTAAAAAAAACTCTGAAATATTTACAAACCCTGGCATTGAAGCATGAGCATGAGATGCCAGCATGTTCAACAGGGTAAAGAAGTCCGAATGCATGAAATAGCATGTTACCCCACCTTTAACATTTGCTATTTTTGGCAATATGAATGACACATTTTTGTTGAGTGCCAGATGAAGATAGTTTTTATATAAACTGTTTAAAACACATCTCAAGTAACTTTTTATTTTTAAAACTGATTTGGAACATTATATGTATTGTGAATTAATCACGAAATGTGAATTATGAATTGTGATTAATCATGATTATTCGATTCCCAAATAAATGTTTCAGTGTTGTAAATATATTTTCTATATATAAATGTATGTTTGTATAAATACATGCATATAAATATAAACATAACTTAAACAAACATTTATTTTAGAGTCGATTAATCATGATTAATGGCAATATGACAGCCCTAAAATACATTTAATAGAATGGCTGCCTACTGAACGGAGCCCAAAACCACTCAAAGCCTAAATAAATTACTAAAATTATTTTTTATATGAATGGCAAAATATTTTTAGTCAGGATGCAAATTTTATGAATTTGCTGTTACTTTCAAGTACTCAAACACTAATGCCCATCACTAATGATGCAAATGATGAGTCAGTAAGTGGAACAGAACACTGATACATTTATTTAGGTGTTCTGTATCTTCTACCTTCAGAGCGCGGAGATTCTAAGCGGTTTGGAGTCAACGCCCCTCCGCATTGTGAAACCCCATCTACCGGCTTCATTTTCAGCGGCAGCGAGACCTCAGCCTTCACCGGCCCCTACAGGTCCCGTCGTCTCACCGTCACAGGAGACGCTCGCCTCCCATGGCCGAGCCAGCCACTCCGGCGCACAAAAAGTGGATCCGCTGCGAATGGACACCATCGAGGAGGACCCGAGCGGAGACTCCTCTCACCAAGACGAGGAGGTGCTGGAGGAAAACTTCCCTCTAAGCGGCACAGCTGCCAGGTCCTTCGAGGACCTCACCGGTCAGGGAACGCCATCCCGCGGGGACAAGAGACGCCTGATGAGGCAGACGCGCATTGACAGTAAGGAAACTGAGTGTTGAGGACTTCTCATACTGTACGTACGTATATGCACCCTGATAAGTGTGCATGATTCAGAATGACTTGATAGGTCCATTTGGTATAATAAATGCACTTAAATAAGCCTTAATGCGATTAGGGTGCAATCAGGTGTAATTTGTAGATGCATTCGTGATTTAAAGTGCATGTGACATGTAGACTGCTGACGAATTTGGGTTGGTTGTTATAAATGTTTTGTAGCATATCTTTATTACAGACTTGTATGTTACGTATATTGGGTCACATTAAAGTGGGACAGCCAAGATAAACTACTGCATTTGGTATGATATAAGAATTAAAGAAATTACCTGCGTAAATATATGATATTTACATTTATTCATTCGGCAGATATATGTTTAGTACCAATGGTAAGCTGTTTACCACAACAACATATTAAGGCATTTGTTTGTTTTTACAAACTAAGTTCCGAGTCAAACTTATTTTCTGGTTATAAACAGCATTAACTTGTTGTAGAAAGATTCAAAGTAGGGAAGGAAGGAGACGGGAACCGGCAAACATTTAAAACATTTAATCAAATAATAACAGCCGGCGGCCCCTCACGGACGACCGCCGGCGAACAACATGACAGTAAACAAAACATAAATACAAATACAAACATGTTCGGGCCCGGTCCTCTCTCATCGACGGTCCGATCGCTTGTTCCTTTTATATGCTCCCAATCTCCTACGTGATGCGAGGCCGGTGCGCGCACCACTGGCGCTAATTAACAATTACTTACGGGCCTCGAACCACGGTCTCGCCGCGCCTACTCTACTACACTTGTATTTAACCTGGAATATTCTTTTTATACTGTATGTGCCTTTTGTCACCGTTTCAGTAGTGTTTTTGTAGCTACAGACAATCTCATAAATATTATGACACTCATTTATTTATTCCACATTAAAAATTCAAGAGGCACTGAATGAGGCTTTTTAATGGGTTTTCATGACTCTCCTTGTAAAATTGGTCTACTGTAAAAGGAAATTCAGGTTATGCATACACTATGTGTCCTATACCCAAGTGCATGAATTAAATTTCAAGCATACATGGGAACCACTAGAGGGTCACTTTATTTATCATTTTGAAATTGCACAGGGTGCCTAAAATATTTTTGCAAGATTTAGTCACGTCAGTTTCATATATTGTGACAAAAAGTGTTTTCATATTTTTTTTAACCACTACAGCTGTTGTTTTACTATATGTGACCAAAGTCAAAGTATTTCAGATGGACTAGTACCCCCTACTGTGAAATGTCTATAAAATGTATTTAACTTTGATGTTACATTTTCAAATAGGTTGAGGTTCTTATAACTGAAAGCCTTCTGATGTGTCTTTAAAGCAGTCAAAGCTTAACTACGTTTTTCATTTTGGAGTTGTTTTCATGTGCCAAATGTTAATGGAGCAATTTTATATTTTTATGTTTCTTGTATTCCTGCATATCCAATCAGATGTAATGATTAATACACTCCACTTGATTGCCGAAAACTGTATATTATGTCCTTCTGCTATCATACAGTGTGTTTTAGTATTGTAAAATGTTACATTTAAATAAACTGCTTTCACACTAAAATATTTAGAATTGAATTGTTTCATGGAGATATACAGAAAAAAAAACTTACTATAGCCAGAAAATTCCAAATGAGAAAATGTGAAACATCCAAAACTTTATTGAATATTTTGAAAATCAATCCAAATATTGAATTGAAACCAGTGTCTTCTGTGATAGTCGGTCCAGGGTATTGACCAAACAGTTCGAAGGTGGTCAAAAAATAACATGAAACGCCCCATTCCTGTTTCAAATAGGTTCCAGTAACAATTTATGTCTATACAACAAAGCCTGAGTAGTATTAGAACCAAAAATTAACCAAAATTAAACATCTACAACCAAATTGTGTCCATTGTGCAATGCTTGTCTAGAGTTTAATCGCACAGTAGACTGCTCTCTGGGCTCTTCGGATCCACGTCCCCCCAGTAGGGCAGAATAAAGGGCAACGCTGCCCCACGCCTCTCAATAAGTGTCCATAAATGCTCTGCCACAAACTGGTTGCCTTTCTCAGAGAGATGCAACCCGTCTGAAAGATACACTGAGAAATCCTAAGGGAGAAATGCACATTTACATTCTAGTGCTGTGCCATGTTTGGTTTTACTATTGCGTGTGACTTTGGTGTCTGTCTAGAGACTGTTACCTGTCCGTCTTTTTGCATGAGTGTCCAGAGATCCAGAACATCTACACCACACTGTCCCCCAGCTTGAACGCAGGCCTGAGCATACTGACCTGCCACGGAGTTCAACCGATTCAAAGCTGAACCTACGGGAAGAATATCGCATTGAAAATCATCTGTGTGAGAGAGACTTTGTAACTGAATACTAGTGTTCTGCTCAGTGTTCACTATATACTGCCAACTATTTTAAAAATAGCACGCCAAAGACTACATACTATTCGTTTCACGCTTGCATTAATCCAGTGCACTAAATACTAGTGTTGCTAGTATTTTTTTTCACCCTATTATAATGTTACAAAGTTGCAAAATAACTTTATTTTTATTCCACAGATGAAAACTGGTTGTCACAGGCTGGATTGAACATGCACATGAGGTAACAACGTTTTTGCTCACGTTTTTGTCAATACTGTATGTGTAGTATGCAATATTCCGTTTTAATTATTTAAAGCGTTTCACAATATTTCATTGTTTCAAAGCAGCTGTACAGGAAGAAAGACAAAAATAAACAAAAGTTAGTATAAGTATTGAAATAACAAGGCTCCATCTTTGCTCTTGATTAATGACGAAGATTGCCTGGGGTGGAGCTGGGATGATCCGTCCACGTGATCTTAGGTAGCCTGAAGTATCCAGGACCAGATAAGCTTGTGTTCTGTTCCTAACACAATCATAGATATTAAGACATAGCTTGCAGGTACATGCAGGTGTGTGTTACCTTTAAGCAAGCACTCCTTCTCCCAGGCAGCTTCTTGAAGTGGTGGTGGTGAGATAAAAATGATTTTATCTTTAGATACTCCTACAGACACAAGGTGCCTGACGATGTCTTTCAAATTGTCCGAGTACTCTTGGCAGGGTACGTGTTGTTGTGGGTTCATGTCTGTAAAGAAACACTAAAGCGTCTCGTTTTTCTGCAGCTGTTGGTTTAGCCCTAATGCAGTAAATGTAGAGATGCTCTTTACCTTCTAATGCACAGTCGTTGGCACCAAAGAATACGGTCACAGCCGCGATAGGGGCATCAGAAGCGGGCACGATGCGAGGAAGGACTATTTTAGCCCACCTTGTGTTGTACCCTGACAAGCCTCTGTTTACCACGTCGCATTTTCTGATAGATAAATACAACCACACAGTCAACACCTGGTGAGATATAAATGCAGTAGTATATATATACGTCGTTATTGTAGCGCACACCTGGCGAGTTTATGAGCAATATCAGAACCCCATCCATTCTCCTGAAACGAAAACTGAAACAAACAGTGCATGTCACTGCGAGAGTCAAAACATAAACTGCACAGTGTGTCAATATTGATCTTACTTGTGTTATTGAGTCACCGAAGAGAATGATTTGGGGCCATACAACTCTTTTCAGTGTCGACATGATAAGTGCAACAGAACGGATAACTTAACAGTCCTCGCTTGAAAGTCTAGTAGGAAGTCGCAAGGAAATGTTCTTCCCCTTTCTCGCGCCGGCGTATAATTCCCCAGTTTAACGTAATTTTACGAGATTAATACAGTAAAACTAAAAACACAATAGACACGAATGCACTAATTTTTTATTTCAGTCAATTTAATGCCCGTTTAGTAAACCTCTCCGAGATCTTTGAGAATCGACTATGACTAAAGAACTACGACTCCCGGAATGCTCAATGTCCCGCCCCCATTGAAATGTAGTTCAAAGGCAAAAGATCCAAAAAAGAAAGATATGTAAATCGCTAAATATAGAATAGAACATAATAAAATAACATAAATAGTCAATAATATACAATGATAAATATAATTAAATGAACATGCGTGCTTTAGGGAATTTTAATTATAAAAATTCCATATTCTAATAATTGTATTTATTTGATGTATTTGTGCCGTTATTTGTTTTACGTACAGAACACGCATTTCATGACTGAAAAGGTATAGTGATATTCAGAGGTTTAACGTTAGGTAACGTTATTTAAGTTTAAGGCTTGTTGTTTATCTTGCATTTTATTATTAATTAGCAGGAAAACAAGACGATTTCTACTCGGGCTACAGCGGTCAATGTGAAGTGAATACGTAATCTCTGTTCATTCAAACTTCATAACAAAACTGAAACTTTGTATTGCTGCGTTCCCTTTAAGAGGTGCAGGGTGGAGCTGTACAGGAAGTGAAGTGTCAACGCCAGTCTATCCAAAATAGAACCGAAGAGCGTCGCTTTGATGAAATGACCAAATAAATATTACAGTCCTACTCTGCTTCACAGTGCCTTCAAAATAGAGGTATGCCCACCGTGCGTGATTATCAGGCTCAACTTCTCCATCCACGAGAAAACAGACGAGCACTTAACAGCCTCTTGGAGCTTGAATTAGTAAAGTTGTCGCGGGGTTGCTGCTGTGGGTGGGGGCGAGTGTTTATCCTAGCAACGGCTCAACGTTATTTTCAGCGTTTTTTTTTTTTATTAACAATGGACTCGTGGTGGGCTCGTGTCTAGTAGTAATAAAACAATGAAATACACAAGAACTGAACGTATCTGTGTCCATTCCTAGAAAGTTGATCATAGCTTGACATCGTTGTTTTTATAGGGGCGTGGTCTCATGGAAAGCTTTGAGCTCCGAGTAACGTTACACGCCCAAGAGGTTTCTGACCCTTATAAAGACAATATTCCTCTGTAACAAGACGTTCAGAAATATTCAGCATTTATTGTAGTTCTTTATGACTGCATTTATTTTTAACTCTATCAACGTAATTAAAGTTAAAAGTTTACCTTGAGTTAGGCTAATAATGAGTGTAATGTTATGCAGTATACACTTGAAAATGTGCTTGTGGATTGTTGATAAATCTCCTCAGACTCTGCTGCCATCTGCCGGTCAGCTGGAGAACTGCAGCACTGGCGTCATGGTGAAAGATGTTTCGAAAGGTCAAGAAGAGGCACAGCAGCAGCAGCTCCCAGAGCAGTGAGATCAGCACTAAAAGCAAGGTAATCTAACTGTCGGTTCCTACAGGTTTACCTTGTTTGAAAAAATCAACATATGAAACAACATTGTGCATCGATTTAAGACTGGGATTCACTCTTGGTATTTCACTAAAATCATGTTTAACTTTCATCTTCCCTTATCAGTCAGTAGATTCCAGTTTGGGAGGCCTGTCTAGGTCAAGCACAGTCGCTAGCCTTGACACAGACTTCCACCAAAAGCTCAGGTTAGTCTTCAGTGATACTTGAAGAAGAAAGATATTTTGTATATTGACTTGAAGGCTCTTTGAGAGTTTCTCACCCTGTTGAATCTGCAGGTAACGCTGTGTCTGACACCTGTGCTGAGTTCAGAGTGAAGTATGTGGGAGCCATTGAGAAACTGCATTTTGATATGAGCAAAACCCTACAGGAACCTCTAGACCTCATCAGCTACATCGATGGTGCTCAGGTAAGGAAATCATCTGATCTCTACTTTTAAGGAATAGTCTACCGATTTTTTTTTTGTCTTATAATTAACTTACCTTGATGTCATTTATTTATAAACTGGTTCTTGAGATAACGGACAAAAAGTATTAGATGTTAGTTTTTTTTTAACTTAATAAAATAATTGATATTTCATTTAATGAGTTTATTTACAAAAACTGATGACATTTTAGAGCGCCACTACTTAGGATTGGCCTCTTTGTCGCCATCTCAGTTTGTAATTGCAACTGCAGGCAGGTGATGCGCGGAGGTATTTTCTTCATAAATACATCATACATCATACAACTATATATATTACATGCAAAGCCTTGCCATCATATCCGGGATATAAGGCCGTTAATATGAGTAAAATCACAGGCTTCACTTATCCATGCTTATTCACGCCACATGAAATACAGATGCGGGGAGGTCATTTCAAAATCACACGAGGTCCTAAAATAATAATAATCCCGTGCGAATAGGGTTTAAATTACATTAATCATAATGAACATAAAGAGAGAAAGCATCCACGCACACGCTGGCTAGTAGCCAGATCCTCTTTGTTCTGTGTACGAACGTGACAAAATGACGCATACATGATAGACATAGGGTAGTGACACAGTTTTAAACTGTTCTTTTATGTACTTGCTCAATAATTGGTTTTAGCTAATTTTTACTCCAAATAACTGACTTTTCAAAAAAAATGTTTTTATGTTCTTTGGCTGACCAACTGCAGCTTCATTGATCTTAACTGGAACGCGCAATAAAAAAAAAACATGATTTGTATGTTTTTACAAATACACTTTTTAATGGAAAAGGTTTTATGAAAATCCTGAAAATTAAGTGTCAACTTAAATCTTTATTTATCTAATAATCGTGTGCAGTATAGGTACATTATAGTACACTTTTTCTCACTATTATGAAAAGTCTAGTTCCTAACTTCTTAAATTCTGTACATTCAATTTTAATTTTAACTTTACAAAACTAATGTTCTTGGGTAAATAAGACGTCTGATATAAATTCATGTTTTTTTTTACCCTATTCCTTACTTTCCCTGAAACTGTAAATATCTTAAATATATCGTATGTGGTCATTTTAAAGCAGGGTGGAAAGCTACCTTTTGTGCCTGGAGATGAGGAGATGATTCTGAGAGTGTCCAAGTATGGTGTTAAAGTGGCTTCATTGGATCAGTGTGTGAGTTCAAGGAAATTTCTCAATCAGTTTACTGTAGCTTTAAATTAAAAAAAGAAATGTATGAAGAAGTAGAGGAATGTGATGGAAACTAAAAATCATGATTCGACTGTATGGTACAGCTGTTTTCCTTCAGTATGTGATATGTGGATTGTCTGTGTCCTTCAGAATGTGCTGCACCGTCATCCGCTCTATCTGATAGTGCGTATGCTTTGCTATGATGATGGTCTGGGTGCAGGAAAAAACCTGCTAGCACTGAAAACTACTGATGCAAAGCAGGAGCAGTGTAGCATCTGGGTGTATCAGTGCAGTAGTGCGGTAAGAAAGACAGTGGTTTTAAGTGCACGTAAAGTACTGTACGCATTGCTTATATTAAATGATCTCTCTTGAATCTTTCACACTGAGGCATGAGAAAAGGAAGGATCGATAAATAGTTTAATGTCAGTCTTTAGGAAACCTAATGGTTTAATGTTGCTTTAATTGTTTCTATCACCTGCAAAGTCATTGTGAACATTCGATATATCGACCAGTCCTATACGACTACCTTAAGTTTTATGGGAACACTTCTAAATTCGCCTTAGACAAGCATTTGTTTTCTAAACACACGGTTTGTGCCTTGCAGGAACACGCCCATGCCATCTGCAAAGTACTGTCTGCCTCCTTCGACTGTGCTCTGGTCTCCGAGAAGTCGTGAAGTGTCTTGGCAAAGTCGGTTTGAATTTGCTGTTTTAAACTCATCTGAAAGAAATGTTACCGTTTCGTTTGTGAGTGCTGGTGATTGGTACTTGTACGGCTTGAAAGGGCGATCATCTCTGTCACATGTTTACACCAGCATCCTCTGTTCCCGACATCACCCATAAGTCCAGCTAGCAGGTTTGGGCTACGTCTATTTTTGTAACCTAATTTAATCTTATTTAATGTAAATGTACAGTAAACTCAAGGTCACTTTTCCAAGCATGCACCAGTTAATCTGTGATTGTATAGGACCTGGTGAGATTTGTGTTAAGCATGGTACAATGTTAGTGTGTAACAGGGATTTTTCATCAAAGATGCTGTAAACCCCAGACCCATGGCACTCTGTAAATGCAGGGTGTGATGGGTGATATGACAATCAGAACTGTTTGGCGAACGTGCCACTCCTCTGTAATCCTTCAGTGTCCTGGTCCAGCTGGGAACGGATCAGTTCATGCGGTACAATAAAACAGTACAAATGTAATTTGAACAAGTTGCACATTTTCATTTAAACAAATGCAAATTTTGTGCACTGAAAAACTTAGACCATGTACACACTGCATCTAAATTTTTCCTTTAAACTTTTACTGTTTAATCTGTTCTGTAAGCATACTAGGGCTAACTGTTTAAATTACTCAAGGTTTCTGTGGGGTTCAGGGACACTGACATCCGGTGCGAGTCAGTTATCACCAATGTTTGAGAGATTGTTCCGTACACGTATGAAATGATCATTTAAATGTGTATTTACTTATGAAACTTAAAGCTGTGTGAACTTGATCAAAATTTAAGCATCTATGGTAAACTATGGTAAGTGGAAAACCAAACAAGTTTAAAACTCTTTCTTCAGTGGAACACAGATGATGATATTTTGAGTGGTTGTTGTCCACACATTGGTAGTCAATGGAGGGCAATGTTGTGCTCTGCAGATTTAGAGTGACATGACGGTGAATAAATAACAAAACGATTGTCGATTTCGGTTGAACTGCCCCTTTAAAGTAAATGGTCAAACTTACTTCAGATGTGTTAATTATTACATCTTAACTTTATCCAGTAGTTGGCAGTGTTTTTAGCCTATTTAAAGTGATAGATCACTTAAAAATGAAAATTCTTTCATCATTAATGTACTCTCTTGTCATTTGAAACCTGTTTGACCATCTTTCTTCTGCAGAACACAACAAAATATAATTTGAAGATAATTGGTAACCGTACAACGGTTGCACCCATTCACTTCTAATGGACAAGAAAACCAGTGAAAGTGAATGGGTACAGCATTTGTTCTTCATTCTAAAGATCTTCTTTGGTGTTCTGCAGAAGAAAAAGTCATACAGATTTGAAAAGAGTGAGTAAATTAAAACAGAATTTCATTTACTCAATCTTAAAGTAAAAGTCTACAGCCTAACAGTAAAACATCCCTCTGACTTATACATCACAACATTTCAAGTATTTAGAAAATGCAAACAAATTGAAATTCATTAAGGTTTTGTTTAGTTTAATTCCAGTTTTCCCATGTATTTGTACATATATTTATATATTAGCATTAATGAGAGTTTTGGTAAACGGGGATGAATAGAAGTTTATCCTAACATTACATCTAAATATAGGTCATTATCAGTTGAGCTCTCTGTTTACAATTAAATATGCACAAAGCAAAGTCTACATTTATTTACAGAAGGCCAGATGCCATTTATATACAGTCCACTGAACAATGGAGAATAAAGACATCCCTTCACTGGCCGAGTTACAGGTCACTCTGAATCGAGCTCAATCATGACTAACAATATTTTAATTAAAAGTTACATAAGAGACTATCAAGTTGCTCTGCAACCACATCAAACACTCATCACATAAAACGCTCCGCTATGGTACTGCCATGAAGAACTCTATTCATTCAGTAAACGTTTCAATACTTTAGAAAAGATTAATAATGGCGGTGTTAGAGAGTACATGATATAGTAGTAATGATGAGCCATTTTCTCCTGAACACAAAGCAGTAGAGAGACAGAGAGAGGATTATTACTGTTACATGGAAGAACCATCTATCCAAAGACAGGAAGAACCCTCGAAACATTCGGAAAGGTCAAAATAGAAAAAATCTAGACTCTCGCATTTTGACTGACATCACACACATTTGTAACAGCACAGAATTCACATTCTTGGTTACATTAAATAACGGATTAGTGCATACCACGCGAGGTAAAAACTGTTCAGTATATTCCAGCTCTGCACACTAAAGGAAGATAGAATGAACTCTTAAGAGCATCTAAATAAAGAACATAGACAGCTCAGAACTATTATAAATATCTATACAGAAATAAACCCTCTTTGAGGCTCCTTAGTAGTTCCAAGTTCCAATCATCCCCCTGCAGGACCGTCGTAGTGCTAAAAACTACAGCAGGTACAGGGTGAGACGTTTTTCCTCAACACAGAGTCACTCAGCACCATTTCAGTCGATTTCTCTCACGCGTTGCATTTCTGAGATATCTAAGGTGTGACAATGGGAAGGCCTATTTATATGCACAGCAAATGGGCAGGTTGTGGGAAAACGGTGCATCGGAGCACCCCCCAAAGGCATGACACTGCTCCGAGCATATTTCTGGTTTAGCACCATTACAAAGCGGTCGTTTCCCAAGAGTCTTTTTAAGTCACGATATTCAGCATATATCCTTCTGCATTTCCATGCCAGACATGGAATGTGGCCATACGCGACAGAAATCAGACATACAATTACAAATCCCACAGTTAAGTCGTCGTCTTTTACAACTTTTTACCACCATATGGTGACTGTGATAAATTAAGAATGAAAATGCATTGACTGCATCCAAGTCACAATCATATGGAATCATATCTGGTCTACAGACCAAAAATGGAAAAAAACTGAACAATCTCCAAACTTGTATGATGTGATCAGATGTTACATTCTAGTATGCATTCTGCATCGCCCTTAAAGCAGTGAAGGCCACGGGTCCACAGAAACTCAGAGACAGCAGAAACACAGATGATGAGGGGGATGGTGGTGGTTAGTGGTGCCAAACAGAGGCAGAGATGTGATGTCATCAGTCCAGATGTCCCGATGTCCGACTGTCAGTCCATGATAAAGTGTACGAATGTGACCGGAAACGCTCCTCTTCTCATGGGCTCTCCCTCGATGTGGCCCAGCTGCAGAACAACAAAGAAAAATATGTTATGATACATCAGGCCATGCTGATAACACAACAGCTCTATCCAGCTATCTGTAAGGATTTATAAAGCACTTCGTAAATAATTGATCAACTGTAAGAAATGCTGTTACAGCACATAAAGAAATGTAAGAAAGCCCATATACGTTTATATTTCTTTAAAATATACATAGATCCACCAAAGCCATAAACAATAAATAGTTATTTCTTCATTATTTCTGCTATGTGGGCTCAGATGTGATTTGTGTGTTTTTACATGCACTGGACAGCTAGTGTTCTTCAGCTATTGCCAATTAAGGAAACCAAAAACAGAGCTGGAAAAGCAGTGAAGCACATCCATATGTAAATAGTGCTGCCGTCATGCAGGCGGAAGTCTGAGATTTGGGGATTTGGCTGTGCTGCTCAAGAGCGTCCTCTGAGATTCCATGACTGAATACAGCCGGTGGAAATAAAAAAGATTTGATGGAAAACAAGATGCAGCTGGTCTGTAATCGGCCAGAGAGACACTGAACTAGACTGATGATGTGAATCTGCTTGCTTATTAATACAAAAGCTTAAAAATATTGATTTTTTCTGTTACTCCCATTACAATTCACCTTTTTAAAAATAAGAATATTTTAATCATTTAGTTTGCCAAATGCTTCTCCTTCCTGCCAGTCTCGAGCTGGATGCACTCATCTAATCTACAGATGTGAAGTTACTCACCCACCACTCCTGATCCTCCTCACCATCCACCACAATGATCTCTCCCTCCGAGAAGGTCAGCTCATCCAGGTTATCAGCTACACAATTATACATGGCCTTTACACGCTTGGGCTTCTGTTTGTGGCACATTTATAAAAACACAAACAACAACATCAGGTGGAACACCATAGCCTGCTGATCCATTTAAATATCTCTTTTTTTGTTCAAGTGATAAAATGTTTTTAAGTTTGACTTCAATTTTTCATAGATTGCCATATCAATAATAAAATGGCCAGCTATGAGGTCACCAAGCATGTGTGTATTACCCTTAATAACACATGTACATTCCCCTTTCCACGTAACAATACACTTTAAGAAAATATTATAATGGGGAGTTGCCTATGGGAACATTTTCCGCTTTATTTTGTTGTCATGTATTTCGACACATGATCTAACAGAATGCGTTGGCTACTTTCCTGTAGCTCAGTGGTAAGAGCATTGCGTCAACAACGCAAGGTTGTGGGTTCGAATCCAGGGGATTGCAAATCTCTATGTAAAATGTATAGGATAAAGCAATGTAAGTCGCTTTGGATAAAAGCGTCTGCCAAATGCCTAAATGTAAAATGTAAATGTACTTTATTCATATAATTTTTTTTCCCGAAAAACAAAATTGTTGATCCTGAAAATGTGGGCTGGCTATTTTAACGGAGACCAGCGAGAGGGAGCTGTGCTAGTTAACCTAACTCCCCGACTTCAAGGGTTGCTCTAGCGAAAGACGCTTAGCCTCCTCTTTTAAGCGCTCATCTTCCATACTGGACAGACGCTGGTTCGAGACCCGCTCGGAGTGCGTAGAGTAGGACAAGTTAGTCATTTTGGAAAAACCACTAGCCACAGTATCAAGCCCTGTTTATAGATATACAGTTGAAAGAAAAAGTATGTGAACCCTTTGGTCTTACTTGGATTTCTTCATAAATTGGTCATAAAATGTGTTCTGATCTTCATCTAAGTCACAACAATAGAGAAACACAGTCTGCTTAAACTAATACCGCACAAACATTATACGTTTTCATGTTTTTATTGAACACAACATGTAAACATTCATAGTGCAGGGTGGAAAAAGTATGTGAACCTTTGGGTTTAATAACTGGTTGACCCTCCTTTGGCAGCAATAACCTCAACCAAACGTTTCCTATAGTTGCAGATCAGACCTGCACAACGGTCAGGAGAAATTTTGGACCATTCCTCTTTACAAAAGTGTTTCAGTTCAGCAATATTCTTGGGATGTCTGGTGTGAATCGCTCTCTTGAGGTCATGCCACAGCATCTCAATCGGGTTGAGGTCAGGACTCTGACTGGGCCACTCCAGAAGGCGTATTTTCTTCTGTTGATTTACTTCTATGCTTTGGGTCGTTGTCCTGTTGCATCGTCCATCCTCTGTTAAGCTTCAGTTGGCGGACAGATGGTCTTAAGTTTTCCTGCAAAATGTCTTGATAAACTTTGGAATTCATTTATCCATTGATGACAGTAATCCGTCCAGGGCCTGAGGCAGCAAAGCAGCCCCAAACCATGATGCCCCCTCCACCATATATCACAGTTGGGATGAGGTTTTGATGTTGGTGTGCTGTGCCTTTTGTTCTCCACACATAGCGTTGTGTGTTCTTTCCAAACAACTCAATTTTGGTTTCATCTGTCCACAGAATGTTTTGCCAGTAGTGCTGTGGAACATCCAGGTGCTCTTTTGCAAACTTCAAACGTGCTGCAATGTTTTTTTTGGACGGGTGAGCCTTTCTCCGTGGTGTCCTCCCATGAAGTCCATTCTTGTTCAATGTTTTCCTTATTGTAGATTTGTCAACAAAAATGTTAGCATGTGCCAGAGATTTCTGTAAGTGTTTAGCTGACACTCTAGGATTCTTCTTCACCTCATTGAGCATTCTGCGCTGTGCTCTTGCAGTCATCTTTACAGGACGACCACGCCTAGGGAGTGTAGCAACAGTGCTGAACTTTCTCCATTTGTAGACAATCTGTCTTACCGTGGACACATGGACATCAAGGCTTTTAGATATACTTTTGTAGCCCTTTCCAGCTTTATGTAAGTCAACAATTCTTGATCGTAGGTCTTCTGAGAGCTCTTTTGTGTGAGGCATGGTTCACATCAGACAACGCTTCTTCAGAACAGCAAACTCAAAACTGGTGTGTGTTTTTTATTGGACAGGCCAGCTTTAATCAACACATCCAATCTCATCACATTGATTGGACCCCAGGTTGGCTGACTCCTGGCTCCAATTAGCTCTTGGAGAAGTCATTAGCCTAGGGTTTCACATACTTTTTCCACACTGCACTATGAATGTTTACATGTTGTGTTCAATAAAAACATGAAAACATATAATGTTTGTGCGGTATTAGTTTAAGCAGACTGTGTTTCTCTATTGTTGTGACATAAATGAAGATCAGAACACATTTTATGACCAATTTATGAAGAAATCCAAGTAAGCCCAAAGGGTTCACATACTTTTTCTTTCAACTGTATGTTTATCAGTTGTTTATTATCCATTATATTTTAAGTTGAATGATTTATAGCATTTACTGGTTATATGAGGTAGCCTATAACTATCGACACCCCACCACAGACTTCTCTCATTTTCAAATCCTGGCCAAGTGCAAGATAATGACCAGTTTGGTTAAGGCATGCAAATTATTTTCACAGGCACTAATATCAGACTTTCAACGCATTGCTTCTATCTACTGATCATCATCCATCCATCAAGATTCCTTCATCCAGTTGAACATACCAGATAGGTTTTCCTGGGCATGTGGGTTGGAGGCATAGACTGGCCAATTGTGTTTTGAGATGGTGGAGATCCCGGAACTTCTTTAGCTGCTCAGAACAAAGCAACAAAAAACAGGAAATTACATCATTATTACCACCCACATATCCAATTCAATAATGCCGCAATCCTTTTATAACTCAAACACCAACTTACAGTTAAAATGGTTTCTTTGACTTCTTCCTGGTCTCTCGATGGATCCAGAGCGCATCAGCGAGCTTTTGTTCGGATTCTTTTCCACACTGCAACCAACAAAGGGAAAACTGCATTTCATCACATAGTTTACCGCTTAATTTATCTGCAAACAATATACAATGTTTCCCCCTGTGTCTGCAGTACAGTTATAAAGACTACGATATTGAGAATCTAGTCATGCTGGGTAACACCATTAGTGATCTGCGTGCTCTGCTTGTCTCTTCCTCTGGCGCTGTGTGCGTGAATGAGAACTTGAATAGGAATTAATGGCCTGGACAGAGAAGCGGTTCCCTGTGGACATTTTCCACCTCTACAATCACAAAGGGCACACTCACCTTAAACACTGCAGAGAAACATTGACTTGCAACTAGTTTGTTTACTTTTTGGACCCATTTTATCATCTGTTCAGTTGATAGAGGATGTGTATGTATGTGTGTGGATCAGTTCTAGAGTATTCTGACCTTGAAGCCCAGCTGATGTTCTGACCAATTCTAGGCTGTATACTCATAGCCTCCATCATGCCGGAAGTTTTACCCACATGAGGGGGAGGACCACCCGGTGCGAGAACTGTGGGGAGAAGATTAATGTGTTAAGCATGCTTGAGATTACTAAAAAACAATCGCAAGCTTAATTATGGCCTCCAACATGTGACAGGCATCCCCTAAAATGTAGCCAAATCGCCACATCATTTGATTTCAAATCGTTTCATAATTTTCACCAATCATAAATCAGTCAAATTGAACCATCGGCCATTCATCAGAAGCAAACTCACGGGAGGTGGAGGTGACTCGTAACGGGGGGGCTGGGGGATGCATGTTGGGGGGGTCGGAGGAAGATCTCTGCCTGCCGGTCAGATCCAGGGTGCCAGGCTTCCAGCCAGGTGAACCCTGAGCCATTCCAGGAAGACCAGACGGCTGAACTATAGAAAGGTGAGATACTATGAAACATTGCATGAAATATTTAGAGAGATTAAATGCTCTTAGGCTTTTGTTTACCAAATGTGTGTGCTGCAGTGTTACAGCTAACTATATGTGTCCGTTGATCCATTGCAAACAGAGATGAGCAATGTTTTCAATTAATTCTCTGTGCCAAGCGGCTGGGTCGCATGGGCATTGTGGGACTGACAGCGCAACACTAAACTTTATGCTAATGAGAGATGAAAAATGCTAAGCAACAACCAATCAAAGAGAAAGTGGTTAACTCTTTCCCAGCCACTGACAAGATTTAAAAGCTCTGTGTTTTCATTGTCATACAGTAGGGGGCGCTGTTGTGCATCTGCTGAAATAGTTAGCATCTTTTAATCCAAAAGCAAGACATTTTCTTTGTTTTGATCTAGACAAACTCAAAATAATTAGCATTCAAGAGGCGATAAAAATATAATAGAATAGACATACTTATCTTGTTTTCATTCGATTAATTGTGGGATCATATATTCATCTAAAATCTTTTTCAAAGTTTTGTAAAAATTATCAAAAATATTTTTTTTGACACTTTTTAAAAACACTGGCGGAGAAAAAAAATCTGAAATACCCTCATTGCTGCAAGTACATTATTTACATGAATGCATTTGGCAGACGCTTTTATCCAAAGCGCCTTACATTGAATTGTAATATACATTGGTTTCTGAATTTGTGCAGATCGAACCTGTGACCTTGGCATTGCTAGGGCCATGCTCTAACTGAGCTACAGGAAAGCTTTTTAATATCAAAAAGATAATAAATATTAAGATTATAAATATAATATAAAAATAATAAAAATATAATTTATTAGAAATATAGAAAACTATATAACTTATAAATAATTTAACAGCAATTTTTCATAAGATGCATCCTTGTTAAATACAAAACTATTTATAAAGGGTTTTGAAACAGAAATTGTCCATTCTAAAATGTTGAAAAAACTTTTTAACTGCAATTTTATATAACAAGCTGGTTCACAAACTTATTAGTGATTTTATACCCGAGTGTACATATATGCTTAATTCAGATATCAAAAAGCATTTGCACACTTGCATTGGCTAGTCTAAGGTTTCATGTGGACACGTAAAGAAGCGTTTCTTTTGTACATTAGCACAGCTCTAATCTGCATCTTCTTTCATTAGATCCTAGAACAACTGAGCTTATTGTCAAGACTGCAAGAGAGAGATTTGTTTTTCAAAGAGAGTTGGGAACTATGGGATTCATTACCAAGTCCCAATAGTGAGAAAAAAACTTGCTCTAACACTGAGATCAGCTTTTTTTTCCTGTATGAAACTGTGATTGACATCTACCAATATGATATTGACTGACATCAGATGTTCAGAGCCATTTGAACGGTTTGGAAATCCATGACACCTGCTGCCAAGCATCTGAGCTCATAACGGCTCCTGCCAGCCCAGACACCCTGGGAGCCTACATTTAGGTCAGTATCTTCACACGGCCGTTGCCATGGAGCTTTGCAGTGTAGGAGAGGGTGAGAATTCAGGAACAGGTCAAATGAGATTTTGAGATCTTGACATCTATGAGGCTAATAATAATGTGACATGAGTCTTAATGATAAAAGGTCAACTATCCTTAGTGACTTTGACAAAGTCATTTTGTTTATTTGAAATATTTGCATATTTTTAAGCAATAATGTATATTTTAATACATTTTTCACTATTTTACTGTCACGATATGACAAATATAGTGGTCCAAATCTTCTTTGTAAAGCAATTATAGGCACATTTTAGCCATTTAGTTGAAATGGTGTTTTTTTATATACATTTTTATGCTCATATTAGCACAATTTTAGTTTAGTTTTTTATTTGATATGTACTTTCAATTTTTAATTATTTACTTTTTGCTACAGGTTTGATTTTTTTATTTTAGATTTTCAGTCAAAAATTGGAGTCTCTCAACTTAAACTTTTTTTATTTTATTAAAAAGGCAATATGTCTAATTTAAATATATATTTTAAACATAATTTTTTTGGTGACATATTAAGGCCAATTTTTGTTTTGTTTTAATAGTTCTTCTTTTAGTAAACTATTATAACCTTGGTGAATGATCAAATATGAAATGCATGGTCAATACCTAAATTTCGAGGTGGTAGAGGTGGAGCAGACGTGGACAGGGTGACCGGTGAGTTGGTAATGATGGTTCCATAAGTCTCATTGTTGACCAGGTTGGGCACAAAGCTCCGCTTGTCTTTGACCAGACTGGCCGTGCTAGGCTGAAGGGAGTTACTTCCTGGTGTGTAACAGCTGATGGGTCTCTCATCCCGCCGGTGAGGGCTAGACTGTTGACATAAAGATGAAAGTCAACACTGATCTAACACAATACAGACACTTCCTTTGAGATCTTTGAGTTCTCCTTCACCTTCTCATCTAGATCCTCATCACTTTCATCCATGTCCTCATGTTGAAGCCTCCACTCGTACTCTACGTGAACGTGAGCGTTGAACTTCCCAGCAAGTGCCTGGTTCAGCTGAATATAAAAATAATGTAAATCAATAAAACTGCAGCCAGTGTAAAGAAAGATGTATATTTTAACTCTTTTTATTGATGCTTTTCAATCAAACAGCAATTGTTTCAATCTACTCTGCGAAACAAACACAACATACAATTGTAAAGAATGATGTATAAATAATAAATGCACAGAAAAGTAGCTCACCAATTCTTCACACTGTATATGTTTGAGTCGTCGGGCAATGTCTAGCGGGGTCTCACCAGCCTCATTAGCTAAAAACACAGACATTAAGAAAACACACTCTACTTTAGCCACTTTGCAGAGTACCTCCTCCCTAAGATGCTGTTAAATTTAGTAAGCGAAACCTGGGATGCTGGCTTCATTTGGTGTTTTGTAGTATATGAATAATACAAAGCCAAGTCTATCCAGACAGCTAGCTCACAAAAGACGTTGGCAGAGAGCTGAAAGAGGAGATTCCCTGGCACGGTTTACTCTCCCACATACGGTTCACACACAGAACTGCAAGCCGCATATGGCTGTGAGCAATATTTTGATTCTATTGTCTGTACAGACTGTTAATGGGATAGATTCCTGTGCATAACAACAGACTTACACAAACCCTCCCTAATCATCACACTGAGATTTTCCAGCAGTCCAAATGAAAACATGGTGTGAGAGTATCCTGAAGAGTGCCACCAGACAAAACATAGAATGTGGGAAAGACCCAGAAAACCTCAACTTGCACTGAACAGATTTTTGTCCAATTAAATGCCTCCAAACTGAAACTGTCCCTCCTTCAAAATCATGTCATATGCAGATGTAACACAGAATATTTCATTTTAACGTTTTAATTTCTTACCGATGTCTATCGAGGCCTTTCCTCTCAGCAGCAGTTTAAGACACTCGCTGTTGTCCGTCAGACAGCAGTAATGCAGCGCTGTGCTTCCTTTAACCGTTTGCTTATCCAGGTTTAAACTGCGGAGGGAAACACACAAAATTTTTCCTTTTTAAAAACATAAAATCTGGACTCTCACAGCTACAACAGCCCATTTGACCTTGCAAACTAGCATGTTTGAATAGTTGTGGTCAAACGGTGTGAAAAAGGCATCATTTAGATGAAGGTCCAGAGCAGCGTTAGTCAGTATTTGGTGGGCCAAGAATGGAAATAAAAACGCTAGGTAATTTCCAGCCTCAGCTCGGTTGTCGGGTACCTGTTTTGGGTGAGAAAGTCCACGATGTGAAGGGAGGTTCTGTCCACCAGTCTGACGGCCAGATGAAGGGCTGTCTCACCTTGTTCCTACCACAGCAAATCAAACAAAATAAGGTTTTCCTACTGAAGGTTAGTTGCTTTTTGAGTTTGTGTTTTAGACATGCTGAGGAAAAATTTGGTTTCATGGTATTTCAAAAATAAACTCAGCAAAAAAAGAAACGTCTCTTTTTCAGGACTGTGTATTTCAACAATAATGTTGTAAAAATCCAAATAACTTAACAGATCTTCAATGTAAAGGGTTTAAACAATGTTTTCCATGCATGTTCAATTAACCATAATCAATTAATTAACATGCACCTGTGGAATGGTCACTTAACAGCTTACAGAGAGTAGGCATTTAAGGTCACCGTTCAAAAAACGCAGGACACTAAAGAGACTTGTCTACCGACTGTGAAAAACACCCAAAGAAAGATGCCCAGGGTCCCTGCTCATCTGCGTGAACGTGCATTAGGCATGCTGCAGGGAGGCATGAGGACTGCTGATGTGGCTAGGGCAATAAATTGCCATGTCCGCACTGTGAGACGCCTAAGACAGCGCTGCAGGGAGACAGGAAGGACAGCTGATCATCCTCGCAGTGGAAGACCACGTGTAACAACACTTGCACAGGATCTGTACATCCGAATATCACGGCTTCGTGACAGGTACAGGATGGCCACAACAACTGCCTGAGTCACACCAGGAACACACAATCCCTCCATCAGTGCTCAGACTGTCCGCAATAGGCTGAGAGAGGCTGGACTGAGGGCCTGTAGGCCTGTTGTAAGGCAGGTCCTTACCAGACATCACCAGCAACAACGCCGCCTATGGGCAAAAACCCACCCTGCTGAACCAGACAGGAGTGGCAAAAAGTGCTCTTCACTGATGAGTCACGGTTTTGTCCCACCAGGGGTGATGGACGGATTCGTGTTTAACATCGAAGGAATGAGCGTTACACCGAGGCCTGTACCCTGGAGCGGGATCGATTTGGAGGTGGGGGGTCCGTCATGGTCTGGGGCGGTATATCACATCACCATCAGACTGAGCTTGTTGTCATTGCAGGCAATCTCAATGCCTTGCGGTACAGGGAAGACATCCTCCTCCCTCATGTGGTACCCTTTATGCATGCTCATCCGGACATGATCCTCCAGCAGGACAATGCCACCAGCCATACTGCTCGTTCTGTGCGTGAGTTTCTGAATGACAGCAATGTCAGTGTTCTGCCATGGCCAGCGAAGAGCCCGGATCTCAATCCCATTGAGCACGTCTGGGACCTACTGGATCGCAGGGTGAGGGCTAGGGCCATTCCCCCCAGAAATGTCCAGGAACTTGCAAGTGCCTTGGTGGAAGAGTGGGGTAACATCTCACAGCAAGAACTGACAAATCTGGTCCAGTCCATGAGGAGGAGATGCACTGCAGTACTTCAAGCAGCTGGTGGCCACACCAGATACTGACTGGTACTTTTGATTTTGAGCCTACCTTCATTCAGGGACACATTATTCTATTTCTGTTAGTCACATGTCTGTGAAACATTTTTAGTTTATGTCTTATGGTGTTGACTCTTTTAGTGTTCATACAAATATTTACACATATTAAGTTTACTGAAAGTAAAAACAGTTGAAAGTCAGAGGACGTTTCTTTTTTTGCTGAGTTTATGTTGTGGCTTAACCAACGCATGTTCAAGTATAGAAAATTCTTCCATTAAAATGTTTAAATACTCATTATGTATATGATTGTGTACCAGTGTACTTACTTGTCTGCCAAAATATTTGTTTTATAACAATAAAACATGATGTTTCTACTGTAAGTCATAATAAAAGATCTTGAGCAAATACAATATTTACTTTTATGACATTGTTGTGAACTTAAAGGGACAGTTCACCCAAAAAAGAAAATCCTGTCATTATTTTTAGTTGTTCCAAAACTAAATAAACTTTTTTGTTCTGTTCAACACAAAAAAGATATTCGGAAGAATGAGAAAACTAAACAATTTTGGGGCACCATTAACTACCATAGTAGTTTTTGGCCCTACTATGGAAGTCAATAGTGCCCCAAGACTGTTTGGTTGCGAACATTTTTCCAAATATCTACTTTTGTGTTTTGCAGAACAACGAAATTTACAAAGGTTTGGAACAACTTGAGGGGGTGTAATTGATGACAACATTTTCATTTTTGGGTGAACTATCCCATTAAGACAGTTTAAAAGGCACTTTGGTGTGTTGACACACTTTTTCTAAGATCCTTATATCATCCACGACAGACTTACATGGCCATTGGCCAGCGGTATGGGCTCCATTAGTTCCACCCCCTCAGCGAAAACCTGAATAAGAGAAAAAATATCTCTGGCCTTCACAGCATCACACAGCGTGTGCAGTTTAGACAGTTCATCAGGACACTTCTTCCGAGCGAAGCGTTTCTCTGTGTATTTGGCCATGATGAAGTCTTTCCTCGCCAGCCTGTGCCATTAGAGAGCAGAAAAGAGTGGACATGCTTAATATAATACAACACAAATGTGACGTCGCGAGTTGCACAAGACAAATTCCCAAAGAAAAACTCTGGCTTACATGTCACTGGCTGGATTTGGTTTGATCACATCTTCTGCTGTCAAACACGCTTCCATGATCTCATTAAAGCCAGCATTCCCCACGTTCTTGGCCAGCTGAACACCACAGCACACAGCATACACACAAACACATGCATGAAATCAAGTGTACAGCACAAATTAATTGCGTTGAACAACACCGAACTGCCCAACACGAACAGACTTGATGCATTTATTCAGGGTCCATTTAATGCGTTTTGTTATTTCATAAAGTGCCAATCAGTCTACAAAAATGTGTCTTGGCAAGCATTCAGAAAAAAACCAAGCTTGTCTCACTGTGGTTAACAGTTCTGCAGTCTTGTGTAATTGCCGTAATGATTGTTAATGACTCAAACATTGGGGCGGAAATCATGCGTGTGGAATGACTCCCAATGAGCCTGATTTGATTTTTGAAAGAAAAACAATATACAAATGAAAAGCATGCAGGCTTAAAACGTCTTGGTTACGTTTGTAACCTCAGTTCCCTGATGGAGGGAACGAGACGTTGTGTCGAGAACGACAGATGGGGTTCGCCCTTGAGAACCAATCAACTCTGACTACTATAGAAAAGGCCAATGAAATTTGGCGAATGAAATTTGCATGCAGGGCTCTGCCCCCGGATATCCGGTATAAACGGAAGTCGGCGTGCAGCTTTCATTTACCTCTTGTTCTGAAGAGCCTGAGAGCCTCTCACAACTGCAGCAGAATACGATACGTGTTTGTGGCATAAGGGACACAACATCTCGTTCCCTCCATCAGGGAACTGAGGTTACATACGTAACCAAGACGTTCCCTTTCTGTCGGTCTCTCGACGTTGTGTCGAGAACGACAGATGGGGTTATCTATGGAAAACGCCACAAACGCTGTATCCGTCATAATCTCAGCGAAGCGACGGTAACAAGCCTGGGCGTGTCAGCTCGAAGCTTTCGGGAAAATTGTAACCTTCCAGTGTGGTGGTCGGGGGGTTCCAGAGCTTTCCTGGAGAAAGATGGGTACAGCCCTGACCGGTAACTTTCACGGACGGGGCCTTTAGCTCTCTACAGGCGAGAGGCCGTCCGGTTCCGTTTACACCGGGAAAGCGCAACTCTTAATCAGAGAAGCGCTGCAGAGGCCACCTCCTACCCGTGGGGAGGAATATGGTGGAGATATATGTATTGTCTCATCCTTGGAGGAGAACGCATGGAACGTGCGGACTGGGTAGTTAACCGCGAGGTGGAGGTCCACCTGGGGAAGCTCATGGGTTACCAAGTGTGGGAACCATTGTCATGAGGGTATAGCAGACGGAACAGCCCACGGTGGGGGTGTTACTGCGTCTGATAGCACAGGTCCGGTTAGAACTATGTGTGATAGGTCATAAGGAATTCCGGCCTAAGGGGGAAGGCTGTTCTGCCCAGCCAACCCCCAGGAGGTGCTTGCTTAGTGATGGATGGAATGCATGTTCTTAACCAGAGTCTGGGTAAGAAGGAAGGTTGGTGAGGTATCAATTTTCTTAGCCATGTGTTTGGGTAAGAAGAAAAGGTAGATAGCACACTGACCCAACCTCTTGTAGGGTGGGAAGGTGCTTTCGCAGGCATAAGCCCCCCCGGATGCCAGTCCTACATGTCGCCACGCACGACGTGGGCTGACACTGGGTTTACGCGAAGGCTGTTAACCCTTGCGAAGGTGTCTGCTAGAGAGGCGCTTCTGCCAGTGCCCAGGAGATGGCTCAACTCCGTGTGGAGTGAGCCCTCACTGCCAATGGGCATGGGAGAGTCTGAGATCGGAATGCCGTCGTAACGGCATCCACGACCCAGTGCGCCAGCCTCTGCTTGGAGACAGCCTTCCCCTTCTGCTGTCCTCCAACACAAACAAGGAGCTGGTCAGAGCTACTGAAGCTCTGCGTGGGGTCCAGGACACAACACGGATGGGGTTGGGTCTTCCTCCCCGATGGGGAGCGCCTGCAAGTCCACCACTTGGTCCCCGAAGGGAGAAGTGGGAACTTTGGGCACGTATCCGGGCCTGGGTCTCAAGATAACGTGAGAGTTTGCCAGGGCCGAATTTAAGGCAATCCGGGGACACAGAGAATGCTTGGAGGTCCCCTACCCTCTTGACTGAAGTGAACGCCAACAGGGCATCGTGGTCGAATTGCCACGAACCAATCCTGACACCTGATAGATGTCAGGATGCGCCTCTGCGTGAGCATCTGAACGGCAGCTTGTGAAGGTGCTTGTTCAGGGTACGCAGACCGATGGGGCGCAACCCGCCGTCTTTCTTGGGAATGATGAAGTGTGGGTCGTGACCCACTGAACATCTTGGTTTGAGGGACGAACTCGATGCCTGTTTTGCCAGAAGGGTGGTGACCTCTACCCGAAGTACGGAGGCGTCCCTGCCTCTGACAGAGGGAGAGATGATGCCCTGAAACTTGGGAGAGTCTCTGGCGAGCTGGATCGAGTAACCAAGACGGACCGCCCACAAGGCCAGCGAGACAGTGTGGGCAGCTCTCGAGCTCCCAGGGACTTTGACAGGGTGACCAAGGGGACGGTCTGCTTCATCATCCACAGGGGGTGGTTCGTCGGCTGGCGGAGCTAACCATCTGTCGCGGGGGGTCCCCGGAGGGGAGGTTGGCTCCGCCTTTTTACCTGCCTGGCGGGACAATGGCACGCACTGTCGGTTTGAGAGTGGTGACAGCTGTCGTATGTGTACGACCTCACACCTCGCCAGGGTGTGAGGTCGGTTCGCCGAGCACAGTCCAGTGGAGTGTGCGATCGGCTGTAAGTACACCCGGGGAGAACAGAAAAACTCTGCGAGTAAGTGGGCGCCAGGCCCTGCCAAGGCTTTGGTGACGAGGCAGGAGTCGTCCCGTACCGACCGATCAGAGCCGTGGCTGTGAAGGTTCGGGCCCGATGTTTTCCTCCCTGGGGTCTTCCCGTCAGTGTGCCTTCTCGCGAGAAGGTTGCTGACGGGTTGGAGGTTTCCCCCTCGACCTCTGCTACCGGGGTGCCGCCTGTGGGTGCACAGGAACCGGAGCCGATGTCGAAGGGGTCCTGGGTTGAAGGGAAGCAGACGTCAAGCGGGATCTCGGAGGCCTCTTGGCGGCCGAGTCGCGGCGTGAAAAAATGTGGCTTATTGCCACTGTCTGCTTCACCGTCAAAAACTGCAGAGCACAGTCCTCGACGGTTTTACCAACAACCCACCCTGCGAGATGGGTGCATCAAGAAAGCGGACTTCCTTGGTGTCACTCCTCTGCACAAGGTATAACCGGGGGTGTCTCTCCTGGACCACTACCGTGGACATAGTCCGACCCAGGGCCCGTGCCACCGCCTTGGTCGCCCGTAGAGCGCTGCCAGCGGTGGCACGGAGATCCTGCATTATACCCGGGTCGGCATTATACTCCGTGGCACAGGTGCACCGCGGGCGGACGTCCCACCCGGGGGATCTTGACGTAGTCCTTGGCTCCCCCACCATCGAGGGAACTAAGGGAGCCGGAGCTGGTTTCACTGGAACGGTACGTGGAGCGTTCCAAGTTTTACACAGCTCCTCATGCACTTCCGGGAAAAACATGGCACCCGGGGTGGGCGCAGATGGCACCGCGCTCCGACCTTAGGAACCACGCATCCCCGGGTTAGCACGGATGACATCACTTCTGCTTCCTCTAGAACTCGCCCCTTGGGGTGGAGCTCGGATTCGTCAGAGTCGGATGCCAGTCTCCCTCCGATGCTGCGAGCGACATCTCATCTAGGTCACACACATCGTTTCTGAGTGTGTGCGTGAGGATCCGGACGGTATGCCACCGCCGGTTGGGGAACGTTTAGAAGAGCGAATCGGGGTGCGATCGCCCCGTGAGGACTTGGCTGGCGGGTTACGTTCGCAGAGTTCCCCATATCACTAACGCTGCTAACGTGGGTGGTCATCGGGGCCGTAGCCACAGATGTCACAGCCCAGGTAGCAAACGAAATGGTGGCTGGTTCCTGTAGGAAGACAGCCACCCGTGACCGCAACTTCTGAATGACAATCTGCCCGCAGTGCGGGCAGATGTGTCAACGAGCGCTGCTTCAGTGTGCTGGATGCCCAGACACCTAATGCAGCGATCGTGTCCATCCCCCTCCTCGATGAGGGTGCCGCACCCAAGAGAACAGCGGGACATGCCGTGCTGGAGAATGCTCAGTCAGTCCTGAAAAGGACCTTTTAGAAAATCTCTAACACCTCCGGAACCGCCGAGACGCGGGAAGGTCGCTGCAGGTAGGGACGATCCGCTGCAACACGTCGTAGCACCAGCAGTGTAGTTGTGGAGGATTTTGAATCCTGAGTTGTACTCATGAGCGAAGGCTCTGAAGAACAAAAGGTAAATGAATGCTGCACGCCGGCTTCCTTTTATACCGGATATCCGGGGGCGGAGCCCGGCATGCAAATTTCATTCCCCAAATTTCATTGGCCTTTTCTATAGTAGTCAGAGTTGATTGGTTCTCAAGGGCGAACCCCATCTGTCGTTCTCGACACAACGTCGAGAGACCGACAGAAAGGGAACCAGTGCCAACCAAATAAACAAACCTAATATTTGGCCTAGAGCAGCAGTGGTGAGGAATCTAAGCAGATGACAATCTTAAGTTAGACATCAAAAACTAACCAAGAGCTCTGAGGTGCTGAGAACATCTAGTGTTAAAGACTGGATTCTGGAGTAGTGTACGCCCAACTCTCGGTGGATTCCAGAACACTCGATGCACGTCAGGATGCCCAGGTTGGTGGATAGCCATGTCGGACCTGAGGGAGAGAAAAAGATGCTATACATTTTTAAGGTTTTCAATCAAGAAAACATTCAAAAGACATCTAAACAAAATAAGTAAATATCCAAATGGTTTAAAGTGTTCCAAAATATAAGCTCACCCAAGAGATTTTTGTGACTATTTATAACTATATAAACTAGTGTTAACTAATGTATAAACTATGATAAATCGCTCTTTGCTTCTTAGTTAACCGATCTTTCACAGTAGATATCGCTTAAGACAGAAATTAATGTATTAGTGGAGAAAGATATTTTGATATTTCATATTTGTCTATACAAAATAAAACCAACTGATGAAATAAAGCAATATGCTTCGACTAGTTGTTTGGCGTGCGATTGGTCTGCGCTGACCAGCCAATGCAAATTCAATCATTCTAGTCAACTTCCTTTACAACCAGCTTCCATGTTGTTCTTCCTCTGTGCCAACCCACAACTTCCTGTCAATCATAGGTCACTTACCGGGAGCTCCGCAGTCACAGCAGACGTCGTTGCCGGGCATCCGCTTGACCTCACCCAGGATGGCCTTGGTGAGCTCCTGCACTATGTTGTTCTCGCCAACGTGCTGGTCACCCTTAAAAGCGTTGTTGAGCGCCTCCTCTTTACTGTTCTGCAACACTGAGATCCATCTGAGAGGAAACAAAGAGGTTATCAGAGGAAATAGAGAGGACTGATTTCAAATAAAACAACGTTCCAACTGGAAATATAAACTCACATTTGACATTCCGGCTCATCTTCTGCCTGGAAATGATACGTTCTATCATCTACAAAGAAAAAACAAAGATAGAGTTGAATGCATGAAAAAAATCATAGATTCTTTCTAAATAAATAGAGGATTACAATCGTCCAAAAATGGTATTAAATTAAACAGCATTCCCATGGTTATTTTTGTTAGAATTGGACCGAAAAAGTAGAATAGAAGTCTGTGACTCCCTATGTTATATTTCAGATCATTTTATAGCAAATACTATACATCTACTATATAAAAATAGCGATATTTATAGAGAATTTTCAAGAGAAAATGGGGATTTCTTTCCTTTATGGACCTTTAAACTGGGACTACACTAAGCAATAATGTTGAACTGAAGGGAACGCTTTAATTAAAGAGTCAAACTGTAAATTTGGAATGTTGATAAAAGAAGAAACAGGACGGATGAGATAACCTCAGAAACTCCCACTCATGATTAGACACATGAACTTGTTTTTCTCTCTTGCATCAGTTTCCTGTGGTTACATGAGGAAGTACGGGAACATGAGAGTAAATTCCTCAGCCAGGACTAGTGTTTCCTCACAGATAACACTCACAACAACACGTAACAGCTCAAGAGAGAACTGTAACAAAACAGTGAAAACCAGTCGGAGTAGGTTTGTAGGTCTTGGCTCGTTTAAACGAGTCATGCTCGTTTCCATCAAGAAAACCAGCAAAGAAACTCAGAGAAGGCTACGGATTCCTGGTGAAGAATTGCATCACCCCTGATACTTCAAAAAATGATGTAACCAATCAGAGAATCACAGATAACAAAAAGTGCATGAAGCACTAGAAAAGTGAGAATGTGAGGTCGACTTTAACTCTCAAACTACTCATATTTGTATATATATTAAGAGGAAAGATTCAAGAGACCCTTTCAGAGAGGGATTTTAAATGTTCTATTTACAGTGAGGAAAATAAGTATTTGAACACCCTGCTATTTTGCATGTTCTCCCACCTAGAAATCATGGAGGGGTCTGAAATTGTCGTAGGTGCATGTCCACTGTGAGAGACATTATATTAAAAAAATCCAGAAATCACAATGTATGAATTTTTAACTATTTATTTGTATGATACAGCTGCAAATAAGTATTTAAACACCTGAGAAAATCAATGTTAATATTTGGTACAGTAGCATTTGTTTGCAATTACAGAGGTCAAACGTTTCCTGTAGATTTTCACCAGGTTTGCACACACTGCAGGAGGGATTCTGGCCCACTCCTCCACACAGATCTTCTCTAGATCAGTCAGGTTTCTAGCCTGTCGCTGAGAAACACGGAGTTTGAGCTCCCTCCAAAGATTCTCTATTGGGTTTAGGTCTGGAGAATGGCTAGGCCACGCCAGAACCTTGATATGCTTCTTACAGAGCCTCGGGTCATTGTCATGTTGGAAGACCCAGCCTCGATCCATCTTCAATGCTCTAACTGAGGGAAGGAGGTTGTTCCCAGAAATCTCGCAATACATGGCCCCGGTCATCCTTTCCTTAAAACAGTGCAGTCGCCCTGTCCCATGTGCAGAAAAACACCCCCAAAGCATGATGCTACCACCCCCATGCTTCACAGTAGGGATGGTGTTCTTGGGATGGTCCTCATCATTCTTCTTCCTCCAAACACGTTTAGTGGAATTATGACCAAAAAGTTCTATTTTGGTCTCATCTGACCACATGACTTTCTCCCATGACTCCTCTGGATCATCCAAATGGTCATTGGCAAACTTAAGACGGGCCTGGACATGTGCTGGTTTAAGCAGGGGAACCTTCCGTGCCATGCATGATTTCAAACCATGACGTCTTAGTGTATTACCAACAGTAACCTTGGAAACGGTTGTCCCAGCTCTTTCAGGTCATTGACCAGCTCCTCCTGTGTAGTTCTGGGCTGATTTCTCACCTTTCTTAGGATCATTGAGACCCCACGAGGTGAGATCTTGCATGGAGCCCCAGTCCGAGGGAGATTGACAGTCATGTTTAGCTTCTTCGATTTTCTAATGATTGCTCCAACAGTGGACCTTTTTTCACCAAGCTGCTTGGCAATTTCCCCGTAGCCCTTTCCAGCCTTGTGGAGGTGTACAATTTTGTCTCTAGTGTCTTTGGACAGCTCTTTGGTCCTGGCCATGTTAGTAGTTGGATTCTTACTGATTGTATGGGGTGGACAAGTGTCTTTATGCAGCTAACGACCTCAAACAGATGAATCTAATTTAGGATAATAAATGGAGTTGAGGTGGACATTTTAAAGGCAGACTAACAGGTCTTTGAGGGTCAGAATTCTGCTGATAGACAGGTGTTCAAATACTTATTTGCAGCTGTATCATACAAATAAATAGTTAAAAAAATCATACATTGTGATTTCTGGATTTTTTTTAGATTATGTCTCTCACAGTGGACATGCACCTACGATGACAATTTCAGACCCCTCCATGATTTCTAAGTGGGAGAACACTCAAAATAGCAGGGTGTTCAAATACTTATTTTCCTCACTGTATACATATGTTTTTAGGTTAATGGAATTACTAACAATATTTAACAAATAAAAAAAAAACATTTCTATTTGCCTGAGCAGTATTTGCAGAAATAGAAAACTGGAGAAAAAGGCCTCAAATATTGCAAAGAAAATAAGTTCATATTCACTTATAGGGAAAGTTAACACTGTTTCTATGTATCTTCGGTCAGTCTTTCACATTGCTGTTGGATGACTGTCACTTTTGAGTTTTTTTTTTACTCAACAGACTCAACAGACTCTTGACTGATTTGAAATGAAAATTTAGAATGTTCTCTTCATTTTATACGGCTGAATCTAAAACGTATTGATTCATTAGGAAAGTAGGAAAACCGACACTGTTTTAAGCTATGCAGTATGCAAATACATTTCTACTACCAAATTGTTACACAAACATGTGTTATAAACACTTAATTTCCTCCTTTCATTGGCTTTTATTGGCTCCTACATAAGATTGACAAATGCATGTGTAAAGTAACATTGGAATCGGTAACCGTACGGGAGATGAGGTCAAAACTCTTCTTTTCCTCTGGATTGTGCTTCACCTGACAGGTGAGAAGATTGAGTTTGGCAGGAGGTCTGTTAGCCTGAGTCCCAGAGAAACAGAGAGAGAAAGAGCGTAAGAGAGACAACAGTTAAAGACACATAAGAAACATTTCCGTCACCAATAACATTTCACCCCAAAATACTGTCTTAAATGTTTGATTTACTGAGACTAGATGTATTTAACGACACCTTTCTTTAAAATCTACCTAATACATTATCATTTACATTGTTTTTAATATAATTTAGTACTTTCTGAAGTTTCAGAATCGAATCATACATTGATGTGCTCTAGATGAAGGTGCACAGACACAACTGCTGAATCCCGCTTTCATTCCACACCCCCCAACCCTCCTGCCCGTTGTCTTGGTGACAAGAGAAGTGTTTGATGTGAGGTGTATTGAGGCCAAAGGAAACGCCTCCAGAAAAGGCTCTTACAGGGCATGTTACAATAGGCATTGGGTAATAAGGAAGATGCTAAGATTTATCCCCCCCAAAAAGAATGTTGCCTTTGAAACAAGGCTGGAACTTCATGGAAAGGCCTGTTTGCACCCACCAAGGACGTTAATGATAACAATAACTAAATTAAAGAGAATTGTGTTGTACACCTCACAATGACAACATCACAGATGAATGAACTAATGGGATCAACTCAGATAATTTTTCCAGCTGATTTCATACATATCTATATATATCTATATATATATATATATAGTATAAATATATTCAAATATAACATGTTTGCAGATTTAAAATGTGAAACTTCATGTTTGGAATGACATGAGGGGGAGTAAACGACGAAAACATTTTGGGTGAACTGTCCCTTTAAGTGCCTGCTTGTGTACATTTGGGTAGGTTGTATATAAACATCAAGTTTTAAGTCGAAATTGATCTAAATGCATAAGGAAAAGCGATGTTTACATGACACATTTTAATCATATTTTTTGTCTTTGTGTACATTCATTTTTAAAAGCACAAAAATGATGACGTTTATTGACTTTAATGTGCGCATACAAACTACACGCGTGATGTCATCAGTTAGTAGTTTACACACCGTCCCATGTGAGATGGTCAAATAACCGTTCTTCACCGTGCATTTTCTCTTCTGCCATACTTTACGCAGCCTAGGGGACAGGAAGTGACATCATGACCATTGTTCATCATCCACCAGCAAGTCAATGCTAGACACTATTCCTCAAGGCCATAAATTCAAAAAGATCTCCACAGCATTCAATACATGCTAAATAATGCAGGATTCGCTTTAACCATCATGCATTAATTCAAAGCATTTTAATGCACTGTTACGTGATATTAAAGCACAATTACCCATCACTCTTCTTGTAAAGATTGCCGCTGCGTTCTGTCCCGTGTTCTTTGTTCCCCTGGGGCTGGTGTAGACTGTAGGTGGCGCTCTGCCTAACCTGCGAATCCTACGTGGACAGAAATATAATCTACATGAATACTCATAGCGCATAGGCAACAGCAGTAAACCCCTGAGCCCGTCACTATAGGCAGAGGAAATAGAAAGTTGTTTTTCTGTGCTTCGCTGTTGTCACTGCAGTGAGGAAATGGGAGCAGTGGGTTTCAAGTGTCCCCAGAGAGCTGAGCTCATTCTGAAATGCACTGCTTTGGAACACAAGGCTCTGAGACAGTGATGACAATACTGCCATTTTAGTACTAATGTTTTTTTAGTTAAATAGAAGAACGGGTTGTTTTCAGATGGCTTAAATTTAGTGCCAGAGAACACAAGGCTGAACAACCGCCAGTGCTGTTAACTGAACAGCATTTCAAACTTTAAGAGCAATCAATACTTACATTTATGCATTTGGCAGACACTCCTATCCAAACTTACAGTGCATTCAGATATATATTTTTTTATCAGCATATGTGTTCACAGGGAATCAAACCCGTGACCTTTGTGCTTCTAACACAATGCTCTACCAACTGAGCTATGGGAACAACACTAGAACAACTTTTTTAGCTTTTTTTAAATTATTTGATTAAATTCTGCAAAAAGGCATATATTTATGTATGATCAGATGGCTGAAAGTGTGTACCAGGAAGAAACTTACTCTCCTAGACTTCGTTGTCAAAGGATGGTAGCATTAAAGAAGAGGAAAAAAGCATTCTTCAGACAGGTCTATGATTCACATAATACAGTCACAGTAAAGGATGATGTAACAACAATACTATATGTGATGCTGTCTGTGAAATCCCAGCTAAAATCATTTTATAGTGATTCACTGTTTTCTTAATAGACAACCTATTGTCAAAAAGATTTTGAGAAAATATATCCTATAGATCAGATTGGAGTTATAGTAAAATGAATTATTGAAATCAAACTTTGATGTTAGTTAGCTCATAGTTAGATTATGAGACATTAGCCTAGATTTCACAGTTTGGGACAATAATGACGCATCAAAATTCAAGTTTTGCACAAAAATGATAGGTGAAATTTTGGGGGGCTGTGGATGACAGAAATACATTTCTGTGTGTTTTTGTCCACTCGAGACTCTAATAATTTTTCCTTTTTTTAAGAACATCAGAATTAAGTAGCAAGATACGAGAGGCTAAGCTTTATTGTGTAGTCATGACCGTGGGACAACAACCCTTGTAACCACGACACAGAATTTAAAAAAAATTCTGCATGTTCATACTGTTTTGGTAATACTTTCCAATAAAGGTTGTACTTGTTGAAAATGAGTTACTGCATTCGTTAACGTGAGCTAGAAATGAAGAATACATCTACAGCATTGTTTATTTTATTAGCGTTTAGCAAAAATATAGACGTTTACCTATATTTTTTTTTTATCAAACTTAACATTAGTTTATGCACAATAGACTAACATATACAATTGTATTGAAATTAATAAAGATTAATGAATGCGGAAAAACGGTATTGCTTATTGTTAGTTCATAGCTAATGCATTTATTAGTGTTAACAAATAAAACCTCATTGTAACATGTTAGAAGATTGTATCCAATATCCATAGTACATAAGACATTATTGTATAATCCGATGGAAAGACGTTCAAATGACATTCAGAGGATTGTTTATTCCTGATCATTTGCGATCAGATTAATCGTGTGTGATATCTTAATGTCTGTAGCTCATACAGTATATACTAAAGCTGCTTGCTTGACAATACTCAGCAGTATTGTCATTTATCCTGTGTGTTACATTCAGCTTCAAGCACACTTTAAATGATGCAGTGGTTTGTACATTGTGTTGGACTGGGTTCGAGAAAGGACAAACCTCCTTCTGCTCAACCTGCAGAGATGTCTTCAGAACGTCCCGTAACTGAGTAAGCTGCCTGCGCTCTTCATCCTGTACCTGTTTGATCTGACAAAAATGACACATACAGTGGAAATAAATCAGGTAAAAAACAATACCAGGCCAGTTGTGTAGACCTGTGTATCTATAAAAATCCATCTTCATTTATTATCACTACATCACTTACAAAAACGTTTTTTTTCCAAAAGTACCAAAAGTATGGAATTCTTTCATGTATTAGTTTTAAGCCTCTCACCGAATGCAAGTCAGTGGCAAGTTTTTCTATTGAGGGTTTGAGGTTGTCCACTGCTTTCAGACCATCCTGGAAGAAGCTACAGCAAAAGACATTACGTTAACTACTGAACATCAAATCTGTCTATACCTTAACCTAGTGGCCGTCTCAAAAACTAGTCAGCTGTCTACCAAGACTTTTGAGCCACAGAGATGCATATTAAACATAAAGAATGTGCCTATAATGCCCTTTAAGGGATAGTTCACCCAAAAATGAAAATTATGTCATCATTTTCTCACCCTCTTGTCATTTCAAACCTGTTTGACTTCCTTTCTTCCACAGAACACAAAATAAGATATTTTATAGAATGTTGGTAACCGAGCAATATCGGTACCCATTGACATCTGTGTACTATTGTAAAGACACAAAACCACTGCAAGTCAATGAAGACAGAAAGTGATACAGGTTTGCAATGACAGTGAGTGGGTAAATGATGACAGAATTTTAATCTTTGGTCGAAGGATCATTTAAATGCTGTCCATGTAGGCAACTCTCTGTGCCAGACCCATTTTTGTAGGACGGATGTGACCAGACTTACTTGCATTGTGCATGAAAGTATTTGATGAGATTCTGCAGGAGGTCGACACCCTTCTTGATCTTAATTTCATTGACTTTGAGGAGGTACTGTAACGAAACAATGGCATACGCTGAATCACACACAGCTCACAGGAAGCGCCAGTGGAAAAAAAGCGACATAACAGGATTCTCCTTCAACACGAGACCCTCATCTGACCTCGCACATCTGAAGCTGAAAAAAACGTCGCTCCTTCTCCATCTCCTCCGCTATCTCGGCTCCGCTGATCTCCGTCCGGATCATTCCGTGTTGTCGAGCGTGCTCTTTCTTCTCCTTCTCTATTTTGGAACTGCATGAAAGATGCACAGACCACCTTAAAACCGAGACACCCATACACACAAAGACAGGAAACACAAGCTCTTCCACTCATGCAACAGGGCATTCTTTTCCATATGCTCCAGCGGCATACTGTACCCATGTTACGGAAGCAGCACTTCCTCTGTGGGGAAGGAGAGCTGGAAAGCGGCTGGCCTGTTCTCACAGACAGGGTTCCAGAGAAAGCCTCATGCGGTTAGCTCAGGCCCTCAGCATGAAGCAGGCTAACAGCTGGCCGTCTCTGGAACCTCTGCTTTCATGATCTGGTACGTTGCTGGAGATGTGTGACCAGGAGATGGCTTCAAACTAGAAGCCATTTCACATACTGTGGTAAAAAGCATCAAGCGCTGAGAAAAAGTGCTGGGTTGCCATGAGGAGCTGCAGAATAGCTTGGATTTTAAGTTTGTTGCCAATAATTTCTAAACTACACCTCTCAGTATTTTGAAAATAGTTCAGTTGCTATAAAAGAATAATGAACAAGCATGTTGTTTAGTTTTCTTCATTGGACATTCAGGAACCAATGAGGTATGCAGAAATCAATTATGCACCATACCAGAGGTCAACCGAAAATTCTCTGTCATTGATGGAGAGGAGACTGCGTCATGTGCACGCATACCCACATATTTGCGCGCAATGGTGCAGTGTTTACAGAGCTTTTTCCTTCAGAAAAGCGATAAACATTAGCTTTCAGTGAGTGGAAAAAATATGTCTCTCGGCGTCTTCTCAGTTCATTGAGCGGAAGAAGCAGCACATTCATGACCAAACCGCAGCGAGTGAGTGAGTGAGTAGGGAGAATTAAAAACAAAACAAAAGGTAGGAAAGAAAGTACCGTGTGGTAGCGTTTTAGCGAAGTGTTTTAACAAGGATGAATCAAGTGCTGGGTATGTAATATGCAACGACTGTGAGGCATTGTATGTATATGATGGCCATAAGACTGGTACCTCTTATATGGTACATCATGTGTGTGCTTAAACGAAAGATTAGATTTAAGCATTTACAGACAAAGAGAGTAAACCGTAAAAATGATTAAAATTCCCTGAGTAATTAAAGTGGCGATCGGGTCCGGGTCGGGTGCGGATATCTATATCGGAGAAAATTATATGTGTGGGCGGGTGGATCATTTATTTGAAGAAGCGGATGCGGGTGATATTTTAGCTTATCCGCGCATCTCTAGTGTGCCCTTTTAGGTGGCCTGCATAGGTACTGCGGGGGGGGGGGGCACTGGTGATCAGCAGAACAAGAGAAAGTATAATACACCTGAAAACTGAGAAAATAAATCAGAAGCCTGGAACATGATAGCGAATGGATGGAACTGATTTTTTGCTTGTTTTAATCCAAACATTAATTGATATTTTAGAAAACCTAAGTTAATAACTTGATATAATGTTGTATATTTTGTACTTTAAAACAAGCCATTTTTTTTTTTTAAGTATGAAATCGACTGTCAGAAAAACATTAAATGTTATTATAGGGGTACAAAATATTTAACTGTAGCTTTAAGGGTACACAATAGGCCCTTCTGACACAAGAATGCACCCAAAAAGGTACCAGATTTGATGTTATGTGTACCTGTAAAGTTACAAAAAGAAACCTTTAAGGGTACAAGCCTAGCAACAGAAAAGGTACAGTTTTTAACAGTTTTTAACTGACACACTATCTCCTTAACTATAAATAGAAAGTTATGTGATGGCATTAGTAAATTATTAGAGAATTTACATTTTGGGACAAACTAATCCTTTAAGTAATGCATCTATACAGGAGTGAAGAAATAGACTAAGCAGACTCCCTCATGACAGCACATCACCTCCACAGGCGACTCAAAAGAACAGTCCACCATTTTCTGTCATTTAGACCATGTTCTACATCAACCAATGAACTAATAAAATGGTGGAGCATTGCTTTTGTGTGTGGGAAAACAAACCACAAACAAACATGCATCGCAATTGGATGCTCTACATCTAGTCGCCTGACTTATTTAAGCATTGATTCTCTATCCATTATTAAATAACACAGCAAAGTATTAGGCATCTTCATTAACTGGTTATAAGACTATAAAAATAAAGGCTGCTGCACAAATTGAGCTTAGCCAGAAAGCCGAAGCCTTGTGTAGACACAGAGATCAAAGCAAACTCAAACTGTATCGGTGGTGATGACGAAAACCAGTTTAACGGAGTCAGGACCAGTGTCGTATTAGAGGAGGGTTTCGTGGCTTTCTGTCTAAAAACATTAATGAATTCATCACAAACCAATACAAGACATGATATTCCATATTTGGGAAATGTAGTGAAGCATATGTTTGACTCAACAAAACTGCCAATGATGAAAAACAATCATGATATATCCCAAAACAAGACCATACAAAGCACCTGGCTTTATGGTAAATCAAATAACCAAATGAAGTCTCATAAGAAAATATATTACCCTTTCAGTAAAGAATGTCCCTTGCAGCTTGAAAATATATAGAAAGTGCTATATAAATATAATACATTGTTGCATGCAGAAAAATCAGTTTGAAAGGACAGGAAGGGAATACAGGAAGTGAGGTGGCAGGAACGACAGCTAGTGTTAAGAGTGCTGGGCGGCAGGTGATACACTGATATCTCAACTCGCACACACAGTCTTTATTTCCTTTAAATTTATTGAATTCCCTAGAGTGAAACATGAGAGAAATAGATGAAAGAAGATTGTTGTTAATATGTCTTACGCTTTAGTTTCGTAGTCTTTCCAGGCTTTATCAAAGGGCTTCTTTAGATCCTGCAAGATATAGAGAAGAAAATCATTAGACAGACATATGGATCAACTTCCAGTTTCATATCCACACTGTCACCTACTGTATATGGAAAGCCGACGCAGGGATGACGTGTTTTGTATGCAAAACCTTACTTCCTATCCCCACGCATAGAAATCTTAGAAATAACGCAACACGGGCAGAAATCTAAATAAACATGGATGATGATTAATTCACAAGAAGTTACTTATCAGGGAACACTTTTTCATCAAATGCTTGGTGGTGGTAACATTGATTTCGATCGACCGTAGTGTAGTCTGTTTACAGCATCAGGTTAGCTTTTTAATTCTAGCGATTGTATTAAGGCTTCAAAAGTAACAAATGGCGCAATAATTGGTAAAGATTATCTTGACAGACAAAACGTAAAAGTTTCATAAACCTTATGAGTTTATTTTTTGCGATCTTCCAAAAGTCTATGTGAAAATTCCATAGGCTTTTGGTCATGGGAACCAGTTTGGCGCTAACTTCAGAGTTGGTCAACGAAAATACTGCAGCACTCTATAACTGAGGAAAAATAAGCATGAGTAAAAGAGACATGCGCTTTACTATTACCATGAAGCCTGATCCACACTGCAGCTTTTTCTGAAACCCCCCACTTAATACTTTCCTATGTAACGTTTGGACATCCATTTGAAAAACACTGCAGATAGCATTACAGTAGACTGTGTTAAAACAGACTTTCAGCCATGCATTGTTTTTCTCTGATCATTTCACTGGCACTTTCATCTGACATTCCATAAACAGTCTTTGTCAGCCCGTGACATCGTTTGAAGTTGAGACTTGAAATCTCCGAGGGGAATTATAAAATTAGCATTCAACTACCAAGCACCAAACATCGAAGACATTATGTCATGTTTATAAAAAGAAGTACCTGATGTAACGCCAGTCATTAAATTCAGTCATGACATCATCTGAAAGCTTCAGGGACATTCTCAGGCAAACAAAGTGTTCCAATGAAACTCTTTAGCAGCTCTACAGAGAGATTACACTAATAACAGAAGCCTGTATTTGTAGAGGGCTTCTTAAGCTTCCTAAGAACTCAATTAATGTACTTTCATAACAGATGTTACGCACAGCTTGAGTTCTCGCATCTAGGCCGGCACAAATAGCTGAGTAAATGGAAGTCAACAATTTGAAGGGATTTTTAACAATGAAACCAAGTCCATTCCGAGATTAACTGAAGGCGCTAAACGTAGATTTAGTTTACATTAAGGTGTTCACTATCATATGATACTTCAAAAAGACCAGTTATGTATAGTCAAAGTTTTTGAACAAGATACCAGAGAGACTGGCAGATAAATGTTAGTGCCTGCTGTGCATAAGTGAATGCGTGTATGTTAATGTGTGTAAAATGATCAGCAAGTATAAAGAATTGGGAACATGAATGTTGATTATATTACTTCCGTTTTAAATGGATTTTAATAGATTTTATAAAAGGTTTTGGATCACATATTGTAAATAACATTATGTTGTCTATAAATCACATTATTTGAAATAATTATTACATTAGATTGTATTCAGAAAATTAGTTTTTGTTTTTTAAAGTATTATTTTGGGTAAAATATATAATATATATAAAATATATATATATATTTACACACACCTGTAGGGCAAATTTTCCTGCATAATCAATACAAACCTGAAAAGATTTTAAAATAGTTCCCATTTATTTTTTATCATTGTTTTATAGCATTTTAATTTTATTATAACATTCCCAGAACGTTACTTTTTGATTGCCAGAACGCTATTTTTTAAAGTTTGTTTTTGGTTAAAAAATATTTTAAATCCGCAAGGCAAACTTTCCTGGATAACCAAAAATACACATGAAAAATGTTGTTAAATTTGAAACTGCTCTTGGGGTTTGAATAAAAAAACCTTCATTATAGAACAAAACGGGCAACTTCAGGGATTCAAAGAACCATTCAGAAATCTGGCCTAGTAACTCAAGAGTACAGATGAGGTTTACAATTAAAGAGACAGAAAGACCAGAAGAGAGCGACTGCACATTACTGAATGGCAGACTTTGACTGAGTCACAATGGCATCACCTGGAATTTCAGACCACAACATATTGCTATCAACTGGAGGGGCTGGAAAAGCCTGAGTGGGAGGGTTTCGCAGATGAATGGTTTCGACAAAGAGCCCAACGCTGAAATCTCTACCTCTGAGGCCGACAAAACTGTCTACTCTAGCAAAGTCAGTGTGATTGACTGAACAGGGGATGTACGGTACAAACACACATACACATAACCACTGTGAGACAATAGAGCCAGCAAGAACAGACAGCACCATTATCAAGTTGAGGGGTTTTAGCATGATGTCAGCTTGTCTGGCTGTCTGTTTTCCGCCTGCTCAAACACTTCCGTCCAAAATGCAAGGTCAGAGAGAGGGAACGCTGAGGTCAGGCACCTCTCACATGACATAAAAATACTTTTTCCTTAAAAACATATTCAATTCCTGCATGTGAATTTGATGTAACATGTATAAAAATCTATGTTTTGAATGAATATCACACAACACCCAGTGTACACGCTGTGAAACACAACACATTTATAGTCTGTTGTAATCAAAAGGGTGCTGCAGATGTTGTTCATATACAATAAACTGACAACAACCCAGAGTATTCATTTAACAGCCTGTGCTTCCGAAGACAGGTAACAAAAATGATGACCTCCCAATGACACCCAAAGTCATTTCATTTCCAATACCAATTCGTTTAACAGGCAGACAGGTTAAATGAGTCACAGGCTCAGGTTAATGGCTGGAATGATGTTCTTAGTTCTGACCCGTAATCTTCATCCATTAGCTCCGGTTTCCTGTCGAGCTTTTAAATAAAGCACAATGCTCATATAGACCATCCAAATACATTAACACTTCATAAGCGCTGCTTAAACCAGACAGCAGCCTCCACTCCTCCCATCACCTCTATGGGACGCTGACATAAATCAGGATTTATTTCTTTATATAAGAAAAACTATTCTGACTCCGTAGGAGTTGATGCCGGACCAGTCATTTTTATACTAATTTGTGACTTTTTTTATTCTGCGTGGAGCAAGTAAAGCATGAGCAACTATATTTGTATATTTTGAGACAAAGGGCTCTGGTCTGGCATGGTCTAAAGCGCAGGGCACAAGTGCACTTAAGGCGTGTCCGAATCCATTTAGCTAGTTTAAGGACGGCAAAAAGGTCAGCGTGCCAGACACATGATCTAAAAGAGTTGTCTCGATTCCCTTAATGAGTCATGGGTGTGTTTAGGGGAAAACATGAGCAAAGACTGGATGCTTCTCCCGAGGCTAAAGACCACCTATAGGACAAGCCGGAATTTTATGTACACAATAATAATCTTTTACTTTGTAATCCATTTATTTTTAATGTTTGTGTGCTCCTGCACGTCCCTCTGTGTGTAATAAGCAGAATGAACGCGCTGTGGACTTGCCTATAGGAGCATATTACTAACACGATCTTTAAATAGACAGAAACATATTGTGCCATTGACTTTAGACGTTTTAGTCGTTCATTGGCGCAGTCCATATCAGTTGCCACAAAACGCACAGCAACGCGCCAAAAATGCGCCTGAACACACCTCGTTTTCAGTCCAGCACAACCATGGGCGAACAAATGGGCGCAAATTCCTTTTCTATTTAAACAACGTGGAAATAAAAACTGCATCGGGCTGAAACTAGAAAAAACACTTGCGCCTGGCGCCGAATTGCACCGAGTCTTTGATGGAACCCAAAAATTCCAAAATCCAATCAAGTTAAAAAGTAAAAGCACATCTTTCTTATGCTTCTCTGCTGGGCTTCGCTGAAATTCTTAACCTTAAGAATGGGCAACAATTTTTCTGATGCATGTAAAAGTAGAACACTTCAACAAACTTTATTGGCTAATTTGGTGGTCAATGATACAATCTTAAATGAAGAACCAGCAAAGCAAATATCAGTGTGAAGGTTACATTGAGTTACCATCAAGGCCCAATTAGAGCCCGGTTTGGGTTCTCTCTGATGCAGTTAACTGTCCCATTATCTTTATCTACGTATTGAAGGAATAACATCACCCAGGCAGAATGTCCTTTTCAGCCCCATCACAGAAAGAAAAAAAGTGGAGTCTCCAAGGCAACGAGACAGGGAGCTGAACGAAGCACCTCATTAAGAGTAAATCACATCAGGCTCCCCCCTTGGAGCTAAAAAGGCAAGAGTCACGTGGTGGAGAGAAGGTCACCAAGGTTATGGTGGACATTAATGAATGGAGACGTTCTGGCAAAAACCTTCTACCCAACTGTCTTTTACACAAGACTAGTCATGTGAGCGTGTGCACACACAGAGCATTCGAGCAGGTAATGGTAAACTCTCACCAGAGGTGGTCCACTGAAAATTGATAAGATGACAGATTGCCACCCTGTTTCTGAAAGAAATTCTCCACACACTGTCAAGATTGCCCATTATGCCTTTCATATTCTAGTCACTTAAATCAGCAATCCGTTACTTTTGCTTCTTTATCGCCATCTCTGTTTGAAACATAAAATTGCAGGTAACCTGCAGTTATATTCTTAACGTGGGTGGTGTTTTGGCAACCCATCATCTGCAGCCAGGGTTGCCAGATCCACGTAACAATACCAGTCCAATAATCAAACAAAACTAGCCGGAAAAAAACACAGACTTAGCAACATTGTGGCATCCAGCCCCTCTTCTTTCCATTTATGGACATGACAGTTGACCTAACATTTCCTTTGAAATCCAACCCGAGTATTCCATCTTTAAATGTTCATTTTAAGCTTAATGTTGTGAATTGGTAAAGGTACGAAGATAGTTTTCAGATTTTTTATGCATTTGGTCCATAAGTGATTTTGTATTTTTTACATAAATAATGATGGATTGCAGCTTTAACTGCTTACAATCACCCCCTTCAGTACTAAGATTTGTTAGCACCACGGTATACCAAGAACGCCATTTAGCTACGTACAATGAGGTTTGCCCTTGCAAAGCACTGGCCACCCATTAACACCTGTGTGTGAAATTAGAATACATTTCGGGCCTAACTACTTATTCCAAACACTTGTCAAATAAGGTTGGTGTGAGTCAAGCAATATTATCCATCCATTACATACTAGCGGACGCTCATGCATCTGCAATGCCTTGAGACAGCCACTGATCAATACTGAGCTGAAAAACTGCCAAAAAGCACAAGAAACCCGTTTATAGGTTTAAAGTAATGAACTTACCCCTTTAACCCCTTTCAGATCTCCCTTTAGCAGACTGTCCAATGGGAAGGTAATGATGTTATTCATGTTCTGAAACTAGAGAAAGTGACACATTAGATAAACCTCTTCCATTCTTCCCAGAAGTGTAATTGTGGTTCTTATAATGTTATCATAAGTGTGTTTAGAGATAAACAGGCAATGCTGAAGAAGAAATATAATTATCTTTCACAGCAGGAAAGAAATGAGACGGTTTGAATGAACTATTCACGCAAGTAAAACGTTAGGGAAATTATTCATTAGGTTTGCAAATACAGACAAGAAAATTTCCCCAAACCACAAATTACAGAATGACTGGAAATGTTCAGCTTAAGTTTATGAAGCGGAAAACCTGCAACCTCTAAGGCACATTCATGAAAGCTGATCCACCCTGTAGAGCAACGGCCGAGGATCAGATTTTGGATCCAGGGGTCTTAGCACATTAACAGCTTGGACAAAAGCCGTTTGAGACGCATTAGCGGCTCACAAAACTGACACATACAATCATTCATGTCCTCACCAGGTTCTTGAAGAGGGCTGTCAGCTCCTTGGTGAAGACTGAGAACTTGAGGAAGGCTGATCCCAGATCAGGGTCATCTCTGTACACACAGTTCTCTCCAAACTTCTCCAGCGCTTGTGTGTACTGTTCCTCATTCTCGACGTGAGCTGAAAACAGACAGAAGTGTCATGCAATATAAAATGTATTCATATAAATTGTCAATGGACTAGAATGTGGTCATTTAACAGATTCATCAAATGACATTCATAAAAATAAACAAGTTAAATGCAATATTTTATATGAACTAGTTGATCTGTTCTATTTTAACTATACAAATATTATTTGCATACTGGCAACACAACATATAAAAGTACATATATCACTTTAAATATACCATATATTCCTATATTTTTTTAGCTTTTCTAAATTTACTATTTATATATTAGGTTTTTGAGATGTTTACTGTATGTAACTACAATTTTATGACAAAAAATCCTCTTTCTTATAGTATCAAGTGTTTGGCTTTCATATTATCATTCTTTCCTACTCTTGGCTTTTTTCATTTTAACTCTGTTGTCCTGTGTTCCTGGATTGTCACGTACACTTCATCTAGTCACACAGCTTCACATATCCACAGACACACACTGCCTATTTATTGTTTTAGGGAGACTGTTCCACTCTAGCCATTGTTACTGTGTGAAGACACAAAAGATCCTGATATGGCCTGATGCAAATATAAACAAACCAAAAATCCAAAGCTTTCTCTACATTCCATCAAATAACCAGATGTCTTTCTCTCCCGGCACAACGCACAATCTTGCTTTAAAACATGAAAAACAAGCAAGCATGTAATTCGCTGGTTATGGTGCCGTCACACACTGATGTCGCAAAACTCTCTGAAGCTTGTCAACAGGGAAAATGTGTAATTTACAAGTACGAACATGCTGTAAAGTGTCAAGATGCTTACCAGAGCACAAAGCAAACAAATATGGCCTGTTTGCAATTATCACCTGAAGCTCCTTCAAAGCTCCCTTGTGTCTGACCTTCCTCACATAAACTGGTAACCGCTATCTGCCATTTTTAGCACATTTTCCTCAAAAAAGGCCTTTACCAAGAACAGCCTTTCTCTTTTACAATATATTTAATAAGTCAATGTCCTCTAATGAATAATACATGTGCCAAGTCCTTATTTCTCAGGTAAATCTGTTTAAGTGACGCATTGTGTCAAGAAAGGAAGGGGACAAACGGAGAGGAAGTGCACCATTTATATCACTTTCTCACTCATACATTGTCATGGAAGGTTCAGTTAGGGTAATGTGCGACAGCACATCGCCGTGCTACGGAGTGTAAAGTAACTTGCGTAAGGTTTATCCTAAGTTAGCAGGCTAATCGGCTATCAGAATGCTAAGCTAGTCGGTTAAGTCTTACCAATGATATTAAAGATGCTGTCTGTAATAATTTTACTGAATTAAATCTAAACAATACCTCAGCATGTTTCTTAAATGTCTACTAACATATTAAGTTCATATATTGGCTTGTCCAAAAAACAATGCCAGTAATTCTACTCTGAAATGTGTGTCATGTGCCGGAAGGTCTGTTTTTGTTTTGGTCTGTGTGACCCGGCCCACTGACGATTTACCCACTAGTGTATTTCAAATGCTCGGTTGCCAGTTGGCGACAATCAGAGCATTTTGCAGCAAACAAACAATCTGGGTCAGAGACAGCAGATTCCAAAGAAATAAAATAAGAAAATAATTACTATATTACTATAAATGTTTTATATAATACCATAGAAAATTCTATATTTTACAACTTAACAACAAGTTATATACAATTGTATACACTTATTGAAACAAAACAGCAATATGGCAATTTAAGCTTATAGCAAATCAAAGTTATATAACAGTTCACGTCATGTTTATTTATTGATCGGAATTATGCTGTTTAATTGTGTCGGCAAACAGAAACTTCCGTAAACGGACTTTGGTTTTACTTTGTAATTCGTAAGCTGACTGCCTTAAATAATGAGCAATGTTTAATTTCAAAATAAATAACATCGGTTCTACAAAATTATGTGAAATTTAGTTAACAGTAGAATGAAACTTCTGTTCTGAACATCTTCGGAACAAAATTAAGATGTTTTTGATAAAGTCTGAGAGCTTTCTGACCAGGACCATAAATATAAAAATGGAGGTCATACAGATGTTAAACTACTTGAAGGTGAGTAATTAATGGCAGAAGTTTCCCGTTAAACAGTTTAAAGGGTTTAACCTTAGTTTTATTAGTTAAATGAAGAAACGAGAATACTTCTTGTGCACACAAAACAAAAAACTGACTTCATTCAACAATTTCCAGGTAGTGTACACATTATAATCAGCATTGAACAGAAGTCGCAATGGTTTATTGTAGCGACAACACAACACAACATAAAACAAAGACCTACAAATATGTTCTGAGCCTCAGCTAATAAATAGACTCGAAGTGTTGCCCGGGTCACAACAAGTAAGCTAATTAAATGCTAAATCAAATAAAAGTCCCTAAAACCTCCTGGTCTCTAACCAGAAACCTGTACCATCAGAGCCCCTGTGCATTCAAAACATTTACAGTGCATTCAATCTATAATTTATTAAAGCGACACTCCAACGTGGTTGATAAGCACAATCGCTGTATAATCTTCCCCATGGGCAACACAAAACACAAGAATTTGTTTACTAAGCTGATGAAGCCGATGAATGCAGAAACGTTCTTTGGAAACCATGATGTCACACTCTTTCACAGGCAGTAGATGGACGGGCTGTGTGTACCGACCCGAACACAGAACTTGCAGAGTGTGGTTGTTGCCGCTATAAGGGGGCTCAGGTAGCAGCAGCAGTAGATTTTGTCCGGTTAAGAGTTGTGGTTATATAAATATGCATTATTTTAGGGTCAAAAAACTACAAAGTGTTGGTTAAACATGTATATGTGACTTCGCTTTTAACCCATGACCTTAGCATAGGGTCATGCTGCAGTACTTCCCTTATTTGAACAGGAACTGTCATTCATGGATCTATACAAGTTGTAGTCTCAATTAACGCTTGGTGTGAAATTTTTGTTATTTCAAAGACCTCATAGGAAAACCCTTGCCCTTAAGCCACTGGTCTACTGATCATTTAGGCAAAACAACATTCAATTCAGCAGGTGAAATAGCAAACTCAGCAGGTTTCTGAAGTCCACTTGAGACTCTGAACATCACAGCAGATCTTGTGATCTCCACATGGTTTTGACATTCACCGCAGGGGTTTTCACACAAAGACCAGTTTCCAGCTGATATCGCCACTAATATTAAGACAATAAATCTTCAGGCCAGGTGGTGTGTATAACCTCAACACAGACTTTGTTTGGCCTTCAAACAGCCCCGTCTTGGTTTCTGCTACAGCGTTTCGATTAAGCAGTTGTATGGTCCTTTTTGTTTTAAAAGCGACATATGAGCTCTTCACATCTTCCAGACATCTGCAACAGTAAAACGATGCCTTTGAGTTGATTACGACTTTACAGTAACTCAATCCTCGAAGGTGGTTTGCCCTTTTGTGACCTTCTGAATAACAAACTGTCGAGGAAACTCAACTCAATGCCCTTCTCATCTATGGTATGTAAATTAATATTGACCGTTTAAGGGTTAGTTGATTGAAAAATAAAAACTTGCTTTTAATTTATTCATCCCCAGGTCATCCAATGTGTAGTAGACATTACATCACCCATATCTTGGATGGCCTGAATGTGAGTAAATTAACAGCAAACATTCTATTAGATGGATATAAGGTGTGTAAGGTCAATAAGACTTGTTATATAAACTTTCAGAAATGGTGCACAAAGTGCTCTCATAGCCCTGTATCTGTCAGAGATTATGCGATGTCGACAGGCAACCCTGTGACCACAGACACGGTTGTGAGATGAGACGGTAGTGTAGGAGGCTGGTCCATCTGAGTAATGCTTTAGTCATTTTAAACACCTGTGTATACTTCACCTAATTTATAGGGTATAGAGGAAAAATCCCCCCTCGTAAACCACAATCTATTTCTGGAGATTATTCAGACCCAGATGTATCACTCACGCTTGTTGTTATGACCTTTGGAAGGGTGGATGTAATTTTTGCAATGATTATATGGATATGCTGACGCTTTTGAGAGTGAACATGGAATGAATGTATGAGATTTTCAATGTATTACTGTAGCTCGTTCTGGGTTTGATTCCACACACAAAATGTTTACTTTGAATGTTTTAGACAAATCTACCTCATAGGGATGCAACAATATAGCTCACTCAGAGTTCAATACGAACCTCTGTTTTTCACACCAGGTTTTCGGTTCAGTTCTGATGGCTTGGTACATTAAAGTGTATTTCTTTGTTCTATGCTTATGTAACGGGGACAGTAAAACTATTTTACTGAAATTCTCTTTATTTAACTTGACTTATTTCATTAGCTATAAGCAAACTTGTACAAATTCCTGGTGTATTGAATAAATGTAAAGATTTACACTTGCAGCTCACAGAAGTTTTCGGTTTACTGTTCAACATGCCAGTAAAATAAGCTTCTTGAAGAGGTTTTCCACATCAGTGGATTTAAAGAGGCCCTGCAACCATGTGTCATGCATTCTGCCTTCTTTACAATGTTAAACTTGCTGTCGTCTCATAATTAAAATGGTCAACTTGTCAAAAATCATAGCACTTGCTATGACGTAAATAGTTGTCAGAAAGGCCACCGAGTGGCTTTCATTAAACGGACTTAGGCATGGTGCTGTAGATGCTCTTTCTGCATGTGCTGGGTGAGAGCGACGTGAACGTGCTGCTTTCGTATTCAGTGTAGAAATACATTCATGATGTGCCAAATTCAGACATTATCACTTTAGTACAACAGGCATACAACAAAGCCAGCACGCGTCTGTTGGTCAGCATTAAACTTGCCAGCACGTTGCTTCTCGTGTTGCAGGCAGTGTCGCTTCACCGCCAGACCACCACACGCTATTAGATATAACTCGTAGGGATGGGTTTATCTATCTCAGCGCACAGACATACAAACACTGACAGAGCCATTTCAGAGTGTAATTGAGCACACGGAAATCATTTAAATGCAAAACAGGAAAACAGCAATTCACTTGCACGTATTGAACCGTGGAGGTCGTAACGAACGGTTCAATATTATAGCGAGAATCGTGTCATCCCTATGCTACAAAACAACTTGACTCTTTTGACTTGCTCACACTAGAGACCATCACACTAGACTTCCATTCTATTGACTTCTATATGCAAGTAATATCATATGGGTCGATACCCATGCAGGGTGTAGACGTTTAACATTCTGAAAGTTTAAAGCTATGGTCACACTTAACTTTTAAATGGATAATTCATCCAAAAACAAAAATTCTCATTTACTCATCCTCTTGTCATTTCAATCTTGTATGCCTTTCTTTCTTCTTCAGAAGAGAAAGGAAGATGTTTTGAAGAATTATGGGTACCGCCTTTGTTTAGTTACCAACATTATTATATAATTGTAATTCAAATATATGATAGCATACCCAGTACATACACTGTATACAAAAGTATGGATCCTTGATGCAGTCTGTATAAGGACCCTTTAAATGGAACAGCTTCCATCCAATTCTGATTTTCTCTCTGCAGCCAGCAGCACGCTGTCAGACACCGAGCACTATGCATAAATAACCCACCACTGTCAGACAGAAGTGCTTGTTTCTTTGGCTGAAGTGAGAAAGATCTGTTGTGTCACGAGTGAAAGTTAATCTCCCTGACCTTGCTGGAAGAGGCACTGGCCGCTTACTCAGTAAAAGGCCCAGAGTAAATGAGATGGTATGAAGCGTGACTAAATAATATGGAGATGCCCCGCATTTTTATATATTTTGAGAAATGTTTTGTGTCCGTACAATGGAAGTCAATGGGGGCCAATGTTGTTTGATTACCAATGACAAAATAAAGTCATATAGGTTTAAAATAGTATGAAATTGAGTACATAAATGTTGAATTTTCATATTTTTGTCAACTATTTCTTTAAGGCCTGCCTGAATGCTAGATGATTTTTATTCTTACACATAATATTGTTATTCGTTGTGCCTATGTTCCCTGCTGAATCTACTGAAGTAATGATAACAGAAAGGTGTTAATGTGAAAAGATTTAGAAATCACAGTAGTGAATTCCACAGTCCAGCAGTGATTATAACACACCATTACTGTATTCTCCAGGTGTGAAGTAGACCTTATATCTGCATAGCAGTGCTGTTGAAAAACATCAGTTTAACCACAGTTGAGAGCCCTCTGATGAGGAGATCTGTCTCTCATGTCACCCGTGAGAGATTTACTGTCCAGGCTGTCTAAAACCAGCTAAGAGCAGATGTCCCTGTTTCTCGCTGATAGCTGTTAAGAGCCGAGAAATTAATCAAACTTTCCCCCGGGGTCACCGGCCTGTAAGAAGAGAATTTCTATTACTGTGGGAGAACATTAAGCTGCTATCAAGGCTTATGTAATAAGAGTTTTCTAATTGAACTACTTACAAAATAACACTTTTTGCTGATGTTATCGGGCGACAATAAAATTTAGGCCAATATATTATAGCCGCTGCATGCTGCTCACAGCTAAATCCTTGTGATCATTCACTTACTGTTGTTAGCAAAACATAGTTGATGTGGGTACAGCATGTATATAGATGTTTTAAGGAATGCGAAACAAAACCTTAGTTTGATTCAGACTGCTGTCTAAATGCTATCCATCTTGAGACCTGTTAGACATGTGGCTATAAAAAACACTTTTCTGGGTTCTGAAAGAACATTTAGTGAAGGTTAAAGAATAGTTAACTAGTTTAAAGTAGGCTTGGTACATGATTTTCAGGGGAAAAAGAGAACTAGTGGTTACCTTGTTTTCTGCAATCAATGTTTTCAAATAAAATAAGTTGTCCACTTTTTGCCTTTTGTTTCAGTCATAGGTAAGATAAGATACCGTATTTCGGCCAATATATCAGTTATCGGCTTACATTGTAAAATAATTATCGGTTATCGGCCAAAATTTACATAATCGGTGCGTCCTTGGTTTTAATACCCATTGAAGTTTCTCAAAATTTTTAAAGCTCTTTTTTTAGGCACAGTTATCCATAGTCCGTCAGGTAAGTGAATTTCACATCTTTAATGGTTTATATTCCTCAAAAATGGGCACATGGAAATTATAATAAAATAACAATTTTATGGTCTATTAAGAGCCATTCCGTCTCCATTATTGGGGTATTATTGATTCAGGTTTGTACATTTTAATTCACAGAAACCCTTAAAAGAGTCTTGTCTGTCAAAAAAAATCCTCTATTTTTGTTACATCCATATCGGATGAATTGTTCTCCATTTTAAAATTGAAAACTTGTACATAACCTGATATTTTACTGATGTCTGGATTCTATCATCAGGGGTTTACTCAAATATAAACACATGCTTCAATTCAATAAATAGGTAATAAATAAATTCTCTGAGCATTTATATTTCAAGTTTTGACTCAGAATGTCTATTCCATAACACTGAAAAAAGCCCATATGTTTTTTTTTATTGCCAGTAATCTGTCACTGTTTTCCACTTGAGGAAAATGGTAGAAATTGACAGTCAAGATGCTCCAATAACCAAAAGTATTCACTTTTTCATTTTTTGGGAAGTCCTACGGTTTACCTACACTTGAAGTATTATTTTTGCAGAGAAATGAGAGTACAAAAAGCACCTATTCAAAACTAGACTAACTGTTAAACTGTGTCTGTTATGCAAATTTTGTACCAATGTAGATGTGTACAACTATTCAAGTCAAAGATGTTTGAACTAGCAACATGCAAATAACCCAAAAAACGAATTTGCTTCACGCATGACATGCATACAGGACAAGCCCCCAAACAGGAAACAATAACAGCCACAACACTGGAAAGCCCATCAGCATGTATACGGTTGAAAAACACACACAGATAGACACAAAGGGTGTGTCCCGACACAGCTGTCCCCTGGGGTGTGGGAGACAGCTGTCCCGCCAGAACAGAGCCAGCAGTGTTTCTGGAAATGTCCGGATCAGCAGAGCTCGCCCCTGTGTTCTCGGCCGGTCCTCCTCTTGCAGTTGAAACAAATTCAGTCTCTGAATGAGCAGTGTTGTCATACCCAAAGCAGGCGGCACAATGGAGAGCTCCTCAAGCTTAGTACCGGCAGCCGGTACAAAGAACAGTTTCCCCAGTGCAGGCTGATAACTGGAGCCATTGAATCTAGAATCACTCAGAAACACTCCAAAGCGTAAATTATATTCAACTCGAGGAACGTGGTCTTGCCGAATGGATCAACAAAAAAGATAAGAACTGCATCCTAACCAGAGAATCGCATAATAAAGTGGCTTTAACTCCAGTGGGAACAAAAAGATGAAGCAAGATCTTTCTGTGATTGGTTACTAGCCTCGCCCACAGTGACATCACATTGGTCCAAAATCCCACTGAACACTGCTAGACTACTAGATGTAAAATCTGTTTTTTCATAAGTCAATTACGTTTTTTTACATATACATATATAGTTGAATCCTAAAAATGTTTGTTTAATCATTTAATGGTTGTTCTGATGGTTGTATTTAGTTCAAACGTCTGTGTTGTGTTGAAAAAACTGAAACATAAAGTACTTCTGGACCAGCTATAGTCAACATGGAATACCATACAAAATATTGTTTGTTTTAAGTGCATTAAGAAACCTACAATGTTATGTTTTAAACAGAGATGGCGCTATTCAGACAAAAAATGACAGACTGCAGCTTTAAAGTTTATCGTTAAAGTTAGTAAAATAATTAATGCAAGCTGTGCTCTGAAGGCTGCAGAGAGTGTTCAGTATGTATAAAAACAACCCCTAACAGTACCAAATAACTCTACCAATAGGCCATCTTAACCCATCTCTAGTTAAAAGGGTGTAAAGGGAATCAAGCCAAATGTTAAACCAAAGTAAGGACCAACCATGCTACTCTGCAGTCTAAATTTGACTAAGGAACTCAATAAGACAACATCGCTGAGTCTAAAATTGAATCACCAAATTTTCTCACAAATCACTTTCAGTGTTGTTTTCAAAGTATCATACATCATATAGTGATAGCTATCAAGACGGAGTGAAGTTTGTGTCAGACAGATGTAGTGATGTGTCTTTAAAACTGTAATCGAATCACACTTTATGACAGTGAAGAGGCTGAAAACACTTACCCAGACCAGAGGTGTAAATGGCCTTCACTGACTTCTTCATCTTGTACAGAACACTGCGGTCCACATCCAGGGCCTGATCACACAGAGAGAAAATAGAGAGATATGATTTACATGTAGATTCATCTTAAGATTCAACCACAGTTGACACTTTCTCACTCCAGTAAGCACTAATCTGATTGGCTGACTCTAAGCAGCTTTAATGGACAGTTTACACAAATATACAAATTCTGTCTTCATTAACTCAACCTCGAGTTGTTCAATATCTGTAAAACTGTCTTTGTCCTGATGAAGACAGAGAAAGATATTTGGAATAATGCTTGTAACCAAACAGTTCTTGGCCATCATTGACTACCATAGTAGGAAAAAACTGCTTTCTTCAAAATATCTTCTCGTGTTCACAGCACAAAACAAATGGATACACTTCAAAAGAACTTGAGAGTGAGTGAATGATGACAGAGTTTTTATTGTTGTGTGAACTGTTCCTTTAAGCAAATATTTAGGATGCACATTCTTTGTGTACTGTAATTTGATATACTATAAGGCTTTTACATTTCCACAATTTTCTGTGTGCTTTCTGCACAACTTGGCTGTGTCATTTATTCTTTTCCACTTTATTATTGATGTATAATGTATCTTTGATAACTCTGTCCCTAAATGGCACAAACAAAACAAAACAAAATCGGCGTTATAAGTCTATCACTCAGCTCTTCTGATTCTTGAAGAATTTAGGCTCATAAAAAAAAGGCATTTGCTTCTGGCAACCACGACTACACTACATGTCTCTTAGTCGTAACATAGATGTACACGATAATCAGTGCTACTGTAACTACACACATTTATCAAAGACGCCTAATTATATTCAGGACACATTCTGCTATAAATCACATCATAGATTTAAGGAGTCCTTCACAGCTGGAAGAGCTAAACTCCCTCTCCCCTCTCAAAGACTCCTTTGTTTATGTGTGCGTGTATGTTTAGAATGCAGTCCCTGCTGTCCAAGTCTGCAGGTGATTCATTATTCAAAAGCAAACTCCTAAAAATATTCAGAAGCAATCCATGCTCAGCAGGAGCGTGGCACGTCGGCAGGCAGGCGCTTTCTAACTGAACCTGTAACCATCCACAAAAGAAGATTCCCTTAGGAGCACTACATGAATATGCCAGCTGATAGCACTATGAAATTCAGTGTACAAGTAATAAACTGTAACATTAAAACGAAATATGACGTTATGTACTGTAATATAATTTTCCAGTTGCACAGAAATGTCTTACACAAGGCAAGTCAGATGGGTTGTAAACAGGAATTCCGGTTGATTTAAAAGAAAACATGCCTGCCTGCCTAGGGTGTTAAAGTTTGTAAAATTCCTACAAACCTTTTTGTGATGATTTTGCAATAACACAAATATAATCTACATGGTACAACCAAGTACAAAGTTGTTTAAGTAATCATGGAGTACTTTGGTATTTCCATGTATGACCATCACTATACTTATTTGAAAAGGTCAAATGTAAGGTTGCCGTATTTGGACTCCTCAAAGCTTTGTTTTATCAACTTAAGAGGAAAAAAAGCCAGTGAAATTTTATATGAACCTGATAACAATCAAATATCTGTGCCAAGCTGTGATATAGGGAACTAGCGTATGAATGTGATAGTTCCTCTGCTGGAATACACACTGCTACTGATCTAGATCAGGTTGGGTCACCTGACTTTCCTTTATCACTCGGGACACTGTTCATAAGAGCCCCAATTAAACACCCACATGAATCTTCACTGGCACCAACATTGAGGAAGGTAAATCCAGCATTTATTAAAAGGGCTTTGTTTTGTTTATTTTTCAAACATGTCACAGGAAGCTTTCTCAGTGTTCGCCTGATGGCTGTAGTCATGTTTAACTTTGCTGAGTATTCGGTTTCAAAGTTGCAGGCAGTACTGATGATGCGTTTACTCACGATGGGGAGGAGGAACATGAACCGCGAACCAATATGACTACGTGACAAAGCAAAAATCTTTCACCTATGAAACAACATTTTTTAAAACCTAAAAGCATTCTCACTCCCTACATTAGCAGCATCATAGCCATTACAAAACCTCAAAAGTGACCACTTTAGATCCAAAGAGTGAGTTTAGATCTGCAGGTCAATTTCCTCTCTCTTACATGTCTGGACTTCAGAATAGATGTCAGCTGTTTAAACCATGAGTTTCCGTTTTATGTGCGAAAGAGGTGCATTAGAGTGATGGGCAGTAAAATCTGACAGTCTGTTCAAGTAGCTCTCTGTTATCTGAAACCACCACCAGACTCCATCTGTCTTAATCTCTTCAGGCTCTGTACTGCTTCTCTTTTGAGGGGGTAAATAATCTTATTTTATTGGTCTATATAAGTGAGGCACTCAACAACATGACCCATCACAGAAGGTTAATACTATAAGATGCTTATTTGTGTGTGCCAAAAAATATCAGTCTGGATAGCATCTAAACAAAATGTAGAAACACATCACATTAACAGCAGAAAACTTTAAAGGGAAAAGTTTCATTTCATATGATTGCAGAATGCAGCTCACAAGAGTGCAAAATGTAACAAGGGCCAAATAAGAGCTCCATCTGAAACTTAACAAGAAACAGAAACCACTTTACAAAGTCTGCAAAGCCAGCACATAGATCTGTGGTGCTCAAGTGGGAAATGTGGGTTTGATTTAAGCTACCTTTCTATCTGTCCATGGTTTCCTGTACCATTTCTGTTATTGTCAATATAGGCGTGTGGATATAACAGTCATTACTATGTCTATGATATTATCATCCAATACGTCACATTACTAATATACAAACATTTAGAATATGCATTGTAATGCAGTCATTTTTTTGCTCGCTTAAATTTTTTACAGATTACTAATAAAAAATAAGTTAAACAGTTTCAACTTATTTGTATTAGTTACAGAAACGTACAAATTGCCAAAAATTTAAACAGCAAGTTTAAATGACCTCTAAAAGGCAATTTGATTTTGCTTAAAACTTTACAGCAGCCAAAAAATGAACAGTCTATATTTTTTGGTAAATCCCCCCAAAAAACACTTGACTAGTAAAAGGCAAATATCACTGCTGTCCTTCTGAAACCTTTTTTTTGTCACTGGCTTCAGCGAAAATCTAACCAATCTAGCAGGGACAGACACCAAAAGCTCAAAAAAAAAACAGCACACGTGTATAAATAACTGCACAGCTTCACCTCTCAAGTAGAACACCCAACCTTTGTAAGTAAAAGCAAGGAATAAGGGCTTAAACTTTTACACCCCACTGCTCATATCATAAAGGGTGGAGGGAGTCTGCATTCACACACAAGCTGTTATGACAACACAGTAGCATTCACATGCCTCTTTCAACATTAATCTTCATCGGCTTTAATTGAAGTCCTTGAAGCGCTAAATGGGGTCCTCAAAGGAATGCAGAAGCCAAAACTTAAGAGTGCTCATCAAACTTAATCAGTCAATGTTAACAGTTAAATGAAAACAGCTACATCAAAAGAGACGCGTCTATTTCAGTCAGCATTTAGATTGTTATATTACATTTAGGCATTTGGCAGAAGCTTTTATCCAAAGCGACTTACATTGCTTTATCCTATACATGTTACATAGGTATTTGCAATCCCCTGGGATCAAACCCACAACCTTGCGTTGTTAGCGCAATGCTCTTACCACTGAGCTACAGGAAATTTATATTTTCATTGTATCTAGACGCATTTGACAGAACCTCTGTGTGAGCTTTTGAGCTGTTAATATAGCATAAATGAGCTGACAGAATGTCAAGAAGGCGTTCTGACAGTGTGAAATGAATTATGCACCTGCCACATTTAACTAAAGAGATACCTTACTCAATCTGAAACAGTTTTCTAGGGTACTCGGTAAAAGCTACATTTAAAGACATTTAAAAAAAGGAAATGCTACAGAAGGTCCTTCAATAATTTTTGGCTTTATTCTTTTCCCAAAAGTGTCACATCATTATCATTCGCAGGACTCAGGTGATAATGGGAGATGCAGCATCTGCCACAGAAATTACACATTTCTTCTACTTTGCATCATTGTGCAGTTTTGGCAACAGAACAGTGTTCTGAACAGCATCACGTTGCACACTAGCAAGGTTCACTTGCTTTATTTCCGCTAACTAATGTATAACAGACACAGTGAATGCCGCCAACACATTACAAAACCGAATGTTTGATGACTATCCCAGCACAGTAAAATAGGGACCTTCAAGTCAATATGACGTCAGGCACCATCTGTCCTGCTCGAGTCTGGACAGCAGCATGTTTGAAGGTGCCAGGCCATGGCTGGGGTGACTGTGTCACTCTATATTCCCCACGCTGGCGGGAGAGAGCTGGGTTTCAAAGCTTATCGCCCTACTCAAGCAACAGTGATCGTAATTTATGGGTCACCAGGGAAGAGCAGCACACATGGGCAAATGGAAAGAACTTTCTCCTGACAGATGCTACCATGTGTTATATAGCAGGTCAAAACATCCAAACAATACTTCCATTACATGGACGCAAAAACACGGAGACATTTCTCAAAATATCTTGTTTTTGTGTAATATACAGATTTTGAACATGAGGGCGAATAAATGCATGCTTAAATTTTGTATCAAAGTTAGCATATATGGTAACAAAAAATGACAACATTGAAAACGTATAAACCTTTCAACAAAAGTTTTTTATTAATGCTTTTCTGTCCCTTTCAAAAGCGTTTTCTAAATGACCACAACCATAGACACCACAATAACGTGTAAGCTCAGCTCAGCATCATCCGAGAAACAGCTCAACCACAACAAGCCATAACCAGAGAAATGGCTGACCACAGCAAGGCCATTATCTACAGTCTTGTTAAGTCAGACTTGGCAGGAAAATTGGATTTAACACACTTGCCCTGTACTTCATAAGGTTTTAACCCATAAAGCCTTTGTAAATTGGGTATAGGTTGAGTCCAAGACTTAAGGTGCGTCCCAAATTGAGCACTTTTGCACCATTCTTCGCCCTATTCTCAATCGCAACTTATGTTTCATGGCAAGTTTTAAAACTGATTTGTCAGATCATGTATCATGTTCTTTTATCGAAATGGCTTAGGCAAAAACTGATCGACACAATTTCCACAATTTCACCTTGCATGTAAGAGCCTTAAAGGTGTAGTTCACCCAAAAGTGACAATTCTGTCATCATTTACTCACCAACATGATTATAGAACACAGACATTTTGTAGACTGTGGGTAACCGAACAACAGCGGTACCCATTCATTTCTATTGTACGGACACAAAACCAATGTACGTCAATGGGTACCACCGTTGTTTGGTTTAGGGCTGGGACGATATATCGCGATTCACACTAAATATACCCGTCAAGGGTGATTCTGAAGTCGCAAAGGCTTCAATTTTGTGTTTTATGCACAGCTCTTCCGTGAACTACGGCTCTTTGATCAGTAGGAAGTACTGCTCGATTTAAAATCACTACGAGATTAAGTCGTTTATAACAGGCATTTGAAAAAGCAACACTCATCAAACATTATTAATGAACTTTATTATCACGAAAATACTTGAAAAGAACTGCAATCGAATTTGCCCATTGGCAAATCCTCGAACTACGTGTGTAAATGGTACTTCTTCTGCGCCCATATTTGGAGTTTCTGCATGAGAGCGCCTCTGGCTTTTGGATGTGGCGACATTTAACCGTAATTCACTGAGAATTGTACGATATATCGTCCCAGCCTTAGTTCGGTTACCAACATTCTTCAAACTGTCTGCAGTTTCCCAATGTTTTATTTTCCTATATCTGCCATCTAACTAGGGGTGTGCGATATGACGATATTTGATCGCGAACGATTAAAATGACTGCACGATCCACTTTTTCGGAAAAATCATTAAATCGTCCAATATAGTACAAGACATGTTATATCCGTTGCTGTTCTATTGAATTTCGTTAACATCCTTGCGATAGATTGGGCCATGTTAACAAGCTCGGTCAGTGACGATGGAGGGAAACACGGAAGAGTTGGTCCCTATTAACAATTCTACATCAGTAATATTGAAATGGTTTGGGTTTTCCCCAACTGACACGGTCCAAACAACAGTTATTTGCAAATGTGGCAATGATAAGATTCGCACGTCGGATGGCAACACAACGAACCTTTTTAACGACTTCAAAAGAAAGCGCCTGAAAGAGTATGCCGACAGTCAAATAATAAAGGGATCAGATGCGAGTAAATCAGGTTCAACCAAGCATCCGGGAACTACAAGGCTTAAACAAACGACTTTAGCGAAAGAAGGATTTGAGAAAGGAATTCAGTATGACAGAACGAGCAAGCGCTGGAAAGATGTAACTGACGCAGTCGCATTTTACCTGGCCAAAGACATGATTCCCATAAAGGCTGTGGAAAATGAGAGCTTTAAAAGACTGCTCATAGTCGTAGATCCACGTAACGAAAACCCAGCCGCAAATATTTTTCCTCCACGGCCATTCCACAGCTTTACTCAGAGTGCCGCAACAAGATGCAAAACAAAATTCAAAAGTTTTTTTCTAACAGCTGATTTATGGTCTTGCACTTGCATTAAATATTAACTTGATTAAAATATTCTTCAAAATATAATTGGTAAAGAGTATATTTTTATATGGGGACATAGTTTTGTTGTATTGTAGCCCCTTTAATTTACAAAATAGTCTTAAAACCAGCTTGAAGAAGAATCGTGATAAAATCGTGAATCGTGATCTCTCTAGAAAAAATCGTGATTTGAGTTTTTTTCTAGATCGCCCACCCCTACGTCTAACCTAACAACTGAATAAAATTAAAATAACATTGGATGAGATACAATAATACAGCTTCTGACAAGTTCTGCATTTTTAATTACTAGTTCGACTGTAGATAGGTGAACACACTCACTGTTATATACCTGCAATACATATGCAATTAAAGGGATTATTTACCCAAAAATAAAAATTATTTTGTCATTTATTAACTCTAATGTCATTCAGGAAATTCAGATATTTAGAGAAATGGTTTTGTGTTCATACAGGGGGCCGATATTGTTCATTTACCAACATTCTTCAAATTATATTTTGTATACTGAAGAAAGAGTCATACAGGTTTGACATGACATGAGGGTGAGTAAATAATGAAATAATTTTCATCTTCGGGTACACTATCCCTTTAAAGAGTAGCAGTGATTTCAGAAAACAAGTCATGGGAATGCTTGAAGTGCTAACACCGAAAAAATTAGAAGGATCAAAAAGTTTGAACACTGATGTCATCGTACACCTACTTATGAACACAGCCGTGTCCCAGCTGTATTCATATGCTGTATTTTAACAGATTCCAGGGCAGGCCCACTGAACATGGTGGGAACAGCCATGACTCTGTCTGCATTGTTCTCAGATTTGCAAGTATTTGATGACGGTATGACTAACGTAGCAACCCCCCTTCCGTTCCCACCTACCCATAGTAAAAAAACAAAAAGCGATTTTGCAATCCAATTGATCGATTTGTACTTCCTCTCACTGCATATTCCAATGCAACCCAGATGTGAGCGCCGCCTACTTTAAAGCTCAAATTAGGAATCATAGGAGCGTCGTCTGGGGAGCACGTGTCTGGCGTCATTTTATTCCCACTTTCATCCCCCCAAACCAGACGAAAAATATATTCCAAACACAGCTGAACTTGGGCCAGAAGGGGCTGTGCGGAATGCAATTATCCAATTCTGAGGGGAAAGGGAGCCGGTTATCAAACAGGTTTCACGAAGACACCAGATGTTTTCATTCGACAAACAAACATTCTGTGAAGCCAAAGAGGTGGTGAAGTTTTGGGCTCCTTCATGTGTGATATGTGACACCAGTCGATTCTTTGTGAATGAGAACCAAGAGAGCGGTGTGTTATTATGGAGCAGTCAGATACTCCAGACAGGCAATAAACTCCACCCTGTGTGGTCCGGTCATGTGTTGGAGGCGTGGGAGTGATTGCTGACTCGCAAGTGTCTAATTTGTCTCGAACCTGAATGAGAGTTTATATAGTTTTTTATAATTTTTATACCAGTGACGGAAAAATCTGAAGGCCGTCTGTCATTTTGACGGATTACAATGAGGGCATTTTATAATTCCCCTTTTGTCGAGTTTGTATTATCCAATCATTTCCTTTAATTTTCCCAATCATTTTTAACTGAAAACCTTTTTGCACTTTTAACAATAACACCGCGATCTCTAACGTTGTGTGTGCTGTTGTTTCTGGATCTTATTCTGCAAAGTATGCATCCGTCATTCAATAAGACCCTCTTGCCGCATGCTCTCATAAACACAAACCAGTGGTGCGGGGCTTACAGAATTTTTTGCTAAAGAGAGCAATAGGGACTAGCGTCATTTTGGATAAATTAAACTTAACTATCAGTGAGTGGAAAAATGTCTCTCTGGATCTACTCCGTTCATGACCTAACAGCAGCTTAAAGTTACTGGTAATTGAATGAATGAATGATTACAAAAATGTGTGTACAAGCACCTGTCATTGTTGCTGAATGGACATATGAACATTTGTCTGTAATTAGTATTTTAGGTCTGACAACAGAAACATATAAACGACATCAGCTTTATTGGGTATTAAAATACAGTAAGTTCATATAACGCATGTACATTGCGATGATGACACAAAAATGCTAATTAGCACGTAATATCACCTTATACCATAGTGACGAGTAAAAATTGATTATGACAGATTTTTACCAAGCCTGACCATCAAAATGACGGACAATGAAAAAGTCTAGCGCAACCTCTAATATTTATATATATTTATAGAATGTGTGAAAGATAGACAAAACAAGCACAGCTTATCAAGAACACGATTCAAAACTTTGTGGCAAAGGCTTTTTGGATTAACAGTGACACAGTTTGCCTCTTGTGTCCTCAACCCGTCTGGGAGATTCCTGTCTCTCAGTTTGGGTCGAGTAGAGCAGATGTTTTTGAGTAATGGAAGAGAATTTGATCTGGTGGTTTGTCCGGTACTTTAGTGCTTACACTCTGACCCGAGATCAGACAAGGACCTCCGCCCTTCAGTATCAGGGATAGTACTCATGGTTCACATGTGATCTGTTATAAAAACGCGGTTTAATAGCAAAGACTAGCCAAATCGAAGCTGTACTCTTGATGCCGACAACAAAACCATCGCATTTTTGTCGAGTTTATTAGATACGTAAAATTGCAAAAATTAAAGTGCCGGAAACAAAAGATGCATTCACTCTTAAAGCAAATGCTCACCCAGACCTGCCTGAAATGCCTCGTGTCACCACAACCCCACAAATCCAGGTCAGTTTGTGGTATGAGTTGACTAAAGTGCAAGTTAGTCGTGCGTAGGACCCTATGTGGGCCGCAAGCGCTAGTATTGGTCTGTTTGAACCCCTCCTTAAGGTAAAAAAATCTCTGCGATAGAGTCATGTTTACTCAAACGCATTTCCTAATGAATTATCTATGTAAAATATTTGTGCTTCTGTATTAACCATCTCAAATCTGCAACAAAAGTGTTTACTCTCCGCTATCAATGCTAATGCTTCTCAAACGAGCTGCTTCTTCTTCGGCTCTTGTCTTGGTTACACATGCAACAAGCGCGTGGACACTGATGTCTAGTGGTCATTGCCTTTCTACGAGGACAACGATGTAGAAGTATAATTGAAAACCGAAATGTAGGCTAAGGCGTAGAGGCTACGGCGTAGGTCCTACGCAGATCTAAAATTCGGCCTCAAGTCCGCCCAAACTTATATTTACATTAATGCATTTGGCAGACGTTTTTATCCAAAGCGACTTACATTGCATTATCCTATACATTTTATACTAAGGCATATGCAATTCCCTGGGATCGAACCCACAACCTTGTGTTGTTAACACAATGCTCATACCACTGAACTATATTGACACCAGTGCTTTTTTCTGCCGATTGTGTCCACCTGAAATATTTAGACCTAGTTTAGACCTGTTTAGACCTAGTTTAGACCTGTTTAGACCTAGTCTAAGCCCATGATGTCAATCCCAAGGACAATTGGCTGACCTGATGCATATGGCCCACTTGGAAGCAACACAAAGCTGTCTGATTAAAGTAGTTAGCTGTCGTGTTTACATTTGTTTAAAATGAGATTTCATCGCATTGCACCAAACACTGAATTATTAAACACATGCAAAGTCTCAGCATAGACTTTGTTGTAGTAAACTTTTGAAACATTTGTGAATGCACACCAGTCTGTTACGGGGGGAACATTTTCACGTCCCTAAATAAAGTTAGGAACAGGAATAGCTTTTCCCCAGTCACGGGATATCCCACACAGAGGAATTTAAGGGGATGCAAAACACATTCTACCGTCATTTACTGCGACTAGATGAACAACGTTATCCAACTGCTTAGGGTTGCGGGGTAAACCGGTTCTGGAAATTAACTGGTACATGTTAGATTTCAATCGGTTCAATACCAGAATTTTACCCGTTTCGGTAGTTGAAACACTGCTGTTCCAAAGTATGGAAGTATGGCAGTATGCAGCAGTATGCCGCAGAACTGACGCAGAACCAGCAACATAGAAGAACAAGATTAATTGCTCAACAAGTACTTTTACGACATTTAAACTGACACTGTGAGTGATTTTTTATTCTTTCTACTTTTCCGGAGAGATCTTTAAATTGTTTCACAGTGTAACGTATACTCTACATGCTGCGATGCGTCTGCACATCCCCATTCAACGGCATACATCGCATATGACTTCATCTCGGTTTCAGACATCTCTGTTAGATTTATATTCATCATGAAGTTCTCTTTCGTGTCAAGTATATGTTCTTATACAGACAAATACACACGCTGTTGTGTCACAAACAGTCCGTTGTTATTTAAATGTATATCCACATTAAATATAGAATTTGCCTTAAAGTGACAGTAACATAATAAATCTGCGTCACATATTTATTTTATATAGTGAAGACGGTGCAGTGTTTTATTTTAATGCATCATTCAGTTTGTCATCTTGAATGCTACTGTTAAAATGAACCTACTTGAAACATTTAATTGCTGTTCAAAATTGAATTGTTCATACTTGTGAGATTATGATGAAAATATCAGTAATACAGTGTAAAAGCGTAAAAATAAAATGGTGCTATATAAAATACAAAAATAATATACAAATATGCAAAGCAGTTACATCAGTTTTATGCAGTCTTCTTAATATTTTTTTAAATAATTAATTTTGGGGCTGGTTATTGATCACTTATGGCACCAAAGTGGTACCGATATTACCGGTATTAGATTCCAGTACCATACCGAAGCCAAAATATTGGTATCGAGCCAACACTACAACTGATGCTTGACCCCATTGTTTGTTTATAGCAGAAACGGACATCCATCATACTTCTTGAAATTTTAAATGTGGTTAACTGACACTGCATGTGGCATCAAAAAGTGAATTTCAATGAGCTGTACACAGACGCAACATTTGAAAAAGTTTTGTGCAGATAAAGAACAATGGGGGCCCCTGTTCTCGGAGCGCATCATTTTTGGGATAAACGGGTTTGTGTGTGTGGTTGATTGTGCAAAGTGAGTCCCATTAATGTGATTGCTATGGCGAGTTTCTTCTCTCTAATGTTCTGACAATACACCTTGTCTAGTTTATCAGACCGATTCGTATCACAGCAAGGGTCTATTAGCTCAGCCTGCGACACAATTTGCTCAAACACACAACACAGGTTTTAAGCACAGGGGAGTGAGACGATAGACCTGTGACAATGCGACAATGTTTTAAAAACTGCAGTGTGGTGATTTAAACATTTGCTTCGTTCTCATCCAATTCACATTCCACACTGCCGGAAAAAAACAGAAAATCAAAGGTTGCAAAGGCTGTATGTGGACTTTGCACAGCAGTGCTTCGACCAACCCAAGGATGAGTCCTGGCTCCTGTTCCCCTCTCTCTCATCCCACATATTTTTGTCTCTCTACACTGCAACTATCCAAATAAAGCTGTAAATGCCAAAAAATAACACCGTGGCATTTTTTCAATTAAATTAAGCTGGCAGATCGAAATAAATATATACTCTGTCTGTATGTTTATATAATATATGTGTGAGGCATGTATATCTGTTTATAAATGCACACGCATACATATTTATATAAAACTAAAATGTACATAAATATACATACATTTATATTTAAACAAAATTCTAGTATGTACATACTAGTATGTTTGTGTATTTATTTTATATACATATACAATACACAACCCAGGAATACACATATTATGTAAACACAAATATTTATTTCAGAAATTGTTTAATCGTGAGTAATTGATTTGACAGCGCTAAAATATAGCTATACATAAGAAAAAGAAAAGAGCTGAAAAACATTTGAAACCCCTTTTGGAGCAATGCAGCCTAATCATGTGGGCTTTGCTGGACTCAAGACTGGGCTTTAAAGCATGTTGGAAACCTGACAACTACCATATTGAAAATAGAGCATTTGTCTTGTGCATTTCTTTCATGAATGTTTTTGTAATACACTATAAAAAGCAATCGGCTTCACTGGAGTGATTTCACAGGGCTGAATAATGCGCTGTATTAACTCGAACAGGTTTTTATTAAGATGGGTCTCTTGTAATGTCACGGGACTGCCCTCAGCAACTAGTGTCAAACAAACACCTTCTCTCTCAGGACTGCAGTTAAGTGCTCCATAAAAACAGAGGTAACTAACCAGCAGAGTTAAAAAGCTTCTTCTAGAAACACACACACCAACATGTGTGTGATATCCTTGCAATAAAAAAATGTCACTAATGGGCTAATTGTCAATGGAGGAAAACCACACATAAGGAAAACTTTTGCTGCCAGTTAAACCCAACAAATCCTCTATTGTCTAAGTGTGTGTTTGTGTGTGGGTGGGTGGCTGAGAGAGTAAAACAAAAGGAGAAAGCCCAACACACTACTGTGAGCATAGACAACAATGACTAGACCACAGTCCATTTAAAAAACTTTAAAAGAGTCACTCTAGATTTAGATTTCCGCTCCAGATGTCAGTAAATATTCGATCCTTCACAAAATTAACGTTTATGACATTTGAGTTTGCGAGGAGTATGGTGCAAAATGTTCTTGTTTCTCATCTCTTGAAAGCTCATCAGTAGATCCGTCCATTTGACTTAAGTGCGAGCACTTGTCAAACAGGAAGACCTTTTGCTCGGCACGGACTACTTCAAAGAGAATTCTCTATTTCATGTCTTTCACGGTCGTAGCGTGTGACAGTGTTACCAGACATACTGGACTGACCATAAAACTAGCACCTACGGCCAGCTGTAAACAGAAGATGTAAGGCACTGTGTTAAGTTTGCTCATTAAAATAAACTTTTACTCAAGACTTATGATGGGATGAAAATGCTATCACCATATAACAAAGAATTAACATCTTAATCTACTTGAGAAAGAAAAAGTATAAATAATCCAAGAAAAGCCATACACAGAAAGACATTGGCTCCAGCTTTTTATTTACAAGACGTGTAGTAAAAAATTTTGAGTTGAGTTTGTAAACTCCAGGCGACTGATGAAGGCGTTACCAGTAAAGGACTGAAGACCAAATGCGTGTTTGGAGACACATTAAAAGAAAACGTTACCATACTCCTCACTCTATGGACAAGATTTGTCTACTGTTAAACCACTGCATACTAACCACACTAGTACTGTTTTTGTTTTTCAGAGCTGCTGTTTCACGCTCACATATCTGCACAAGCTTTTAGCATCAGCATCGGCAGCATTAAAAATTCAGCTGCTGTAAAAATAGCTGCGCTGCAGACCTCTAGAGAGTCTGTCCAAATGCGGCCATGCAGGTGACATTTGCACAATGTAGAAAAATCCCCTGAAACTCTAGAATCAGTATGGAAAAACACATTACCCTGCAAAGTGGTTTGAAAACTGATCTGTTTTCAGTTGTGCTACTTTTGCCAGGGTATTAAAACAAAAATATATTTGGTGTATATATTTTTTTAAAGCCTTCTAATATGTTCCACCCTAACTTCCTGTTTGAACAAGAAATACGTCATGATACATCAAAGAATTTCACCAAGGGGAAAAGAAATAAGATTTAATTGTATAACCGAAAGGACACATTTAAAAGACATGTTAGGTATTCATAATCTATCCACTAAAGCGGTCAAGCAAATCTTTTACAAAGCTGCTCGCCCCTGGGTGTTTGGTTTGCCTAAAGCAAAAAGCGTCAGTAACAGGATAAGCAGGGGCCTCTGGGAAACGGACAGCCATCTTTAGAGGACATGGCAACAAATCAATGCGGGAACTTCATTAATGAAGAGGCAAAGCTTGACAGTTAACAATGGCACTGAAAAGGGAGTTGTCCCAAGTAATCTGTGACAACCCCCCGGACCGAGCACCTCCCTGCCCCCATTAACACTCACTAAACAAGGGCCAGTGCACTTCTGAACCCCAGCAGATCAATGGATGCTGCTCCACCCAATTAATGGGATTTCCTCAAACCCGCTCTCAAACGTGTCATCGGGGACTCCAGATCACTGGAGGATAAAGACATCAAGTTTAGTGGGAATTTATGTTTTTTAGAACAAAAGACTATAAAAATATAGGTTAAAAAAACCTTAACTATATCGCAAAAGAGCTACATTCATTTTTCGTTCTCATAGTTTGCACATCTCAAAAATCTACACATATCACAACCTTGCTGTGCATTTTATTTCAATTCAAGGGTACTTCAAACCCCTGACACCTCCTGTCCCACCAGAGCAGCTGTTGATTTCATCTGCATTGATGGAAATCACACCAGTGATCTTGAAGGGATCCAAGCTGAACAAAATAACCTAGAACAATTATGGATGCGCTGGTCATGCTGGCCTTTCTCCTACAATAACGAGTCTAACCATCCTGTAACTAAGACCCCCATAACACACCAGTTTTTCAGGAAATCTGGAAACTTTAACTCAGAAAGTGAATAGGATGATGTATTGCACTTTTGCATGCAAGAGTATTACTACACTAACTATTTGCTACTGTTAAGTCAAGGGGTTGGGACAAATACATTTTTTTTTTAAAGGCCGTTGTCTACTACTATATAATATGTCCCAACTACAAAATATTAGAAATTCAGTTTCGTCCTTGCTAGTCGCAGTTTCTCTGGCTGCGTTGTGGTGGGGAGATGATTCAGAGATCATATGAAACACTGATGCGTAGGGATTTTGTGATCCAGGGTAACAAATGTGATAAGACTGCAAACTCATTGTTCAGTCAAACCGTAATTCCTAAAAAATCTGAAAAAGACCTAATGAGATCCAAAAGCTGTCCAGTGTGAAAGCAAAAACAAAACAACAAACTTACAGTGATTCTATAAAACTCCAAATATGTGGACAGCACTATTTATGTCCCTGAGCAGCAGTGACCACGAAGCCAAAAGAGTGAAAAAACAGCATGCAAGAGGAAGACCAAAAACAATGATTCAGTTTGAGACTTTCTGAGTGCCTCAAAGGAGCACACAGCCATGAGAGTGAATACAGTAACCCATTTGCAGAATTACCTTGAAAGGTCAGTTTCCATTTAATCAACGCGTTACAAAAACAAACCCACACTCTAATTTGAACCAGTCAAACACACACAACAGAGAAATAAGACCTACATTTTTTCATCGCATGTGTTGTTGGTGTTCACAAGGCAAGGTTTATCCCGCCTCGCTATTAGACATAAAACTATCAGACATTTAAACTAGGCATCTTCTAATATTTAAAGGAACAGTTTAACAGCCTTTTGTTTTTGAAAGAAGATTTTAAAGGCAAGAATTTCTATTCCTGTTAATTAATTTGACATCATAAGATTTGGAATATACAACGGACTTCAAAGGCAATTCAAACTTGACAGACCACATCAGTATTTATTACTAATATATTGAATCATATTTTTACATTTTAATAAACCTGTGATGATAGTGTCCAGACGTCAAAAATATCAGTCTGAGCGCAAATATTCTATTTCAAAGACAGAAAAATAAATGGGTTATGGATGTGACAAATAAGAAACATGTTTTTATAGGATTTCTGTTCATTACAGTATAATGCTCTTCAGAGACCATAGAATATATGACTATATGTTGATTTTCATGTGCCCATTTATGAGTAATATGGACTGTTAAGGATGTAACAATTCTATTATGGAAGTGAAACCTCACTTACCAGGCTATGGAAAACGATGCTTTAAAAACACAAAAAAAGGCTTTACAATCTTTAAGAGATTGTACACTACGCATGTGTATTTAATTCACCAAATATTGACATCTGACCTTTAGCAAAACATCGTTTTTTGTCAACATTTGAATTGCCCTTATAGTCTTCCGGAGAATACAATCATAAGCCTTTTGAGGGACATGAAAAATAGCAAACTATGTTTTCCATTCTGTGAACTTACACAAACTTCTGGTGCACCCTACTACAAATGCACCTTGTCAGAGAACGTCATGAAGCAACCATTCTGCGCCCTTCTACAATAACAAAATCTCATAAGAATATCTGTACACTAAATAACAAATGTATACCGCCAGCAGCATTTATAACCTGAAGCTGTGATGATGATAGAGATCCCACAGGAAGCTGTCTTCATTCAGCACAACACAAAAGCGCCAGAGCCTATCAGAGCTGGGAAATGCTATTTATATCTCACCAGGGCGAGGCTTCAATCATTTACTACGTTTTTATACAGTGAAGACTGTTTGTCAACTTTTGCAACACTTGCATACCATTAAAGACAAGTAACATATACAAGATGTCTGACGGACAATATTTTAAACCGTTGGGAAGATCAGAAGCCTAAATATGCCTTAGTTAATTGTAACAGGTGTCTTAATTGTAACAACTATTGCCAAGCAATTTTAAAACAATTTTTCTTCAAAACATGTTTTCCACTCAATATAGAGGTTATCCGTTCCTCCTGTACATTATATTTTTTTAATGAACGATCAAACATCGTTATCTTAGAGTCTTCTATCTCATCACGATAAAACGGCGCAATACAACGTTTGACAAATGGGTGAGGCATCATTAACAAAGAGGGGCGAGGATTTGCCTCCCCAATAACTCAGTTAAGTTACCCAAGGGGGGAAATTGCTGACTCAAGTGGTCTCCTAACCAAGCGACTGGCCACACCACACAATGAGCTTTCGTAAACGCCATTAGAGCACGTTAAATAAACATTTCTCACCTCCTCGAGTGCTGTTACGGTATTTCTGCAGTGAGTCATTCTGGTGGTGAAGTTTGAGGCGGTGGGCGATTTATAATCTTCGTTCGTCTCTGCCACAAACTCCGCCACTGTGATCTGGTCCGGCATTGTAGTCTCCTTTCGCAAACACCCCAAATCTGTTTAAATCCTTCCAGTTAACGTTACCGTCTCGTACACTTTTGTGTCGAAATTCAGAAATCAAACGACGAAATGAAACTCTGAAGAGCGTCATGAAGTCTGACCATCGCTGTACTTTGTCAACGGCGGATTAAAACAAGTTGGGAATCAATAAAGAAATAGTAGCCAACTAGATTGAAGAAGTGCAGGTTGTGCGACGGGAAATCTCTCTCCCGCGGTGCTGGTTCACACCACTTCCAGTTGAAGTGCAATTACAATCCACTCGTTTGATAATAAAACGATCTGATGATGTGTTTTTCATCTGTTAAGGTACAGTGGTGTATCTTGTCGTGCTGGGTTTGCTGCAGGGTGCACGGATCGATACGAGCCCTCGCAGTGCAATTCAATGAAGGAGCAGAAATTGACAAAGTAAAGGTGGAGGACGTTCAATGGGAAAGCGGTGACCAATGAGGAACTGAAGCAGTGAGTTCACAGCCAATCAGATTGGGAGTAGGGCGTGGTCAGTCTGCACGTCGCCGTCAGGATCGTGAGCGCCCCTCTTAAGGTGGAGAAGGAAATTTTTAGTGCGTGTTAATACAGAAATTCATGTGCTGAATCTTTCAGATGCTATTTAGAAAATCTTTGAAGATATGTTATGGAATAATCCATTTTTTATCAAACACTTGTTTATTCTTAAAGTGCACTTTATTATTTGCATTGCATATTTAATCTGTAAATATATATTTGCTTATTTATAAGCGAACATTTCAAAATTAATTTTCTATTTGGATACTTCTTTTGATTTTAGTCTTTTGCTGTTACTCTTCCTCATTCTGTGTGAAGGAAAAGCGCAAACTCTCATTTAAATACCACACTGAAACTCTTTGTCACGCATATGGGACACACATTATTCAGCCAGAAAGCTATAATGAGACTATTACACATTTCTAAAAACATTCTCCATATCTCTCATATCCTATGCCACCATAACAAACGAGAAAATAAGAGAATCATGCTATAATTGCTTAACGCTGTAACTGCTGATGCAAAAGGTGCCAATCTTTACTATAAACAACTGTATCAGAATGGAGATCACACCATATTTTGGAGTTATACGGACTGCATGTTTAGTTAGACCCTGTAAAAAACACTTAAACCTATTCTGTGCTTTGTGATGAAATATAAATCTGATGGTCTTAAACCAGCTCATTTAGACTCAGCAGAGCAGTTGCTGTTAAAAATAGTGTGGCAGCACTAGTCTGAGAAACAAGGCCTGCTCCTAATGTCCAATACAGTATGGCTGCACGCATATCAATGAAAGTTGTCTAAAAATACATTCTTCTGTTCTAGCATCACTGTGTGAAATCTAGACGACAGTAATTATGAGTATAAAATCATCTGTAGTGATTAAAAACATCTGGCTGTCAGAAGACTGCGGCACTTCTCTATAGGATCTAAATCAGTGTATTGTTGGTGGCTATAGTTTATTCAACACAAATGATTTGTGAAATTGTCACCCAAGGTGGTTAGCGCAACTCGATCTGTCCCAATCAATTTTCAATGTAACCTGAGATTTTAAGAGATTGTGCACTGACCAGAACATTAAATATTAAACAATAGTAACCTGCTTTGGTTTGCTTTTCTGCAATAAATGCTCTGAATTATTGAAGTATTTAGTCCTTAATACATTAAACATAAAAAAATGTAATTTTTAAACTCCAAAGAAAGGTATAATTACAAAAGGATTCAAAGTAAAGCACAAAAATATCTGATAAAACAACCAGAAATACTGCATTTGACATGACAATCTTGATTTTGCATTCATTGATTCATGTTTCTTGAATAACCCTCTTACATTTACATACCAGATATGTAAAAAGACTAATAATATTGTTAATTTACTCAAAAAATTACTATTTCAAAGAAAAAACTCTACTTGAAATCATATAAATGATTGAACAATCTTATAACAGAGATATTTGTACCAATGTTTGTTTTCATTAACATAACAGATTTAAATTTAATTTACAAGCATTCTGAAGAAACCTATTTCATGTTTAAAATTTCTGATTCTTTGTAAAATGAATTGGAATCTTCTTTCTTTAACATGAACAATATCAATTCATGATATTTACACGCATTGGCCATCATTCAGTTGAGACCTCTGATGCCCCTGATGACCTTGAGACCAATAATCTGTTGTCTTCAAATACGATTTGTTTAAATAATTTAAACATTCTGTGAAATGTAACAATTTATTAAAATAATGAACAATCATCTCTTATCCCCACTGTGGACCGAATGCCCTAAGTAAAGTACAGCAATGCTATCAGCTCATCTCATAATTTAGAGAAAAAGCAAGAGGTTGATTCATATGACCTCTGCTGGTGTGTCTTTGAATAACCAGAAACCTCCAGGATATAGAAAAGATGCAATGTGAAAACATCTGCTAAAGCTGTGATGTCTTACAGTATGCCTATATATATTCATATTCTGTTATTGCTAGAGTCTATTTAAATTATGTTTCAATATTCTCTTTGCCATTTATAAATGTTCCTTTTGGTGTTTTTTGTTATTGTTTACATTATTTTTTAATTATATTTGTTGCTTATTTAATGTGGCGTCATTAAACAGTTTAGCATCCATTTAAACTTGCTTCCACAATTTATTTTATTTCATTTACACCTGGAAAACCCATCAACAATTAAAGCCAAAGTTATTAATTAGCAGAAACAATTCATGAATTCTTCCTTTTACCAGGTCCTTTTATCCACAACTAGTGTATTTTCCTTAAAATGTGGAATATACATCTCTTCCGCTTCCATGTCAGTGCTGTGTTTTTGGCCCCATGAATCACAGCTGATAGTAAGATAAGAACATGTGTTGGTGTAACAGATCCGTACTCTCTTTCCAACCGTGATTGAATAAAGCACTCACGAGCCATAGGCATACACCTGCCAAGATAAAGTTACTCATTGGTATTCATGAGTAAAGCTCCATTAAATTGATGAAGGGGTGGGGGTGAATTTTGATTCAGAGTACTTACTATTGATTTGACTATGCAAGGTATTGGCTTTAGGCAATTCGGGAGCTGCAGAAAAGCTCATGAATCTGATGAGCCAAAAGTGTTTTGGACATTAAACTGACAGGGTTGTTGCTCTAAATGTGTTTGCCAATTTACTTATACAGCAAATTAGGTCATTTCAGATTGCTGTAAAGGGCGGGTTGAGATTTGGTAGTTGCGTAGATTGCTTTTTTTGTACAGTGCACAGCTTCAAAAACAAAACAAAATATCTCGCCCAGCAATAAAGGATACTTCACCTGAAAATTAAAATCCTGTCAACATTTACTCACCTTCAAGTTGTTCCAAATCTGTATACATTTCTTTGTTTGTAGGACACAGAGGAAGATATTCGGAAGAATGTTAGTAATTTTCATTGACGCATTCTTTCTCTGCGTTCATCAGAACAAAGAAATGTATACAGATTTGGAACAACTCGATGGTGAGAAAGTAATGAGAGTTTTCATTTTTGGATGGATTTAATTATCTTCTTCTGACATGTAAAGATCACAGTAGAAGAGCTGAATTGTTCTGTCTCAGTCTTTGGGAGTGATCCCTTTATGTTTCCGGGGCAACAATGTACTATGGAGGACCCTGGGAAAGAAAACTATAGACTTTTAGAATCTCTTGCCCATTGTTGCCTCATACAGAGGGTGGTATGCTGAGGAGGATTTTTCAAATGTATGTGAATACAGTCGTTCCACACCATTGTTATCATAACTAATGTACTGTTTTTTATACTATTTATTTATTGAAAGGAGTAAATTTGCTATATTCGGTTTGTCCTTTGATGAATATGTGTAAACTGTTTGTTATAATTAAATGTAAAAAATATTTTTCTAAATATAGAAACTCTCGAATAGTAAGGACATGTATTGATGGTTGGTGTTGAAAGGCACAGGAGATGCATTAACCTGCAACCTAAAACCTTTGGTCTGAGACTCAGGATCCAGATAAGTTATCTGGGATGGGTGGAAACACGAAAAATACAAAAACACTCAGTGCTAAACAGGCTGCAAGTCAATAAGGTGAAAAAGAATTCACCGTAATAGTATTGAGTATTGATTTCACCAAGAAAAGTCATCTTGAATTAGGACACTATAAACTGACCTAACATTTCTTAATCTATCTCTCAAAAGAACAAAGACTTCTAAACACTTTATCCATCTACATGTTTTGTGGTCTCTTCTAATTTTTTTCTCAAAAAGATAGTCAAAGCCTATGCGTTTTTTCCTTGTCCTGCTGAAGGACAATGTATGGTGTATGGATTTAATTATCTTCTTCTGACATGTAAAGATCACAGTAGAAGAGCTGAATTGTTCTGTCTCAGTCTTTGGGAGTGATTTGTGGTGTGGTTGTTATTTAGGCACAGTAGTGACCTACAAGAGGGTGAGTAAACGAATACAGAATTTTTGGGTGAACTATCCCTTGAAGAATATAATAATACAAATAATTTAGTCCAACCAAACCCTGAGCTCGTCGCACTAGTGCTAAAACAGATAGCAGGACGCACCCAAGTCACAGAATATCACATTGTGACTACAGCAACCCTTTAGCTACTGCACAACCCCTAAAAAACACAAGATTACATTTTTTTTATGCAGAATAATGTCCTGTGTTTGCTATAGAGTATTATTTATTGACATATTCATAAAGTATTATTTATTGACTGTGTAAGACAATACAGGAAATGTATATACTGTATAGTGTAGCTTTTATATATTAAAGACCCAACAAATAATAATTGCCTGACTTTTACATTCAGCCATTTCATTCAGTTAACAAATTCTTCTAATCCCAGTGGAAAAAGATTGAATTTTTTCATCTTTAGAAGAAATACCTTTCAAAAAGAATGTTTTCAGTTTAAAAATGTATTTGATATTTTTTAAGCAAACACAATGATCCCCGTACTAGATAAACAATGCATAAAATGTCACTGAAACAGTGTTATTCAGTTATGAGCAAAGTTGCCATAGAAACAGGAGTCCAGACATCACCCCTCTTTTACAAACATGAACTTGGTTTTTGCCAGACACTTAGAAATCTCTCTTTCTCTCTAAAAATTCAACAGATACAGTATTGCAAAATCATTGAAAGATTGATGTTTGAGTGCAACAGTCGAGTCAAGTCCATATTTACTGGTCCCTCATTTTCATGTGCATCTGTCATTGTTAGGGTTGGGTATCGTTTGAATTTTATCGATTTCCATCCATCCATCCACCCATCCATTTTCTTCCGCTTATCTGGGGCCGGGTCGCGGGGGCAGCAGTCTGGGGATGCCCAGACCTCCCTCTCCCTAAACACTTCCTCCAGCTCTTCCGGGGGGACACCGAGGCGTTCCCAGGGCAGCCGGGAGACATAGTCCCTCCAGCGTGTGCTAGGTCTTCCCCGGGGTCTCCTCCCGGTGGGAAATGCCCGGAACACCTTCCCGGGAAGGCGTCCAGGAGGCATCCGGAAAAAATGCCCGAGCCACCTCAGCTGGCCCCTCTCGATGTGGAGGAGCAGCTGATCTACTCTGAGCTCCTCCCGAGTGAGCGAGCTTCTCACCCTATCTCGAAGGGATCGCCCAGCCACCCTGCGGAGAAAGCTCATTTCTGCCGACTGTATCCGGGATCTTGTCCTTTCGGTCATGACCTACAGCTCATGACCATAGGTGAGAGTAGGAACCTGCCGGAGTCCAACATGCACCGGAAACAAGTCTGACTTACTGCCGGCAATGCGAACCAAGTTCCTGCTCCGGTCGTACAGGGACCGGATAGCCCTTAGCAAAGGGTCTTGTATCCCTTACTCCCGGAGCACCCTCCACAAGATGCCGCGAGGGCGAAGTCGAATGCCTTTTCCAAATCCACAAAACACAAGTGGATTGGTTGGGCAAACTCCCATGAACCCTCCAGCACCCTGGAGAGGGTATAGAGCTGGTCCAGTGTTCCACGACCGGGACGAAAACCACACTGTTCCCCCTGAATCCGAGGTTCTACCATCGGCTGGATTCTCCTCTCCAGTACCCTGGCATAGTTTTTCCCGGGGAGGCTAAGAAGTGTGATCCCCCTATAGTTGGAGCACACCCTCCAGTCCCCCTTCTTAAAAAGAGGGACCACCACCACGGTCTGCCAGTCCAAGGGCACTGTCCCCGACCACCACGCGGTACTGCAGAGGCGTGTCAGCCAAGACAGCCCCACAACATCAAGAGACTTGAGGTACTCAGGGCGGATCTCGTCCACCCCCGGTGCCCTGCCGACACTGTTTACAGTGGAGGGGGGCAGCTGTTGACCTCGACCGGGGATATCATCGGGCAGTGGAAGGAATACTTCGAGGATCTCCTCAATCCCGCCGTCACGTCTTCCATTGAGGAAGCAGAGGCTGAGGGCTCGGAGGCGGACTCGTCCATCACCCCGGCAGAAGTCACAGAGGTAGATTGCGATTTCGTTTCTGCTTTTCGATTCCCAGTTTCGTTTCCACAGTTGAAACAAAACATTTAGATATCAACATGTATAGTAATTTGACCTGGTTTTTGACTCGTTTGCAAAAATATATATTTATGAGCATGATTTTGTGTATATGTACACATATCAACCATGTTTTGTCTGATTTAATGGCATTTGTATCACCATAGTTTAACTACATCATGGTTAAACTGTAGTTACCATAATGACACTATGGTGAATTTTAATTTCAAGTATCCGATTCCTATTCTTTTCGATTCTGATCCAATTCCTAACCTTTCGTGATCGATTCCAGATTGAAATCCACTTTCGGTTCCTAAGCCTAGTCATTGTGTTCCCAAAGTTCCACGATGTCCATAAACATTAAGCTATTTTAACTTGTGCTATCATCACAGTGTTTGTCCAGAAAACATTTCAATACCTCTGGCTTCAACTTTCAGACAACACAAAAAGTTTCCAGCAGCGACTTTTTAATAAGACCTTTAGAAGTTAATTTGTCTTGCCTTTCTAATCTAGTAACATATTTCAAAGAGAATATGAGGACTTTATTGCACACAATTAAAGACGATCAACATCATGGAATTAATGTCAGAGGTCATTACATGTGATTTTATTTCTCACAATTGTATATATCTATGTGATATTCATGTGCCAGGCCAATAAGATTTCCAAGCTCATAATGTGCCTCCTATTTCTGGCCTCCTAAAAGAAAATAAATCTTGTGCATTTACATATCCCCTAGTAACTTACAAATGAATGTTTGAGTTTTTGTGTAGCATCCACTGACCCGTGTGTACTCCCCCAAAGTGCAGAGTCATTCTCCACACACTCATTATGCCCAACATTTGCCAATATGTCTGCAGATTTATGTTAAACAGGTGTTGAGCACAGACCCCAGGCAACAAAGCCTTGTACCAACATTATTTGCTGACCTGTCAATGTTAGACGTGATATTTAGAACATTAAGTCCACTGGGTTATGTATGATTATAGCGTTGTTGTAGCGTACTGCTTCAAAAATGTACAGGACAAAGATAGGTATAAAGGTAAAAATGTGAAAATGTTTAATATAATTGACAAAACAAACCAGGCTTATGCTCATTATCTACATGCATACACTGCCTCCTACTGTAGGGTCAGAAATAAGCAGGTGTATGGCAACAATGATTTTTACTTCTCTAACAAAGAGGCTATTAATTACACATTTTACAATGGTCATCAAAGATCATTTATTATAAGTTACTAAAAATATAATGGAACTGTAAGTTATCATGAATTAGATAATTAGAAACTTTACATTTGTCATTGTTTATTTAAAGTCACCAGGCTACTGAAACTTAAAAATATTTATTTTATTTATTTAATTAATTAATTATTTGCGTAAGTAAATAATTCAGACAGGGCTTTTTTTTAGCGATTCTTTGCTTTCAACTATGACCAGTGGGTGGCGGTGTCTGACAACATTACCGAGAAAAGATTTTCAAAAAGTAATATAAATGTTGTAAATACATAAATAAATAAATGTAACATATAAAATAACTGAACAAATCGATTGTGCCTAAATACAATAAAAAGTAAATGTGATTTACAAATGCATTTCGCAAGAAAATGCATGAATGTCATTGCATTAGACAGAACAAATCAAACCGAGTGCCAGTGTGATGCTAGACCTTTTTCCTGGGAACTATTCCATCATTTCCCCATTTGCATTGACTAATGTTCATATGGCCCAAAAAGTCATTTCGAGCAGCTTATTGGAATTACATCCCTACACAGGTATCATAACAGAATAACTTTATATACTGTAGTTCATCACATTAAATGAATATGCTATAGGTTCAATACAAGTTAAATTTGTGGAATCATTTAAGTGCTTGTTTTAAAAAAAATCTGAGAGATTATTATATTTACAAAATAAGTAAACAAGCCTGTGATAAAACAGACCAGTTCAAAAGCAGGATGTGATAAAACACACCATTACAACAGCAAGAAGTTAACATTATACATTTAAACTGCTTACTGAGGTTACCTTTGTTGATTGCAAAAAGTTAACTTACCACAAGTTTGTACAACTAAGCTTGTATTAAACCATGAATAATTGTATAATCTATAACCACTAAACGATGGTAACCAGACAACACAATTCAATACTACAGTAGACTGTATGTGTGTGTGCTAATAGTTTTTCTTTTTTATACTGTTATGAGTATGTTCAAGCCGTTATTGAGTTGGATGATTGAGAGGGAGTGGCAGTGAAGTTCTCTGAGCCGTTTGTATCAATGAAAACAGTAGTTTGATGTAATGGAGGGGCTGGGCGAGTCAATCCGCCTACACGGGGCTTTGTGTTGATGTTCAGGCGGCGCAACAGCGTTGACAGTCCGCGACCAGAGGAGCACCAGAGAACACCCTAGCAAACAGCCAACATTGGAAAAGGAGAAAAGAGCGAGAGACTGAGGAAAGACTGTCTTTTGGGGGATTTTGGAGCGTAGAGCTGGACTAAATCATGGCCACCACGACGGCTTGCACTGGCTTTACAGTACTGCGGCCAATCAGTGAGATTATTGACCTGCCTCTGGACCAGGTAACTGTTACATTAACTCAGATTTATGTGTCGGTGTTAAGCAATGATCGTCAGCACATCTGGAGTCGTATACTACATCCAGCAAGCTACGTGCGTACGTTACGTCTGTTACCGTCTACATCGGTTTAATTCAGACATCGACAGCGCGTAGGACGTTTTAATTCGATTTCACATTACAAATCTGCTCTTCGTTATCATATATTTCGCAACATCGTTCCTTTCCTTGTGTTTTTATTCAAAATATTGGCCGATGACAAGTGATTCATGGACTGTGTCGTAAAAACATAGCATGTTGACTAGCTAAACAATAAACAGCAGTTTGAGGCGCATTTCGAGCTGCTCAAAAGTGCAGCGCGAGCCATTGATTCCTGTACGCTCGCGCTTCTGACTTTCCCAAAATGCTGTCTAGCTAGGGAGCTAGAACCCACTAAGCTTTGAAACACAGTCACGACTAAGCTTGAAGCAACATTATAGGCTAATACAGATTCTATAAATGGCTGAGAATTTCCCTTTTAATGTAAAATTGTCAAAAGAATACAGCACTTTAGCGTTTCAGTTCCTCCTTCCATCAAGTCTTTTTGCCCTCGGGTCGCTTAATATTGTGCTGTTTTTTTATAAACACTATCATACTTTTTAACAGGAAATGGTATAATAAATGTAAAGAGACAAAAGTCCTATCTTAAAGTAAAACTAGCGGTATAATTGGTCTTTTTATGTCTTATGAGCATGGCAGATGTTTATCTGTTATGTGTCAAATATATATCGCACATTTTTTGTTCTTCTTTTCTTTACTACTCAATGTATTATCAAGTATGGCAACGCAAAGAAACAGGCACGCGTACACAAGCGTTGATAACAGATGACTCATGCTAACACGAACCGTTCAGCTGTTCTTTGTATAACGCCCCGGGATAAGTTTAAATTCCTGTCTTTCCACACCCATTTAAATAGAGTTTGGCTGCTTTATTGTCCTCACTGTAGAATGGTGCTGTATTATTCGCGGAGATGTATTTAAATGGCAAAAAGTTTTCATAGAAGGGGTGTCAAGTTTAAGTGTTGCATCTTTCAAATATATTTGCAGATCTAGTTTTGACAGTGTAGCATAAGGGGTCCCCTCAACCTCCAAAGCAGTTGCTTTCAATGCTGATCATGAATGCAGCTTATCATTCAGATCTGTTTACTTACATGTGGGATTTCAGTAAGTGTTCACATATTGTGTTATTACACTTGACCTGAGCCATCCTGGAGTGTTTGTCTCCACATGCACATTATCTTTGACCTATTTTGCCATAGCACGTCTGGAATGTGCCCAAAAATGCAGTCGTTCTGTTGTGCGGACCGGATCTGCATGCCTTTTAATAGCTGGTAAAATATGTAAAATGTATTAATAGATGGGTGTGGGACTTTAAACTGAAGATAAAAGCATGATGCCCTTCATCTAAACATTAATCTGTACTCAAATCATGGATGCAAAACCAACCAAAGTGGGTGGTCTTTGGTTTTAAGTCCGGTTGGTTATGTCCAAAGTTGTAGTGCAATGTGTGTCTCATTGGCATGAATGTCGACCAGACTTTTTGAATGAGACTTTTGACAGGTTGTAGAAAGATTCCATCCCAGAGATCCTTTTAATGTGACAGAAATCAATAATGTAGCACAAGCCCATCAGCTGTCAGTATTACGACTTCCTGAGCTTGAGCCAGCACACGAGAGCTGGGCCACAGCTGAGGAGGACCTGGCAGATCCCGTGTGATTACATAACACGTGGGTTGCTAGACTGGTCTCAGAATTTTTTCCCTTAAGGCTAAGCCATGTTTTGCTCTATAGCATGACAGTATAATTTGAGACTGTGATGTAGAGCTGGGCGATATACCCTCTTATGCTGAGTTTCCTCAATAAATCACGGTTAAGTCCCGCAACATCCGAAACCCGGAGGGTGCTCTCGCGCAGACACTCAGAATATGGGACATAGAAGAAGAACTATTTACACAAACGCAGACGTCTAGCCACGCATGCCACACACATTTCCAGGAAATGCCAATAGTCATACCCTGCATTCCAATTCGCCTACTTATACTAGCCATAATAGTAGGTACTGTTTTTTTGTCAGAATAGTAGGTAGTTTTGAGTGCATGGAAAAATAGATTGCAAAGAAACTGGGATAAGTAACAGGAAGCGGAAGTGGCCTTTGTTGCCTAGCCAACATTGTAGCCAATGACTGTCACACACATCAAAAAACAGCTCTTCTTTATATTAATTTATTCATTATTTTGTATGCGATATTTACTGTATACTTTACTTGTTAATTTTGGGACACATCAGTTATATCATAAACTCCACCTACTCGTGGTGGATTGTGGATAATATCAGCCAATCATCCGTCAGAGTGTGCATCATTCTGCAATTTCTCCCTGAAGTAGTAGACCATCCGGGAATCCTTGGTATACTATTTTCAACATACTACGATTAGGGACATACTAATTCTACTTTCGAATACTATTAGGACGGAAACTATGCGGATTGGAACGAAGGGATAGTCTATCGCTGTTCTTTAAACCTTTTCTGGTATTTTCATGATAATAAAGTATGTTTAATGATGATGTTTGACGAGTGTTGCTTTTTCAAACGCACGTTATAAATGACTCAATATTGTGGGGATTTTAGATCGAGCAGTATACTTCCTACTGATCAAAGGGCCGTCGTTCACGGAAGAGCTGTGCATAAAACACAGAATTGAAACACGAAGCAGCTGAATTCGCGAGACCACGTGATTTGCCTGTCCGATGTTGTTTTCATGTTTTTTTGGGGTAAACTGTAATACCATAAGAAAGTTGGTTAAATGATTGTTTGTCTGGTATATTGTTCTGTTCATTGCTATGAGTCATGCTTAGTTTCCTTATGAAAATTACCCATGGTTTTAGCTCACTTAAAACAAAACAAAAACATGATTATTATAGTTAAACAATATTTTACCACAAAATAACCATGGTTTTGTTCGAGGATGAACCTCTCGTCGTCTATTTATGGTCTTACAGTATGTCAGAGATATGTGATGTAAAATACGATCAGATGTTTTATTTTGATATAATACTGTGCGGCTATGACACGGCATCTGTAAAAAAAATACTTTTTGAAAACGGCAGTCTTTCCCACGCTCAGGACCGGTTCAGAAATGCTCAAATTGCACAACACAAAAGAAGATATTTTCAAGAATGTTGGTAACCGAACACCGAAAGTACCCATTCACTTCTATTGTATGGAGAAAAAGTCATAGGGGGTTTGAAATTACAAAATATTTTTTATTTTGTGGTAAACTGTCCTTTTAATATGACACACTTACATTTTCATTAATAGGCGGCACTTAAGAGTAAGTTGGTAGACTTTTTTCCCTCCTTTGTAAAGTAAGGAACAATCAGACTTTGTAGTGCAGGGTAGATAGAGAGGAAGAGGCCAAATGCTTTGTAGAGTTATTTGTCCGTTTAGGGCTACTGTACAAAACATGGCATGAATTCAATGTATGTAAGCCCGCTCTAGATAGAAATAGCTTATTCTTAGGTAATAAAAACATAACTATTCAGTATGTGAGGTTTTTATACACCCAAGAAGACATCGTACAAAGTATATTATATTGCATTTCTGTCAGTGTCAATAGATCATCAATACAATCCCATACTGTTGCTTTAAATTGTGTAAAATCGTAAAACAGATGTGCTTGAACTCAATCATATACCACTTCTAAAGATATGATTGACCCCAGCTAGTCTATAAAAAGATGACTAATGCCTTGTCCTCCATGCACCGGCAGTCAAAATCACTTCAAGTCTCTTTCTGAGTGTCTGAATATTCTTGTTGACCTTCAGAGGTTGATGGATAGCAATTAAGGGAGACAGAACACATGATATAGACTACAGCCCTTAAAGTTCTTTTATGTCACAAGTCCACACCAGACAAAAGACAGCGTAGAATGGCATATTAAAGCTATTCAGAAGCCACCGGTTAAAGCACAGGGTTCAGTTGTTTATTCCCCTCACAACTTGTTGAAATGCAAAGTCTATGATATTGTCTAGTGACATGTTATCAGGAAGCACACAGGTCTCTTGTCTCCTACCCCTGTGAGCAAAGCAAAAGCACAAGATACAGCCTTGATTTCTCAGAGGAGGTTACATTCTCTCTCGCTCTCTCTCTCTCTCTCTCTCTCTAAATAGGGCTCTCCTGGGGCCAGTTGCCTCTGGTGGAGTTCTGCTCATGGGAGTGTTAAAATGTGTTGTTCTTTTACTTCATTGGTTAGGTTGTTTTAATAATTGTGGTTGGACATATTCTACTTTTACAGTCGGACACACGACTTAAGGACCATTATCTAACACTAGTCTAAAGCACAATCAACTTTTTCCATTCTCCATGTCTGTGTGACACACTGCTACAGAAACATATAAAAGCAATACTGAATGCACTAGTTCCCCCTAAAATAAAAACCATGACATCATTTATTTTGTGTAAAACCTGTAAATTACTCTTTTTTTTTTTTCTTCTGCAGAACACAAAAGAAGATATTTTGAAAAATGTCTCAGTGGTTGTGTCTATACGATGGAGGTCAGTGGGGTCCAATGTTGTTTAGTTACCAAAGTTCTTAAAAATATCTTCTTTTGCATTTGGCAGAAGAAAGTCGTACAGCTTAGTGCGATGATTTACGACACTACCTTGTAGACAGTAATTTATACTCCAGTTACTTAGTATTTGGTTCATCTCTTTCATTCTTGGGTTGACAAAAATCGCCCATGCCAAGCAGAAGGTTTTGCACCTAGCTTGAGTGGGTGTCCTCTAAGCATCATGTGAAACTTATCTGCAGCACTGTGTCTTTACAATGAGCCATTAACAGACAGAGCCATAGTTTGAACTGCCAGAGCTGATAATTTCATCAAGTAGAGATGCCGTCTAATGTAAGAAGGAGACATTTACAGCTCTTGCTGGAACTTGCCATGCAAGCCTGTGTTTAAATATCCCAGGTTAAAAAAGTGCACTATAACACACTTAAATGTACTTTAAGTGTTCTATTTTCAGTCACAAATTTTGTACTAAAATAGTTGTTTAACTTATGAAGATTTACAATACGTGTACTCAACTGTGCTATTTTCAGACACCGTGAAAACAGATGTGAAGTGAGGCCAAGTATGGTGTTCTATACTTGGAATTTGTGCTCTGCATTTAACCCATCCAATTGCACACAAAACAGAATAGTGTACAAAAAATATATTTATACCATATTGAGTACAAAATTAATGTGTTACAAGAACATTATGAAAGTGTATTTAAATATGAAGAGCTTTTTTCCAAAACGCATTAAGTCCCAAATTTAGAAAAAAATGAGTTTGTCATACCATTTTGCTTTGTACTAAACCTATTCACTGCTCCATCAATGTTTCATGCCAAATCGCTATATTTCCTTGTTTAAAATGTACTGCCAGATGCAGTAAATTTCCAAAACGCTATAAATCCCGAACCTGTTTTTAGCCTAAATGCGATATGTCCTCTCGCCCATTCAGAATTCGCTCGTTAGTGATATTTGTATGTGTTATTTCTAAATTATTTGTTCTATGTGGTGGAAAATATTGAAACATGAAATTGAAAATATTTAGTTTATTTTACTATTTAGTTTGTTACTTTTTATTTTATTTGGCTGTTATTTATTTATTTCATGCATTTGCATTTATTTGATTTATATTAATTTATAGTATGAGTCCCTGATGTCATATGTTTCATGTTCTCTTGTTTGTTTGTTTGTTTTTAAAAAGAAATAAACCAAAACATTTTTGAAAAAAAAAAGGATTTTTAGCGTTTTGAATTTATAATCGACAATATTGTTGTTTCATTTAACAATCATTGTTTAACATGTTCAGACTGAGCCAACAGACCATTTTAACACAATAAATTGAATATTAACAAAATTTATATGTCTAGGTAAAAAAAATGTCATTTTCATGAAAACTATTAAAATGGATTTAAAGCATTTTGGAGAAGAGCTCTTCATATATAATATATAAAAAGTGCATTTAAAAAAGTGTACTTGGCACACTTTTTTTACCTGTTGCACTGCTGCTCAGTACTCGAGAGTTCAGGTGACCAAATAGAGTTTACTTTGTAAAACACAGAAAATACAATTTTGGATTAAGGAACAATACTAATGCTGAGTTCACACCAAACGTGAACAATGGCGTGCCACACTCTTTATTACTTAGTTCGTTATTTTCGTGTGAGTGAAACAATCCGACAAATATTCTCAAGTTTTGACGCGGGCTAGCCCGTTTCGCGTCATTCTCACCGCCTGCCGCGAGCGAGTTCACGTCTGTACGTGTCTTTGGATTGACTTTGTATGTAATTTACTCATGCTATCTGCTGAATTCGCGTTAGGTGTGAAGCCATTGTAATACATTTCTTACAGTATATTTCTGTTGGGGAAATGAAAAACTGGTGGCTGAAAGATTTAAATTATTGGTAGGTAGTTTTAGGGCATGTGGCCCAGTGGGAAAAGATCTGGGCTTGGAACCGAAAATTTGTTGGACAGATGAAACATGGGATATCCGGTATGTTCTGTTTCCCTACTTTTCAAACATTTCCAATGTAAAGGATGCTAATAAGGATTAGACACAAAGTTTGACATTTCCTGAGTATGATAAAATAACACTCACACTGTGATTACAGGAATGATTGTGATAAATAACCTCAAAGTGCTATACAGGAATGTCATCCAGCTCGACAAAAACAGGAACGATTGGATGATGTTTTGATTCCTCAGGTTTCCATGATCTTGTTTCTCATTTTATGTAGATGTGTGCACGTCTTGCTCATAAATATCACAGTGCAGAGAAATATTTAAAGGGACAGTTCACCAAAATTCTCTTATGAATTACTCCCTCGCTGTTTGTTCCAAATCTGTATGCAATTCTTGTTTGGTTGATCACAAAGAAATATATTTGGAAGTATTTTAGCATATTTGTTTTGTTCTGTTTAACACAAAATAATATATTCTGAGGGTATGGAAACAACTTTCTGGTGCACCTGTGACTACCATTTACATTTTCTCTACAATGGTAGTCAATAATGAATTCATGACAGAATTTAAATTTTTGGGTGTACTATCCCTTTAAGGGTCAACCTCTACTGCTCTCCCTTGATGTGGCAGCTGTAACTACAGGGAAATGACACAACCTCAGTTATTTTCTGTTATAATAAGTACGCGGTTATATCTGTAGTCTTAATGTTTGAAGCACTTATTTATGAAAGATGTTTCTCTACAGCAATACATATCTGGGAAGTTCATCCAGAAAGTCTATATTCAAAACGGATACTATTTTTGGCTATCTTCTGTTGGACTGGGACCATTATCAAGTAAATCTGTGCAGTTCCTACGAATTTAGAAAAGTTACCATCAGTAGGACACAACTAAGCAAGTAGTTGACCAACTAAAGGCAATTTTGTGGCCTTTAAGACATACACAAAACCCTTTACTCTTCTCTCAGATGGTGCTTGTTGCCAATTTTTCCAACATTCATGTACCGTGAGTCATGTGCTAAAAAGTAAAGGAAATTGCTCACATTTCAGTAGCTATTTTTCTCAAATCACTTGTTGTCAATCTCATTTCCAGTTTTTGTGGCTCTGTGATAGTGATGTATCCTAGCAACCGGAACGTTTAGAAGCTGATTTTGAGTCATTACAGATTGTATGTCCCGATCAGCAATATGCCCTCGCTTCTGTTTGTAACATCTGATCTAGCAGTTCCCGTAAAGAAAGTCCTATTGCTTTAAAAACATTTTTCTCTTTCCATTTGCACACTCATTAATAGACGATAAGGCTTGGTTGAAGTCCAACCAAGTTAAGTGTTTTTTGCTGTACTAGAAGAAGATGTCAATTGGAGAATGAACAGATGGGCTTTGTCCCAGGTGTGTCGTGAAACCGCAGGCAGCATTGGAGGCAGAAATGGTCATGATTTAGAAAAAAAGAGGTGCAGAAATAAGAAAGCGAGAGTGAATACTAAAGAAGGACAAATTGAGACAGAATTAATGTATGCTAATGGGATGAGCTAATTCTAGACTCTTCTGTCTTGAAAATTTACATTCTCATGTAATACTGAGTATTTGCAAGTTGGACAGATCCTAATGTGTGCCACCTGTTTTTTCTTTATGGACATTCTTATCGTGTAATGTTTGGTTTTCAAAGAATTTCAAAGTGATGTTCAGAAATTGTTGGCCAGCTAGCAATGATCCAAAAGGTCAGGCATTTAGCTGGTGAAGGGATAAGCTAGTGGCCCAAACAGATTTTCCACATTAGATACCACATTCATACTCTGAAAGGTAGGTGTGCTGTGATTGGCCAGGTCACTAGTGCGTAATGTAACGCCTCTTCAAATGTTCGGAACGTCAGGCTGCACCTGCCACTGTACAATGAGATTTACAAGACCACAGTCAAATCACTCCATGACCTAACGTCTAGTTGTGGGGGTGTGGTTACACAAGGCAGGTTTGGGTGAGAATTCGCTTGAAGATAACATACATCTTTTGTTCCGAGACTTACATTTTTGCAATTTCACGTGTCTAATACATGCATGGGCAACTTGTAGCACACAAAAGACAAAGAAAAACACGTTCTTCCGGCGAATGAATCCTTTAACAGACATCTGTTTCAAGTGTCTGTGGATACATGCTATGTTCTTAGTAGGGTTGCACGGTGAACTGGTGGTACGGTAGCAAGATTGTAAATATGGCAAAAAAGATTGCAGGCCAAAAGCATCATGCTATGACAACATTTTGTGAATCTCGGGTTGTGAGGAAAAGCCATAATTCTCTGGGATGAATTACATCCTCTTTATGTTGAATATATGAATTGTTACCATCAGGCGAATATATAGGGTACAGTTGGTACGGACTGCCCGTGCACATAGATCTTTTATATTGTCCAGTACAGCTTTGTTAAATAAATCCCTGTGATACCCCAGGTGTCTCTGTATTCCTGTATGATTTTGCTTTTGGGAATGGATGGTCTGCTGGTTTAATGTTGGGTATATTATGTGTTATTAATGTTATGTCATATGTTTGCTTGTAATTGACAAAGCTGTTGTTGTTGATGACTGGAGGGTGCTACAGAGACAAGGAGATTTTCCGCAAGGACAATAAATAAGCAATACAATGCAATAGTAGGATATGTCTTCAGCCACCACCGAAGACCAATTTTGACCCTGGAAAATCTCTACACACATATGGCTATTCACAAGACACGTGAGAATATTAATCAGTTATTCTTCTCGCCAAGTTGATTCTCCTTCTAAATTCTTTAGCAATGACACGTTTTCAAACGGCAAGATCTCAATTGTTTCGTTTCATGCTGTGGGGCCTTTCTTATTTCAAAGCTTCATTCTGATTGGCTGCCAAAATGAAGTGTGGCAGTCTATAGGGAGGAAGAAATGTCAGAGCCACTTGTTTAGTTTATCTCATCTCTGCATTTCTAAACCACTGAAGTGAGAGACCCACTGGCGAGGAGACCTTTGAGCCATTGGCAAGCATGGTGTACTGTATGGCAGCTGTTTGTCATGCAGGGAAGACTTGAATGGTGAGCTATTTATAGGAAGCTGTGATCATTGGATCGACTTAAAGGGATGGCAGCAGAAACATGCTGCCTGTGACAGAAGCCTTTTGTATGGGAAGATGTGGTTGATGTTGCTTCTGGTGCTCACATAAAATAAACCTATACTCTTCCTGCGATGGTTTTACAACAAACTGTACAGGATATTCATCGGAGAGACACAGTGTTGCTAATTTTGCATTATGGAGCCCAATAATGTGTTAGTTCTGGAAGTAGTGTTCCAATTCATAGGGATTTAATGTTTTTAGTGTTTACAACAAGATGTTAGATCAATCCCTAGTTACAAACTTAGATTTGAAGCTAAAGGTATTTTGACAGTATCTGGAAGAGAAGACAAAGGAGTTGGATGTATTCATTTTTTTAGTGGATCAGATACAAATAAACCAATTGAATAAAAAGACAGTCCCAGTTTATTGTTTTGTGAACAACACATAAATAAAGTTGGTATCACAGCAACACGTTTATATAATCTCATGAATATATCAATTTTTGGCTATGTTCTTTTGAGAATATAAGGGGCCATTCACATCGCGCCTGGTAATCTGCAGTTCATTCTTCCTCTGAAAACATGGGATATTTTCAGCTCACTTAGCATAGATACACCTAAAAAAAAAGCACACCACAACATAAACACCTCACGACACTGTTTCTCTCGATTTGAGTTTGCCTGGCAAGCATCTACATTTAAAACAACAAATCTGAACAAAGACGTGACGTAATGGCCTGTAATACTGATTTTACTGCATGTAAACATTACCATTTCATACGTTCCTTTAATTTAGTTGTTTTTATTTTACATTTACATGCATTTGGCAGACGCTTTTATCCAAAGGGACTTAGATTGCCTTATCCTATACATTTTACATAGGTATTTGCAATCCCCTGGGATTGAACCCACAACCTTGGGTTGTTAACGCAATGCTCTTACCACTGAGCTACAGGAAAGCGAATTTTGTTGTTGGTGTCCTGTTTGAACGTTGTTGTCTGTGGTCTGGGATTTGTAGTATGTTTTAAGGACTGTTGTGAAGTTGTTATGAAATCCTCAGCAAAGTCAGAATGTGATTTCTGTCTTTCCCTCTTTCCATTTCAGCTGATGCTGATGCTAAGTGAGGCTTGTAAGCCATGTTCGGTGTAACCAAAGCAGATATGCTTTAGGGCTGAAACGATTCCTCGAGTAACTCGAGTAATTCGAATACAAAAAATCATCAGGGCAATTTTTGTTGCCTCGAAGCTTTGTTTAATCCAACAGTACACACAGAACACTGTGTTTCCCCACAGACCGTTATTACTAAAGCACAGCCCGCTAAACTCTAGACTCTGTTACAGGGATCTCAAGTCTCACGGTGATGCATGTTAGTCTATTTACACGGCACGCTCACAAGTAGTTTCTCATGCTGATAAATAACTTAAAATAAGTGATAGCTAATTGAAATGGTGAACTGCTATTTTACCAAGTTTTAGTCTATTTTGCGAGTGCAACTTGTTTTCCAGCTCTATTGAGTCCATAAAACTAGATGCGGACTAGTGGATGACGAATCCTGTTATTTACACATGCCATCTGGCTGTTCTGGGTGTTTTAGTGAATGACATGCACAGTGCTACACGCGTGATGGCCATGAATTTGTCTGCGCTTTATGAGGACATGAACACGTGAACTTCATCTCCAGAGTTGCTCTGAGAATTTATTTCACGGACGTTTTATTGTTTGAGTGAAGAAACGGACATATTAGAAAATAAGCGTCTTCCGACAAACTGCCAAATTAAAAGTCCTGTTAACTATGTATTTTGAGTGGACAAATATTTTACTATTTAAAGCTCCAATATGTAATAATTTTGTAATAAAATTTCAGAAAATAACTTGCACAGTGTGATATATTTCCTCCAGTTGTGTACTTACAATATTTCAAAAGTCTCTAAAGATTTTTTATTTCAGAGAAATTCCGATTTTAAATAACTGGCCGTCCCGGAAAAGAAATGTCGCCTCTCAGTGACGCAATGTCCGCTCTATACTTTGTTCCGGTGTAGACCAGAATATCACATGGTCAAATGCGGAAGTGGTTGTTATGGATCACGATTACTCTTTGGCGAGTATTGAAGTGCCAGTAAAACGGAAGCGTCCATATTTGGATACACGCAGACTGTGTGACAAACGGAGGAATAAAACCAGGATAAATATCGGCCAGGCGTTTTCGAGATGGAGAGAGCTGCGCGACAATCTTGGACTTGACAGAGACTCTGCTCTCGCGAGTGTATTGATAGACAGGTAAGCAAATCAATTATTTATTTTGTTATTGTACAAGTAACGGGATAATATAGCATAACATTTCACGTTCCCTGCAGTTCATTAATTATGATGACATAAAATAATACGATCAGATATACAGGTAATACAAAAACAAATAAATTACCTCATCCGTGATCATGATTCGTTTATCCAATTTAGATACATCGCTATGGCGAAAACGCATTTAAAACGACATCTCCCATCGTCACCTGCTTCATAGCGTCATCAAGCTTCGCCTTTGTTATTGTTGGAAATGCGCCCTCATGTGGTCAAATACCAAGGTTACATACTGCAGCTTTAATAGTAAAAAAAGAAACCTCAACAAATTGAAATAAACTAAATGCATCATGCACAGGCTGGAGTTAGATGTTTACCTTTAAAACTAGAAACTAGAAAGAATAATTTCTATTTTTCTTATTTATTAATATGTATTATATTGCATGTTGAATGTAATGTATTAAATGGGTTAACTTTTCACAGATATTAATGTATGCAATTTCAGCAATACGTTTTCATTTTTTCTAAAATGAAAACAAATGAGTTGTTCATTTTAAGAGACCTCTCTTATTTTCTCTTCTATATTTTGTATTGCTCTTTAAGAAAGAAAAAGTATTCATTATCCGAATACTAGATTAATCGATAAAAAAATCAGTAGAATAATTACTAAAATAATCGATACCTGCGCCCTAACATGCTTATTCCTGCCTCTTCTGCTTTTTGTTATTTAAATATTCCCTCTTTATGTTCTTCGATGTGATTCAAATTCGAGAGGGAATCTGCTGTATGACCTAAATTAGACCATTGAACCAAGTAGACCAGTGGTTCTCAACCTTACCAAATAAACAAGAGTTTATTTGCAATTCATAATACAGATGCGGTGTGGTGTCTTTTGCCTGTCGAAAATAGCGATTTACATCTTTAATAACTGTCAACCGTCCAAGTTCAGAAATACATGAAAAGGCACTTTAGTTACAGGCCACTCCCTTCTCGCGTACTCTGAACTCATCGGGAGAGAGACTTGCGCTAATTCTGAAGTTATAATCTGAAGGTACATACATGTAAGATCTACCTGTTTCGTAAAGGAGCCAGTCTTTAGCGGTTTCAGAGGCCTTGGTTATGTTTTTTGGATGTCTAACAATGGATGTTCATGTTTCTAAAAAAAAAAAACGCTTTATATTTCACATATTTCAAGTCTATTGTTTCATTGCTGTCCCTCTTCTCACAAAACGTCTGGAAATCTTTAGATCTATATAAAGTCCCTCCTTCCGTAACGCTCTTATTGGTAAAGCTGACCAGGTCTGTCGTGATTGGTTCCCCGCTTAGAGCGTGTGTGTGAAGATGTCTCATCCATACCATATCAGCGAGCTTCCGCTTCTCGGGCTGTTGTGATTGGTCAGTCCCCCTGTCTGTGGACGCGTATTCATAAGCTTTGGCTCTATTGTTTGCGGCCAATAAAATGGGTAAATTATAATGCCATATACTCCGATTGAAGTCAGACCCAATCCCCGATTATGGACTATAATTTTTTTCTGCTTTCTTTGAAACTTAAATTACAATTACAGTATATATTTTTTTTAGAAAGCCTAAAAAGATATTTCAGTTTAACGCTTGGAGTCTGTTTTGGCCTTTCTTACAGTTTTGTTTATCAAAGTCAATTGAACTGACTTGAAGTTGAAAGTTGAAAGTTGAAAATTAAAAGACTGTAAATATGACTGTGATATTAACAGGATTTGGATTTGTTGGATTTGCTGCCTTCCTGGGAGTAATTGCCTTGAATTGTTAAGTGAATTATTGAATGCACAAGAACGCATCCACTCAAAGTGATGTGGGGGTGTCCGTTGGCAGGACTTTAGATATGCAGCGGAGCTGGTGAAGTGTCACATAGGTGTGAAATTAAGAATCTAAAAGATTCCCATGGAAAACAACATGAGCCACACGCAGGTTCAGCATGCTCGACGTGAAAGGCTTGTTTCTATCCTGCAACAAACAGATTTTGTCAAAGAAGACTTATTATTCTTAACTTTCTTTTCAATTGATCTTCCAAAACTTTGATTATGACTTTCTTTCTTCAACAGTACACAAAACTACACATTTTGAAGAATGTTGATAACCAAACAACTTTGGCCTACATTGACTTCAGTTGAATGGACAAAAACCACTGAGACATTTCTCAAAATATCTTATTTTGTGTTCTGCAGAAAGAAATGCTTATCGTTTTTGAACGACGTCTGTTAATTTTTGTTGTCTCATCGGATTAACAATAACACATTACATCACATTAATGTTTGTATTCTTGTACATCACTGTTGAATTCTATTGCACAACAGTTCCAGAAACAATTCATTAATAGGGTTTCACAATAAAGTAATAGTTTTCTGACACAGCACCCATTTCAAACCTGTATGACATAATTTCTTCTGTAGAATTCTTTTTTTGTGAAATGCTTCTCGCATAATTAACTGATTTGAATGTTTAAATAGAAACAGAAGTTGTGTAGAGGTGTCCGTCTACCCTGTTACTCTGCGTCTATAAAGAACAAGTTCCGCAGGAGCTGTCAGATAAGTTAACCGTCCCTCCTTTACTTGTTCAGGGGACAGGTCTGAACTTAAAGCCTCCCTCTAGTGAAGTTTCCCTCTTTATTTTACAGCTGGTTGCTCGGATACCGCGTGCGAGGCCCTTGGTTTGCTGCCAAGCGGGGCGTTGACGTGTAGTCAAATGGAACAAATCTTGTTTCCCCCTGCTTTTGTTAATGGAGCAGCTGCTGTGTCATAAAACATAAGCAAACTTGAGACAGCTTTGCTGTAGTGTGCAGCATCTAATCAGATCAAATGTGTAATCTCAGCAAAATAAAGACTTTTTTAACAGCGGGGTTGTCCTGGGTATGTTGTCGTCTAATGGACTTTCTATTGTCATGTTAAAATAAATGAATCATGAAGAGGGACCATACTGCACTTTCATACTGTAGTTGTTCTTATTTTACAAAGTCTGTTTATTTATTATATCAACAAACGGACAAGTTCTTTGTAAAGCTACCTGGTAATATGCTTTAGGTGGTTTCAGGGAAACTAACATTTGTATTTTTTAGATTATTTGGTGGATTAAAAAAATCTTCTGCAGTAGAATATTTTTTAATACACAGAGATATGGCTGTTTAACGACTAATCATGATTAATCGCATCCAGAATAAAAGTTTGTGTTTACATAATAAACTCTGTGCACTTTATTTATAAATAACATATACATGCAGGGCTGAACATTAACTTTTTTTGCACGTATAGCACTGGTGCTACAGAGGTTCAACGTTTTGTAGCAAAGGCCAAACAGTTATAGCACAAGTATAAAACGTCTGTTATTCAGGTGTGCTCAAAAGTTTGGAGGATTTTTCAAAATGAAGGTTTATTTTTAATTTAGTCCTGCTCTGAGCAAGTTATTTCACTAAAAAAATGTTAACATGAAGTTCACATTAAAGAATAACAACAGAATGTCTAAAAATAGTCCAGTGCAAAAGTTTACACGCCCCTGATTCTTAATACTGTATGATGTTCCCTAAACAATCAATTATTGATTGAACAACTTATTCATAGTTGTTTAAGGGTTTCTTGTTTGTCATGTCCAATGATCTTCAAAACAATCACCCAGGTCCTCCACAGTCTTTGCTTTTTCAGCATTTCTGGATATATTTAACGGTATGATGTTGAGATTCCTCTTTTTACGGTGAGGAATAGATAGAAACGTTCAGTGCTGCCCACACACTGTCCTCGCGCAGGGCTCTGGTGGGTACATAGTCATTATAATTTTCCCTGGAAGGTAAATTAGTCGTTATAAAATTCCCTTGTACCCCATGAAACAAATTAAACTTCTATTTAATTAATTATATTAGGCAGTAATAAAAAATATGTAAATACTGCAAAATGACTTTAATTAATTGCACCAAAAATATGCTTTATTTTCTTAACAGGGGCAGCTTACAAGTTTTATGCTTACATTGCACATAAGTAAGAGACAGATGATCTGTTTTTGAAGAGGTTTGCATGTGAATGTATTTAAAATAACGTTTTTAAAATGTGAACTTGGAATTGCCATACTGCATTTGTGGTTCAGTCAGCTCAGCTGCTGATCTCGTCACACCCCTAGCGTTAACACGATAATAATGCGTTAACTTTCCCAGCCCTAATATACAGAATATATAGAAGGGGTATAACAGTACATGTATTCGTACCAAACCGTCACGAGCTGTCGAGGGGAAAATTCCAAAAAAGAATTTATCATTCCTATGCCCTATTCCCTTCGTAGGGCAGAGCCCTTGTAGTTTAGACTCTAGAGTGAGCAGGGCATTTGCGGGCCATTATGTAGAAGTTTGGAATGCACTTGGCAAAGTAAGCAACGTAAATTCCTCATTATCTTCAGCTGGCATGTTCCTATGACAACGAAGCAGTGTCCATCAGCAGATGTCGCTATTTTAATGGCACAACTTAAGCATAAAACCAACTGTTTGCAAATAAAAATACATTTTATCTTTTAAAAAGTTTTTTAAATATGCTATATAATATATACACACTAATATATAAAACATATATCTTATTTTATATTATATTAAGAAAAAAACTGATGATGTAGCTCACGTGGACCGTCATTGGGCAGGTGCTGAAATCACTTAAGCTCATTTAAAGCCTGTTTACATGAACAGACTCACTGCCTCTCTGTGTTCTGCGTGTTGTTTTCGTTTAAATGATTGAGCACCATAAACTTCTTGTATTGGTATGCATATAATAAGAATAATTCTACAACAACAATGTTTAGATGATTGGTAAAAAAGTTATATTTGATTGGAAAATAATCAAATATTTTGTATTGTGTCTGTGGTTTTAATGTGTTATTAATAAAATTAAACAGAAACTATTTCGAAACGTTTTTTAAAGTAATTTTCGGTATCGGTTTTCGGGCCGAGTGAATCCAACATTTTCGGTATCGGCACACAATTTTCGTTTTGGTGCATGACTAGTATTCTGGATGCGATTAATTGCAATTAAAAACAAAAACAGCCTAATTTATAGAGTGTTTTTGGCCTGTTCTCCCTAGAAGACAAAGCATAAGTCACTTTAAAGACATTTAAAATTCATGTATCAATTTATTGTTTCATTCTTACATCATTTCGATGCTTCTAAGCTAAAGGACATGGATTAAAGCTATACAATTCTTAACTTGGATTTCACAGAGTTCAGATAAAACTCATTTCGCAAATTGCTCTGGCATTTTCGCATGAATGAAAATGTGTTTCATGATGTATCCTCTACTAAGACAAATTAAGTTTTATCTAAAGGAGGAGTCATTTCTTGTGCATGAACTAAACCCACTTTCTCCCGGTCATTGGCTTCTCTGCTTTTGTAATTACTTGGCTCTGTTGCGCAATATGAGAGTTTTTATGATGCTAGAGAGTAGGGGGTGTCTTTTGCAATCCGTCTGTCTGTGGACAGTATAAGAACAATATATCATCCTTGTAAGTAGTTGTCTTTTAGTTGTCTAAAAGCTTTTATCTCAACTTAAATACTTTAATAACTCTCTCGATATCAACTTTATCTATGACCCTTGGTTTACCTTTTCTCAAACATGCTGACATGAAAGACAAGTTAACCTGTAGTCATGTCAACCTAAACTGTAAAGAAAGTAGAGATGTTTACAGTTTACTGTTAATCAGTAAGAGTAAGTGAGAGTAACAGAAAGTTTGTTATGAATGTTTTACTGTTTGTTGATTTCTCACATTCTGAAGTTCAGACACCTGGAGAAGGAGAAGATAAATGTCACTTTAACCATTTCAGGCAGTGCCAGTGATAATAATACAGATAATAGCTCCAGGTGTTGCAATGGTATTTATTACCGCTGCGTCTAAATAACTGTGTGTAGTGTGTGATTTCTGCACCACTGGCATCACCAAACAGAATTATAAATGTTTATAAAACAACTTCCTTGTCTACCATTGTCCAGCCAAACAGACAGTACCGTCCCAAACACTTTGATTGTTAGGTAATGCTGGTTTTTACCCAGATAGCACAGGTAGATGTAAGATGTCTGCTAGAGATCTTGAGAGCATCTGCAGTGTAAAAGAATCTAAAAAAAGCAGTTTTACATGCATTAAAAATCAAAAACATCACCCAGATGTCTATATGACACATGACACTAGACATCTGAAAGACGTATTCCAGATGCGCAAACAATAAAAAAAATTTCCTTCCAGATATATGTGTGCTATCAGGGTACAATCTGTACACTTTCAGGGAAATGGAGCAACGTCCAGGACCACTAAAGCCTTATGGGTCAACTTCTAAAATTCGAAACATCATCTGAAAGCTAAATAAATAAGCATGCCATTGATGTATGGTTTGTTTGGACAATATTTGGCCGAGATGCAACTATTTAAGTTTCTTAAATCAGATTAGACAAACACAGAAGCTAAAATTCTAAGCTCTACACACCAAACTTTATAGCGATTTTGCTCCATCCACTTGACAAAATAAAGTTGTAATATGTTTACGGGAGGAAATTTAAAGAATATCTTAATGGAACATGATCTTTTCTTAATATCAATGATTTTTGGCATTAAAGAAAAATCGATAATTTCGACACGAATATTCCTCTGCTACTTAAAGGAGCAGTATGGGATTTTTAGGAGGATCTATTGACAGAACTGCAATATAATATAATAAACTATTTCTTTATGTTTATGAAGACCTTATGTAATGAACCATTATGTTTGTATTACCTTAGAACAAGCTGTTTCTTTCCACATCCAGAGCAGACCTATACACAGTGAATTCTACATGATGCTCCATGTTTTGTACAGTAGCCCTAAAGGAACATACGGTTCTACAAAGCGCGATTACTCTTCCTCTCCCTTTACCCTGTGGTACGTAGTCGGGTCCCTGACTTTACGAAGGGTGGAAAATATCTACTAACTTACTCCTGGACATCTACTTTAAAGTCTATATCTAAGGGTCATGCTTCTTTAAGCTTCTGTTCTTAAGTACTTTAATACATGAAACCAAAAAAATCGATACTCTGAAGGGTTATTAAATTAAACGCCATTCAAGATATTGAATTAATGCTCACTGTACATTAGTTCCGGACAAACATTTTATCTTCAGACAGCAGCCGGTTTAAAATCTGACAGAATGAAAACCTTCCAGCTGGACAGTTCTGTTAAAACCCTCATTTGTGGTCTGCTTTGAGTGGTTGAGCGAATGGGCTACAGTTGGTGAGACTGAGTTTGATATTGACCTTTTGACCACCTTAAGTGTGTTGTGACGTGGGTTTTCCATTGAATTTAATGTGTGTATTTTCTTTGTAATGTATTTTGATCCGTTCTAAGTATCAGCAGCTGTTATAGCTATTTTTAGCTGCCTAAGCTATGCTACAGTACATTCGTTTTTATCATTATGGATTGTAGTCAGGGATTCAGAATGTAAACATTACTTGCAGATGTATTCTTGTTTCCAATCATTTTTTGCCTCACCTCATGTCTGCTGTATATCTGTCATTTCTCTAGTTTGCTAATGATTGTTGGTTATACTTGGCTGCTGTAGGCACAGGTTATATTTTATTTGGATTTCATCATTTATTGACCCTCATTTCAAACCTGTATGACTTTCTTTCTTCACAGAACACAATAGAAGATATTTTGAAAAATGTTGTTAACTGGACCCCATTCACTTGTAGGGCTGGGTATCGATTCCGATTCACAACCTATTGATTCGATTTTTTAATAAATGATTATAGATTTAATACAAATTATAGATAATTGTAAAAAAAGATCATTAAATATCAGGAAAATTCGATCTTTGTGTTCCAACAAAACGCGAATGAAGCGTTAAGCGCGAGTGATTTACATGTTAAGCCAATGCAAAGACGCGAAAGGGCATGCTGCGGAGCGATTCGGGCGTTTGACGTGCGTTTCCAATTGATTTTGTACCATTCAAACATAGCAATAGTCTTTTAACATTAAAAGAGCACCGTTCCATGCATCATTTCTAGTTGAAGCAATTTCAGAGAGTCCATGAAGGCAGCAGAAGTTTCAACTTCAGACCTATATCGATTTTACTTTCATTACATACATTACATACAGCTTATTGCCAAATAAAGCAATTGTCATTTACATGTTTTCTGTTGTCAGTTCTGTGGTTTTATAATCTTATAAAATCACCACACACACCTTCAAGAGAGGTAGCGGGCATTAGCATTAGCCGATAATTGTATGCTTTCCACTTAGTCACAGAAGCGTTTCCTTCACCAGGAAAGTGAGAAATTGTGCAAGCGGGGTAGTAATGATGACATATTCATTTTTGAATGAACAGTTTATCTTAAAAGCCGGTAGGTTTGTCATTATAGGCGTCTTCTGAACTAAAAAAGTCGGAAAAGTCGCTAAATCAAGAGAATGGGCAGACAAATAATTAATGAATACACACATACCTATGTATAAATGTATAGGATAGTGCAATGTAAATCGCTTTGGATGAAAGGGTTTGTCAAATGCATACATGTAAATGTCTTAATTTGACGAATAATCCTATAAATGGTTGTGGTAGAGTAGGCGGGGCGAGACCGTGGTTCGAGTCCGTCCAGTAATTGTGAATGAGCGCCAGCTGTGCGCACACCGGGCTCGAATCACGTAGGAGAATTGGGAGCGTATAAAGAAACGAGCGAACGGACCGTCGATGAGAGAGGATCCGGCCCGAACATGTTTTACTTTGTGTTTGTATTGGTATTAATGTTTTATTCACCGGCCGTCGTCCGTGAGGGGCGGCCGGCTGTTTATCTAATTCCGTGTTTTTGTTTTGTTTGCCGGTGGTCAGCTGTGAGGGGCCTCCGGCTGTTATTATTTTTCTTAAAATGTTTAAATGTTTGCCGGTTCCCGTCTCCTTCCTTCCCTACTTTGAATCTCGTTACAATGGTCTTAAATGTAGGACAACCCCACAGCTGTCCTAACTTCAAAATTATTTAAAAGCTAACAGAAAAAACGGGTGGTAAGGGTGGTAAACTTTTCTTCAGCCTCAGCTGTACTGTTAATACCGGACACTGCAGACACATTTTCAGCCCACTCCCTGTCACTGTCTTCGTGAAGGTGAAAACTTCAGTATCAGCCTTGCCTTTCCTAACAAACATTCCTAGACATTATCTCTATTTCCGCGGCACTAAAATTAAAAGCTCGCTGGTTTTGTTTTTCCATTTTGTTTACCTCGTCAGCACCTAGCACAGTGTTGGTCGCTTGGTAACAGACCTGAAAGTGGATTGCCGAGCTTAATGGTGCAATTTAGGAATCCCTAGCTACAGAAAAGATACAATTTTGTAAGATAGGATAGGAATCCCAAATCAAGATAAGATTTCCTTCTGTAATTCGAATTAGTGAAAAATCCTAATTTAACGTATCATGTCAAACTTTCTGTAATACGCCCCCTGGACCAGTGTTCTTTACATTTTGCAGAATGGTCTACAGTACAACCATGCTAGTTTTACCTCAGTTTATCTACCATATTAATACAATAATTGATGCAGAAGGTTTTCCATGAAGTGTAGAAGTTTTTATAATTTGAGTACTGATAGTATAGTATGGAATCAGGGGAAGTAGACTAGTTAACATGCTCTAGTGACTACTTTATTTATGGCTTTGTGCGCATATTGTGCATGTTTGTTTTTCCTTTAGAACACCCAGGCACTAATGGTGTGCACTTCCAAAAACCCGTCTTTGATTTAAGTTCAGTTTAATCAAAGCATTTGGCCTTCATAGCAGAAATGCATTTTCTCTCCAAAAATAGTGTAACTGGTTTACTTTTCACTGAGGTAATTACACAGCACACACTGACCGGACTCTAATATTGACCTTTAACAAGTCTTTCCTCTCCGTTCCCATATGCTGCTCTCCTCACACATTTCTCTCTCAGCTGAAAAGACTGAAGGTGCCTGAGGAAAGTGAGCCAGATGGCTGGCTGGAAGGAGGAGACAGTTTAGCACCACAGGGGAACGAAATCTGTCATCAGTCTCTATGTGTCTGTTGCTGTGCCCTAACCACTGACTCATGCTATTCAGACCAGTGTTTGAACAATGTTATTTGGACACATTACATAATAAAATGTGCTTGAAATGATAAGTAGATGTTTTTTTAACATTCTTTATCTTTAGTTGTATCTGTGATGGAGCCAAATTTAGACTCTACTGAGTGTAGAGTGAAAGGGATAGTTCACCCAAAAACTAAAATTCTGTCATCATTTTCTCAACCTCTTGTCATTTCAAACTTGTATGACTTTCTTTCTTCCGCAGAACAAAAAAGAAGATATTTAATAAAAAATCTTAACTGCACCCCATTCACTTGTAGGGCTGGGTATCGATCCCGATGCACAAGCTATAGATTTGATTCGCGATTTAAGTCAATGATTACAGATTTAATACAAATTATAGACATTTCTAAAGAAAGATCAGTAATTATCAGGAAAATTCGAACTTTGTGTTCCCACCAAATGCGAATGAAGCGTTAAGCACGAGTGATTTACATGTTAAGTCAATGCAAAGACGAGATAGGACATCCTGCAGCTCGAATGATGCAATTTGCGTGAATGATGCGATGCTAATTGAGCGTTTCGGGCGTGATTCGCGCGAATTGTACAAGTTGAAAAATCTGTACTTCCGCGTTAACCAATCAGGAGCTTGCTCTAGTAGTGAAGTGGTAATGATGTATCAAACGGAGGCAGAAATCTGAAACAACAATGGAGGACAAAATTATTGTAGCTGTATGTGGATACCCGGAGCTGTACGATAGATATTACTTTTATCGAAACAGAAAAAAAAAGTATCTTGCTTTGAAGAATCAATTTAAGCTATATATATACTAGACTGGAGCCGGCTGGCAGAAGCCCCTCCCATGACGCAAATTCACGTCTGTTGTGCAGTGCACAGTTGCACGTGCGAATGAAGCGAGTAAACTCAAAATGTCCAAGGGTCCAACTACACGCGAATAGGGCGATTTATTCACTCAAGTCGCGTTTGGTGGGAACGCTCTACAAGTGTTTTACACAGTGTTGCAGTGATTATTATAAATGATTTATCCGTTCACACCATCTTTTCTTCACCATTTTTTTAATTCACCTGCACTTGTAACCTTTTATAAAAAACATTAAGCTCTTCCCCCCCTCTGAACAGCAACTCTAGACATCGGCAACAAAAAAGAAGTAGGACTATACTGACTGTCCACTGGCCAGGCATTTTCAGAACTTCCCTTCAGGCCCATCTTACAACAAACCAATCAAAAAGGGAAGGGAAAAATAAAACCCCGGCCTACATTTTTTTCTAATTTCAGAAGCCGTTTCAATCGGATACATGTCACGATACGGAAAAACTGTCAATCGCAACTGCCGTTTCATGGTGACTTTTAGATAGCAAGGACAGTTGAAAATATGAAAAATGTGAGGTCAGTGTGAGGTGAGGCATTTTCATAGATGGGGAAACACCCTGTGTCTGTGTTTTTGATGTGTTGCTATTCAGGTAGCTATCAATAAGTATAATTTATATTTAGGGATTTGGCAGACGCTTTTATCCAAAGTGACTTACATTGCATTGTACTATACATTTGTTTCTGACTATGTGCAATCCCCCGGGACCAAACCCATGACGCCATGCTCTATCCACTGAGCCACAGGAAAGCTAATAGTAATAATAGAGTACAAAAATGTCAGAATTTATGAAATCTAATTTTACATTTTATCAGCTGTTTCTGGTTGCTGTCCAATTATGCATAGAAATCTCGCATTCTGTCTACAGCATTAGTTGAGTGTCTCCAGATTTCGTTTGTTCAAAAGAGACATGTTGTGGGAGAGTCCTCGCCGCCGAGTGGCCTCACGGTGTCCGCCAGTGGCTGCCCGAAGCGGTGGTTCTGGAGAGGAGGAGGAGCCATTGTTGGCCTCCAAAGCTTCGGTGGGACGGCGACCTTTACTGCCGCGCTCCTGGGTCGAGGTTGGGTGGCTGTCGTCCAAGCGGGAGCAGGGGAGTTGTCCCCTCCTGCCAGAGGCCGAAGCCTGCGTCCGTCCGCCCAAGGGGGAGGAGCAGGGGACGGGGAACTCGCCCGCTCAAGGAGGAGCCACAGCCTTCCGCCAGGGGGCGGACAGACTAGCTGTCCACCGACCGCCCAGGGCCACTGCGAGGCAGCGCGATGGAGAGTACCTCGGCTGGTTGACGACCGAGCGGCAGCATGTCGGGGAACCGGACTATAATTTTTTTCTTCCTCTCTTCCCTCTCTCTTTCCGGTCGCTCCGAGGGCTCACGTCTCCATTGTCTCATCTCGTCGCTACATACCCCCAGGGGAAAGGTACTCCTAGACTGGGAGACCCCCCCGAGGATGGGGGAGGGAGCAAGCACATTCTCCGGGGTACCCCCGGCCTGTGAGGGGCGATGGGGGTATCTAGTGGAGTAGGCGGGGCGAGATCGTGAGTCGAGGCCGGTGAGTGAGTGTTAATGAGTGTCAGCTGTGCTCGCACCGGTCTCGTATCACGGAGGCGATCGGGAGCACAAGAGAACGAGTGACCGGACCGTCGATGAGAGAGCACCAGGCCTCGATTTTAGTTGTGGTTTGTTTTATTTGCCGGCAGTCGTCCGTGAGGGCCTGTCCGCTGTCTATTGACTCTGTTATTATTTTGATTAAATGTTTAAATGTTTGTCGGTTGCGTCTCCTTCCTTTTAATTGAACCTTGTTACATAGTGAAACGTTCATCCTTGCTCTGTTTCCTTCCCCTGCTTTGCTTTCTAACCGTGTCAGCAATGACAGATTCTGTTTAATTGGGGTTTAATGTCCCAGATTAATCGAGTGTAATTCTTTGGTGCTCTTTAATGGCTCTAAAGCGACCACAAAATGCTGGTCGATGGCGGGTCACTCGGGGAGAAACGACAAGGGCACATCATCTCCATAAATCTGCCTAACCACAACGACTAACAGTGTGAGTGTGTGTGAGACAGATTTATCTGGACTTTAGCATTGTATCCTGTGATAATAAAGAAAGTGTGGGGATACAAAGCAGCAGCCAATGGGCTTTTGTTTAAAGGCCCACTGCTGACCTATTTATGCAGACTGGGACACAATGGCAGTGTCTGTACTGTATAACAGTCTGTAATATTGTCAAGGAGATGTGGGGATGTTCTTGCCACTGCAAGAATGGAGAACAGAGTAATTAACCCTCTATGTCCACTGTGGTAGAAAGATTTTGGTGTCCATTCAGGGTGTGATGTTAAAAACTGTCACTCATCTTTTGAAATATCTCAATATTTGATTATGAACTTTTTAATTGTTATTTATATTTTGGATCAATAATAGCATTAATTTATTTGGCTGGTGAACATGGTGATGCCAAGCAGCCCAACAACTGCAGTAGGTTGCATAGTTTTGCTGTTGACAATTTCTCATACTCTCAGAACTTAGAGCTAAAATTATGCACTTAAGTTTTGATGAGCATCATAATAAACTGAACAGTTTAACTCTCTCATAATTATAAAAAGACTGGTGAAAACGTTAGAATATTTTTCGTATGTGTTTTAACAATTCATGTATCACAGGTCTGCGGGGTGAATCTGAGAGAAAATGACAAGCACCTGAAGGGGTCAAGGAGATGCGAGGCATCTCGAGGGAATGACGAAAATAGATAGGTGAAAACAAAGCAAGAGTCTTGCGATTGATGTTTCAATAACATTCTTTGAACTATTGAGCTGGATGAAAGGCTGTTGTCCTTAAGTCGCGATTTAGGCAGAGTTTTAGGCCTGCACTTACAGTAATGGACATGGTTTATCCCTGTCAAAGAAAATGTAATGAGCGAACCAAACTGAGTAAAATCAATGGAACGCGAGACATAAATAAAGCAGAATGGCATAGAAAAGGGAAATTTATTTTAAGCTCATGACGGATGGTTGCTTTGTTGAGCTGGTGTTCATTTGCATGATAGCAAGCACATATAGATGACCTCATAGTTGCTCTCTCTCTCTCTCTCTCTCTCTCTCTCTCTCTCTGTCTCTATCGCTATCTCTCTCTCTCTCCCACATATACACACTACAGAGAGTCAGACAGAAGATCATTGCGCGCAGGGAGTAAGAAATATAATGTGTCTGTGTGGTTCCTCAGCCCCTCGCAGGGTGTTTGTTCAGTACCCGTGATATTTTTGCAGTATGCACACTGTACACAATAAGCGCATTTTCTGTGTGTGTGGAATAGTACATTTATGACTTCACACATTTGAAAAACCAGTGGACACAGTGTGGAATACTGCTTCCCACAATGGAATGCAATGTCGATTGTTTATCATTGTATACTACATGCATAATGTATTAAACACTGGGTAAAAATAGCAAATAATTTCTTTAAAGTATGCTATTATTGCATCATGTTTCTTATGTGCCAACTTTTTACCAGCTTATTCGATGACAGAAAAGCCGCTTTTGGCACTGATAGTCATCCATTAGCTAATGGAACTGTGCCTGTCTCTCCGCACACAATTGTAATTAATCAATACTGAGTAACATGGTTTATACAGACTATTTTTAGGTAGAGTATGGATTAAAATGCCTTTTTTTAATGTCATCTTGTCTAATGAGTTTTAGCTCAGTTAACTTCAGAATGCAGTGTGTTACACAGATATCCTCTTTTTTATTTCACACAGGGAGGAGTTGTTCAAACATCTTTTTAGAGAGGCACTTAAAGTTGAAACTCATTCAATTGTTTTGCAAGTAAAATGTCTTGGAAAAACAGAGAATGTAACAGCATGCTACAGTTCCAGTTTATAAGTTAAACATGCAATAAAAAGCACAGGAAACAAGTCTAGACTTAACCTTGTACACAGTTGCTGTCTAGATCAGTTTAGAACACCTCGCAGTCAAGTTATATGTGAGGGTTGGTCAGTCCAGAACTCTTACAACTTTATAAGAAGGAATGTGTAATGTTTTGAAGGGGTGTGACTTTGTTAAGCTGATTGTTGGGTACCAAACAACACCGCTAAATCATGTCATTATTAGCTGCACTGCAGCATTCTCATGAGTCTCCTACTTCTGCTTAGTTTTGTGTCAAAATCAGATTGAATCCATAAGCACACCATTTTAGTTTACGCTGGGTTTAAAGTACCTCCCTCAAATTGCCATTGGTTGAGGAACTAAACATTTTGTTGATAGCAGGCATATTATTTAAACCTTGTTATTCAATTATTTAAAAATGAAAAAATAGAAAACTGACACGTTAAATCAAGATTTTCAATGTTGTGGGAGAGAAACCAAGCGCAAGCAGCGGTGAAGGGGTTAATGAAAATAATAGTTTATTAAACACAAAACAAAGACCCATGATGGGGTTAAAATAACAATAACAGGGGAATGATAACTTAGACATGACAGAACATAGACTAACTGAAACTGGACTAAACTAAAACACAGTTGACAAGAACTAATTTAAGACTTAACTTTGACTAGCCCGGATAATCCTTAGGGCATACATGGCTGAAACGTCCTTCTTGGAGTACATGCAAACACGCAAAACGAAGGAGGACAGGACAATAGACCTCTTGGGATTTAAAAGGGGGCCAAATCAAGAGGGAACAGGTGCGGGGGATGAGGTAATAAACAATAAAAAATGAGGAGAGGAGAGGGCGGGAACATAGACAAGACTGGAGAGAGTGTATGGAAAGCCATAAGGGCCATAATCGCCTCTCTCCACACAAAACATGGGGTTCTGTCATGGTTCTGCCACTAGATCAAGAAAAGCAAGACAAGAGGTGACAGAACAAAGATCTTTAAATCAAAGGAAAACTTAACACATGTTATAATGCAGTTACCTTGTTCATTCGTTGATGTTGGCTTTTTATAATTTTAATATAAGTTCTTGTAAATGTCATAAAGTTAAACCCAGATCTATTAAAAACTGCCATTTAAAAATAAACCTTAAGATTAGTTTCTTGTTATAGTTTGAACATAATAGTTTTCTTCATTTATTTATTGTTGATAGGTTTGCTTACTTCCTGTATGTTGTCCTGCATGTACATTTATTCATGGAGCATTTGTCTAAATCAGTTTCTCTAAATGAGACTTTTACACTCTATGTAAGGAATCAACGAGAAATAATAGTCTGTATGTTTAAAGGTGCAGTTTGTAACAATTTTGTCATAAAATATCCAAAAACCACTAAGACCACTGTTGTATATTTTGTTCAGCTGAGTACTTACAATATCTCAAACTTTTGCATGAAAAAAAAGGGCAAAACATTTGCACACTGTCATAAGACACATTATTATAATAATTTACAGTATACATCATTTTTATTAGTGACATTTTTTCAAATATTCCTCTAATTCCACATGAGAAATGGGAATGTTAATTCTGATCAATGGTGAATTTATAGCTTTAAAATGCAGTAAATATCTGATCTGATTTAACTCTTTTATATTTAAAAAGAGAAAAACCACCACCACTAATACTTTTCTGCACCTCTATCCTTGTGCATATCACGAGTTATACATGTAGGCCTACATACTAGAAATCAGATGTGTAATTTTCAGTTTTAAAAATAAAACATTGTAATATAACAATACGAGTTAAACTTTTGGCATTGCAAATCTTAATCTAATTTATCTATTACGGGAACCATTTCATAAGTCAGACTTATAAGAAGTGAAAGTAAAAGCAGTCTCCCTTATAGCATTTCACAGCAATAGTTACCGATTGCAGAACAGCATGACCATAGGTCACAGCTGTATCTCTTTCTCAGCTCTAAGGACGTAAGTGTCTCTAGACTTGCTTTTCATAGCAGAAATTGCCATGTCATGCTATAGTAAAACAAAGCTTACAACACTCGTCATGCCTCAGCGCAAGGCGCTTTAAACCCGTACGTCTATCTAGCGCACTAGCGCATGTCTCCCTCTCTTTTCATTTTTACTAACGTGTGCTGCATTGCAGACTCGCGCCACCTATTGGATTTTATTTGTATTATATCAAATTAGTCATTTTCACCAAAATCCTAACTGAAACGCAATGTTATTGAACACATTTAAAAAACGCCTCCCTGGCTGGATGAAATTGCTTGGGGGGCTGGATTTGGCCCGCAGGCACTAGTTTGCCCACCTCTGGTCTAGCGTCTAGCAAGCCATTAACTTGTTTCGAGCAGTCACTTATTTATGGACCATAATTATACGCAAAATTATAAAACTTTACCTAATCTGCTAACATGATTTCTCGTTCCCGTCTTATTGATGGCCATCATTCCTCGCTCCTTCACAGCGTCATCAAGCTACGGCATTGTTGTTGTTTTGACCGTGCGCCCTCTAGCAGTGGATTTTACAAACCGCACCTTTAAATATAGGAATAGAGAATATTTAAAAAAGTTTTACAAAGTTCATTGTTAAAATTATGATTATTGGGATGTGTTGAATTGATTTTTTTTCTCTCATCAGGTAAACTTTGTGGCGTGCCAGTTCTTTGCATTGGCAACGGCCTTCTGGTTCAGACTCTACCTGCACCCCAGCAAGACAAGTCCCTTCATCCGACATGTAGTCGCCACACTGCTGGGCTTCTATCTGGCCCTCTTCTGCTTTGGCTGGTGAGTGTCTGTCTGCTTTCATCCCTTACATATCTCAGGTCCTCCATATTGATCCCTGGCAGGGTCATTGATAGCTGGTTAGCGAGCCATTCAATTTATAATTGGCTTGTGTTGTGCTGGCAGAGACACAGAGGCAGCACTCAACACTCTGTGTGCTTGTAAAAGATATTAGATTAGATTAGATTAGATTCAACTTTATTGTCATTACACATATACAAGTACAGTGTAACGAAATGTAGTTTAGGTCTAACCAGAAGTGCAATTAGCAAGTGCAGATATACAGTGTGAATAAATACAGAATACAATTTTAGGGAAATACTATACAAATGTTGTACGAAAAATATGACAGTCGGTATGTACTATGAACAATATATACAGAAGGCTATATACTGTGAACATTAATGTACAGGTGGTTATGAACAGATAACAATATAGACAATACAATAGTGCAAGTGACTTGAGTGTGCATTAATTACAGACATTAGCTATTAAAGTTACAGTGCAGTAGATGAGTTAATGCGGTTATTAAAGATACAGTGCAGTACATGAGTTAATGCAGTTGTTGAAGTTATAGTGCAATACATGAGTAGATGCAGATAATACAGTTACAGTGTATTAGATGAGTTAGTGCAGTTATTGAAGTTACAGTGCAGTATATGCGTTAATGCGGTTATTAAGGTTACAGTGCAGTAGATGAGTTAATGCAGTTATTGAAGTTACAGTGCAATAGATGAGTGGATGCAGTTAGTTATGCAATAAATGCAATAGATGAGTTACAGTGCAGTAGATGAGTTAATTCAGTTATGGAAGTAGTTTATTAGTGCAAATGAGCATTCAGTGTAATATTCCTGGTGTGCAAGTGAGCAGTATAGAGTGGAAATGATGCTATGTGTGTGTAAACAGTCCGGTAGAGCAGATAACATGAAGTACTGGTGTGTACAGTTCAGTCATGGATGCAGCCCTGTTATGCAATGTAAACAATGTAGATATGTGTGATCTGTACCTTTCGTTCACAACGATAGACTATTGCCACGTATTTAGAGGGCCCAAAGCATCAGGAAAATAGTTCAAATAATTTATACTTTACAGCAGGGCTTGTCAACTGGCGGCCCGCCAATCATCTTTACCCTGCCCGCCTTAACATATCAAATAAGTGGAGAGACATTAAGAATGGTATGCTTTAAGAAATGCACGTCCAAAACGCTGCTGCATTCAATACAAAAATTCCAATGGGTCATAACGAATTACTGACGTCTATAAAGTTATTTGACCGGTCTGTCCAAAAAACGTTATATTATTTACGTTAGAATCAGCAATCCATAGCCAACCGGTTTGTGTTCCAAAGCGCATCTCGTGCCCTTGAAATTCTCAGATAAGGGTAAAACATTGTTGTTTTTAGTACTGCATTCATTATGTATGATTTAAACGGCTGAATTTACGAATAACAACTGTTCATCACCCTCCCTCCTGGGGCACATGAATACAATTGGAATTCACCAGAAGATGCGATAATATCGTTCAGTTTCTTGCACAGACCAATTGATCGCTTTATAAAACGGCAGTTTAACGTCACAAAGGGCAGGGATTACTTTTGTGTTGAATGTATTCGACCGAAAAATGACCTGCATCCTATTTATTCTTTGGAAATCTGGCCTTCAAAAAAAGTAGTTGAAGCCCCTGCTGTACAGTATGTTCATGTGTGTTTGTATAGTGGTGCACATCATTAAAATAGCATCCACATCGCAAGTTGTTGAAAAGTTTGTCAAATTTTAATCACAAGTATATACTGTAAATACAAATGCATTTCCTCATCAGGAGTCATGCTTAAGATGACATCCATTGATAGGCATCTGATCAACATGAGCAATCTCTCATTGGTCCATGTGTCAAGCATCACATGGTTTTCCATAAAACGTTGTTCATAACTGCTTGTTTATTCATCTACAAGAAGTAAAGAAGATATTTGTTGAGTCATGCAGTATAGTATAGAGAGCTAGAAGTGCATACATTAAAAGCACATCTGAAATTGTAGTTTAAGAGGAAAGTTAGGAATGTTATGTACTCCCGAATAAAACTTCTTAAGATAGTTCTTAAAATAAAACTCAAGATTGATTTTAGGAAAAAATTAAGAAGCTTTCAAGTTCTGGAAACAAAAGCTGTCGTAAATATCAACTTAATATTAAGACAGCCTCACGGTTAAATCTCAAAAGATTAGATGTTTAATACATGTATTTTGTAATTTCACCTGCGACAGGTACTGTATTGAGCAAGAATCATAATTTTGACATTTACTTGCCATTAAGGAAAATTTACATTGATATAATAATGATAAGATCTAGCTCCCTTACTTTAGCTTTCATTTAAAGTGCTTTTAACATTATTGGACAAGGTGACCCGAAATGGAGAGATTCACCATTAACCGTTGCCGCAGTAGCACACAAAAAGTAGTATAATAAATACAGTATATTTTTTTTAACCTTGCTAACGTTTTAGCTAACATGCGATCATTAATGCTGTTTAACACATCACATGCTAAAATATATATAGGCTATATATAAATGCAAGGTGCTTGTTACACACATAAAGTATATTGTATAGATAAATATATACAGTTACCACTTGATCAAGCAAGCAATCATTGACAAAGCATATCATTTTATTCTTACGACAAAAATTAAGATTAACGTTTTAAGAAATGTTTGAGAATCGCACTTACGAACATTCTTACGAACTTCCTATAACTTATCTTAAGAACAATCATATATTTTGTCTCAAGAAGAGTTTCGTGAATCTGGCCCCAGACGCTAAGTTGTGTCGATGTGATGTGCGATCATCACATACTCCAATGCCGTTTGCTTTTCTCATACCTCTTTGTTCAGAGGAGACTCCCTAGAGACGAAAGTTTGCTCTCAGTCAATATCATTAATATTTATTTACTTAACACACATTCTCGGTCGTATTGTGCACAGTTTAGTAGCTCACATTAAAAAAAATATATAATTTTTTATCAAAATGTAAGAACTTGCCCAACTTCAGAAACCACGGTCAGTCTTGTTGTAAATTCACGCTTTCTTTCATTCAAAAATCAGTTCTTGTTTTCTCATTACTATTTTCTTTATTTCAGGTATGCCTTACACTTTCTGGTACAGAGTGGCCTTGCCTACGGTGTTATGATTTTCACAGGAGTGGAACACATGCACAGGTGAGTGCCGGCCTCGGAAAATACCCACAACCACTTGTGACATGAAAAGGGAAATGTTCCATATCACTGTCTAACGCTCCAGTGGCACAGTCAACATGTTATTGCCATCCATTTCAAACACAGTGTAATATGGCTAGTTATTCATCTAGTCTTTTATTGGTTCGTTGAGGATGAATGCATACTGCTTTAACCAATCCGTTTCTTTATTAAGTAAACAAGCCCCAGGGGAAGCAGGAAAGTGTCTGTTGTCATCATTTCTTCCGTAAGTCACATGTTGAGTGACTACTCAATCTGATCTGAGGTCAGATGAATGGATGTACTGGACCACGTGGTGCGCTCTGACGCTCCAGGGTGGCTCTATAAAAAAACAGGGCTACTCAATACAGAATTCTAATCAAACCAGTACATATTGAGACCTAGGTTGTGTGAAAAACAGTGTCCCTTAAAAAAAAAGGAAAATAGTGCCACAATATGGTCAGGGAAGCTTACAAATGAGAGATTTATGTAAGATATATTTTTGAGTCTATACTCTATTTCCATTATATCTTGGTTTGAATGGAGCGCCACATTAGTTTCATTGGATGGTCCATTGACTCTGGTAGTGATGTTTCTGGTGTCTGGGGTCATCTGTTTAAGGTCAGTTGACCTCGGCACTTTTATCAGAATATCTATAGCCAAATGTCCTGCCAGAATGATTTGTAACCTTATGTTGGAGGAAAAGATCATGATGACTTGGATTCCCAGACTTTTGCATCATTGATTATTATCAGACAAGGAGTTTGATGTTGCAATGTGTGTGAAACAGGTACAGTACATGTATATTAGTGCTTAAAGATATTTTTATTCTTTTTCTCAGTAAAAAATAAAATAAAACAGTTCACAGTACTTACCATGTTAACATAAGACTAATATGAAAAAATATCTAAGCATCTTGTCTGTGTAAAGTGATGACATTGGAATTGAAAAAAAATTATAATAATTCAAAGTAAAAAATTATTTAAAATAAAATAATGAACAATATAAAATTAAGTTTAAATAAAGGTTGCCAGAAAAAGTGGTTATATGTACAATAAATACTCACAAAATGTATTTTATAACAACCAAGATTAATATAAGTGCTTTAACAAATGTGAGCTGCACATCTATAAACCATCTGGAATGTCTTGACTTTCATTGTAAAAATCAAAATTATTTCCCTGATAATTGTTGGCATGTCACAATACTATCTTTAGAGCCTGGTTGTGACCTGGACTATTTATTTAACCTAAACTTTGGTTCCTAGTAGACAAACTAGACCTTGAACCGATGCTTTTTAAACTTTAATATGTCAGTTACAGTGAGGAATATAAGTATTTGATCCCCTGCTGATTTTCTAAGTTTGCCTGCTTACAAAGAAATGAAGGGTTTATCATTTTTATGGTAGGTTTATTTTAACTTATAGAGACTGAATATAAAAAAATCTGATGATTTTTTTTATGTAAAGGTTATTAAATGATTTTGCATTTCATTCAGTGAAATAAGTATTTGATCCCCTACCAACTTGCAAGAATTCTGGCTCCACAGATTGGTTATGTGCCTATATGGATCAGCTAGTGATGTATATAAAAGATGTCTGCCAACAGAATCTGTATCTTCTATTCAATCTCTCCACCACCATGGTCAAGACCAAATAGGTTTCGAAGGATGTCAGGGACAAGATTGTTGACCTGCACAAACGTTGAGTAGGCAACAGACAGAAGCTTGGCGAGGAGACAACTGTTAGTGCGATATTTGGAAATAGAAGAAATATATAATAACTAAAAAATGCCCTTGTTCTGGAGCTCCCTGCAAGATTTCCCCAATGGGGTAAAGATGATCATGAGAAAAGTTAAAGATCAGCACAGAACTACACGGAAGAAGCTTAATGATTTCAAGACAGTTGGGACCACAATTAGCAAACAAAACATTGGTAACACGCTATGCGACAATAGATTGAAATCCTGAAGCATCCGCAAGGTCCTCCTGCCCAGGAAGACCCGTCTGGCTCATCTGAAGTTTGACAATGAACATCAAAATGATTCAGAAAAGGCTTTGGCGAAAGTGTTGGCACTGCTCTGAGACCAAAATTGACTCTTGTGTTTGTAGGGAGAGAAATGTTTACTATGACCCCAAGAACAGCATTCCTACAGAGAAGCTCAGTACTGGAAACATTATGCTTTAGGACTTTTTATCTCTGTTAAGGTCTCAGGATGACTTCACCGCATTGAGGCTCTGAGGGACGTGTACCGTAAAAGCTTGGATGAGAACCTCTTCATCTAACTAGATCACTGAAGAAGGGTCGTGGATGTGTCTATAAAATGACAAAGACCCAAAACATATTGCTAAGAGAACCAAAAAGTGGCTTAAGGAGAACCATATTAAATGTCCTAGTCAGTCTCTAGACCCAAGTCCTATTGGCTGAAATGCAAATCAATTTATAACCTTTTTATAACTATATATAAATATTCTGTCTCTATCAGTTAAAATAAACCCACCATAAAAATTCTAGACCCTTCATTTCTTTTAAGCAGGCAACCTTAAAAAAATCAACTGGGGATCAAATACTTAGTTCTCTCAATGTATCTACAGTACATTACTCCATTGGCTTATGAGGCTATGGTATGTGAACTTGGTGTACATTTACATTTAGGCATTTGGCAGACGCTTTTATCCAAAATTACTTGTATTGCATTATACTACACATTTGTTTCTAAGTATGTACAATCCTGGGATCGAACCCATAACCTTGGCTTAGCAAGCGTCATGCTCGAACCACTGAGCTACAGGAAAGCGTGTAGGGTTCAATGATAGCATAACACATCACACAATAACATATAGGTGAAATCGATAATGGTGTCACTTTTTTCTTATACTGTAGTTTAAACCCAGGCTGTTCTAAAAATTGTAAAATACATCTGATAAGACGTTCTGCAGGAGTCTTGAGTAATGATATATAGAGTGTTCCTGCAGTGAGCAGTCTGCGTTTAGAATACAGCGCTATTGAACAAACCTTCAGAGACTCCAGGAGCTGATCACTGTGTAATGAAGTCACAGCACGCTTCACTGCTCTGTGGAGATGAGAGCGGAGAGCAAAGGCTGATGGGAAATCCGAAAAACAAATATTTGTATGTGTATGTGATTCATGGTTTTGAGAGCAAATCATTTTTTGGGAATCTCACCCACGGAAACAAGCAAAATTCATAAACTTGAACTTCTATAAGAACCTATGTATTTATTTAGACTGTTTACAACAATCTGATATAGTAGTGATATGAAAGTGAAATATTTGTAAAGGTCTAAATAATATATATATATATTTACATAAAGATATTGATAAAATGAGATATAAATTGTCATGATCCTGCCTCTCCATCATGTCAGATCCATGTGTTTTATGTGCAGAAAGGCTATGGCATTGTTTTGGTTTTGTCATGTCATGCTCTCTCTCTAGTGTCGCATCCTTAAGCCCCGCCCCCTTGTTTCTCCGTTAGCGCCCCATAACTCCGTTAGCATCCCGCTCACCTGTCCAGCCAGTCCCCATTAGTGTTTAATCTTTGTCACCTGCCCGTCAACGTCCTTGTTCAATTTTCCCTGGTTAGTGTTTCCCTATATATAGTCTCAGTGACCATTGTCCAGTGTCGTTTGATTGTATTCTGTAAATGTGTTTGCCTTCCCATTCGTCACATGTGTGGACAGACTTGTTCCTCAGTGATATTTGTGTTTTGGATTTATTAATTATATTTATCCTGGACCTTGTTTGTTTTGTTCCCCTTGTGGAAGTTTCTTGTTTTGTCAGTTTTGTTCCCTATTGTGGGTTTTTGTTTCATTTAATTAAAGTTTTTTGTTAAACCTTTAATTACTGCCTGCGCCTTCTCCCTCACACACCGTGACAATAAATAAATATGAATCCTATCTAGTCTTCACCGCCATAACTACTGCATGCTGTAAAAATGCCTGTGCCAATTGATGACATTTTTGCAGTTTATTACTACATTCCATCAATACACATAACATCTATGAATAGTTTTTAGCACTTGGCCTATCTGAATCTGGATTTTGTGTGTTTTGTTAAATCCAATAAAATTTGGTCTCAACAGAATTAAGTAACTATACACGTTTGATTGCACACAATGAATTTTTAATCGCGACAAATGTTTTAGGATTATGTGGCTCTAACTCATTTAATTAATTACATGCTGCAAAAATCCTTTTTTGTTTGAGTGTACTGAACTGTTTTAGCACCTGGAGTGTCATTATGTCAGGTACTAACATAAAAATCTGCTGAGCTGATAATGCAAAAGTTTAATTTGACAGAAAAATGTTTAATGTGTCTGTTGCGAGAGAATGTGAGATGATTACATTTTTCTGGCATATGTGAACCGTATGTTAAAGAAAAAAGCACTAAATCTCTCTCTCTCTCATTCTGTAAGTTATTTTTGATGTAACTATGTTGTTCCAAACCAAACTTTTTTCTTCTTGACTCAAAATGAGAACATTTTTAAATAGAAAAGATAAAGCACAACTGGGCTTTAAAGGGATGGTTCACCCAAAATAACATTTTGTCATCATTTATCGTGTCATGTACATCTATATACTACTATATGTTTCTGTAGAACACAAAAGAAGATATTTTAAGAAATGTGTACATATAATGGAAGTCAATTGGGGCTGTTCATATTTGTTTTCCAGCGTTCTTCAAAATATCTTCTATCGTGTTCTCCAGTGAAAAGAAGGTCATTCAAGGTCTTGAATCACATGAGGGTGTGTTAATGATGACAGAATTTTCATTTTTGGTAGAACCATTTAATGGATGGTACAGGCCAATTCTTACTAGTCCAAGTGTTACAGACACTAACACAGTTTCACAGCAAGCGATATTAAATACCAAGTGTCAAATATTTGTACAGAGGTCCTCCTCTCATGACCTGAAATCACTTAACAATAATTATTGAATCATTTTGCTTGAATTACATCAACAATAGCTCAACAATAACTATCCTGCCTATTATTTCTGCTCCGGGAGTTGTCGGGTTTTAAAGAAAGGATGTCCTCTAAGGCCTTATTTTGTCACACAATGGTGTGAAGTTTCATTAAAACCGACACCTTTATGATGGGATTTATTGCTTTAATATGTTTCCACTCAGGCATGTGAAGAAAAGGTTTATGGCGCAGATGATAACCACTAACCTCTGCGTCTCATCTTTATAAATTACTATCTCAGGACTGTGTTATTGGCCAATCAGAGGAAAGTGTGAAAGAGAGCCGCATCATGGTTCGCTGGAGCTCTTGTCTTTATTAGAGGTGAACAGTGTAAATGTTAATGGGTTTATCTCAATCTCTTTTTGAAGTCGAGGATCCCGTACAGGAATTTGGAAACATTGGACGAGATATTTGTTTAGTTTGCTTTTCTCTATTCAAAGTGCTGTTCTTGTAGATATTCAAGTTACATTCTATCCGAATATATGTAAATCTGAGCTCCAAGAGAATACAGAGTAGAGCTGAGAAGTGAGTGTGTGACTGTGATAAGGATTTGTGTGCGCACATCACTTTTTTGGCCAATGTTTAGATGTTCTGTGCTGTTTATATAATCACTGGGCTCTGCTCCTGTATTTGTTTTTGGTCTGTTGCTGTGGTTGCCTTGTTCACTTGATAACTATTATTGGTAAAGCTCACATGGGAAACATTCTGCATGACGCTTATAGTAAATAAGGCTCAAAATACTTAGATAATTTGTCATTCTTACCCTGTGATTTGTTATATAACTTAATGTATGTGAACATCCTTTCTAGTATGGTCTTCCAAGATTTAAAGGGGACATGCTCTGTATTTTTGTAGCATTTTTTCCCCATCAATTTGTGAACCTTTTACACATAAAATGTCGTGGTTCTTGTTAATGTGTTTTTTTGGAAAGCTGTATTAAAGTGTTTTTTTTAGAGGGTTTTCAAGCCTTTTGCCTTGCACAGTATGTGGGTTTGCTCAACTGTGACATTAATAGTGTGAAGAAAGGGATCCTTGAAAGGAATAGTTCACCCATTAAAGAAAATTCTGTCATAATTTACTCAACCGAAACAACGGCTGTACTCGTTCACTTGCACTGATTTGAGTCCATTCAATAAAAGTGAATGGCTACTGCTGTTAGTTTGGTTACCAACTTTCTTCAAAATATCTTTAAAACAATTTTTTGTTCTGCAGAAAAAAGAAAGTCAGATAGGTTTGATATGACTAAAGGGTGAGTAAATGATGGCAGATTTTTCACTTTAATTTACAAACTGCTGTGTATGAAGTGACATTGTGTGCGAGTTGAACTTGACCTAGGTTCATGGCCCGGTTGGACGAAACCTCTTAAGATAAGAAAACTCTTAGTAAAAATACTGTTACAATTAGAATGAAGGGTTTTCTTAACTTAAGGGGTTTCATGCAACTGGACCCATATCTATATAACTAGGTAGCTGTGAAAACAACTTGAGTTTTTGGACCTTTTGGTCCAAAACTGGTCATAATTTAAAGTTATTCACATAAAAATATAGGTCTATTTAAAATCTAAAAACGTATTAGTTCTTATTCATTGCTAGTCAGTGAGATTAGTTGTTCAGAGACAGTCTTAACTTAGTGGCTATGTTTATGCAACTGGCATCTGCTTTGAAAGCATAAACATTCCTCGTCGATTCCTTGTCAAAAGAATAGACAATTAAGCTGTTCATGTTCCTGTATCTCCCCTTCCTATATGTCCTCCCCTGTTTCCAACTGTACCATCTCTGTGCGACAACCCTTGCACAATCTTCCCACAGAATCTATGAACAAAAAAAGGTCTTTGATAGCACACACAGGGATGCTCAGAGCTCTGATAAAGAGCGTCAGTGTGTAAGCCGAGCAGTCACTGGCTCTAACAAAGCTGATTTAACATATCTACAGTCCCACTCGCAGCAGTGAGAGGCAAAGACAGAAAACACAATGCTAAGGGATTCTACACTTTGCACAAATTGTCAGAGGCTGAAAACCTTCTGTTGGTTTTTGCCTCAAATTGAAGCCCTGCTCAACATCATTTGAGTCTCTGATAACTTCGATTGCTTTCAGTCCTGTTATCTTAAGTTTTGAAGAACCATCTTAATGGCATTGCAGGAAGTTAATAAGCCGAATTGAAATACGGTTTGATAATGATCTGATCTCTCGCTTCAGACAACGATAAATTAAAACAGCCTCTCTCACTCTTTCCATCACGCAAATCTGTTTTTGTTGGATGCAAATCGTATATTTATACTATATAATATTTTTGCAGTCAGAGCATGTTTGGTAACACAGGCAGGACAACTAAACCTTTGGTATTTCGGACACCGTGCCTACAACGGACGCGACAGGCGCAACGTGACATGACACAAGGCTCGTTCCAATCGGATTGTCCCGTCGCGCCGCATCCAGTGTGGACAAAATGTTTAATTATAATGGGTTCTAAGCAGTGTATTGTCTTTTTTCGCATCATGCCATGTCCTGTGTTGTCAAAGTGTAACGTTGCCTTTTGATAACCTGTTTGTGCGCTCTATGAAAATGGTTGTTCATACATTTTAATGTAGTACAGCTGCATAATTCCAAGTATTTTATTTCAAGCAATGTTCTTTTCAAGTGTGCTGCCTATTTTTGTCTTCATAGGTACTGTTTTGTGGTTACCCTGGGATACCTCAGTTTCTGCCAGATCACCAGAGTATATGTGTTTGACTACGGCATGTACTCGGCAGACTTCACAGGGTAGGTTTTTTACAATAAAGCTTATTAAAATACAGCTATGACCTCATCCTACTTCTAATTATTTGTATGCAAATATCTCACCACCCACAAACTGAAAATAAAGAGAAAACATGGTACATTAGGGCTGTCATGATATCAGGTTTTCACTACAGTTTTATCATGTCCAAAGAATCAGAATCTAACAATATTGCGAAATCTGTTGAATTTTGTATAAATGATGCTTTCAATCAGATTGACCTCTAATTTGGTTTAAATTGTGTTTTTTTGGTCAATGATTACACTCAATACCATTCGATATCAAACAGTTTTTAGTACGATATTGACAACATGATATCAATACTCATTCATTGTACATATTCTATTATTAATGTCCCTGAGTATGATCTGGTAAAGTACGCTGGTATTCAGCATCCAATCAAAACCAATAACCAGTTATGAGCTTAGCAGCAGGTTTATTCCAGGATCAAAGTTGTTCAAAACAGCAGCTCTTGACCTTGAAGCAGTTTCAATAGGGATGAGATCTGGGTTAAGGTGAACTCCACCTTTAAGAATGCATGGAGAGTGAAGACGTGGTCAGTGAGGATGTTTAAATAATAAATGATAGGAATGAACATCTTGAGCTGATAGATTTATTATAAGAATTATTAGAGAACTGAATATCTGAATGTCTCTCACCATCAGTCCTCTCATCATTCACTCAGTCCTCACAGAGAACGAAGACTTGAGTATCATGCATAATACTGGAACATGATTCACAGCGGGTGATCCGAATGTAATCGTCCTGAATGTGTTGTTTAAGGCAGGGATAGTGATGCTTTGAAGGAGTTAAATTTAGAAATGCAGCTTTGTTATGCTGACAGTTATCGTTAGCATGCTGTATGGAGGGAACAAGACATTGTGTTGAGAGACAGACTGGGGTTTGATCTTGAGAACCTATCCTCTCCGAGAGGTATTTAAAAACCCCAATGAACTTGGCGAATGGCACTTGCATTAATTTCCACTTTGTGCATACGTTTATAAAAGGAGATAGCGGCGCCCATTCATTCATCTTTTGGGCTAAGGAACCTGAGAGACATCTACCAGTCGCTGCACATTCCCTTTCATTTGGTCTCTCGACCTTGTGTTGAGAGACAGACTGGGGTCCTATACGACATGCCATGGTGCTGAGCCATATCAAGAGCTCAAGTGGAGCGACACTGACTGGACTAGTTAGTCACAAGTGAGCGCTACTGCAAGATGTAATCTTCCAGTGGGATCGTTAACTATTAGCATATTTTTAGAGGCTTGTGCCGAGGCTTGTTCTATATTTTAGCGAGATAGCTGCCCGGGACCGTAATGGAACACTGGGAAGCCCTGCTATCTCTACTGAAAGAGTGTGCTATGGAGTCCACATACTACCCCAAGGGGAGGTTACATGTGGAGACACCAGCATGGTCTCACCGGGAGGGAGTTCACAGGTTCACCGATAGGGGAACCGAGAGTGAGTCAACATACGGGACGACCCTGCAGGGAAGTCACTACGTATAGGGCAATAGTCAAAGTATAGGGGTCCACCTGAATAGGGGTCTCCTACCACTACCAGACTCTGTATAACACTACCAATATTGCCAATGTTTAGTGATGGGTGGAATGCCTATACATCGCCCTGTAGGGGAGGTAGGAAGGCTCAATGCCGCACTGACTCACAGAGCGGGGAGAAGGCGCTTTTACAGGTGTACAGCTACCCAGTCAACAGTCTCAGGATATTGTGCGGATCACCCGGCCCAAATCTAGGCACTCGTGCGACACGGAGAATGCCTGGAGGTCCCCTACCCTCTTGATGGAGGCAAACACCACTAAGAGCGCCATTTTCATTGTTAAATGTGGAAGACTGGCATCTCTTAGGGGCTCAAAAGGGGCCATACAAAGGCCCTGTAGGACCACATTGAGGTCCCAAGAGGTTTCGGAGCGCGGGCGAGGTGGATTCATCCTCCTTGCGCCTCTGATGAACCTGGTGACCAGGAGTTGTTGCTCCTGAGACTTACCCTCCACAAGATCACAATGAGCAGCAATAGCGGCTACATACACTTTCAGAGTGGACGAGGAGAGGCTGCTCTCGAGTCATTTTCAGGAATGACAAAACTAACCCGATCTGGCATCTCTGCTGGTCTTCACCTCGGGAAGAACACCAGAATGAGAAGATGGGCCACTTCAAGGCATACAAACGCCTAGTGGCAGGGGCTCTCGTCTGTAGGACGGTCTCAACATCCTCTGGTGGAAAGCCGCTCAGACTCTCATCTTCCCGTCCAGGGGCCAGATATGTAGGTTCCAGAGGTCTGGCCTGGGGTGCTACATCGTGCCCTTCCCCTGCGACAGAAGGTCCTCTGTCAGGGCATTCAACCAAGGGTGGATTATCATCAGAGCCGGCAGGTCTGAGAACCAGGCCTGGTTGGGCCAGTAAGGCGAAACTAACAAGGAGCCTCACTGGGAGGAAGGCGTACTTCCACTTGTCCCGCGGCCAGCTATAGGCCAAGGCATCCGTGTCGAGGGAACCCTCGTACAGGGAGTACCAAAGTGGGCAGAGGGTGGAGTCCGGGGAGGCAACAGGTCCACCTGCTCCCATAAGAGCTGGATTGCGCATGGATTGAGTCATCACTCTGCGTTGAGCATCCCCTGACGAGAAAGCGCAGCGGCTGTCTGGTTTAGCTTGATGAAGGTGGCTCACAGGGACTTCATCACCTGCTGACTCCAGAGGAGGAGGCAACAGGTGAGTTGTGACCTCTGCAGTGAGCGTATGCCATTTGATGATTGATGTAAGCCACGATATTAATACGCCTGGTGCCAGTATGCCACCGGGATACCTCTTTGGGACGTGACTCTGAAGCCAGTGCTGAAGTGGTCGCATGTGCATAAACCTGAGGACGCCATATGCCCCAGGAGCCTCTAAAAAAGTTTCAGGGGGACCACTGGTGTCTGTCTGACTGTCTGACTGTGCGCGCTCGTTGGTGAGACGTGCTGGACAGAGTCGAGTTCCATACCGAGATAAGAGATGCTCTACGCTGGGGAGAGCCTGCTCTTTTCTCGGCTGACCCGAGTGCAAAGGCGGTCTAAATGCCGAGCACGAGGTCCCTGTGCGTGCATAACAGATCTCGCAAGATAGTTGAGTATCCGCGCGCCCTGTCCTCTGAGGGGAGCTAGGGCAGCCTCTGTGAGTCTGGTAAAGACTCAGGGAAGGAAGGAACAGATCAAAGGGCTGGACTTTGTACTAGCCACGAACCAATCCTGGCGACGAACCGAAGCCAGGACGTCGAGGCTGACACCGAAGCTGACCTTCGTCACTTAGGGCACGAAGTCAGTGGTGGTACGCAGCTCGCATGCGAGCGGGGTCGGTCTTCCCAATATCCAAGTTTTCAAACTCTTGGCCTGAAAAACCTGAAGGACCGCCACAGCGTGGGGGGCTGGAGCAGCTTGACCCCCAGCACTGTTAGCTTTTGACATGAGTGTTGATGAGAGTTTACAAGCATTGAAAGGGAGCCTTGGTCGACCCCTCTATGTGGCAGCTGTCTGCTATGCACCACGACTGCACGTTCCACCTGGGGGATGTCGACATATCCCTATAAGATGAATGAACGCGGCGGAGCCTTGCATGCACGAGCCATTCTCCAAGTTCATTGCCTTTTTTTTTAATTCCTCTCGGAGATGATAGATTCTTAACATCAAACCCCAGTCTGTCTCTCCACAGAACATTGGGAGACCGACTGAAAAGGAAATGTGGCCTTCCCTGGATCCTTATCTTGGGGCCCCCAGTTTGAGAACCACTGGACTAGTTAACCACCTAGTAAAGAAAAAACTCCTACTACAAAATCTAATTTTCTCTCTCTTTCAAGGCCCATGATGGTTATTACACAGAAAATCACAAGTTTGGCCTTTGAGATTCATGACGGTATGTACAAATTTTACACATTTCCATTTTACTATTAAGATTTGTATTCTAATGGTAGAACATGCATTAAGTCAAAGACTTTACTAAACTCCAACCCCAAATATTCTAACTTCATTCAGGCTTTTCTTTTTTAGATTTATATAAACCTTATAGATATTTCATTTATAAGGCAAAGGGTTTAATCTCTCTCTTTGCTGCAACATCAACTTCTACTATCGTGAGAATTCTTTACACTGTAAGGATTTACTTGTATTCAGAGCGTTAGTGAGGCCAAATGATCCGAAAGGTGTTCAATGGACTATGTGTATGTCGGTCAGGATCTTCTATATCAGAGAAAAGGGTGTCTTTGTGCGCCTCGTCATTGTCATACTGAGAGAGAGAAGACGTCAAAAAACAAATCCAACCTGTAACTATTAACTTTTGCTGCCCTGCAAGCACCGGTATTTCCTGCATCAAATGCAAATTTACGGTTTGTTACCATACTAGTGTTAAAGGCTCGGTCTATTTCATAACACCATTTGAACCCTCTCGATGCACCGTGTCCTCTTGTGTCATTGATTTACACTTCTGGCTCTGCGCTCTGGTGAGTGGGCCAGAGCTCTTTGTGTTGCCAGCTGAATGTTTCATATCATAAAGCACGTTCACCTCTTTCGTCTCACAATGGCTTCTTATGTAATTTGCCAAGATACGTTTACAGCAATGCTCATTATGACCGCATAATTCAGATGATCTGGCTCATTGATAAAGGACTGTGGAGCCTGGGCGGCTTCAGGATTAGCAGACTTTAAGGCAAAAAAATGAATGCAACTCTGGACGGGACAAGTTGGACATTCTGGACATTGCAGAAGCTTATCGATGCCACAGCAAATGTGGGGTGTAATCAAAGCTAAAGTCTGTCCAACAAAATATCAGAATGTGTGACTTTTTTGAGACGAGCAGTATATATGTGACCCTGGACCACAAAACCAGTCACAAGTTGCCTGGTACTGTATATTTTAAGCAAAAGCCAACAATACATTGCATGGGTCAAAATTATGGATTTTTCTTTTATCCCAAAAGCTTTTAGATGCTGTATAAATCTCAATTTCGAATAATTGACCCTCATGACTGGTTTTGTGGTCCAGAGTCACATATAATATAATACATATTAGGAATAATTGACGATGGTCCGTTTAATTATTTGAAAGTTAATGCACACCCCAAGGTGGTAATGCGGCCACGGTGTGATGCAGATGTGGATTAACTTTAGAATAATTGAAAAGACCGGAGTCAATTATTCAACTTATACCACGGATACCACACCACAGGACATTGTTCGAATGTTTAACTTAAACGTTTGTCATGTTATCGTCTTTAAAATGCTGTTGATGGTAGGACTACTTTCTTGCGCATCTCATTTCAAGTATGTGTTAGAGCAGTGGTTCTCAACTCTGGCCCTTGAGATCCAGTTTCCTGCTGAGTTTAGCCCCAACTCTGATATAAAACACCTGAACAAGCTAATCAGCATCTTTAGGAATTGATCCGTTCAATTTAATGCGGCACTGTACAAATCTATCAGCCTATGAGATTTAAGTACCGCGATTGCGATTCAAGTGCAGATTGCTCGGTACACATTTGAATTTCTCTCGCGGTACTTTAATGCGATATGTCAAACATCCTGTTCCTGAAGTCACTGTTTAGCCTCTTCAGGTGTTTGATCAGAGCTGGGGGTAAACTCGGCAGGAAAGTGGATCTCGCGGGCCAGAGTTGAGAACCACCGCGTTAGAGCAAACGGACTCAGAAGCTTGAGCCACGTTGTGGCCACGGGGTGTGTGTGTGAGTGAGAGAGTAAGAGACATATTGTTTTTTTAAATGTTTTGTTTATTGAAACAAAAATGTCCACACGTTTTTATTAACAGTAAAGTTTGACATTATGAAAGTCAGATCAAGAGCAGGGTGCTGTGTGAGGAGAGGGCCTGTAGGCTACACCATAACCTTTCTGTATTTAAACTTAGCGAAGTGATATGGAACTGTAATGCGGTCGGCAGACATGGAACACCTTCACCTTGTGCATTTCCGGAAAGTTAATGCATACCCAAAGAAAGATTGTTAACTAATCAGATTGAAGCATTCAACAGCCCAGTCGTATAAATATTATATAATTAAAATGAGCACCGAAATTATGACAAAAGCTAATTCTGTTTGGTCAATTTTACTTAATGTTCTGTGGGTAGCGGATATAAATTTGAAGAAACGCATTTGTTAACAAATTGTTTTTTTGAATCAGTTCATTGAACTAGTTAGAATCATTTGTTTGCAACAATTAGTTTTGTGCACTGACACTAGGACCACTTTTGTTATAATTTTTATATATATATCTTAACACCCCGAGTCCTCCTTCACTTACATTATACTATTTATAAAAGCATGAAAAGTATAAGCTTAAAAACGTGTAATACATTACTTGGCTTAAAACATTTGAGTAAACAGCAATCGTTTTATTTGCGATTGGCTGAGTGCCCCGTTAAAAAGTGAGACTGATTGGCAGTATAGTTTTCAGATGTGTTATAAACCACAGAGTTGGACGTGACTGAGTCATTTTTACAGTCAAACAGGAATATCACTTGATGCCGTTTGATGTTCACTTAAAATTAAAAATTCTGTCATCCTTTACTCTCCCTCATTTCAAACCTTTATGACTTTCTTTCTTTCAAAGATCACAAAAGAAGATATTTTGAAGAAAGTTGTAAACCGAACCACAGTGGACCCCATTCACTTCTATTGTATGTACACAAAACGAATGCAAGTGAATGGGGTCCAGTTAACAACATTTTTCAAAATATCTATGACTAAAGAAAGTCATACAGGTTTGAAATGACAAGGGTGAGTAAATGATGAGTTTTTATTTTTGGGGTGAACGTTCCCTTTAAGGAAGAAGAACATGATTGTGTGTTTGTACATTACGCTGCAAGTTACGCACAATTTCCCAGCATCCAGTGGGGCTAAAGGAGTTGATAGAGGAAATAATCTAGCTGTCAGTACAATAGGTGTGATGAATGAATAATGCCTTGATTCGTTTACTTACTGGCTCAGCATAAATCACACCCCGGAACGACTCAGCGTTCAGAACACATCACAGCAGACAGACTCTTAATTAACATTTACAGTCAGCTAATAAAAACATGTTTCTCTGTCATTTAACTAGTGTTTGGAAAGCTAGTCTGAAACGGTGTCAAGATTTAGGCTTGCAAGCACTACAAGCTTACTATAGCCGATTATAATAAAGCTACAATGGGGCACTATCTTTTTATCATTTTTAAATGAAGGAATAAGAAATGATTGAACGTGTAAGTTAGGCTGAATGCTACATGTGCATACACAAACAATGTAACATTTTGGGCTAAGCTTTTAACTTGCTAGAAAAACGTCAAAACATGGTATAAAAAAATGAAGGAATCTGCATATAACTCATTATGTGGTGGTGTTTTCTTTTTAATTATTACATACATCTAAGTAAAATGGCTTCTGGAATGAGTGAAAATGAAGGGAGGAGTTTGATTTTGTTTCTCCAGAATTGATTGGATGGATGTTGGGAGTCTCATCGAAATATACATAATGCAGAAAAAAGATGGTATTGGAGGGGGGACATAAATATTTTTGATTACAGATTAGGAGGGCAAAAAAATGACCTGCATGGATAAACTATTTATAATAAAAATGTAAATGAACGGTGCAAGACTCTTTAGTAGCTACTTTTAGTCAATACTGCGTTACAGGGTTTTTCAAAACTTTATAATGCCAAGGATCCCCATACAGTATACTGTGTTATAAACCTTTTGTGAGGGACCCCCTTCCTAAAATACACCCATCCGTATATTTGAATGTACAAAGAAACATTTATATTATGTTAGATAAAAAGTAAGTGTGCTTTTATAAAGATAGCATATTGTTTCCAAACTTATTTAATTGGCTACACTTATTTTTCCAACGTTTACAAATAATCTTGTTTCATTACAGTTTACGAAAGAAGCCTTTCTAACCCCAGTAAAGGGGTTTCCTTGAAAACATTCTAGGGACCCCTTTGAACTTTCTAGAGGCGTGGTCGCACAGACCCCAGCTTTAAAACCCCTAGACACTACAATACTTTGAAAATACTAACCTGATTTGACTAGATTCTGTGTGAGTACTAGACATAACACAGTTGCCAGGTTTGTGACTGGGTACAGACAAAACTGGACATCATACAATAAGCAACTGATGATCACACATTAACCCAAAAGCAAAAGTTGCTCTGTTCTAAACAAACTCGTGAGGAAATATGCACCCACCAGTTGCTATGACAAGTGTGTAAACAAACATGAATGTACAGAAGCCTCAGTCTCTAGTTACTTCTAAAACAATGAAACGTTTGACTTGTGCCCTCTAACAAATGTAAGTTCAAGCAAACTTGAATATGTTGCCACGAATGTGTGATTATTATAGCTTCTGTTTGTTCTTGCCATGTGAGTGTGATTTTGTGCATCACATAGGCGTCATTCACATATAATTGCTGTATCTGAGTTCACATTACCCTTACTTCTCTCTTAAAACACTTTCCTGATTTGCAATGTATTGTGGATATGTGTTTGATATGTTTTCCTGTGTTTTATCTTTTTCAAAGGTTTGACCAAAAGGGAGGAGCATCTTAAGCCCAGTCAGAAGTATCTTGCTGTCAGGTATGTGTATAAGGTATGTTTGTGTGGGTTTAGATCACTTATTTACTGTCTGCCTGATTCGAAGAAAAAGCACATTTGTGCCCACTGTTATAATAATGGAAATTTATAGCTCAAGAGTCCCATTGGGTCATAATGTCCAAAATATTTCAGGTGATGTTTTCAATGCCAACGAGCTTAAGCATTTACATTCTTTATTAGGTCAACCTACAGACTGGTTGGGTCAATTTATTGTAATATTAAAATAATCCCTTTTAAAAATGTCTCTAACAGAGGTAGACAAGTTGAAACATAAGGAATACAAAACACAACATTCTTTCACAAATGTCTTGAGCATAATACTTATGCTTTCAAAACCTCAAAATCAGTTGCAGACTTGAAAAGCAGCATATCTCGTATATCAAGACTGTTGCCAAGCAACGGAACATTGCCATGAGCCAGTGTCCACACAGGAAGTTGTCAGGATTGGGGTGGTGGTTAGGAAGCCCTGCAAATCACACCCTAGAACTAAAGTGTAAAGTTTGGAATAGTGTTGACACGAAGGCCACATTGTGACTCAGAATATTCCGAAACCCGTCGACAAAGTTTTTTGCAATTAAATTGTTTTAATGTAATACTGTAGTCAAGTGTTTAGATAGCATTTTATTTAAAGGAACAGTTCACCCAAAAATTATCAAGATCATTATTTACTAATCCTCAAGTTGTTCCAAATCTGTATATATTTATTTTTGTTCCACAATGAACACAGATTAAGATATTTGGAAGAATCCTTTTAACCAAACAATTCTTGGCCGCTATTGACTACCATACATTGGATAAAATACTAAAATTACATTGGAATTACAAATCTTTAAAATATCTTTTAGAAATGTATAAACAATTGTTCCTTTTATGGTAATACAGATTTGGAACAATTTAAGGTTCAGAAAATATGCAAAGAATTAAGAAATTAGCTAAAACATTCATTGATATTAAAGCTGCAGTAACTTTAGCCTCTGTATTGTCAACCCTGAACCTTAAATTTGCAGTTTACTTTGTTATTTTAATTCTGTGAGTTGAATCATATGCCGTCAAACGGACATTTCTTGTTAAATTGTACCTGACAGCTCAAGTCATATCTCAATATTAAAACAAAACACGGACACAATGTTATTAGTTGTTTCTTAATCCCACCTTAACCCCCCCAGAAATTAAAATGATATCATCATTTACTTACCCTCATGTTGTTCGAAACAAAAAACATATTTTGAGGAATGTGGGATACCAAAGACTCAGTTTGGGGTCACCATTGACTACCATAATAGTTTTTATTCCTACTATAATAGTGAATAGTGCCCCAGAAATGTTTGGTTACGAACATTCTTCCAAATGATTCGTTGTGTTTGGCAGAACACTAAAATGTATACAAGTTTGAAACAACTTCAGTGTTTCCCCTAGGTTTACAGCTCTGGGAGGGGGGGTTGGTTGGTTAGTTGGGGAAAATTGACGAGAAATCTTAAATCATATCCTTTTCATTTTTTATGTGCTATCTATCTATCTATCTATCTATCTATCTATCTATCTATCTATCTATCTATCTATCTATCTATCTATCTATCTATCTGTCTATCTGTCTATCTCTCTATCTCTCTATCTATCTATCTATCTATCTATCTATCTATCTATCTATCTATCTATCTATCTATCTATCTATCTATCTATCTATCTATCTAGGTCACATAAATTGGTTGTCTGGGAGGGTAATGCTTTTTAAAAGTCAAAAATGTTAACATAAGATATCTGTTTAAAAAAATAAATTAAATGTATTTTAATCTTTTTAAAATTGACTTTTGCAAATAACCTTTGTTAAATTTATAGAAGTATTTGTTAATATTTATGGATCAGAGCTTAAATAGTTTTATTTTTTGACAAAAAAAGGATTTATAAATACTAACAAATATATTGCTCATTCATTGTTCGTTAATGTTAGTTAATACATTTATATGATAAACAAATTTTAAATGGGCTTTTTTTGTGAGACGTTTTTTTTATATGATGCATTTATTGGAAAATAATCCTGTCAGACGGAGCACTGCTGTGAGCATGAGCTGTTCTGAACGTCATCACGTGCGCAGGACATTCCCATACAACACAGAGCGGCCTGCATAGTGTATTAAATATCTCTTGTCTTATTTAATCAGCAGATTTACAATGTCCTGACTAAAAACATTTTAAACACACATATGTAAATAGTAAGCGACATGTAATTCATTAATATACATTTTACCTGTCATCCGGTGATGACTGGACTTTTGATGCTTATCAGGGGCAGGATGCGCAACACTTAGACTTGGAGCAGGAGAGCTACTCCGGATGCTACTCGCAGTAGAGTGAGTGTTGCCATCTTCAGTTCCCTGTGAGCGTTTAAAAAACGCAAATATTTTCATCTGGTTTTCAACTGATTGACGCGACACATTTCCCACCACGCTCTCTGTCCGCTAGTGTTTGTTTGTGTGTGAGTGTGCGTGCGTGCGCCAATGCGCACTCATTGGGATAATTGTAAACGCGCAAACGCAGACAGAAATGACATGCCATCGTGGAAATAAGAAAAATAACATATTACTTAAGGGCTATTTAGTTAGTTTAATAAAATAACAAATTGTAATCTGGCGCTATAAAGAAAATCAAATCAAATTTACTTGACGTTCAAGGGTGGCGGGGCGAGCCGTTAGGAGGGCGGGGCGCACCCCTTATATAATGGTAGGGGAAACACTGAACTTAAGTAAAAGATTTTTGGATGAACTTTCCCTTTAATTCCAAACCATATTTTGTTGCTTGACATTGTGTGTGTTTTTATTACATTGTACAGTATGTTTACATGATGAGTTATCATATGTCTTTTATGTTTCCTGTGCAGAAAGATGCCCAGCCTGCTGGAGTATCTGAGCTATAACTGTAATTTCATGGGGATTCTGGCTGGTCCCACCTGCTCCTACAATGATTACATCGCTTTTATAGAAGGCACATGCTATGAGTCCAAACACCTGGAGTCAAATGGAAAAGAGAATGGCAAACTGAAGCAGAGCGACCCCTCACCTAAGGTACAGTGACCCATTTCGGTTAAATATGAAACCTTGCTTAAAGTACAGGTATCACACGCCGTATTAATCTCATATTAATCTTGAGTACCTATATAGTAGTATTGCATACGTCGTATCTTAGAAGAGTATTTACTATTTAGTTTGATCAGAAGATAGATGGAACTACAGCACGATCACACAACAGCATGAGCACACAATTATGGTCGTACTCTCCTATTGCCAACAAAACGTACTTTTATACTTTTAACCGTTTATATAACATCCATCACTGAAATGCCGTGAACAAACATACAGATCTTAACTTCACTATCGCAAAAGTATAGAGTCAATCTTGACGCAGCTCAGATAATCTTGATGGCAAGCGGGTCTCGCTCGTCGTTTGGCTCGCGGGTGGGCTCTTTCTTTCGCCTTGCCGTGCTTTTCCTGGACAATTACCCAGTGAAATAAATAATATCCCTTTTACGTAAAGTGATCCAGACTTTAAAACTTTCCGAAATACGCTGGAGTGCTGGGGGAGTGTATCAAGCACAAAACTATAAAATAATACATCCAACTCGTTTTTAAACAAGTTGACCATGTTAAGCATGAGAAGCCAGCTCATCAACAGTGTAAAGAAGTCAGAATGCAGGACATAGCATGTTACCGCCACTTTAAGGCAAAACCAGTTCTGTCATATTTGACGAGGAAACTTGATTTGTGAGAGACTTGAACAATACTGTTGTTTGAAATTGTGCCAAGTCGCTAAACATTTATTTTTATTGGCAGACGCTTAAATGCAGAGCAACAATGAGTGTGTTCAATTAAAAATTCTATCTGTATGTGTTTCGTAGGAATTGGACTCATGACGTAATGCTATACCAATACAGTACATACAAAAGACCACTTGTGATTTTTTACTAATTTAAGGCGTCATATGGCACGAATACATGTTTTTCTCTGTCTTTGGTGTGTTATTAGTTGCCCACGGATGTATTGGCCACGTAAAATTGCAACAATTAAAGTGTTGGAACAAAAGATACATTCTTTCTAAAAGCGAATGCTCGCTCAGATCTACCTGAAACACCTCGTGTAACCACACCCCCACAAATCTACATCAGTTCGTGGTATGACTTGAATAAGACCGGCAAATTCTATTCGCAAGTAAGGGGGCGGTTACTTGTCAGAACAATTTCTTTGGAACCTGATGTTGCAAATATGGTAAGAGCCGTTACATTTCCGTGACACGCATTCAGTATTCGACCAATCACTGGTCACTGGTTAACTGGCCAATCATAGCACACCTCGCTTTTCATAGCGATGATTTTTGCAAAAATCTGCGTGTTTTAGAGAGGCGGGGCACAGAGGAGATACAAACATGCACGGTATATGGAATATACAGCGTTTTTGAACCTTAAATGATGTATACAGATTGCATTACATCTAAAACAAACGATAATATTTGTTTTAGCTGTGTCATATGACCCCTTAAAATTATACATTTACGTTTTATTTTACTAACTTAATGTAATGAATGGATAAGGGAGTAAATGAATGAAACCCTTTACAGGGTCATATTTCCAAGGTTTGCTGACCGGAGAGTTTGTTTTGCGTACAGCTCTGTTGATAATACAAGCGATCTTAACATTTCCTTCTCAGGAACTTGACAATGCTGCTCTCTGAGCATAATGGCCTTTAGCATCAGTTTTAACTCCCATCTCTCCTGTAAATGCCTCAGAGCTCATTAAATATTGTCAGTGACTTATGGGTTTTATCCCCTATGGACAAACAACAACAAAAACATTTGTCGAATCAGCTCAGCAGCAAGCGGGCGGAATATGCACTCAGAAATTAATTTCCTATTACACAATGATGGACTCATTACTGATTTGCTGATAGCGAGGCAATCTGAGCTTTTAGATATTAAAAGGATTACGAAACACAGGAGAACACGACTAGTTTAGTAATCGATGTTGATACCTGTGCATTTTAAAAATGTAGTTATTTAACACACTTCATTTGTTGGGTATATTGTCACACTATATGGGGTAAGTTGTCACAATAGCAACCTGATGGTCATTGACACTGAGAACTTTTTTTCTGAACAGTGACTGGTCTACATTTTAATGCCATGTTACATAATAAACAGATATCTGTATTCACAAAGTAATAAAGACTATTATGGCTTCACAGCAAAACGTAAAAAGCAGCATAAAGTAGATGCAGAAGGTAACATGCAAATTGCTTGTACAAACCCTTTTACTTGAGAATTTGTTTCCCACAATCTGAATTGTTGTTATTCCAATTGTACCACAGCTTTGATACTTTTAAGTGACTTTTTGACCATATCTTCTAGATTGAAACTTATTGATCTGCTTGATATTTGTGTTGTTCCTTTAGAGAGATGTGATTCAGAAGCTATGCACGTGCGCTCTGTCCCTGGCGGTTTATCTGGTGATATACACTGCCTGTCCCACTGAGCGTGTCATCAATGACTCCTTCATGGCCTCTAACCCCTTCTACATCCAGGTCCTGTATCTCTATATCTCCATGCTGTCATTACGCCCCAAGTACTACTTTGTGTGGACGTTAGGTGAGTAGAACAGATGGCTGACATGTTTAGCGAGTATTAAATTATATATATATACTGTAACTGACACAGCTATTTGGAATGATTTATTTTGATATATACTTAAATGTAAGCTGTGTCTTTCAACGTCAGAATTCTTAAGTTCTTGCATGTTCAGACACTACCCTCTTGTGTAAAAGTAGGGCATTACATGTATCTGCTAGGTCCTATGATGATAGGTTTGAAAAAGGCTTGAAAACCTTGTAATGCCAAAAATCCCCAAATATGATCACTGGAGAAACCCTATGCAATAGTTTAAAGAACATTGTCATATTTAAAAATCCATTTCCCTTTGTAAAAAATAGCTTAAAACTACATTAGCATTAAAATTTTGTAGGTTCCACAGTTTCTTCTTCAGCAAAATTGGTGTGTTTTTAGACTTTCCCCTTAATCAATAAACACTTATTTTATTTCACAGCTGATGCCATCCATAATGCAGCTGGTTTTGGGTTTAATGGCTATAACACAGACGGCACCCCAAAATGGGACAGAATATCAAATTTAAGAATACTGGACATTGAGGTAAATGATCTGGTTCATCCACCAGTTTATCTTCTCCAACGACCCAAACCCTAACATATCGTCTTTCCTCAAATTTTCTTTACAGTTTGCCACCAGTTTCAAGATGTTCCTGGATAACTGGAACATTCAGACAGCCCTTTGGTTAAAAAGGTAAGCACCCTTAAATCTAAATCTTGAGCACTTGCATTTTTTTTGAAGTCTCTGAAATATTATGAGCTTTGATGTTGCTGTCGCCTGCAGGGTGTGTTACGAGCGCTGCCCGTACAATCCGACAGCGGCCACGTTCCTGCTTTCTGCCGTGTGGCATGGGGTGTACCCGGGGTATTACCTAACCTTCATCACGGGTATCGTCATGACAATGGCAGCGCGATCGGTGAGTATTCTTCACATAGGGTGGGCTACCAAAACAAAGTTTAACTCAGAATAATTAAAAGCTAAATATTACTGCACACTTAAGCGTTTGTCAAAGTATGTGCAACTGATACTAAACGAAGAACAACATAAATAGAAGCAATAATTATTTACAGTTCAGGGTCATGACATCACAATCTTATTAACAATTAAAATTCTGTTTCCTAAGGACAAGGAACAAGAAAAATTTGACTAGAAACACACAATAAAGCACACAATCACAAAGTAGATTCAAGTACATGTCTGTCCTAACCAGGCATCGATTATAAAAGCCTTTTAAAGAACAGTCTAAATTCAAACTATATTGTACTACGTTCTTAAATTTGTGTCTCCAAAAGACTTCCCGCTTCAAATAAAGTTGGTAATGACACTTTCTCACTATCTATATAATGCAATAAGAAGATTGGATGGTTAACCAAATGATACTGTAAGTCCGAGTTGTCACAGAAAGCCTTAAAGGATTCTTTGTTTTTATTCTGTTAAAGTTTTCAAAGTGAATCGGATGGGAATGGTTTGGCTAGAAAATAGTATTGCAATAAAAAGGGACAATACGTTATCGTGTCATTTCTCATGCACAGACAAGGAAAGAAAATAATCAAAAACGTGGAGGAAAAACGCTTGACGTAAGTGGACAAAAATTAAAGCCCAAAACCCAAAAATGTTCAAGTAAACAAAGTAAAAGTAATTTAAAAAGTAAAATTACAGTAACACCTTTCGACGACAATGTTCCAGCTCTGTTCTCGGTTTTCAATTTCCCGATAACACCGGTCAAAGAAACTCTGAAGTAACTCCAGCAAAATTTGCAGCTGGTTAATAATCCATTGTACAGTTCTTTCAAATATTTACATTTTCACATCACAAACGTCAGCGCTCAAGATAAATTAGATGAAAATTCAACATTTAGTCATAAGTAAGTGTTTGTTTCTTGTGAAGTAGAGAGGTGTCGGTGTGATTTTAAAGTGAGAGTCTCAGTGTCTCAGAAAAAGAAACACAATCTCTCTGCTCTGTTGTCACTCCACATGACTCTGCGTGGAACATATTTATTTTTCACAGACCTGCCCTGAGTGGGGTCCGTCTCTTTTTTCAGTAATGTTAATGCAACCAAAACATTGACTTTTCTTGAGACAATGATGAACTTGGATACAGTCATCATTGTGCATGCAGTCACATGCTTTGCGTTATATCAATGCTTATGTAATGACCAAAGTTTCTCCAACTAAACGAAAAAGTGGGTCAGTTTATAGCAGCGCTCCATCTCTGAATATAAATGATCCTGCCTATGATGTTCTGTTGTTGTGTCCCCAGCAAACTGCTGTAGCAAATCCTCACGCTTATAATCAAACCTGATTTTTGGCCTCATAATGTTATGAATATCTTCGGAATTGTATTCCTTATACTATTTCTTGTTTTTCAGGTCAGGCACAATGTGAGGCAGCACTTCCTGACCTCAGCTACACTTAAGCTCATCTACGACGCGATCACGTGGTTCAGCACTCAGATCGCCATTTGCTACACTGTCGTGCCATTTGTACTCCTGGCAGTGGGGCCTTCTGTCAAGTTTTATAGGTTAGTAACAACCAATATGTTTTAGCTTATTGTTTAAAAAGCATACCAGGATAGGTTCTGAGATCCTGGCTGTCTTTAGGAAGATACTGTGTAATAAACCCCCCGCATCATCGAGCCATTGCTTAAAAGTTAATAGCGGACGACGTATAGCTGGCAGGTCGTGATTTTATCTCTGCCTGCCATAGTCTCCATTCATTTATTGCATGTCTTTACAGTCCGGAGTCTGTGATGCTTTATGATCTGGGAATAGATCATTTGGCCGAACCCTTCAGTGGTTTGAGCTAGTTAACAAGTTTGCAAACCAAAAATAAACCACATATAATCTACAAAACAATATATGTGGATTTGTGTTAATATGCATAACTTACCATAAACAATCTGCTTTCTGTTTTCCTCTCTGTATCTTCAGATCGTGGTACTGCTGCATTCACCTGATCTGTTTTTTGCTGGTGCTGGTTTTGCCCGTCAAGTCCAGACGCTCACGCACAAAACAACAGGAACATCAGAGCAGCATCCAGGCCAGCGAACATAACTGCCTCTCCTCTCCGGACAACAACTTCAACCAGAAACAGAAAGCCACGTGAGGACAGGGAAAGCCGCTCGCATGTGCACTGTGTTGCGAGGAACTTTTACATCTATACTGAGAGACACAGAGCGGCTGTGAAAATGACTGACCTAAACTCTGGCAACAACAACAGAAGAAGAATAGAGACACCAAACCCAATCACCTCGTCCAGACGGTCATGCTTCGGTTTTTAACAGGAACAAGATCTTTATAGGATTTTATGAAATAGAAGGTTGAATTTTTTTGGAATTGGATGACTTACGCAGTGAATAATTGACTTAGACGTAGGTTGATCTGAAATTGCCTTAAACCCTTTATATATTTGTGTTACACGGGAATGATCCAGGGGTTGTTTGTTTATAGTTTGGCTGTGTTAGTTTAGTAAGTGTAGCACTGGAATCAGCCTTCACAGTACCAAGAGAGTTCCTGCCGTTATCAGTTAAACAAAGTAACCTCTTTTTCAGTTCCCCTAAATGAAAATATCTGGTGAGAGAGGGGAAAAGTCAAATTGTATGTTGCCAAATTCACAGGCCTTCATATCCTATCTGTTGCCATAGATTGAGTTTTACTGTTTTTTTTTTCTCCCTGGTTTCCTTTTTGCTTTTTATCAGCTGGTTTCTCAGGCTTGCCAGCCTTGGTTAATCTAAAAGGGAGTGTGTTCATTTAAAAATCCTTTCTATAATATTTTTTTTTTACAATGATTTTTATTAAGGGCTCTAGGTTTGATAAATGGTTGTATTTTTGACATTTTTTATGGATTGTAGGTTTCCTCAGGGCTTCACAGGTCTCGTTTTGGACCACAAATAACCAGATATTTCTCTGTGATCCAGAGAAGACAAAATACCATTCAATATTACTTAATATCACAGCTTGTTTGTTGTTATAACCTTTATTTTTATGTTACACACATGTATGGTGAGTGAAAAAAAAATATTGTATTACATATTACATAGTGCATGGTAAGATCACATTCTTTTTTACAAACAGTGCTTTTTTCACATGAACACAAAAGTCATTATTTGTATTCTGTACATTCAGTATGCATAGACATTTATTTAATATCACACATCTCTTGGGCCCTAATGAAACCTGCAAAAGTCTTTGTAAACAGAGTTAATTTACATTTAGTACAGTAGAAGGATGTTTCTTGAAATTTGATCCTTTAAAAGTTGTCACAATGTTTTGGTCATTCGATTTAAGCTTAGGGAATGTCACACTTCATTTAGTGAATGCATTAGTGAAAGTATTACCCATTTTAAAAGGCAACCTAGCACATTGGGTGAGGAAGAAGTAAGTGTTACTTGATGAGATGGGTCTGAAGGATCAAATTATTACCAAAGTGAGTTATTATTTATGACTATAGGAATAAAAAATAAATTACTTTAAGGGAATGGTTAAAGGAATAGTTCACCCTAAAATTCTGTCATCCTTTACTCACCCTCTTGTCATTTCAAACCTGTATGACTTTCTTCTTTTGCAGAACACAGATTTTTGAAGAATGTTGGTAACCAAAAACCCAATGATATAGGTTATGTGTTCATACAATAGTGTGGGGGACCAACTTTTTTGTTACAGACATTCTTCAAAATATCTTCTTTGGTGTTGGGCAAAAGAAATTCATACAGGTTTAAAATGACAAGAAGGGTGAGTAAAAGATGAAAGAATTTCCATTTTTATGTGAACAATCTCTGTAAGTAGAAACACATGAGCAGCTCAGGTTGAGGATAATATTCTGTGGAGATAGAGAACCAGTCCCCTTTGGTTTTATAAGCACACTTCTTACAAACTCGTATTGTGTTTGAATCAAAAAAACACAAAGCACCAGATTATAACAGCCCGAAACTATTTAAGTGATTGCAAAACCAATAGAAAGCCAATGGAAAACTGTTAGACATTCTACAGTATGGTTTTACATAGCTGAAAAGGATTGTGTTAAATGAAGTGTCCTGCTTAATAGCCCAATACTTTACAGTTTGTCTTTATAATTAGATTTTTCTGTTATAACTGCCCGAAGGGAAAATTTTCCTCTGTACCCAACATACTAAACGCGTAACCAGCACCTCAATGCAAAACTTCAAAAGTGCCAAATCGCTTGAGGTGCAATAGGTTGAGAGGTTTCTACTCAAGATCTTTTGGGATTTATTTGGTCTCCAAAATAAAGCCAGAGCAATGCAAGAAACTTCTGTGAGAACAGTGATAACTAGACATAAAATGCTTGAATTTTCCCACTATTTTACCTTCAGTGTAGTAGATTTTTTCCTAAAGGCAAGAAAAATCAGGATGACGTCCCAGTGTTATCGGTTTATTTGGTTAACATGCTTTATTCAATATGACGTTAGAGGAGGGATATTGTTTATCAGCTGCATACAGGATATCCTCCATTTGACAAAACCCACATAATAATAAACACATAAATCTGCTTCATTAATCTGGTAAAACTGTTAACTGTTGCTCATCGCTTTTTCCACCACCCCTAACTACTGATTCTCCAAAGAATGACCCAAAGCTATTAGAAAATGCTACTGTAATTCCTCTTTATTGTGACTCTTATCTATCAGACGCTTGAGCTGATTTGTCTTTTGCATTGTATTGTTACTCTTTAAAATGCTGCTGATTTGTGACCCACATAACATTTAAACCCGCCCAACTAACTGCTAAAGATTTCCAGTTATTGCACAGAATCTTTTTTACTTTAATTCAGACTTTTTGTGACATTGCTTTACCTGGCAGTGCACAGGAAAACATGGATATATATTAATGAAATAAGGCTCTTGAGATATACCAGAAAGTAATATCTATTAAACCTGTTTTGACGTAAATCCATTTACCAGTAAAAAATCCACTATTTTCCAAAACTTGTAAGGAGTTTACTGTTAAATGCATTTGCTTTGAAAACTTTCCAAAGGGGAATCAACATTGTCGGTCAAATGTTTCATTTTCTTATTTTCTTTATAATTAGTGTAATATTGATTATTGAGATGTGATTGATAAAAATTGTTTGATTAACTGATGCTCTGATGCCTTTTGCACAACGCTAGATGAACAAACTCCGGGTTGCAGAGTAATTTTCAGGTTGACAAAACCAGACAAACCCAACCTGGTTTAGATCAGGTTCACCTGTTGCACAACGTTTGTTATAAACATTGTCTGTCAACTTATGATTGATACAGAGTTTGTGAGGCGCGTGCTCCTGAAAATGTGACACGTATGGGAAACAGACAATCACATGGAATACAAAGCATGCATCATCAGTTTGATTGACTTCTCTCGAATATCAGCGCAATTCACTTTTCTGTTGAAGATGAAAGATTGAATATTATGAAAGAAATCTCTTGAATTCAAACACATATACCGGCAGGAAAACACACTGCTGGAGTGAAAGTTTGAGAAGTCAATTACTGGCTGTATCAATGCAAGTGAATAAACAGAATTTAAATATTTTATACATGGTTTACAAAAAGGTCAAATGAAAACATGTGTGCTTCATTACTTTCAAAACTTGAAATACTGAAGCTTGTATTTCTACATATAGTAGGGATGATAATATTTTTGTAATCGTTTTATTGAAATAGCGACATTGTCTCAATATTTCCGTGGTCACATGACTGTGTGAAACGGTCGGTCTTCCGGGTCTAACATAGAGAATGTTAGAAAAAGTAATAGATGTAACGTTTGTCAAGGTCCATCTGGTGCAATTATTTTATCTTATAAAAGGGATTTTTTAGCTAATTTGACCCATCTCATTCTATTACTCATACCTCATAGCAACAGTTATGATTAGAGGACAAAGAAAAGAGGATAGCTTTTGGCAAGTACAGTGAGATTTTGATTTTGTTACATCCCTAGTATATAGTAATATTAATTTAAATGCTATGATTAATACTTATCATATCGTAATAATTATATGAGTTATACATAATAGATGTTTATACATAATTATGATCAATCGAATATAATTATAATAAACAGTTATCAGCAAAAGATTTCCATCTAACTTCTTATAACTTAAATCTCATATGCACTGACGTCACTTTCCCGCCGGGACACAGCCCCTTGAGAGCCAGAACACATTCCTTGAGTGGTAAAACGCGCAGAAAAATGGGTGCTTTCATAGGAGAAAAAAGAAATCAGGATTAAAACACGCAATTATTTGCTGAAATTAAAAGCAGTGGGACTCGATGGTGATCCTTACGTTTTACAAAGGAATCAAGTGTCCTCGGAAACTAATATGTTACGCGGAATTATGTTTCCGGATATTGTAAGTAGCCATATTGCTAAGTGTTTTGCCACTCAAGGGAGGGTGTTCACATGGGAAAGTGACGTCACGTGCATACCCTATTTGGGGTGAGAAACGAGGGGAGTGGCTTCTCTTTGACAGATGTCACCTTGCTCGAGCTGATTGGTCCAGTTTTGGTTTGCGATCTTTAAACCAGAATAAACCTAATCCGGACCAGGTTAGCGGTGTAACGTAAATTACCATAGGCGACAAAACCAATCCACCTTCTTGAGCCAGAAAACTCAAGAGTATGCTCAAATTCAACGCGAATATAAATATAATGCGGTTTTAATAAAACAGTTAAAACAAATATGGTAATCGAATTTTTATGTGTTTTTTGTAAACTTTTAAAAAACATCAAATACTTTGTTAACATGTAACCTACTTTTAAAATGTATTTCCATTTCTTGAGCGTGTCTACCGAAAAACAAAACGAGCCAGGCGTGGTTAAATACAGTGGGCGTGGTTAGGTCAAGTAGATTCTAATTTCATCCACACCTCAAAATGGCTGTGCTGTAGTACATGAAGCTGCCTCACGTCAAGAGGGTTTTGGAAAGCAAAGCTACGTGATGTGATTTCTGTTGGATTACTTCGGACCTATTTTTTTTATCTAGGACGGAGATGTAAATTGCCAGTAATCCGTTATACATTAGAATGACGTAAACAAACTCACCCAAGTGTGCTCTGTTCAAACGTGGGCTCGTAACTACCAAACTTATATCCACGTAAGTTAATGTAAATTCATAATTCTATTACTTGCAACATGGTAAGTTTGCAACACTGCATATAGGTTTGTATGTATTTGATAAGAAAGAAAGCGCACGTACACAGTTTAAAACAACTGTTGTAAAACAACAAGTGCTCCTCTGCAACTGCACAACATTTTGCATGCCTGGTGAGGTAACACTATATTTATTTGCCTATAAATTTAACGTTTGTCTAGTTGCACTCGTTGCAATATTCAAACAAGATTTTAGTTTAGTTTCTGCGGTTAGCTTTAAAATACACGCGGTTATTTTTTTGCTCATTCATTATTCACGATGATAGTGTGAACTTGTTTACCTCAGTGCCCGCTGTGTCACACCATGGAAACATCTGAGTATCATATCTATAATAAGAGCTCAGTTATATATTTAGGGTTGTCGTGGCGCTGTTTACCTCAGTTTGATGTCAAATCCACATGTGCTTCCTGACAGCCCACTCACACTTTACAAACCTTTATACAGCGCTTGAAAAAGTAACAGTATGGGAAAATGACGTTCGTGTACTGAAATATTTAAAATAAGTCGCATTTCATAAAAAAGTGTGTCATGTCACGCGCCCCTGAGCGACGGGGTGTGTCATGAATATTTATTACCTACTCTTGAGGAAGTTTACACGAAACGTCACAACAGCTTCATTAATATTCATAACTGACCGGTCACCACGTGCGTGCATTGGGCGTCGCTCTTAAGACAAGGCGGGGCGTCGCCCTCATGCATTATTCACGAGCTTGTGAAGTGACAGACAGAGCCCCGGCTTGTTACTACACACAGTGTGTGAGTGACAGCGTGAGTGGAGTGTCAACTGCATGCACAAAGACTAGCTTTTAAAAACCAAGTCACAGGAAACAGTGGCAGGAGGTGAGTCAGCTTGTTCTGTTACTTCTTACTGTGATAAAGTTGTTGTAAATAAATGCATTGTTGCTTGCTATATGTTGACATGGTTTATCTTCATTCTTTATTGTGCACCTTGGGGGATGAGAGAGGGGGTGAACATTGCATAGTCAATATTTGACTGAGGAGATCTTGGCATGCTCTTGCGTGATTGGCTGTCTCACGGCATTGTGTGATCTCTCACAGGAGAGCAGCTGGGATGCTTTGAAAGCACTGAAGGGTGTGTCAGCAGTTCAGATGAACAAAGGCTGGAACCGGATGTCTTAGATTGTCAGATTTGTCACCATTATCTCTGCTCTTTACATTTATGCTATACAGTTGATTCTAGTTGATCTGACTTTTGAAGCTAAGGCCATGATAGATGTTTTAACTTATTCTGATGCTCTGCATGTGGTCTGTGAGAAGCAGGTTTAGATGGTGACCGGCGTCCATCTGTGTTGGACCGGCATGCTGGGATGGTCTACCAAGCTGCTGAGTTGCCAAAATAGCAGTCGATCTCCAGCAACATTGGTTTCTTTATATTTCTGCTTTTTGAATTATTATCATCTGTGGCTTTTAACACACAGATCTCATGATTATGATTTATTATGACCAGTGGACCACAATAGGTCCTTGTATGAATGTGTAAATGTCATATCATTAGAAAAGCAAGTGGCTTTTCCTGTAAAGGTAACACAGCACAAGCAAAATATGTATATTAAAGAAAGATATTTTAAATAAAAGTATAATAAAATATGTCGCGTAGATTATAAATATGAAGCAATATACATACATACTTTATTAATATAAACGGCCAAGAAAAAAGTTAAGAGACTAATAAAGATGATTATATTCATTTTTCTAAATGTACGATTTATATTTGAACACATCCTGACCGTCAGACATGGTGGAAAATGTCTATATTAATGTGATGACCCAAATCTATGATGAGTCGGACGCTTGTGTGACCTGATACTGGACAAACTACTATAAAATGTTGGTTAAACTATTTTCCTAAAGGGCTAAGACACGTTTTGGAAACAACAATGTGTTTCCTGTGGTGACCTTTGTATAGTCTGTAATATGCATTGGAAGTAATAAAATGTTCTTCTATATAAGAGTGCTCTTTCTTTTAACGGAAGGTCTTGGACTACAATACATAATGCATTTCTGAGGCCATGGATAAGGCTTATGAAGTATTTTCCCGTCTAAGGAACATTAAGAAGAACATTAGGAGGATTAAACTGATGCCTCTGTGCTTCATTAAAACAGCCTAATGTGAACTGTTGTGGCTGAATATTTATGAAAAGAACTGCTTCAATCTTTGGCTTGATTTTCGATTTCAGGCTACCCAAAGAATATCAATGCCGTCCCTATTGCACAGACAGCACGAGAGGCTTTTATCTTAACATCATGTGGGCTTTATCCTAATCAATATTGATATGGTGGTCTCCTACTGGCTGTCATGTTAACTTGCGGTTCATCATTAACTTGAATGATTTGTGCAATTCAGCAAGACGGGGCTTGTCTGTCTTGTTATTCCAAATCTGTGTGGAATGTAGGTCTGTTGTAGGAGTTGTGCTCGGTTTTTAGAGTTGCTTAGAGTTTGAACAGTTGCTTGGGTTTTATAATGAGCGAACAGAGGAGAGTTTCGTTTAATGATGTATCGTTCCTGCTGTCTTCAACATTCTCCAGTGGAGCTCCTAACACAGCCATGGACGTGACCACCTCCCTGAAGATGAGCTCCATGACCACCCAGAGTCTCTTCAGTTATGTGGAGGAGGAGAATCTGTCGGCCCTTAAAGCTCATCTGGACAAATACAGAGATGTGGACACAAGAAGTGACGTGAGTGTGCAGAAATCTGTGCGAAGCTGTTAATTGAAATATTCTGAATCATATTATGTATCTGTGACATGCATTCGGTTGTCACAGACAGCAATTTAAATGTTACGATTATACTTTTTTAAATTCTATGTAAATGGAGGGGTGAGTTTCAAGTATTTTCTGTGGTGGTAATTGACAACATGCAGTACAGTCAACATATTAGGTTAAAACTAACCCTATATCTCTTTAAATTTGCTCGCTTCTTATGGATGTACAGTATACTAAAGCTCTGCAATCTACTTCAGAGTGGCCAGACTCTACTGATGTTGGCGTCAGATCAAGGCAGTCTAGAGATCGTGCAGGAGCTCATCATGAGGGGCGCAAATGTCAACTTGGATGATGTTGTGAGTTGCTCTTCACATTTAGACTCAAAACTGTCTCAGCGGAAAGACACAATAGGAGATAACACAGGCTGAAATGTTATCATTGAGCAGAACAAACATTAGCCTTGGTTTCAAAAAATGTGGCTAGTTAATGTTTGTAACAACTTGGTTTGACTTCTATTTTTTTAAAGATTTTCTTTTCTCATGTTGCTAAACTTTTTATGCAATTCAAAACTTATTCTGGCCAAGAACTATCCAATAAGTCAGGAAGATAATGATTGACTTGGAAAATTTATAGCAGCCATTCCCCGTGATGCCCGTTTTCAAACTTACTGTAAGTTTGTGTGTAATGTTGCTGTTAGAGCATAAACAATACCTGGGAAATGAAAAGCTCAAAGTTCAATGCCAAATGAGTTAATTGTTTTTAACAGAATTCGCTTTTCCAGGACTACAGAGAACGGCTGGTATCGAACTACAGCCCTTAACTTCCCGGGTAAATGATGTCACTATTCAGAGTTTTTTAAAAACCTCTGCCCAAAGGAATACGCCAAAAAATTAGCCGCTGGAGTAATGTTTGGTTATGAGAGATTGTTAACATTCGACTGAGCTACGTGCTAAATAACTTTCACTTTCATCAAAATCCTACAACTGGTAATAAGAATTCAGCTACACATATTCTTAGATAACCAACGGTTAACAGCTTACATGTCTTTAACATAGGATGTGAAAGCTATTCTGTGCAATACACTGATATTGTGTGTTCATGCCTCTAAAACACTTCTATGAAACGTCCTTTGAAGTCTTACGTTATTAGTGTTAATAAATATAACTGGTCTGACCCCCAAAAAATTGCGATCTCTAACTAAGATTGAGGAAGTGAAGTTGACACCATTGTTACTGTTCATTCCTAAAAGCCAAAGCTTATGAATACACATGCACTGAGAGGGGCACCCGCAAATCACAACAGCCTGAGAAGGGTAAGCTCGCTGATATAGTATGTGTTGGAAATCTTCAGACACACACTCTAAACGGGGAACCAATCACAATGACCTGGTCGGCTTTACCAATCAGAGCGTTTCGAAAGGAGGGACTTTATATAGACCAGAAGAATTCCAGTCGTTTTGTGAAAAGAGGGACAGTGGTAAACAATTCTGTAGACTTGAAATATGTAAAATCTAAAGCTTTTTTTTAAAAACTCGAAACATGAAAATTCATCGTTAAACACCTAGAAAACACAATAAAACCTTTAAAAACTGCAAAGGATGGCTCCTTTAAATGTTGTTACAATACTTTGCTTATAGTTTACTCTTTTAATATCCAATCATACTTTGTTATTTTAACATTTAATCATTCTTTATTTTAAAGAGTACATAACATGAGATCATGAAAATTACCATCCATCCATCCATTTTCTTCCGCTTATCCGGGGCCGGGTCACGGGGCAGCAAACTAAGCAGGGATGCCCAGACTTCCCTCTCCCTAGACACTTCCTTCAGCTCTTCCGGTGGGACACCGAGGCGTTCCCAGGCCAGCCGGGAGACATAGTCCATCAAGCTTGTCCTAGGTTTCCCCGGGGTCTTCTCCCGGTGGGACATGCCCCTGGAACACCTTTCCGGGTAGGTGTCCAGGGGGCATCCAGAAAAGATGCCCAAGCCACCTCAGCTGGCCCCTCTCGATGTGGAGGAGCAGCGGATCTACTCTGAGCGCCTCCCGAGTGACCGAGCTTCTCACCCTATCTCTAAGGGATCGCCCAGCCATCCTGCGGAGAAACTTCATTTCGGCCGCCTGTATCCGGGATCTTGTCCTTTCGGTCATGACCCACAGCTCATGACCATAGGTTAGAGTAGGAACGTAGATTGACCGGTAAATCGAGAGCTTCGCCTTCTTCACCACGACAGACCGGTACAGTGACCGCATTACTGCAGAAGCTGCATCGATCCGTCTGTAAATCTCCCGTTCCATCCTTCCCTCACTCGTGAATAAGACCCCCAGATACTTGAACTCCTCCACTTGAGGCAGGGACTCTCCACCTACCTGAAGTGGGCAAGCCACCCTTTTCCGACTGAGAACCATGGCCTCAGATTTGGAGGTGCTGATTCTCATACCAGCCGCTTCACACTCGGCTGCAAACCGTCCAAGTGCATATTGAAGGTCCTGGTCTGATGGGGCCAGCATGACGTCATCATCCGCAAAAAGCAGAGATGAAATCATGTGGTCCCCAAACCCGACGCCCTCCGGCCCCTGGCTGCGCCTAGAAATTCTGTCCATAAAAATTATGAACAGAGCCGGCGACAAAGGGCAGCCCTGCCGGAGTCCAACATGCACCGGAAACAAGTCTGACTTACTGCCGGCAATGCGGACCAAGCTCCTGCTCCGGTCGTACAGGGACCGGATAGCCCTTAGCAAAGGGTCCCGAATCCCATACTCCCGGAGCACCCTCCACAAGATGCCGCGAGGGACACAGTCGAATGCCTTCTCCAAATCCACAAAACACATGTGGATTGGTTGGGCAAACTCCCATGTACCCTCCAGCACCCCGGAGAGGGTATAGAGCTGGTCCAGTGTTCCACGACCGGGACGAAAACCACATTTTTCCTCCTGGATCCGAGGTTCTACCATCGCTAGGATTCTCCTCTCCAGTACATAGACATAGACTTTCCCGGGGAGGCTGAGAAGTGTGATCCCCGATTGTTGGATCACACCCTCCGGTCCCCCTTCTTAAAAAGAGGGACCACCACCCCGGCCTGCCAGTCCAAGGGCACTGTCCCCGACCGCCACGCGGTGCTGCAGAGGCGTGTCAGCCAAGACAGCCCCACAACATCCAGAGACTTGAGGTACTCAGGGCGGATCTCATCCACCCCCGGTGCCCTGCCACCGAGGAGTTTCTTGACCACCTCGGTGACTTCTGCCAGGGTGATGGACGAGTCCGCCTCCGAGCCCTCAGCCTCTGCCTCCTCAATGGAGGACGTGACGGCGGGGTTGAGGAGATCCTCGAAGTATTCCTTCCACCGCCCGATGATATCCCCGGTCGAGGTCAACAGCTGCCCCCCTCCACTGTAAACAGCGTTGGTAGGGCACTGCTTCCCCCTCCTGAGGCGCCGGACGGTTTGCCAGAATCTCTTCGAGGCCGACCGATAGTCTTTCTCCATGGCCTCACCAAACTCCTCCCAGGCCTGAGTTTTTGCCTCCCCAACCACGCGGGCTGCAGTCCGCTTGGCCTGTCGGTACCTGTCAGCTGCCTCGGGAGTCCCACAAGCCAGCCAGGCCCGATAGGACTCCTTCTTCAGCTTGACGGCATCCCTTACTTCCGGTGTCCACCACCGGGTTCGGGGATTGTCGCCTCGACAGGCACCGGAGACCTTACGGCCACAGCTCCGAGTGGCCGCGTTGACAATGGAGGTGGAGAACATGGTCCACTCGGACTCAATAACTTCAGACTCCCTCGGGATCTGGTCACAGCTCTGCCGGAGGTGGAAGTTGAAGATCTCTCTGACAGGGGATTTGGCCAAATGTTCCCAACAGACCCTCACTGCTTCCTCCCCCGCCATGGATCCAACTCACCACCAGGTGGTGATCAGTTGACAGCTCCGCCCCAACCCCGGGCCTGGCTCCAGGGTGGGGCCCCGGCTGCGCCATGCTGGGTGACGTCACGGTCCTCCAAATTTTTGGCTTCATAAGGGATTTTGAACCCTTATGAAATTACATGAAAATTACATTTCGTTGAATTACATTCAGTGTTTCGTAAATACATTATCTCCTTCGGCTTAAAAGTGAAAACTTGGTGACATCTTAGTCCAGTGTCCGCCACTGTAGTGCTTTGAAAGAGAGGGGTTGAGTGAGCTGTTGGTTGCTGTGCGCATCCCCACTCCTAGATTCGGCTTAATTTCATACGCTGGAGCTTCCGGTACATGATGTTATTTAACATCCAGTCATAGATGGTTATTTTATCGTCCAGTCATACTTTGTCATTTCATGTCAATCATATTTCATTATTTTAACACCCAAACTTACTTTGCTGTCATAACGTCCAATCGTACATTAAATGGCCTATTTATCTTGTTATTATAATGACCAATAATTTTTTGCCATTTTAAGACTGGGCATTCTTTAGTATTTTAATGGAAATCCTTTTTCCTATTGAGGTATCATATTTCGCCATTTTAATGTGAACAGGTTCACAACACTATTTTACTCGGCTAGTGATTTTGCCTCACCCCCGAAACAAAGCTGTATACTTTGTTATTATCTTTTTAATACATACATATATTTAACATTTATAATTATGATTCTTCAGGGTCAAGGTTGTACCAGTGAGGTGCCGTTTTCTAACTGTCTGCATGATTTCATAGGTATGGGTGGACCATGTAGACTATATAATTGGCACCCTGTACTGTCATTCTGTAAATAACTAGATGACTACATTTACATGCACACACCTTTAGCTCCTCAAACTAACAGACAGTGCTGAGCATATTATAAAACCTCTGAGATAAACTGAAGAATCTTCATTATGACCACCTGGTATGACCAGCTGGTATGTTTTAAAGTTCCTCTGAAGACAAGACTTTCATGGAATTTTATCTGTCTTGTATAGAAATAAAAAATCTTCTTATCTCAGGATTGCTGGACAGCACTGATTTCCGCTGCTAAGGAAGGACATACCGAGGTGGTGAAGGAGCTGTTGGAGAACAATGCCAATGTGGAGCATAGAGATATGGTAAGAGTCAAATATATAATTTTTCCCTTTTTATTTTATTTTTACCTCCTTGAAGACATAATATTGTGAATTTAACCAGGTTTTCTTTAACGTGTGGAATTGAAACTGCTTGTCCTTTCCCAGCCCTTTTTGTTTTAATTTCTTCTCTACTGGAACATTACATCATATTAACGTTCTGCTTTCCAAGCAGCTCCTGGATATATTTTTCCAAATTGTGGTAATGTCTGTCATGTCACGTGATAATGTATTCTCTAAACTGCATATCAAAATGAATTCAGCCAACCAAGACAGGATTTTTGAGGACGCCATGTACACATTCAGACATTGAAGACACTCTACATGGATGCCCATACTGTCCAGATAGCTGATATTATAATAATATTATACACGACGAGAGACCTCGCCACATGTTGTCCTCCCCTGACTCAGTGTTTATACTCAGTTTATCCTCAATCTTGTGACTGTGAGATTATGACGAACAGGACTTGGAAATATACAAACTTTGGAATGTGTTTTGCATAGGGGGGATGGAGCGCGCTCATGTGGGCTGCTTATAAGGGTCGTGTGGAGGTGGCACGTCTACTTCTGGAGAAAGGAGCGAACCCAAACATCACCGGACAGGTCCGCAGATTTCACCCTCTTCCTGCGTCAGAGATTTGTTCTACTTAATAAATAATCAAAAATTATGTTAATCATGTGGCCCCAGCTGTCCATTCAGAAACATGGGCAGAAAAGCGTGGCCCGGCTGTGTTCGGGAGTTCAGTGTTGTCTGTGGTGTGTAATTGATCTTCGTATGTCCCAGCAGTATAGTGTCTACCCCATCATCTGGGCAGCTGGAAGAGGTCATGCAGAGATAGTTCAGCTGCTGCTCCTGCACGGAGCCAAAGTCAACTGTTCCGACAAGGTGCCTTATCATTCTCATCTGAAGAAACGCTGACTTAAGCTGCTACCTGATTCATAAACAAAGACCGAGAACTAAAAAGCCAAATCAACATTTTCCACATAAAACTGATGAATAGTCAAAACACTTAAGGGGCGGATTCATGGACATAGGCCTGCCCCAGGCTAACTTAAATGTCCAGTATGTAATTTAGTGGAGGATCTATTGACAGAAAGGCAGTGAAATATACATAGCTATGCCTCAGGTGTATAAAAACCTTACATCATCATGGTTATGTTTTTATTAACTTAGAATGAGCTATTTCTATCAATTTGCAACGAGGGTCCACTCACATGGAATTCACTTGTTTCTACAGAAGCCCTATACGGGCAAAGTGCTTCACATAGTGCGAATAAATATAATAAATAAATATTGGCAAAGATGCAAAATGGCGTTGGTTGGAATTCGCAACTTCACCACTAGATGCCACTAAAAGCTCTTCATTGCTCCTTTAGATGTTAGAGGCATCTTAATCAAAAACAACTTACACTGACATATTTTTTATTTTTAATCACAGTGCTGCTGTCGCATATCTCTAAATACCAACAACAGCAATATGATTAACTATGAATAAACATGCATGACAGTGTTTACCCTTATTAAAGGAATAACTACATATTATTGAGTAAGTGTTGTGAGATGAATTTAGCTCAGGCTTTCATGGCATTTGTTTTGATTTTATCCATGATTCATTGGAATACTCTTTTAAACATACTACGATTTGGGACATTATAATTCTTCTTTTGAATACTATTTAGGACAGATAGTATGCGAATTGGGACGCAGCATATGACTTGTAATATTCACAAATTACAAGAACAATTATACCGTGGTAAAAAAGTAAATTTGCTAATTTGTAGGCTGTTAACATTTGCCAAGTACGAGGTTGTTCTATGAAATATTAATTGTTGCAGATGGATATGTTTACAGAATACATATTTTACATAGTATAATCCTTTATGCATCAACTTCCAATCAGATTTAGCTGTAGCTTTTTTTATTACAGAAATTTTTTTTCATAATCTTTCATCATGTTTGATTTCTTCATTGTCAGTATGGCACCACACCTCTGATCTGGGCAGCCAGGAAAGGCCATTATGACTGTGTGATGCATCTGCTGGAGAATGGAGCCAATGTGGATCAGGAGGGAGCGGTATGCACTTTAAAACTCCTGTGATGTTTAGGATATTTGTTAAATTGTAATGAAATGTTTCATGTGTAGAATAAAATGAATTATCCTCTGGAAAACTATTCATGAAAAATTACATTTATGCAATAAGATTTCTAAAGATTTCTAATGTTTCTCCCATTATGTTACAGTACAGTGCAGTACAGTTTGTAACCATACAAATACCACAATCAAACAAAATTATTGACATTCGTTAGATCAAGATTGAATTGTTTATTTGATCTCTCATGTCATTTCTCTTTTCCTGGATAAGAAGTAAAGGTGGCACAGAACACATTCCCCTATATACTTGAGTTTTTTCTTTAGTTGGTCTATAGACCCACATGCTAGTAGGTGAAGTGAATAACAGACACATGCTTGTAAAGGTTACTCGTCTTTGTTAGATTTCACACCCTTTTGATGTCATAACTCACATTTTTCAAGTGTGGAATTATAATTTTTTAATTTAAACGTAGCGTAACCACAAATAATGAAATCTCCTCATCTCAGAACTCAATGACGGCGCTGATAGTTGCTGTTCGTGGTGGCTTCAAGGAGTTGGTGAAGGAGATTCTGAAGAGGAATCCTAACATGAATATGACGGATAAAGACGGCAACACAGCGCTCATGATTGCTGCCATTGAGGGCTTCACTGAGATTGTGCAAGACCTACTGGACGCAGGCACATATGTTAACATCCCTGATCGGGTAAATGCGCAGCTTGACTGTTCAAGTTCGTTTTAAATAGTATTCCTGGATATTTTTTTATTCTGGTGTGTGTGTCTCAGAGCGGTGATACCGTGCTGATAGGAGCTGTCAGAGGAGGCCACGTGGAGATCGTCCGAGCTTTGCTTAATAAATACGCAGATATTGATGTCAAAGGCCAGGTAAATACATCACCCTAATGGCATCCTCGTCCTTCGCTCTTTATTTCAATCTCCTTCATCCATCAACACACCATCCCAGTTCCAATATATACAGAACAGTCTCTTTGTTTAATGTCCCTTTTAACCTCATGTTAAAAAGGCATTATTAATCCTCATTTGATTAAGGAAGTAGATGTCCAATGACCCAGAGTCATCTGAATCACTGGCTTTTCATTATAGGACAGTAAAACAGCCCTGTACTGGGCAGTTGAGAAAGGCAATGCTACGATGGTACGAGACATTCTGCAATGCAACCCGGACACAGAGGCCTATACTAAGGTAACATTTTAACACATGACCTTGAAAATGTACAGTGACTTTGTGGAAAACTTCCTGTCTATGTTCACATAATAAAGCTAGTTTGAACTTAACCCTTTTATGTATAGAAGGAACTGCATTGGACAGCTATTGACCTCAGCATTTCTTGCCGATACAGCTGCAGAAAAAATAAGACTTTACGAGATCTGCATATTTTCATGAATTATGGCAATTTATACAAACCGCAAGCATGATATTAAGTCACCCAACAGCAATGTGAAAGACTTGCAAAGAGATTGCAAAGATGCATGAAAGTTGCTATGGAAATCAGGCTTATTTCATCATGTATTTACAGTTTTGATCCTATAAGACACATAAAAGCTTTAGTATTGTGTTGTTTAAATACTGAATAAATACGTGACTTGTTTTCTTTGCAGTATTCAAGATCTGGAAACATTGCATCATTATTCATGCATGAAAGGGTTAAAATGCACTTAGTATGAAATATAGACCGTTGAAATAATCAGTGATCAAAGCATCAGGACCTTCAGCTCGTTTATGTATTTGTGTTGTATCTGTTTGTTAGGATGCAGAGACTCCTCTCATCAAAGCCACTAAGATGAGAAATATTGAAATTGTGGAGCATCTTTTAGACAAAGGTGCCAAGGTGTCGGCAGTGGACAAGGTAAATCAAACAAGATTCAAGATCCTTATTGTCATGTGTACTAGGTACAATGAAATGGCTTGATTTACTTCTCACGAGAAGAGGTTGGAAGGCCAACAAACACATAATAAAATACGGTATAGTGTATTTTTTACATTACTTTATTGTAAGATAAAACTAGCAGGGAAAATGCAAATTAATAGAAGAAACAGTGTAATGAAAAATAAGGGGCCGTATGAAATTATGAAATAATTGGCAATAAAAAAATAACATTCTACATTCTCAAACTATAGTAGGTTGTGCAAGTAGCAATAAAGTGAGTTCAAGTGTCAATTGGAAATAAAGTTTCTGTAATGTGAAGTGTTGAATTGTCACACATATAGTGTGGTGAATAAAGTCCTTCACTTTTCACGTATTCACTTTTTCAGTTCTTTTTTAACCATTATAGCTTTATTTGATAGAAATCTCTAGATATGATAAGGGATGAGAAAGGGGGGATCAGTAGTTCAGATAGAACCTTAAGCCAAGTTGCTCAAAGGCCTTGTGTGCAATATGTGCAAACATGCGTTTTTTTCAAATAAGCTTGTAGGTCATTTATAAAGTGATTTTAAGTCACATACGATATTATCTTTTCAGAAAGGAGACACCGCTTTGCATATTGCCATTCGTGGGAGAAGCCGTAAGCTTGCCGAGCTCCTTCTGAGGAACCCTAAAGATGGCCGCCTACTCTACCGGCCCAACAAAGAGGGCGAGACCCCCTACAACATTGACTGCACCCATCAGAAGAGCATCCTCACTCAAATATTTGGAGCCAGTGAGTGTTCTTTTAAACAAACAGAGTAAAACAAATACTTCAAACATCTCTGAGGTTCTGTAACTGTCGTCCCCTACAGAGCACCTGTCTCCCTCTGAGTGCGATGGGGACATGTTGGGCTATGACCTGTACAGCAGCGCTCTGGCGGACATCTTGAGCGAGCCCACCATGCAGCCCCCCATCTGCGTGGGACTCTACGCCCAGTGGGGCAGCGGAAAGTCCTTCCTGCTAAAGAAACTGGAGGGTACGGGACACATAAAGACCTGAAGGTCTATTGTGATATTCCAAATGTGATCTGATTGTACAGTTTGTGCATTCTTTTCTTCAGATGAAATGAAGACGTTTGCAGGGCAGCAGGTGGAGCCATTGTTCCAGTTTTCGTGGTTGGTGGTGTTGTTGACTCTGCTGATGTGTGGATCTGTTGCTCTGGTTCTGGGTTTCGCTGTTGATCCGAAGCTGGCCATCGCTGTTGCATTTAGCCTGCTCACCCTACTGTACATCTTCTTTGGTAAGGTTCTCTCATCCTTTTTATTAAATCATACATGCATTCTTCTCATTACAGGCCAATCATAAGACATAATAACAGTTGCCTTGGAGATTGTGATTTAAAAGTGTTCCTTATTGCTCAGTTGGTACAGCATTGCAATAGCAGTTCCAAGGGCATGAGTTTCAGCTCCCATTGAGCGTATACAGATATCAATATCTGAATGTAAAGACAATCAACTAAAAATGTAATAAACAAAAAAGTACAAAATAAAAACGGAGCTGTATCCTAAACATACAAATCTGTGAGGAATGTATCTACGTAAAATAATAAATCATAAATGCATTTTAGAAAGCATTACATGGAAACGCACTATATAAACAATAAATTCAATGTAGAGGTGGAAAAAAGTGAGGTTAACTGGGGTGTTTGAGATACAAGAATGTCAAATAAGGAAAATGGATTAATCTGATAAAGATGATTTATAATCTTTTTTACTTTGACATGCTATAATCTTTATCTACATTATTAATGTATAATCAGGTCATTAAACAGGTTAAAGGAATCTTTATTGATGTCATGAAATCTTGAAATACGGTGAAATTGGATGTGATAACAGTTAATACATAAGTACACATCAAAGGACTCATATGATCACATTATGCAGATTTTTACATTAATCTTTGTAAAGTTTTCACAATTTACATACTTATTGTACATAAGAGGTTAATACTAAAAAACATCGTAACAGCATAATTTTTGCAACGCTATCGTACAAAATGGACAAAACACTTAACTTTAAGAGAATTTATTGGACAAAATTAAAGCATATTAGGGAATATGTGTTTTATTTTAATATACAAAAATGCATAGAAAAAGACAAGTCCCTACAAAATAAAGCACAAATTAATTTCATTTGTGTCTGTTTTTAATATTTGTTTAACCTTTCTGGTGTTCAATTTTATAGTAGTTTTCCAAAGCTGGCTTTATAAACTTTTTAACATGTGTTGTCCTCTTTTTGCCATGCCTCCTTAATTTCTTCTCTAAGCTGAGCTTCAGTTTATATTCCAAAGACACCAATGCAAGGCACACACAGTATTTTGAATCCATCTTAAATGAAATATCTGAATAAAGAGTACTGTAAATTATTGCTGGCGTAATTATTATGTACATATGATAATAATAAATGATTTATGGGCTTTTGATATAATTTTGCCCACTAGAGTGCAGCATTGTACTTCAGAATCTAGTGTGTCTTCTATGTGTCTCATTCGTTATACATTTGGTTGTTGTATATAGTGTTGGTGTACTTTGGTGGGAGAAAAGCAGGGGAGAGTTGGAGCTGGGCCTGGGGGCTTAGCACCAGGTTGGCCCGTCAGATCGGTTACCTAGAGCTGCTGTTGAAACTCTTGTTCGTCAATCCCCCCGAGCTTCCAGAACAGACCACCAAGGCTCTGCCCGTCAGGTACAGAAACTGAATGCTGTTAGAGATTTTGCAACTCGGACTTAGACGCTAAAGTACACACATGCCCTAACCCTAAAGAAATCCTTGGAGACTGTTTTAAAGAGAGAAGCATAAACACATCATTTCTATGTTACATAAGAAAAATCTATTAAACTACAAGAATCAGTCTGTTTTCTTCTGCTTATTTTATAAAGTTTTATAGGCCTAGTAATGTCACAGAGACCAGAGTAAAATTTCACAACAACCAGTTTAGCGATCAGTCTGGTAATAATCACATTTTTCACATGTTGTTCCATTAAAAAGTCTATTACGGCATCTTTAATTTGTAGATTATATGTGAAAATACATTAAATAATAGTTTGGAGGAACGACAGCGAGCTGTTGGGAATATTGTTTTCACATCTTCGATTACCTACGCATTGTGTTGAAACACGCACATGTGTGAGGCTCACTCGGTCAGTCTTTTTTTGTTCTCCATCTGCACAGGTTTCTGTTCACGGACTATAACCGTCTGTCGAGTGTGGGAGGGGAGACGTCTATGGCTGAGATGATAGCCACGCTGTCCGACGCATGCGAGAGAGAGTTTGGCTTCCTGGCCACCAGACTTTTCAGGGTCTTTAAGAACGATGAAACTCAAGGTATGTCTGTAATAAATGGAGTATGAAAAATAAAAGTTATCCAGTTGAAATTGTATAATATTTATTTGTTATTATTGTATATGAACAATATTGTTTTGTTTTATTATTATTATTTAATTTTTGAATATGGGTATTTTAAATTGATGTTTTGAACATCAACATTCCACTTATTTTCAAGAGACAATAGTTTTGGTAGAGTACATAAAACAGCTTGGGCAGAATTAATTACAGAAAATGGAGGATATGAAAAAGTTTACACAGAATCGTGCTCACCTTGCAAGACCAAAAATTAAATGTATTACTCTGAAAAACTTTTTAATGTAATAATCATTATAAAAAAGTTTATTAACCAAACTGTAAGCCGATTACGGTTACTAGGCAACGTGGTGTATTAATATAAAATCCCATTGACGTGCGGTCACAGGTGCATTTTTATCCGCTGATTGTTTTGAGTTAAATTGGTTTGTGCAAGAGCCTGAATGTTTCCTTTCACAAACATCGTTTTGCATCGTGATTATTTACCATCACATAAGCATATGGAGATCGTGGTCTATTGGGTTAAACCACTGAACTGGTAAATCAAAAGGTTGCTGGTTCGATCCCAGCAGCCACCACCAGTGTGTCCTTGAGCAAGACAATTTACTCCATGTTGCTCCAGGGGGATTGTCCCTTTAATAAGTGCACTGTAAGTCGCTATGGATAAATGCGTCTGCCAAATGACTAAATGTAAATGCATTTTTTTCTTCTGCATCTGTGCAATTCCCTTTTTATAACATGCATTAATTAAAATCTGCTCTTAATCTAAATTTTTGTTTTTAAAAAAAAATTCTTTCACAGGAAAGAAGTGGAAGAAAACGTGCTGCGTGCCTTCCTTCGTGCTGTTTGTGTTGACGTCAGGCTGTTTGATCACTGGCATGACCCTGCTGGCCATCTTTAAGGTGGATGTGGAGAACCTCACGGTAAACGCGACCCTGATCGCCATGGCCAGTGTGGTGGGTCTGGCTGTGCTTCTGAACTGTCGGACCTGGTGGCAGGTGACCGACTCTGTGCTTCACTCCCAAAGGAGAAGACTGCACAATGCTGCCAATAGCATGCACAAACTGAAGAGCGAGGGATTTATGAAGGTGAGATGATCGGTGCATTCATACATACAGTACAGCGTTTTCTGGAATGTAACACAATCTTCAGGTTTAGGTTTAGTTAGTTTTGTAAATGGCAGTGTGCCATCCTCGAAAAATATTCAATCTGTTGTGTAATATTTATTTATGGTGTGTCAGGCAGAGGCCCTGCCCCCAGTGAAATCTTAGTAGTCCAATATTGTACTGTACAAAGCTCGATATTATACATTGTTACATACAATACTGACAGTGTTATTTTGTTGATTATTTTGTTGATTATTTTGTTGATCATTTTGTTTCCTTTGTTCTGTCAGGTTCTGAAGTGTGAAGTAGAGCTCATGGCTAAAATGGCCAAAACTATTGATGGCTTCACTCAGAATCAGACTCGACTTGTTGTCATAATCGACGGACTGGATTCCTGCGAGCAAGACAAAGTGCTACAGATGCTTGACACGGTATGTGGACTACGGTACCTTGCATGGCCCTACGTTAAACCTCCCTAAGCCTCCATCTTATCATACATTTCCTATGTAAGTGAAAAAAGTATACAACTCGTATTTACTGTCAATATCCCCGTTTGGTAGCGTATTCAACCAGCGCCAAGTAATTGTTGCACCATCTAAGCAAAGCTCCAAACAAATTTGTGTACTTCCTGCACTTGACCAAATGGAAAGTTCACCCAAAAGTGAAAACTTATGAGGTTGCTGCCTTAGAAGGTTGCAGCCTATATAGGACCAGAGCTCAGATGCCTCGTGTCCAGTCGAGGGAGAATAACAAGCCCCTTTACCTCTTAGGCACCTCCGTTGCGCACAGCAACGCTCAAAATTCAGGCTTGTTTAGTACAGAAAGTTGAGATTCTACTCTCCCAGCTGGACTAATGGAATTTCCTTTAGCTAAATGTCATTATTTGGGTCTAATCCTCTTGCGTTGGCAGCCTGCTCACCGCTAATGAAATCTGCCATTTACCAGAGAGCCCGCAAAGTCCCTTAAAGGCTCCTTTGTGGCGCAATTAGCCACATCTCTTTTCAATTCTGATCTTTTTGTCTCTCATTTTGATAGGAATTACCAAATTGAATTTTTCCTTCAAGCTAAATATTGTTTCAACTGGTAAGGCTGATGTTCCATAAGATAAATGACGGATGCGGACGGAGTCGTGTATTTTGTTGCCTTCAAGAGGCAATTGAGTTTCCGTGGCGAAATGCAATGTAAGCACATAATTCACAGCAGACGCTGAACCAGACATGCGTGCGATTCTGAAGTTTTTAAACGGTGTACAAATCAGTATCCTGTGACACTTGGAAATGTTACAATCTCCAATTAGTTTGGAAAGTCCCGTCATGTTCGCATTACTGTGTTTGTGTGTATTAACTGTAAGTATACAGAGTGGCTTGTGTATGGAGACACAAATGATACACTACATATCAATTTAACTATAGGCAGAAGACTGTGATATATTTAATTAAAAAATTAAAGCTAACCTTGAATAATGTCATTAAAATTTATTTTACAGTGGCCTAAAAGTAAAACAGAGCTTGTTGTTTATTTTGGAGTCTATGTGTTCGAAAACAGATTCATGTCACTTTGAAAATGAAAATTCTGTCATCTTATGTTCCCCCAAATGTCATTCCAAACCTGTTTGACTTTCTTTCATCTGCAGAACCCAAAAGAAGATATTCTGAGGAAATGTTGGCAACAAAACAATATTGCCCCACAAAACTACTTTCTAAAAAATATTATGTTCCACTGAAGAAAGATTCTTATACAGGTTTTGGAGGGTGAATAAATGATGAATAATGTTCAAGCAAGCTCTTTATTAATTCCTACCTGTCGCATGTCTGCAGGTTCGAGTGCTCTTTTCCAAAGGCCCCTTTATTTCCATCTTCGCAAGCGACCCTCATATCATCATCAAAGCTATAAATCAAAACCTCAACAGTGTGCTGCGCGACTCCAATATCAACGGTCACGACTACATGCGAAACATCATCCACCTGCCCGTCTTCCTCAACAGCCGTGGTCTCAGCACCGCTAAGAATCTCTGCATTGCCACACCAGCCAATGTGGATCAACTCAACACCGAAGGTCGGTCTAGAGATGTTTCTTATGACTGAATGGTAATTTGCATAGTGTTCCCAAAGTGCGTTTAGGCAAGTCTTGCAAATCGGCGGCCATGTTCTCAACACCTCCGGACAGCTATTTCAGTAATAGCATCTACTTGAGTAGGGGAAGACAGATATTTCTAATATTGCTGGGAAAAAACGACTATTAAGTAGCACCTCACATCAACTAAATCTGATGTGCATCCTTTGCTATGATAATTAAACTTTAAGATATATAATATGTGCACTGGGATTCATTTAGAATATTAAATAAAAGCTGTAGATGTTAAACGCAATTTGTTCTTTGAGCATCTGTGGTGCTCCATGTTAAATATAGATTAACAGCACAGGTTTTCTTTTCTCATACCTCCTCTGAACATCTGACTCTCTCCATCTGTAGCGTGGCAAGAGGACATGGACAGGAAGTTATCTCCGAACAGTTTGGGGGAGCATGGAAGACCAGGCAGCAAAACCGCGTTGAATCGGAGGGTAAGATTCAACTATCGCACCCACTGTTTCCTATCAACATAGTTCGGGGGGCTCGACAAAGTCCATATGGCTATGTTATTACCTCATTAATAACTCATTAATAACACATTTATAACTGCTTTACCAGGCGCATTACTTCTAACCAGGGGTATTGGTCCTTAAAGCCATCTAATTTGTGTTTCCACATATCAGAATATAAGAGAGTTAGAACATGTTTTGTGTGTGTTTGTTTTTGTGTGTGGGTTTGAGGGGATTCATTGTCAGAGACCCTAGATGTCGCCGAGGAGTGTCTGTAATTGATTTAATGTCTGTTTACTCTTCCTGCTGAGATGCCATTGCCTAATGACGGGGTGCAGCAGCAGTGGGTCTCGGTGACAAAGCACTGGCACGGTGGCAGGAGGCAGGAGGCTAAGTGGCTCCTCTGCTCGCCCTGCGAGGGCTGTTTGTTTGCTTGCCTGATTTATTTGCCTCCTTTATTTGGCCCCTCTTTATTTCAGGGCCATGCTCCGCTCGCTTTACTTCAGCTGTTTCTTGGCCGGAGATCCGGCTCGACTTTGCCCCCGATCTGCACGTTTTGTTGCGGGAAGTTGTTTAGCAGGTTTTACGAGCATCTCGTCATGGTCGTTAAAGAAGAAAAAAGGAGTCGGCCCTGTTAACGGCTTGCCCTCTTTCTGGCTAATGGGAAATTACATCCCATCACATTCTGAGGTCAAGTAGAGGTTCTGTAGGGGTATGCTTTGGCATCCAGGAGCAAAGATGATGTCAGATTAAAGAAAATGGGTTGCGTCAGGGATGTTTGGAATTGCTTGGCTTAAGGCAGGTGTTTACAAACTTTGCCCTAAGTGGAATTTAATACCCATCAATCAAAAACTGTAACATTATCAATACTCCTGTGCAGTGCTTGAATTGAATCATGTCTTATGGGGGGTCCCTTACGAAATTTTTTAGGGGGCAGGACCTATTTTAGATTTTTTATTAAAATTAATAAAAAAATATATATATCTCTGTAGGACGCTCTTTAATAAGTCTATTTTGACCTCTTATGGGGGTCCCAGATCCCCAGCCCCCCCCCCTCCCCTCAATTTGGGCACTCCTCCTGTTTGTTTATTAAGTATTTTGTCAAATTTATTTTTTACAAAAACTACTAGTATGAGTCTACTGCTTTCATTTCTGTTTATTAATTTTTTTTTCGTAGAATTTCATAGATGTTCATCTGTTCATCTAAATATTTTGACACTATTCTGATTCTTTATTATTGTTCCTTACAGTTGTGTCCTTTGAATCCGTTTGAAACAGTTAGTTTACATACATATTTATTTAAGCAAATACTTTTTTTTCTAAAAATAATTTAAAAATAATTTAAAATAATTTAAATAAAAAATGTAGTGAAGAATTATACAATTTAAACAATATACAAAATACAGTACAAAATTTATGTTAGACTTTGTAAAGCCCATCAATGGCCCTGGTTTAAAAAGGGGTCACACTATTGATAGCCATGTGGTTCTTGTAGCGGCAAAGTCACAAGTTCAGCATTAAAAACATCAAAGTGGGCTTAAAGCTGTGACCCTCCAGAGCTCGTGACCTAGCTCTGCACTGTGCTCATACTGGACCAGTTCACACTCATAAAGAGGAACAGACTTCTGGGTCAGCCAGACCTCCATATGACAGCATGGAAAACAATCAACCAGTCAGGCACGATAAACTGTCCAGACACAACAGTGAATCAGCACAGAAGAACAGTCCACTACCTGTGCCATTTCACTGGATGAATGCTTGAGTTTTTGTTACTTTTTTGTTCAATTTGTTGATAACATGTATTTATCAAACAATACGTGCATATTTAATATAAATATGTTTATATTTATATTTTCTTAGTAGTAAGTTAAAAACATGTCAGTGTTTCAAATGTAATTGTTAACTGTGACAACAGTGTCCAATAACAGTGTCCCATTATACTGCAAATATGGGTGAAGCTGTGTGTTGATAAGTATGTCAGCATTTATGTGTGTGTTTGTAAGTGAGAAAGTAAGCTGTGAAGTTAAAGATTTGATCTTATGAAAGAATGAACTGTGAAGACAGTTCACAGGTACATTCAGTCGAAACAAAATGAACCACAGGTATGGCAAGTGGGCCTTCTTCTCTTCTTCATCTTTTTTCTCCTTGTTGTCTTGTAGGACACCTACCGCAGAAGACAGATGCAGCGCTCGGTTACAGGGCAGATGTCCTTTGACCTGACCAAGCTGCTGGTCACCGAGGACTGGTTTAGTGACATCAGCCCTCAGACCATGCGGAGACTGCTCAACATTGTCTCGGTCACAGGTCTGCGCCACCTCATTATAGTCACATACATCCTTGATTGTTAAACGTCCGCATTGCATGTAAAAGACGAGTGTGATGAATTTACAAATATATGGAGATAATCTACTGTAGTATGTTTTGATAGGACGTCTTCTCAGAGCCAATCAGATCATCTTTAACTGGGACCGGTTGGCATCCTGGATCAACCTGACGGAGGAGTGGCCGTACCGCACCTCATGGATCATTCTCTTCTTGGAGGAGGCGGATGGAGTCTCAGATCAGGTCACTCTGAAGACCATCTATGAGAGGTGAGCTGTGATGTTGAAAATAAGATACACATGTAACTCATATCAAACACTAAATATGAGCAAAGTCTTTTTACGGACGTTTTGCCACTCGGCGACCAACACCTTTGGATTTGCATTTTAGCAAATCAACATTCCTATCTCCTTGAATGGTGGAAGGCTGGTATTTCTTAAAACGGCGGTAAAAATAATACATATAATCTTCGATATTATATCTTTGCATGCCATTATTATGCATATTAACAACAATCAATAGGACAAATTTCCTTAAACAAAAAAATATATGTAGAAAGATTCATGATAGGGCAGGAAGGAGACGGGAACCGGAAAACATTTAAACTTTTAATAAAGTAATATAACTGAACATAGACAGCAGGCGGCCCCTCACGGACGACCGCCGGCGAAATAACATAAACATAAATAAACAGCCGGCCGCCCCTCACGGACGACGGCCGGCAAATAAAACATAAATACATACACAAACATGTTCGGGCCCGGTCCTCTCTCATCGACGGTCCGGTCGCTTGTTCCTTTTATATGCTCCCAATCTCCTACGTGATGCGAGGCCGGTGCGCGCACCACTGGCGCTAATTAACAATTACTTACCGGCCTCGAACCACGGCCTCGCCCCGCCTACTCTACTACATACCCCCATCACCCCTCACAGGCGACAGGTACCCCCGCGACTGTGCATGCTCCCTCCCCCTCCCTCGAAGGGGGTGGGGCGGGGGGTATGCAGCGACGAGACGAGACAACGGAGACGGGAGCCCTCGGAGCGACCGGAAAGAGAGAGGGGAGAGAGGAAAAAAAATATATAGTCCGGTTCCCTGACATGCTGCCGCTCGTTCCTCAACCAACCGGAGTATACTCTCCTTCGCAGTGCCTTGCGGTGGCCCTGGGCCCTCGGTGGACTGCTCGACCGTCCGCCCCCTGGCGGCCGGCGGTGGCTCCTCCTTTAGCGGGGCGTGTTCCCCGTCCCCTGCTCCTCCCCCTTGGGCGGACGGACACAGGCTCCGGCCTCTGGCAGGCGGTGGCCGCACTCGACATTCACGGCCCCTGCTCCTCCTACTCGGGGGACGGACGCGGGCTTCGGCCTCTGGCGGACGGCGGCAACTCCCCCGCTCCCGCTTGGACGACAGCCACCCCACCTCGACCCAGGGGCGCGGCAGCTCAGACCGCCGTTCCACCGAGGCTTTGACGGTGGCCGCACTGTGCACTTCCGTTTCCCCAGAACCACCGCTTCGGGCAGCCACTGGCGGACGCCCTTCGTCCGCGCTGCCCGAACTCTCCGGCACCGCGAGGCCACTCGGCGGCGAGGACTCTCCGACAGCATGTCTCTCCTTCCTCCCGGGTTTCGGCACCAATGTAGAACGATTCACGTATGGAAGGAAGGAGACGGAAACCGGAAAACATTTAAAACATTTACTAAAGAAACATAACAGCCGGCGGCCCCTCACGGACGACCGCCGGCGAACAATAACAAAGTAAAACATAAATACATATACAAACACTTCCGGCCCGGACCTCTCTCCTCGACGGTCCGGTCGCTTGTTCCTTTTATATGCTCCCAATCTCCTACGTGATGCGAGGCCGGTGCGCGCACCACTGGCGCTAATTAACAATTACTTACCGGCCTCGAACCACGGTCTCGCCCCGCCTACTCTACTACAATATATAAATAGCATTTTATTTGCTGGTTTTCTGAAACCTCGGACGTCCAAATTCAGTTTTTCGAGAAATGGAAAAAATCCTGTTAATAATGAAATGCTATTTGACAAGGACTTTTTAATACTTTTTAAGGGTTAGTTGTTTGCAAAACCCAGTACCAAACATAAAGTGTGACTAATAATAAAGAAATATGGAGATACAAGTTTTCTTTATACCAACCTCAGTAGTTTTCTGTAATACCACCTTTGACCTGAAGGTGGCACTAGGAAATCTCAGTTCATTGTTCATCTGCATGTTTCCGAGAAATCGAGATGTCTCATTATCTATAATGTAACATTCAAGCTTACAGCTATACGTTCAAGCAGTTAGTCATGTGCAGTCGTAAAACAGCAAGACTTTCACAGCCTATATGAACAGATACACAACAGTATGATGCTCAGTCCCTGCCTCATTAACACACTTTCACTAGCTGAACACTTAAATAATTGTCTTGTTTACAGAGTGTCATCAAACATGCAACACACAGTTACTGCATCTGCTGTTGCATTTCCTCTAAATGTCTGCGTGTGTGTGCGAGGATGCTGTGTGGGGAAAGTCGAGGCCGTCAAGGCTGCTGATGCTCAGCATTTGGCCTTTAAAGGTTGCTCTCTGTCACACTGCACTAACATGCTGTGACTCCCGGGGCTATAAATGTGTCAGAGCATCTCAGTGTCAGCATCTGCTACCCCCTCTATCTCTCTTTTTATCGCTCTCTTTCTGTCTATCTCTCTCCATGATGCCCTTTTACGCTTCGTCTCACCCGTTTTCATCTTTTGCACCCCAAGATCTTCTCTTCATTTCCTGCTCTCCACTATAGTTGTACCCACACCTCGGTGCAGTCGGGCAACATAGGGCTTTTATTTTTTTGCTGTGGATGCTAAAATAAAGAGGCCTGTCATGTCGTTGTGTTATCTGTGACAGATGTTACTGAGATAACAAACTGTCAGATCTGCTGGTGCTCTTTCTTCCTTCCGTTATGCCCTTGAGGTCAGACGGCCGCACGTTCGCTCAGTGTCCGTTGGGTTGGCTAAATGTTCATGGTTTTGGCAGTTATAAGGCCCAGGTGGAGTTCTTTTGCATCTCCTGCACTGGTGTTGGGGAAAACTTTAGAATTTTGTAGAATGGATTTAAAGATCGTAAAATACATACTAAAACACTAAAATCCCAATGTGAAAAGCTTTATGTAGCTCAAAAGTCTTCTATCATTTACTCCAGTCCAAACGCCTTTTTTTAAAGCAGAACACAAAAGATGTTTTGAAGAATGTTGGTAAACAAACATCATTGGACACCGTTGACTTGCATTGTATTGCCATAAAACCACAGAGACATTTCTCAAAATATCTTCTTTTATCTTCCTGAGAAAAAAATCAAGTACTCCTTTGCACAACATGAGGGCTAGTAAATAATGACAGGTTTAAATATGTGTTTAATGTGCTAAAACAACCAGTACCATTTTTTTCCTTTTGTCAGTATCATTAACTGCCAGAACAAGATTTCTGTTTTCCAAGAGGAAAGACTATATATGTACATTAAGATTAAAAGATGATAAAGTTGTGGATTTTGAAGGCCAAGTAGGTGTTGATTTCTTTGTGTTCATAACAGGTATTATAATTGTATATGTTTGTCATTATATCATGGATTCAGAGGTTTTGTCACATTAAAAACAAGATCTGGATTGAAGCTGGTAGTTTAAGACTGTTTTACTTCATATATAGCGAAAACACCGACATTAACAGGAACAATAGATACGCGTGAGTCTGTTTCATAGGTCATCTGCCGTTCTCAATCTCCGTCATAAAGCCCAGGCTTGTATTCTCTTTGTGTGTGTGTGTGTGTGTGTCTGTGAACCAATAGACTGATATTATATGTATGTGAATGTGTGGGTGTGCAGCTCTGTTTAGCTTGGTTTTCTACATCCTTCTCTTTTTCTCCTCGTACAGACTCGCACAAATTCCTAGAAGAGAGAAGTGGCGAAATCCCCTCTTTGTAACATTTCTCCACGGTCGGTCATTATAGGGCTGAGCTCTCGCAGCGCTTTTTTATGCGTGTTTATTTACACGTTTTGTTCAGGCGGCTTGCACAAGATTAGCCTTGCAACCCACAGGACATTGCAAGTCAACTTGGTCTACTAGTTCTTCAAGAATTGAGTAGATCAGTCAAGACATTTCTATCTTATCTAGCGAGTTTTAACATAAAGAAAATAAACTGGTAATAGTTTAAACATGTATTGAGAGATCTACAGTCCGTTCAGTTTTGTTTTTGTTCTCAAAAGTATTTGAGTGCTTAATGACAAAAATCACTTTATGACAAAATCACATCCTCATCACATCTAGTGTTGGCACATACATTTTAGCTCTGTCGCCTGCTTTAGAATTCAAGATTTTTATCGCAGCACTAGCGGCGCTAAAAAACACATAGAGTACGCCATTGGTCAAACAGTCGCGACCTCACATAGACTGTGTTTCTGGTTTAATAAAGCACAAGTGTTACCTCTTATATTGCCTTTAGTATGGAAACAACTGTCCAGTTGCAAAAAGAGCTAGTCCTTTAATCTGCACCAGAATGTGAATAATCTGTTAATAACATCAGCTTGTTTTATGATTAATGCTGAGACTCGCAGGCTAAAGTAATCCGTCCGAGCAAGCGTAACACAAAGAAGCTTTGTCCTCAAGGTACACTGGCTTGTTTCGCACTTCTATAAACCACCTAAACCAAACAAAGTATGTGTGGTTTTGTTGTACTTTGAATTGATTGTGGAATTTTCCATGGGGCAAATTTGTGAAGTATGTAGACACTAAATAACATGTATTTCTGGTCCTTTTAAAGTCAACATGAAATCAAAACTGACTATTCTTGTCTTAAATGAAGTCTATTATAAATTGTTTGTCTGAGGAGGACATTTATTTATGTTTTAATTCAAGTGCTCGCATAATCATTAATTGGGGTAGGTCCTCTTACATGGAATTCACCACGTGTGTCTACAGTAGCCCTCTTTTTGGACAAACTACTCTACAGAGTGCGTTTCTTAAGTACTTTATCCCCTTTGGTGGAGAAGCGCAAACTTGACAACATCTGAGTCCTGTGCCAGCCACCAGTGCTTTGAAAGGGAGTGGGGAAGTGAGCCATTGGTTGCAATTCGCAAACTTTCCTCTAGATGTCGTTAAAATCTCCACATTGCTTCTTTAGGTTTTGGCCACATAATGTTTGTTCATGTTATTATTATAATAACGATGATTATATTATTATCGGTGGTTATAACGTTTAAGAGTAAAATGATTTATAACACATGATGAACTCCACATAATTAATATTGATATAAAATAATATAGTTGTTATATGTTTTTCTATTCGTTTGACAAAATGTTTTATAACGTGATTCTAATGATTTTTAAGTGGGCTTTAGATAAAAGCTTCTACCAAAAAAATGATGGCATAAAAGGCAAAAAAACATAGTTAAAGAAGTTATACAATAACTAATTTCTAAAGAAATCACAGTGTATCTTTAAGGAAAACTACCTCTGGTAGACTGGTCCCTCGTTGCCAACAGCAATTAGTCAAATTGTAAGGAAAAATGCCTTTCTGCCAAACTTACTGCTTTCTTTCTTAGGAACACTCCTTTTTTTGGACTTTTACTTAACTTTAGGTCAGTATTCACAGTCTCCCAGCTGCATGTTTGTAGAACTATGAGTCACGGTTATTCTTTGGTCTACGTGGCTGTAATTTCAGGCTTAGAATGTCTTAGTTCCAGCGAGACTCATTTGAGCCATTTCATCATCTAAAGCGAGTCACCGGAAGTCCAAATTGAGAGAAAGAAAGAGACAAACGTTCCGGTGGCTGGTGGCCATGATCTGTAGTGGACTTTTTGAGCAGAGTCAGGTCCACCAGGAGTTTATTTATGGCTCTTTGCTCCGCTTTTCGTTTGTAACGAGGTGTGGCCCGCCGAGCCGGTTCTGCTCCGACATCTGGTGTCCGGCATGTGCCAGGACGGTATGACTGAACCCTAGCGGGCCGAATAACGTGCCCAGTAGCCCCTTATCTGGCCCGGTAACATATGTCCCCCCCGCTCTGGGATGGGCCCTTGTTAATTAACCCACCAGGAGAGTTGGCGTGGCGTGCTCCCGCTCAGCCAATCGTCGGAGAGAGTGAATGTGAACGAAGGACACGCCCCCTCACCTTTTTTCCACACTTTGCTCACCTCTCACAGTGAGTCCTTCTCTCTCGCCATCTCCTCAGCACCGCAGAGGCGTGCCAACTCAGCGTGACATTCACCGGAAAAAAGTGAGCGAAAACCCTTCCTCGTCCCTCTCACAATGCTTCCTGTCACAATGCTCAGTTTATTCATTGTGGGAACAATTGCCTCTCAGTGCAGGCTTCCAAATCTGGGATTTGCTGCAATTTCACCAAAACTTTCTAACTAATGACACTCGAAGTGAATACGTGGAAGGCGATTGGAGCTAATTAGACCGGCTCTTCTCCCAAGTGCTGAAACATTAAGATGACATACCGTTCATTCAGGATTACTTTAATTGGTACAATTATTGTAATTTTAGTCGCAATTACGCTGGGAGATAAAAGCGCCTTCTCAAGCGCATTTATGTGATTTCCTTTATGTGAAAAGCCTAATAAGCCTTTAAATAATTCTTCTCAAAAGCAGACGGCTTCCTTTATTCTGCTCTTTTGAACCTTTGAGTTGGGACTTCTGGCATTGACAATTCGTATTTTTGTCACGCACCATTCTTGTCTCCAGCATCTCGATGTGCTGCTAACAACCCTGAGGTGTTTTCCCTCCGCCTTGGGAGGAAAGCTATTGTCCATGAACCCTATCCTTCAAGAACTCTATGGTGGAAGAGGTAAACTTAGTAATTTAAAAGTGCAGCCATTATTTGCCAAGATGCCCATAGGCCCTCTAAATCATTAGGCTGTTGAAAACCACATCTATTTCCCAAAGGAGAAAATCCCTATCTAGGATAGGAAGTACATTTATTGGGGGCACGCAGTGACCTTCAAATGGTTGAGATGAGTTTGAAACTAGGGAAAAGGCTCTGGGCTGCACAGTGAGATTTTAAGTTGCTCTGATGCTTTGTGGATTGCTGCTGTAATGGTCTGTTGGGCCATTTTCCTGCCCATTATTATGAATAAACGAAAAGCCATCACTCCAGCTCACAAGTGTCAAGGCCCATTAGTTTTTCTTTAACCATTTCAACAGATTGAAAGTATTGAAATGAGGAACTCCAAGGTGTTTTGTCAGCAAATCTGAGGTGCTAGACAAAAAACATGGGCGTAAAAGCAGAAGAATGTAATAACCTGTCGGACGTGGGAGGGAAAGGGATAGTCCACCCAAGAATTTAAAATCAGCCATCTTGTCATTTCAAACCTGTATGACTTTCTTTCTTCCTCAGAACCCAAAATAAGTTATTTTGAATAATGTTGGTAAACGACCAATGTCGCTACCCAAGTCAATGGGTACCACCGTTGTTTGGTTACCAACAAAATATCTTCTTTTGTCTTATGCAGAAAAAAGTAGGTCATACAAGTTTGAAATGGGCTGTAACGATACGCGGTTTAATGCTTTACCGTGATAATAACGTCCAACGGTTAGTCTTAATGCATCATATTTTAATGTTACCGCTTGAAAATCCCTGTTCAGCATCAAACAAAGTTATCAAGAGAACAACATAGATGCAACAAGAAACGTAGGTTTTGTTCATTTATGTCTGGAGAGTGAGTCGGGAGGATTGACATTCGCAACAAAATAACACGAGACGTACCAATTTATTCACGTCTGCTCCTGTGAGTTTGTGATGACAGTGCTCCCCTAATTAGGACTTTCATCCAAAAATGTTCACATTTGTGGAAATTAAGACATACTGACACACGTTTACTTTATATTTCTTCATACAGACCAATCATTTCTATAAATTTTTCATTAAATGATGTGATATAACGAGTTTGAATCTCCGTTCTGCTTGTTTCTTCTGCTATGAGCGCTGTTTTGAGCGCAGATGTCATGACGTTTTCTCCTGCATGGGTCGTAAAGTACACCCAATTTCTCACAACACACGCAGACACATGATATTCAGAATTGTGTTGGGTTTATTAAAGCAATAACATCTAAGCGCATTGTGGCACGACGTGAAGCGGATTTCCTAAAACCCTTTTAGCTGTAATAAAATGCACTGCAACGCAATGCTTCACAGGCTTATTGCTTTGATAAAACAGTCATTCCATATGCAAAGCAAGGTTTCATAAAATAAAGTAAATAAAGTGATATTTAAGCTATGTAGTGTGGTCCGCAGTTATAAATCGCGGTATTTTATAACTCGAACTCAACCAATCAGAATCAAGGATCAGAACCGACCGTTTTATAAATGAAAATCTGATTTAAGGTTGTTTAATCTCAACTAGGAAACGTTAACCTCATGATCCCAACGTGCCATCACTAATGTTTTTTATTTGTTGTAAGTAAAACAAAAGTACAATTACAGGTAAACTCAATATAAAATTTGGTTGACGAGTACTATTTTGACATTTCCAGAACATGTTGATAAAAACCGTGATAAGCGTGATAATGTTGTTCGCTATAACCGTGATCTGAAATTTTCACACAGTTACATCTCTAGTTTAAAATGACGAGGCTAAGAAAATGATGACAGAATTTTCATTTTTGGGTGAACTATCAGCTTAAGGCTGCAAGTTATGTGTGGAAAGATGTAGGCCCTTTATAAGACGTCAAAGGCCTGAAACAGTGTTTTTAAGTCTGAACAGCCATCCGGGAGTCCCATGACCTCTTGGATAATCTATGTAAAAGATGAGAAAGAAAACGAGAGATGGAAGATAAATGGCTTTTTGCCTGTAAAACATGGAGTCATGGCTGATGAGCTGCCAAATTAGCTTTGGTTAGGGATTTGATGACTAACGTGAAAGTAATCACTAACACTAGTCATCTCATAGCCAATTGAGATTGATCTTGGCTAAATCGTTCTGGATGGTTCTTTGCTGTTCTGTTGTGGTTTTTGGGATGTAAATGCATCCCAGTCCAGGGTGAGGACATCGTATCGTACAATAGGCTTAATTATAAAGTTATTATGAGGAAGATCGTGATTGATGATAAAAATCTGCCTGAGATGTTTGACATCTCAAGGGCTGTATGATAAATTCAAAATACATTTTTCTTTTTGTTCACTTTAAAGCTTCCAGTAACCAACATCATTAGACATCTATCCATTGTGTTCCAGTATCATTTTCATCTCTGGTTTGGGACAGCACTCCGCTTTCATGAATGGAAAAACAAAATCCAGTTTTTGGGGAAAATAAGCTTTTAATTATACATGGGCTTACTTATTTCAGATATATCTAGCCTGCCAAGCATAGAAATGGATGTTAAACCCACCCCCAAGAACCAATCTAACCAGTTCAGAAGTGTACAGATAAAATCCATCATATAGCAGCACATCTGGAAAGGCACAACTGATGCAAGCACGTTCGCTTTGTATGCTTGATCAAGTGCCTGGCATTTCTCAACCAAGAGTTTGTTGACGAATACCATCTTTTCACTTGCCAACCCTCCCAGTCCCGCCTATTTTCGCACCCCACCGGCCGCCACCACCCACCCATCATACGGAACTTGTCGACTTGGGCTGGTGACGGCAATAGTTGTTCTTTTCATGGTGGGAACGTTGAGTTTATAGCATTTAGAAAATAAACGTGTGTTGGCATTATGGATGAGCAGGGTGGCACCCATGTGCTTTGGACTCAGTGATGTCCTTAAGCTGTCCACACAAGGGTGGCTGTATGCAAAGTCAAGTGCCACATTCAGTGGCATGGAAGGGGAGAATAGTGGGAGAATTATGCTCTTTCCCGTCAGCTGCCTGTGTGGGAGTCTTTGAAAGAGAAAAGGAGGAGGGAGAAAAAAGGAGCTAAGCCAGCTTTGGGATCGATTAGCATTCGGATAAACGCAGCGAGGAACTTCTCCAGAGCCCAATCTTTAAGGCGGCTGCCCCGCAAGCCCAAACGGCACAACACGGCTCAGATCAATAGAGCTATTGTTTGAAGTGACTTTGGTATTTTTTATGTGCTTTTTCTTTGTGTGTACATTTAAAATGCTAGCTTTTTTGAATGGCATGATTTAATTACCCTTGATCCCGGTGCTTCAGTGAAAGATGAATGATAGCACTTTTTAACCTTCGCAATTTGCTCGGGCCTAGAATGTCAAAAGTAATTGCTAAACAAATCGCTTGATGTTCAAGCCAACTTTTTCCCACCAACTTCAAAAACTGGCTTTTTTCTGGTGGAAGAGTAACATTGGCTTCAGTCGTTATAAATAGCACTTCTAGTGTAGCGTTTGACAAAAGTGGATGCTGAGCCCATAAGCGGAGGTTGTGAAAAGCTTTGCTCTTTCTGTGGTGTCAGCATTACACATTGAGACACATTGAGTTGTGAGGCTCATGCGGGTGACGTGACTTTCAACCTGCCTAGTGTCTTTTTATTACCACGTGAGATATTTTCCCCCATTATTTTTAGCCGTTCTTTACTGTAACTCTCAACAAAAATGGCATAAAAGCCCAACCCCCCAAGTCAAGGAGAATAGACCAACACATTGATTCGTGTTGTGTAAGGAGATGGCTCGATCTATCTATGACTGTAAAATTCCCCTGAAGGCCTGCAGATGTGTCTCTTCCTCCTCGTCTGGTTAGTCTTGTTTTAGCCAGTCATTGGAATGACATCGTCATTCTGGTGTGTTTATGGACGCCTTGAATGTTTCAGTCTGGGTGTTGTGTTTGGACACTGGCTGCATAGGGGTGTTTGCAATGTCTCATTGCACGCCAGTTTAAATACAGCAGTTTTCTCATTTACGGCCCTGTGTATGGTTTCAAATGTATGCAGCGTTCATTTATATATTCCATAAACAACTCGATGACAAACATCTCTGTTTAGAATTACATAATCACAAACCCCTCATTATGGTGTGAAGTAATTTAGAATTGCTGGTGTTAATAATTGCCATGATGCATGAGGAAAGTGAGTGATGCTTACCTGTGCAGAATTCGTTTTGGTTCCTTTGATTTCTATAAGTGTTCTTTACATGTTGTTGTATGCTTGCAATAGTATTTGGAGTGGTAGCTTCCTGGCACATTTAAAATACCCCATGATATTTTGTTTCCTAGATTTGACTTGAGACATCATTCTTCTAACTCATTCAAAATTTAAAAAAAAATCCAAGTCTATTATAGCTGTAGAAACTATTAGAACCGTAAATTAAAAGATCATTATCCAAATATGCCACACAAACACATTAACTGGCAATAAAGAATTCTTTCTCATTTCTGGATAGTTTCTGGGTGATACGAGTTCAAACAAAAATTCTTTTGGCACATTCATGTCGTTCCAATCCTGTATGATTTTTTTTCAAAGAAGACACAAGAATCATCTGTCTACTTTTTTGTGTTTCACAAGTTCACCTCGAATATAATAACTACAGATGGGGATGGATATGATATGTGTATTTGGCGTGTTGTCCCTGGAAGAGGGCTCCAAGCTCGGTGGTTCCTCCGAACTCGGAGCGCCCACACCTTGTCCTGGGAATGGGCCCCGGGTCAGGTGTGTGCCCGTTCACTGATGGCGCGGAGTTTGGGTGGAGGAGGGACGCTGCGATAATGAAGATAGCAAATGCTGTGAAATTTGTAAGGTTTTTCACCCAGGCTACAAGATGATTGGTGAGATTGGTGGAAAGCTAGCCGGGTTAGTTATCTGCACGTGCTCGTCCTGAACTTTGTAAATAAAACATCATATAATGAAAATGAAAATGAAAGTGAATTACAAAATTATAACTTTGTGTAAAGAAGTTAAGAAATGTTTCATTATTCAGTTAAAAACTTTGTCTGTTCTAGCTCTCCTTATTCGTGAGAATAAATCTTTGGAATAAATGGTTGAGCAGTGCAAAAAATGGCCAAGATACCATTACCACTCAGTTACCAGCCCAGGGATGTAAACTTTTAAAAATAAAGGTGCTCGAAAGGTTATTCACAGCGTTGCTGTAGAAGAAGTTTATGATGTCTAGATTTTTTAAATCTGTTCCGATTTTAAAAGTCTTGTAGTGTATTCCAGCCTTTAGTCACAAGTTTTTCTCATAGTCTGAAGAACCTTTTTTTGACACAAAGAACCTTTTGTGAAACATAAAGGTTCATTGGATGTTAAAGATTCTTTATGGAACCATTTAGACAAAAAAGGTTCAAAGAACCTTTTGAAGCACCTTTATTTTTAAGAGTGTATGTAATGGGCTATTTTTTACATAAGGTATTGTATGACATCATTCGATTTGTATTGTATGGACAAGAGTAGCCAGAATGTTCTTCAAAATTGCCTTTTATGTTCTACAGATTTTCCATTCTTGGATAAGTTATTGAATTATACAATGTAAAAATATGACTCTTTATTGGCTGAGTTCATTTATTAAGTTATGAGTACAAGACACTTAACGGGATAGTTCATCCAAAAATGAAAAATCTGTCATCATTTACTCCCCCTAAGGTTGGTTCAAACCTCTATAAATCTCTTTGTTCCAATGAACATAGAGAAAGATAGTTGGAAGAATGTTAGCAATATTCAGTTCTGGGATATCATCCACTCCCATAGTAGATTTTTTTTGTTCTGTTGAACACATTTTGGATAAAAGCGTCTTCCAAATGCAAAATGTGAATGTAAAATGTGCAGTGCAATACGATGCGATGCAGAGCAAAAATGATTAATGTGGTCTCAACACAAAATAATAAAGTCAACTTACCCTTTTACAAACATAAGTGGCATGACCATGAAAAAAAATGAAGTCTGATTCTGTCAATAAACTGTACATTTAGAATTACTCTAAAAAAGTCATTCTTAAATCTTAACAACAAAAATAGATTTGATTTCAAAGATTTATCCCTTATTTGGTTCAGTTACATTATTTTTCTTTCATTTTCGTCAAAGGAAAAAAGGAGCGAAATTCAAAAGATCTCAATTATGTTAAATATAGTTCCCTTACTGTTAGTAATATGGTTTTCATTTAATCTACTAAAGCACCAGAATCATATGACGCACTTCTGTTTTAGTTTCTAATTTCTCAGTAAGGCGGGTTTCCTCAAAACAAATGAGAGCAGTGGAATTGCTTTGGTGAGCGTGTGCATAACTGTCTTGTGACAGAGGAAGTTGGTTCTCTAGAGACGCTCTCTTGTCACTGGCTCCCGTTTGTCTGTGAGCACACTCACACATAAATAAACAAGCCCAGCTGGATTTCAAAAGAGACACAATCTGCCCAGTTCTCCCTAATCCAGTGCGTGGGAAATGAACCAAACCCTTCTGACCAGCACACGGCGCTTCTCTCGCTTATTCCTTCTACGAGCGAGGGTTGTGCATGTTAAAGTTTGTAAGCTTGATCTTTAGGTTTGCCATGTCCTTGAGCACCACCCTAAGTGTGAGACTTCTACCTAATGTCCATCATGTGGAAGGTCAGCTGACTGTTAGCACAGCATCCTGCCCTGGCCCGCTGACACACGGGCCTGCTGTAGCACAGTGTGGGCCTTTGTCCAATGACTTCAACATCTGCTCTCACACCCGGCCATTCACTCGCCCTCAAGCACACACATTTCTAGACTGGAATTGTGAGTCGTTTGGTCACTGTCGGTATTTATACGAGATACGAGAATGATAAGATGAGCGCAATCGACTCCGACGGTCTTTGTGACCTTTTTGGAAATTACATCTTTAACATCCCGTCCTGGTCGAATTGACCTCGACAAAAACTTGTGTGACTAAATGACTTTCTTTCTTCTGTGTAACAGTGTTTTTTTGTCCATACAGTGGGGGTCAATGGCGGTCAATGTTGTTTGGTCACCAACGTTCCTCAAAATATTTTCTTTTGTGTTCTGCAGTAAAAAGAAATATCTAATATCGAGGGGAATTAGCCACACTGTTTTGTTATAGACCAGTTGATCTCCTGGATCTGGTTTTAAAGTCCCTAGTCCATCCTTGGCTAAAGGTCATCTGAGCGTCATAGTATCATCCTTCGCATGTCCAAATTTCAGCCAGAAAAATCGGATTACTTGCACCAGTGAAATGGGATGAGGCCAAGCGGTGACCTCACTGCGTTTTTATTCAATGCGCCTTGATCATTACAGCAAAAGAGAATCTATTGTGTCCCTTCTCCGACCAATAAGAAGATTACAAACAACCGTTCCACTGGCTTTCCTATCAGGGAGACATAGACGTGGGCTGCAGGGCAGATGAGGAGATATGAAGAAATATGGTGTGCGAGAAACGTCTGCGTTCAGCAGAAGCAAATCTTCAGATTTATTTGATATAGATTCCCACGCTCAATAAAATACATTTTGAAAGGAAACCATTTATCTGAAAGGGCCTCACGTCGTGCTGCAGAAAGCACATATGTTTAGAGATATCAAGAGCTAAACGTACGAGTTTGTGACTTGTAAGCTAGTTTACCACAGCCTAGAGTAGATTTATATCTGCTGACTACTCAAGCAATGTGACCATTTCAATATTACAATATCAGATATTGATTGCACGGTTATCATGGGCAAAACAACTCATAATTAAATTCATGACATACTGTATATATGAAATTGTTGAAAAAATTCTAAAAGAATGCTTTCAGTAAAATACATATTTTATTTTGTTTATATTGTGTTCTTTTCTTTTGACCAATGAATTGCATTTAAAATATTGTGTTGGAGAAACCGATTTTAACTTTTGTGCCTTGTAAGGTAAAATGTTAAATGGATCAAATAGCAGCACCTACTACGATATTAGTGCGGGATTATATATGATTTTATCATGTGTACTTTGAACACAACAGTTACCATGATTATTAATATCACAGTTATGCATCAAGGGGCATTTTATGAGCATTTTTGTCAGTTTCAGTGAATCTTGAATCATTTCTAAAGGGGATTTAGATTTTTTCATAAGTAAATTACGTATCATTTTGTTTCAGAATCTCTAAAAACATCCCCACCACTAAAGACGTGGAGCCCCTGCTGGAGATTGATGGTGATATTCGCAGTTTTGAGGTCTTTCTCTCCTCACACACACCTGTTCTTACTGCACGGGATGTGGAGTTGTTTCTGCCGTGCACCGTCAACCTGGATCCCAAACTAAGGGAGATCATCGCAGGTACATACATGGCTATCTAAAAAGAATGAACAGTAGACTTCAAAGCTAATTGTAATGGCTACCGACTAGAGATTACACAATATTTACACTCCAGGATTATTATATGACATTACTGCGATATCAAGTGGGGAAAAAATAATATGATATATTGCCACTACAGTGAAATTTATCAAATTTTTATTTTGTTCTCAAAATCAAACCCAAACCTACTAGGGATGTAAGGATATCCAAATATCAGGTTACAGTAATACCTCGGTGTAATGAAATGTATTTATTACAATATTTAAAAAGACAAACTAAGACTTGGAAAAAATGGGCCATAAGGGGTATTATTTTTTATTATTGAACATTGCAATGATGTACAACTTAACGATGTCATATCCTGTCCTCTTTTCTTTATCATCTAATCATAACTGTTACTTTGAGGTGTGAGGTATAGTACGAGAAAGGTCAAATGACTTAAAACTATATAATATACTAATAAAATAATAAAACCGTACCAGCCGAACCTTGACAGAGGTAATATCTATTATATTCTTAAACATTTTCTATGTTGAAGGCCCGGAAGATCTATCGTTTCATACAGTCATGTGACCACGATAATATTTAGATCATTTTGCTATTGTGATACCATGAAATTGGTAATATTGTTAAATCCCTACAAACTACCAGTCTGATCTCACGCAAATTGATAACTATTGACTAAATCGTATGTAATTGTACGATGCGAATCATACAAAAAGGCACTGACACGATAGCAGATCATACTAAACCGCATGAATAAGATTGTCTTCATATGTATTCTTTGAAATACTCTCATAGAGACAGAAAGATAATTCATATACATTGTGCCTCTTATACCGAAATGTTAAATATGTGCGCACCTTCTATTTACAAAGTAATTATACGTGTATCGTTAAAGGAGCAGTTTTTGATTAACAGTGGCCACAAGCGATCTATTATAGACTTGCCACTAATCGCGCAGTCCAAACACGACGGTGGCCACCACAGTGCAAAAAGATGTCGTTCTCATGTTGACGCAGGGAAGAGATTTTGCGGGCATTAGAAAGACCGTAGAAAGAGTTATGTCTTATGTGTTACATAAAATAAAAGGTTTGTGGATTTTAGGTTTAAAAAGAAGGATAAAAGTCAGGCAGGAGCTATGACCTGGGTTAACATTTTAAAGACTTTCTAGCAGAGATGCGTTAGAACCCGCGGTACTAAAGGTTTTAGCAGACACTCACAGATATCTATGGAGATGCTTTCCAGCAACAAAGACGTTGGAGAGAAAGATCGTCTAAAAATCACCCCAGAGGAGGTTGCTTTGATTCGGATCAGTATGTAAGTGACACAGTAACATACCAAGATATGTTGTTGTTGTAATATAAAATTTGTGACAGAGCCGTTTTGAGCGTCATTTTTTATCTGGAACCGCTTTGATATTTTACTCGTCCAGATATTTGAGAGAGAGAGCGAAAGCGCATTGGAGCTCAAACTGTAGAGCGAGCGAAAACGCGTATTACTCTTTTACTTAATGATGAATAAACTTTCAGTTAATCCGTGGGTCACATGTGTGCCGAACCGGAGAGCACGATCCATTTGGATCGCACATCATCCCACGATCTGTTTCACCACGATACGGTTTGTCCGTTTCGGGCTGCTGTGGAAAACATGGCGGCGAATCCAATGTATGTATTGTTGCGCTGTATGTTGATATAAATAGCTTATTCTAAGGTATAACAAACATAAATCTTCATTACGTAAGGTCTTTATACACTATATTATATTGGTTTTCCGTCAATAGATCCTCCTACAAACGCTGTATGGTTCCTTTAACACAATATCACAGTTTTTGTCAATATAGGTATAATGCGATACCTCTACCACAGTCTTAAGTTAACCCTTAACATAGCACATACATTAAAGCTCAAACTACAGAACAATGAGCTTTTAACATCAAGATCATGGAATTTATTCCTAGTAAATTCACCCAAAAATGAAGATGCTATCATAATTTATTCGCCTTCTCGTCATGTCAAACCTATATGAGTTTCTTTCTTCCACAGAACAGAAAAGAAGATATTCTAAAAAAGTGTTGACCGAACAGCGATGGCAGCCGTTCACTTGTATCGGTTTTGTGTCCATATGATAGAATACAATCACTGCCACCACTTTTCGGTTATAGACGTTCTTCAAAATATCTTCTTTTGTGTTCTGCACAAGAAAGAAAGCCCTTCAGGTTTGAAATCACAAAAACGTGAGTTAATTATGACAGAATTTTCATTTTTGGCTGAACCATCACTTTAAAGTTTGCAGTACGCAGTACCATTTGCATTAATGTAAATACATTTTATGTGAATACACAAGTCATATTTAATGTTAAGTTATTCTTACTGTATAGGAAAGCAACAAGCCCTATGCATGTTCGGTTTATTGCTGTAGGTTTTATTGCAAGAGTATGAGCTGATATAATCAGATCACATGATCGGTCATCTGCACTGTGCTTTGAGACAGCAGACGTTGTTTGGTGCAATGTGACAATGGACTCAGCTTGACAAAGAAACCTTTATTTGCACAGAGAGACGAGTAAGATCTCCATTGTGTTCTCCTCAGGAAATTAAACATCACGGAAGCTCGATGAGCAGCTTGTTTCTGAGTCACCCAGCCAGTCTTATTTTGGTCCGCCTGGCTGACTCAGAATAATGTTCCCTTCAAAATAAATCCTCTCGTATGATTTTGCTCTCTCAAAATTTGAGGTCAAAGTTAACAGAGTTTTTATCTGGAAGCCATTTTCCCAGTTGACATGCTTTGTAGTTCTCCTTTTATTGGGAAAACTCAACTTTATCCTCAGTGTTTTTTCTCAGAAAATCAAACCACATAGGCCTTTCCTTTCTCACATGTAACTTACTAAAAATGCCTCGTTTGGCTGAAGACGCCTTTGAGTGGGAGGAACTGAACGCCTTTAAAGTGCTGGCCAAGATTCGGATCTTACTTTCTTCTTCTATTTTTCTTTTTTGTATTGCTCCTTTCCTCCTTCAATCTGTCAGATGTACGAGATGCGAGAGAGCAGATGCACCTTGGAGGAGTCGGCTATCCCACAATGCCCCTGCAAGATGTTTCGGCTCGGCCTCAGTCTGTGTTTGGGCAGCAGTCTTTGGCGTGTTCTCCTACAGGCTCTTTTCCTGGGTCTTTCCCCACTGGTGGTATGTTGTCGCCCAGCCAGCCCCACAGCAGCTACTTCAGTGGGCTTACTGGTCCCCAACACCCCTTCTACAACCGGGTGAGACTCTGGTTACCGAGTTACTGAAACATACCTGTATTATTTACCTGTATAAGCATGTAAGTGCACAGTAAAGTCATACAATTACATTTTTAGAAAATATTCTGTAAATAGTATATAGAATATACTGTATATATATATATATATAAAGTATTTTTACTTTAGTTATATTTAAAAATATATATATATATTGTATAGCAACATAAAAAATAAACAGATAAATTCTAAAATGACATAAGTATTTACGAAAATTACTAAAATTTTAAAACTTTGTTAAAACTTATTAGAAGATTATAAAATCTAAAAATCTAATTCTAAATATTAATACAACTCAAATCAGAACTATAATAACTCTGGTATGTATATGTTAATATTTTATTTATTTATTTAAGTAAATATTTGTTATGTATACAAATGTATGTGCATTTATACATACACACCCCACATACATATTTTATATAAACAAACATTTATTTGGAATCCGTTATTCACGATTTAACGATTTGACATTACTAATAATTGTATAAAAATGAAAGACAAATTTTAAATACATTATATACAAACATAATTAAGAACTATATTTTTTATTTATATGCATCAATGCATATGCTAAAATACTATTGCAATATTTATCTACATCTTTATTTTTTCTTTCTTAAGTAATTAAATCGTCATATAGGGTCCTTACGAACAAATCTGTATTTTAAATGTTTTTTTAAAACAGATCAAAAGAACCAAACAGTTCAAAAGGATTAATTCAATGAAATAACTGTCTAGTCTTTCAGCATTTTTTATAAAGAGTTTAGAAGATAACCAGGTGTGGCGCTGGAATGAGATGTGAAACTGGCGTTTTGGCACTATCTTATAGAAAACTCTACAAGCAATTAAAATTCATTAAAAAATCATCACAATATTCATGATATTGGCATATCTGACATGTATCCCAGTCTTTTCAAGCTGTCCACCTATTTGTGTGCCGTCATGGGTGTTTTTATTTCATATTTTATTTCATGTGACACAAACCCTCCTTTTCTTCATTTAATTGATTCCTGATTATCATCTTTCTCTCCATCTCTATAGCCCTATTTCCCTCATCATGTGTATCACCTGCCCCGACATTACCCTGGCAACCCCCATCATGCCCCCTCACGTCCACCTACTAAACTTCATAAGGACCCCAACATGGGACTAGTAAGTACACAGCTAGTAGGTACTAGTTAGTACCAGACTTTTAAGGACTAGTAAGTACACAACTAACTGTGAAGCAGGCAGGGCACATACTTTTTGTGCTTCGTGCAATTGACAATATTGTCTTAGGGTCTCAGTTGACATGCTTTGTTTCAAATTCTTTATGACTTTATTAACAGCCATTAAGTATTAGACCTTTTACTTGAAACAAAGCTACAAGTAAAAATGTTAAATTATTGCAACTGTTGATTTATGGCATCGTATTTTAACAACCTTTGTTATGATTGGCTGATGTTTTGCAAAGGAAGTGTAAGGAATAGCAGCAGCGTTTGGAACACCATTCATGATTCACATCTGTCACTTTCGTCCATGTCAACCATCTCCCCTGCCCTCACTAAATGTCCATACTAAAGTTTTGTGTCTGTGTGTGTATGTGTTCTTAAACTCTTTTATCCTCTGGTTCTTCTGTCATCCATACTGTGTCCCTTCATCAGGATGTAATCAGAGAAGACTCCAGCGAGGGTCTTCCCTCTCCTACATCCCCCTCTATGGTAACTTAAGAAGTGTGTTTGGTTATGTATATATGTGTGCATAAGAGATGCAGTAAAGCCTTTTGTTGACACACTCAAACATACACACACATGATGCTAGCGGCATGTGACACTTGAATCTCAAGTGGGGCTATAACAATATCTTTCCTATAAGTGCCCGCCGCTAGTGAATAAATCTCTACTTTTGCACCTCTTTTGCTTTTTGACTTTTCACACATTTGACTTTGAAAGTGAGTTAAGTGCATTGGAAGTTGATAATTGGCAGTGTGCCTGGGTAAAGAAGTCAATTAGTTAAAACTTTAGGGGGTGAATGAAGCTCATTAAAGCAGTATAGCGTCTTTGCTGCAGCACATGTGAATATATCACGGTCATTCACACTTATGGGTAGTGATGCGTCGATGTGGGAATTCTGGCTGATGCTGATTGTAAGATAATTATTTTCGTGTTATAGGTGATAACAGATTTGATGGGCAATATTATAACTCTATACTGTTTTGTTTGTTTCAGCCAAAAACTAAAACCAGAGAGTTCAGAGTTTTACATGCAACACCGTTAATCAAGCATCAGAACATTTCTTTTAAAACTTTGAGTTGAAGAAAAATATACTTATTACTGTTTAAATTTAAATAAGCCATCATTAATGTCATTTACAGTCTTGCTTGTTATGGTTTATAATGTAATTTTGAATGGCCGATACCAAGAATGGAGAATAGTGTGTTTAAAACAGTATAAAGCAGGTTTAATTCAATGTCCTAAGGTTTGAGATTGCTAGTGAAAATGCTTTTAATTTTGTATTCTACTTTAATGAATGCATATGTTTTTATTATATCCATAAGAAGGTAATTAAAATGCAGACTTTTATTCAATTGAAATAATTGACATATATTTCAAAATGTTCTTGGTATGTCTCCCGTTACTATACTACAGCATGTAGTTGAGCTGCACAAGTTTTTACAACACCTGATGATCGATGTTATTCCAGCATGACACACAGTAAGATGTGTATGTAATATTCTTGTGTGCCTAAGTGGTAGCAAAGTTAGAAATGAATGTTAGATGTTAAAAATGTTAAAAATGTTAGAATGACCAATGTAATGTTATAGTTAAAGTCGCTCATTTAATGTAGTCTCCGATTTTGCATCATACAGCATCAAACTGACTAGAGCAATGAAAATTTGCTTAAAAATGTCTTTGTTCTGTTGAACACAAAAGAAGATATTTCGAAGAATGTACTGTGGGAAAGCAGTTCTGAGGCACTTTGACTACCATTGTCATTTTTCCTAGTATGGTAATCTATGGTGGCCAAGTATTCTTCCAAACATTTGTCTCTGTGTTCATCAGAACAAAGAAATGTATACAGATTTGGAACAACTCGAGGGCGAGTAAATGATGACTCAATTTTTATATGCATGTATACCTTCCCCTTGAGCATTACTGTATACCACTTTATGCATGATCAGATTTAGATGTCCACAGACTTATTTGGTAAAAAAAACATTTTGTGGTGAGGTTTTATTCATGGTGATGATTTAAAAGAAGCTTAAAAAACATAATCAAACACACAAGGGGTGGGGAACATGTAGTTTTGCTGAATGGGTGTTTTGTTCACACATACTGTGTGTGTGCCTGCCTATATGCATATCTATTATCATTTCCTACACATTCTTCATTCCTGTACTTATCTCTCTTCCGCACTGTCTGACGTTAATGTTATTTGTGTGCGTGTTTCCCACTTGCATTCACTTTTCATATTCCACCCTCATTCATCTCTGTTGTTTCGTTCGTTCTGGATTCCGTCATTTGACTGTTCCTCTGGTCTGTCCTCCATTATTGCTTTGTTTTGTGTCATGTGAAAGCCACGGCCATCAGAGGTATGGATTAGCATCAGCAGTATAGAAATGGTGTGCTGAAGAAGGCAGCTCTTATCAGCACAGAGAGACGCTTCCTTCAGCGAGCACGTCTGTTTCCTCGATCCCGGCCCCTCGCTCTATTTACGCCAAATTTTTTCCCCAACATGAAGTTGTTAAAGTCTGAGTTCTCTCTGTTTGACCGTTTTCCCTTTCTGTGTGTCTGTCATTTCCATTTTTATGTCCTTCTCTAAAATGTGTTGATTTGGCTTCATCAAATAACTGTGAAATCTATACAGGTGGGATGCCATGAGATGGTTTTCAAACTGTCGATAAATGACTAGTTGATGAGGTATACTAGTCGAAGAAGCACCTTTGGTTCAGGGTGAACCAAAACCAGCTACATTTCACAGGGCTCCTTTAAGACTGACTAGTCTTCCAAGTTAGCTAGTTGTTTGAAAATGTAATTAAAAAAAAGAAAAAACGACTATACTAAAGTTAATAGAGTTAAAGAGATAGAGTTCACCCAAAAATCAAGAATGGTAACCTATTCACTTGTATTGTCTGGACCCAAAACCAGGTCAATGCGGGTACCAATGGGTTACCAACATTCTTTAAAAGAAAGAAAGTTGTAAAGGTTTGAAATGACTAAAGCAGGGGTAACCAACTGGCGGACTCCGGTCCGAATGCGGACCGCGAAATGCGTCCCTCCGGACCCTTAAGCCTTTTGATGTATTAAATAAATGGACGCCTCAAATTATTTTCTAATGCAAGTAAAATTATTTCGGGCACATCAAGGTCCGCTCAGTTGCACTTTGGGTCCTTCGGTGCACTGTTCCTAGAGACAGACTCGCTGCACACCGCGCAGACAGATGTATCTGTCAGTGACTGAAAAACAATGTCATTTTCAAAAGTTAGAAAAGTCGACGCTAGAAAACCATGTTTTGCAAGATGAATTGGTGGAGAGATTTTCATTTATTCTTCCTGCATCTACATGCACGAGGCCGGTTTGTCTCATTTGCTCGGAGTCTGTTGGGGTTGTCAAAAGTGGAAATGTTAAACGGCATTACGAGACATTGACACTATGAAGAAACTTGACCGCAGAAGTCCGAGGTAAGGACACATTAGCTCAAAGCCCAGTGTAGCCGTCTACCAGTGTCGTCCCTCACTCACTTACCGCCCAACAATGAGCTTATGAATTTTCACTAAGAATACAGTTGATCTTAGAAAAACATCACAGGCCTTTACTGATTGGAAAATAGTAAAAGAGTGAATGAAGGCTGCGTGTGAAACACGTTTAGAAGTAAAATAAAGACATGAACTTAGTGAAAAGAAAATATTAAACAAACCTCCCTTTCAGCTGCAAAAGCCACAAGAAGAGCTGAAATGTTATCAGAGGATGTACTTGATGCTGCTATTTGCTAATCTCAGTTCAGCAGAAAACCTCACTTTAGTTTTCTTTAGTAGTTGTTAATGTTGAAATGAATGTATGTTCAGTTCAGGTTTAGAGATTAGGGCATTTTGGACATTTTCCTTCATTATATTGTTGTCAGACATTGTAATGCCGTCGTATAGATATGAAAAGACATGTTTGTTTCTTTGGTCTGCCAAAAAACATAAATTCATGTTTTTAGGTATATAATTGTCCGGACCTTGGCTGGTAAGGAGGGTTCCTTTACTGGACCTCAAGCAATTTTAGTTGAAGACTCCTGGACTAAAGGGTGACAAAATAATGACAGAACCTTCATTTTTGGGTGAACTATACCTTAAAACTACATTTATCACAAATTAGCCATGATTTAACTACAAAAAACACATATGCTAACACATTTACTGTAATAAAACGTGGTAGCATTTTTGCACATTCTTAACCGTCAAAATGATGTTTTTTGCGTTATGTCAGTTTTATTGATTGAATGATTATCTATGATTTAAGCATGTGACCTAATTCCTCTTTTCCTTCCCCCTCCTCTCTCCTTTTTCACTTCCAGATAAAATCCCAACCCTCCAGAATGAAACAGGTACAAACCTTTAAACCCTTGAGATTTCTCTTGAACAGCCAGTTCTCTTATTGTAGTATTTTAATACACCGTGTGGCCAAAGCTATGAGGGTATTTGAACACTGCATCCGCATGTGCTTGTGCTGTGAGAATACTTTCAAAACTGACAAAACTATAATTTGGTCTTTCTTAAAGTCTTCACTAGAATTTGGCACGTGGATAAAATTATGTGCTTTCGTTCAGACACATGAACATCTGTAAGGCCAGGCACTGATTTTGGGTAGTGGGGTCTCGCTCACAGCTTTTCAATTCAATTGGGAAAAAAGGATTCACATCTGGGCTTTTTCAAACACCAGACTCTGTAAAATGGTGTTGGTGGACTTCATTTGGTGCATAAGGAATTCAAAATGGCCACCCCAAGCTGTTAGAATCACACAGTTTTTGTGAAGTGTCATTGTATGGAGTAGCATTAGGATTTGATTTACTGAAATTAAGAAGTATGGCAAACCTTAAAGGTGTTGTGTGTGATATTTAGAAGGATATATTGACAGAAATGCAATATAATATACATAACTATGTTTTAGATTTATATAAAGACCTTACATAATGAAGCGTTTGTTTTTATTACTGTAAAATGAGCAATTTCTAGTCCCCTTGCATGGAATTCACCATTTTGTTTGTACAGTAGCCCAGAACAGACAAACTGTACAATACAAAATAATTCACCGTTTGCTTGTTATTTGGGGTGAGATTTGTTTATTTAGACAGAGTGAGAGCGTGAAAGCTTACATCCCTGAAGTCGTGATTGAGCAGACACCTGATGCTAGGCGCTCTAGTGATAGGGGAGGGGCCATTCATGCTCGGACGCTCCAATGCATCATCTATTCCCTATTTTAGCCCCGCCCAAATAATCCTGAATAGAGAATTTCCTGTAGCTCAGTGGTAAGAGCATTGCGACAACAACGCAAGGTTGTGTGTTCGAACCCAGGGGATTGCAAATACCTACTGTAAAATGTATATGATAAAGCAATGTAAGTCGCTTTGGATAAAAGCGTCTGCCAAATGCCTAAATGAAATGTAAATGAAATAAATGAGAATTGGTGAAAAACTTTTTTTTTATGAGCAATACATTTCTAACATCTATTATGTGTTTAGAAACAATTCTCAGAATTCTCTTTACCCGGACTTTAAGTTAATTAGAATTGAATTATACGGTAATTGCATAAACGTAAATGCAATGACTACAAATATACTCCATAAAGAAGCTTATGGGGATTGTTCACCCAAAAATGAAAATTCTGTTATCATTTACTCACCCTAAACCTCAATGAATTTCTTTCTACTGGAGATCACAAATAAGGTATTTTGAAGAAATTTGTTAACCGAACACCGTCGGCCCCCATTCACTTCTATTGTATGGACACCAATGCAAGTAATGGGGGCCTGTTAACAGCATTCTTCAAAATATCTTCCTTAGTGTACTGCTTAAAAAAGAAAGTAATACAGGTTTGAAATGACAAGAGGGTGAGTAATGATGACAGAATTTTTTATTTTTGGGTCAACTATGGCTCTTTCAGACATTTGTCTTGTCTCCTGTACACTAACCTGAGATGACATGTAGGCAAAGATGTTTTACTTAACAATAAAGGTCCCAACTTATGATGGCTGCCATCTACTTACTTTTTTATGTATTTTCTAAGTCAACAGGCCTGCCGATGATGAGCAGTAGCTGTTATTTTAGGTGAACCTGGTTGCTGTTAAAAGCTTTGTTGAGAATTCAACATCATTCCTTTTGTGAACAAAAAACCATGGTCACATCATCTTACATCTCTCTGGCTACATGTCACAATAGATGTTTCTTAAACAGGCTGACCTACATACATGACCCTGTCGTCTACATTGCATCCTATGTAGAACAACTTTGCAGGTCTAGGTCTAGAGAATTTCAGTTATAGTGTCACTTCTACAAGACCACATAGAGTATACAAATGAATTCGAGTGAGCTGACCACAACAAATGACTTCAGTACACCGACCAAAGATCAACCGTTACTCAGAAGCAAACTGGGTCACCTAACCACTGACTAACAGACCAGTTTAAACATCAACACAAAACTAGACCGCATCTATTGTTCTCAATGAAGTTGTCTACTACACTGGAAGTGACAAATGCCCTCTTTCTATTTTTGATGTGCTGCACTCCTACTTAAGCCCCTTTATTTTCCATGTTGGTGAACGAGAAATAACAGTCTGTAGTTTAAAGAGATGGTTGCATAGAAAGAGTAGCATTCAAACAGCTTTATACATTAAACACACTCTTTTATGATGGATCAAATCCATAACATCCACATGCAACAGGCCTCCATCATGTACTCCACTGTGATGATGTTTGCTTGCTTTGCTTCTGTATAATGCGCTTGTTGCTGACAAAACCTCACTGCTCTGCTTTTACACCTTTCTTGGATTGCTTTGATAGTGCTCATGTCTCGCTATCCCAGAATGCATTGTTAATTTTTGGAATGAGTAACTGTTATATGTGTATAGGGCTCTGTTGCTGGGGTTTATGGTGGGCCGGCGGTCCTCCTCGGTTCTCTGAGCATCAATGCAGTATGTGAGAAGATCAAAACGATCCAGGGTTTGGACCCATGTTTGCTAGAAGAGTACATCAACACGGTCAAAAAGGTAATTTTAAAGTTCATGGAAGAGCATGGAATTTGTTTGAATTTGGTAAAGCATGTGGTTTTACTGTGCTAGACATTTCACTGAGCACTTGCCCCAAATAGTGTTTCCATGGGCTGTTGCAATGCTGCTTTCCCTTATTTTATGCAGTACAACACCCATCACTACTTCTACAGGTATCATATAAAAGGGTCCGAACCCAGTAAAAGATACAGTTTTTTTGTACACACCAACCTCTGGTTCCAAACTAGACCCCACCGAGCAAAATTAATTCAAATGAAATATAAAAAGTTTAATTTTGATGTTTTTAAATGTAAAATAAAATAATATTTAGTTACTGAATACACAATTTAATAAATTGATTTATTAATAAATAATATCAGAAGTAATGGTTGTAATGCTTGTACTGACAATTTAAAAAAATCATTTTCAGATTTTTGTTGAACTATGTTAAACCCTATTAGTGAAACATGCCAATACACAGTTGTGTAAACAGACAGAGGAACCAAACACAGGGTGTGGTAAATTCATCCATCTCTGTAAATAGCCTTTCATCTATTGGAAAAGACTTGCTTTATCAGCTCCATGTGGTGCACGCAGAGGTTTCACAATAAGGGCTTTCTTTCCATTGGACAACATCTGAAGGATGCAGTGGAATTTCTGATGTCTCCATTAGACATCCATTAGTCAACCTGCCAGCTGTGCGGCATCGGCCTGCATACTTAAATATCTCCATTGTTGTAAAAGTTTGCTTTCGTTCACCCTCTAACATACCACGCACCAAGTACCAAGTTGTTTTCCTTAATATATGACAAGAGATGCTGAGATCATATTATAATTTTATTTGCTACAAAAAAATTTTTTAATCCTGAATCTAGGCCAACGTGAACGGTCGGGTTCTGTCTCAGTGCAACCTCGATGAGCTGAAGAATGAGATGAACATGAACTTTGGAGACTGGCATCTTTTTAGGACCATGGTAAGATTTATTTTTAATCGTACAAAACTTGATTATTATTATACGCGACATCCGTTAATGGTTTTAATGGAGTTAATGCTCTCCGTCTATAGTGAAGTAGGCTGGATGCTGTTGAAATAAGGAACACATGTAGCCATGTTGATTTCCATTCGCGCTTATACAAACGAATGTTGTGTTGCCAACAAGCAGGCAGCCATCTGGTCCAAGATGGCTGCTTTCTGGATGAAGGAGGGTTATTGTCAGTGGGAGCTCGGTGTCCACTTGAAGATCTGAATAGCTTGACGTTCACAAGAAAGTGGCATTCTTTAGGCTGGAAACAAGTCCAAATGGAACGACTTGGGGCTAGTCGTAATATTGGCATGCCTCAAAAGTTTCACATAGTACTTTGGCTATTCTGGTTCTACCGTGAAGGCCATAGTGAGGAATGAGATGTTATTTCTTTTTGAAATTGTGTCCTGGTTGTTTATAATTGTTGGTGTCATTAGTCTAGTAAAGAAAAGTGTACATCAATCCAATTGAAATTGGGGAAGTTCTTGGCCCAATAACTTCCATTGTAAGTGTATAACACACAGACTAAGGTACCAAATTGACCAACTTATGTGGTAATAAAGCTTGGAAATAGAGCATGACTTTAAAAATAAAGAATTTTCATTTGTGCAATATGTATAGAAACAACAGCTACATAATATGCTTGATTAATCTACCACCGTTACGAATGAAAATTCACTCTTTCTATTGATATAATATAACTATCGCCATATTTGCGCTGTGGTTGTGTGTCGTAGGTTCTAGAGCAGCGTCAAATTGAGAGCCAGCAGTTGCGTGATGAATTGGTGGCGTGCAGCGAGCAGAGCGGCAGCGTGTTGACTCAACCCGAACCTCGGAGACCCTCCGAAGCACCTCGAGATGTTACCATAAACCCTGAAAACTTCTCGTACAGCCTCAACCTGAGCTTTGAAGAGCTCAGCAGCGTTGGACTCGAGGAGCCTCCCAGGCAACACGGTGCCCACTGGCTGGTTAGTGGTATTGCTGTGCGCACAAATACGTTCAGCTGGTCAACTGTGAAGTACGGTGCACACCAGGCGAAGACGGTGATTAAACACTGAGGCAAACACAAACATAGGCGTGCTCGAAAACAAAGGAAATAAACTGGTCCTTTTTTGCTGTTTACTCCACCGTTGCAGTTTTTTAAACTCGTAGCTTCTGCTTTCAGACGTGTCTCATCAAAATAAAAATAGCACGTGGTTTGCTGGGTGAGAAACGGAGTGTTTTCTGACCTGGATGGGCAGAGGAAGTGAGGAGCTGACCACACACACAAACACTAGCTCTCTATCACACAGAGATGGGTATTTCTGCACTCATCTGTTAACACTTTGCAAGGTGTCACTGCATATTGCTACACACAAACAAGAGATCATAATGGTTTAGATTAGCATCATTGATGTTAGCGGTAAAGATCGCTCTGTGTTGATTTCTCTAAATAGAGTTTACTCGAAAATGAAAATTCTTTCATTCTACTTATTTCTTATGCATACATTCTGGCATAAAAACTCAAAAAAGGAGTCACAAATTCCAGTGGTTCTTATTTGATTCCTGGAGATCCATAGTACGGAACCACATATTGGATGTCTTCTTATTTAACATTATTCATTAAAAGCTGATTTTTAGCAGCAGAGAGATTTTTAAAGTGAACTCACACCATGTCCACACCAGACACGAGCAGCCCGATGCACAAAAGACAATATTTATCACGTCGCATTGTGACGCATCCGGTGTGGACAGTGTAAAAAATAAAAAAAAGACAGATTATGTTGTGTTGTCTCTTGTTGCATCGGTCTCCTCCAGTGTAGTTGTTTTAAGATCTGCCCGCCCGACGCTCATATCAGCCTCTTTGGATGTTCAAAAAAGATTAAAAAAAGTCTTCTCTTCTATATACGTGGTGTCTGTCTGCAGCGCTTTTGTATGCAAACAGAATTTCCCATGTGTATTACACACGTGCCAAGTTTTAACATGCAGAAGCGTAAATTAGATTTGAGGTTGAATATCAACCTACATTTTCGTCTGTTTCCCACACAAAGCTATCATATGGCTTCAGAAGGTTTCAGAACGTAATGCACGAGACTTGTATAAATAATTTATTCTGCTTTTTGTATATTCTGTGCTTGAATGCTATTCATCACCATACACTTTTGCTGTATGGTAACAAACGGCCTGGACGTCCTGCTTAATAACTCCTTTTTAAATGTTCATGTTCTACAAAAAAATATGTGATAAATGAACTGTACTTGAGTGAGTAGATTTGTATTTTTATTAGGGCTGTCAAACACTTAAACTTTTGTTCTGGATATGATTGTGTTTCCAAAATATATGTCAGTTTGTGGTGCATATTAATTTTATATTTATAACACATACACATACATGCATGTATTAAGGAAATATTTGCATGTAGTTATTTGTATTCACCAATAACTTAAATTATATATAAATGTTCATGTATATGTATATGTTAATAAATACAAAATGAATGTGCACCGTATACAGACATATATTATGTACACAAACTTTTATTCTGAATGCGATTGATCATTTGACAGCCCTAATTTTAATGTAATTATTTAAACAAGTTTATTTTTATGTTACCTGTCCCTTAAATATCTAATTGTGTGCTTGCTACTAAACAATCAATCTCACCTAAATTTGTCATCGATAGACCTTTTTGCAAGATGTAAACAACACTGGTCTAGAAATGAGTCCTCTTTAGTTTTTTTATTTCACATATATTTATTTCAACTAAAATATTTAAGTTATCTTGGTTGTATTTTGTTCTAACATTTGTGTAGTGTTACAAACTGATACAGGAAGTGCTTCTAGATAGCGTCGTTTATGAGCAAAAGGCTCAATATCATTGACCTCATCTTTTCTTTTAGGCCAACAGTCACAGGACGTCAAGTATATCCAGTTTGAACTCTCAGGAATCTTCCAATGACATCTGTAGGCTCACCGACAAGCAGCAGGCAGAGTATACCAATGCCTACCAGGAGTACATCTCCCAAATGGCCCATCTGGAAATCTCCGCTGCTGGCCGAGATAGTCCCGCTCAAGCTCCGTCCAGCTATGATGAAAACACAAATGAAAGAGAACAGGAGGGGCGCAGACCCTTTATAAACAAGGCCTCCAAACCTGGTGAAAGTGTGATGGACTATTCCTCTGCCCCTGATAACCTGCTACATCCCATAACAGAGGAAGATGAGAAGTCAGACCATGGATCTGTCTCTAAAGTCCAAAGACGCAAAACCAAAGGTCATGGACCGATCTACCACAGTGTGCCCAGTGATGAAGAGGAGGAATCAGGGGATGAGGAAACAGACGCCACTCCGCTCTTAAAAGAAGAAGCCTGGGCTGCAGAAGAAGATTTAGGGATCGTTTCTAAAAGAAAAACCTTTGACATCATGTTGGACAAGAAGTCATCCGATTCTGGAGTGAGGTCTAGCAGGAGCTCGTCGGATCGCTCCCTACAAGATGAAGACAAAGAAGCGGTCCGGGAGAAGAAGTCCAGTGAGAAGAAAGAGGAGGACGCACATCTGATCGAGCTGGTTCTGGAGAGCCCGGTAAAGAAGCGACTCCTACCGCACAGGCTGAGTAACCTGCATGACGAGGCCCGAATGTCTATCTGCTCCGACGCTCCTTCTGAGAGCAGCCTACTAGCCAGCAGTCCTGAGGAGAGCTGGCCTGCTTCAGCTGTGAGTAACTTTAACTGCTCACCAGATAATACTGCACACAACAATAACATCAATAACAGCAGCCAGCAGTCCATGCTGCCGCCGGAGACGCACAGCACCACCGACTCCCCTTCTATCATCATATCTCCGGGTTCCAGCGCCCAGGCCACCCCGCTGACCAATCAGAACCTGCATGGAATCCACCAGAAGAGAGCCACATCCACCGGCCCTGCTGCTGATGCCGCTGAAGAACGAGAAAGCGTCCTTTAAGAGTCTACTGGTGTTCATCCAGCCACTGAAGAATACAGTCATTGTGGAAGCTGAAAGCACTAAACGAAACTGTGTATGCCTCATAACTTGATTTTCATTCTTTTCACAAATAGCACGTAGTTTCCAAATCATTTTAAAAGTGTTCCTAAATGTACTGGATTGGGAGTGTTAAACATATTGTAGCGGTATTTAAAATGCAGTTAACAGGAAGGTTGTGAAGCTGTTTAGTGAAAAAGCTGTTATTTCATGCTCTGTTGCTGACATTAAATATGTAGTCTGGATTGATCCGTTATATTAAAATCATCAAGTAGAGTGGGGATTTAACCACACGTAGATAATGTTTTTGCTGTGATTGGTATTGTGAACGCTGTTATTTATTTGTGATTAAACACTTGTTTATTCAGGTATTCTAATAGCTTTTCAACTTGTAGTGTTTATGATCATTGACTTGATTTGTAAACATTAGTGTTACATTGATGGAAAAAATGCAATAGGCTTTTGTGAGACTTGATATGTGTGTGTGTGTTAAGTGTTGCCATGTTCTCACATTAAACATTTTCAGCCAATTAAAAACGGTGGCATCTGATTATTTTGAAATAATTTTATTTGAAATGATAAACACATTGTGATTAAGCCTGCTGCTAAATTGAGTTAGATGTTGTTTGCATATTAATGACAGTGTTGTCACAAATATTTCACTGGTTGACAACGGGACACTGAAATTTGAGCACGTTTTCAACATCATGTTAATTGATAGCACTTGCAATAATCGTAAACTGATATCGAAGTTTTGACATTTTCCCTGGAAAAACGAAAGGTGTGAATCGGGGGTGCAGGTTCTCTTTTCTGGGATGAGCTACAGATGCCAGCAGGTGGCGCACTCTTCATAGCAAGAACTGTAATAAAGGACTTTAGGTCGCATTTACTGAAGAAAAAGTTGCTTTAATTTGAATACATTTATTAATCAAAACAACTACTATTGTTATCAACATGCTACGTGTTTTGTTATGGTATTTCGAGCAATCAATTATCCTGAATGACATACACAAAGCAATAAACTCAAAGAAAATTCAAATAAGTGCATCGTTACAGCAAGCAGATCTAGCTTTCTTGAGAAGTTACGTCATTTTAGTCAAGAAATCTTGCTGTAATAAACGATTTGCAGAGGTTCACACTTTGTTGTATAAACGCTTTAAAAGTAATACGTACATACGGAATGATGTAAATAATCAGGGTTTCAGATATGCCATCTCACAATACAGGCGTTTTGTCAGTGTTACACAATTGCAAAAGATCAGAAAGATTAAGCTTTGATTGCTCATTAACTTACAATTCATTCACATGTTGTGATTAATCCAATGAGAAAAGTGTGAATACAGTCTGCTACAATTATTTACATCCTGCTTTAAGACACCTTTAAGACATTATTTAGCCACTTAAGGAGTAAAAGGTAATAAAAAGGGTGGCAAATCAAAAAACTACCAGGCCATATGATCTGTGGACAGTTACATTAGGAAAGGAGTGTGTTTATAGGCCGGAATTAAATTTTCAACAGCCATATGGCGATGTTAAAGATTCATTCAGGTTCTTGTCAATAATGGACATATGTCCCATGGGTTACGAGTCAATGACATATTAGAAAGTCAATGATACTAAAAACAATCAATATATACAGTACAGCGTGGAATATGTTTTTTGCAACGATATTGCTGACCAACATTTTACACACAACTATAACAAACTGGTGTCAAATAAAGCATTTGATTTATTTTGTATGAAAAAAGGTACGATTTACAATATTACTTTTATAAAAAGTCTCAGCATACATTTTAACACTTTGCAGATACTGACAGTCCAATTTCTGCAACTATACAAGATAAAACTCTTCGAGGGAGTTTTCACATAGTTATCATCATGTTATTTTCAAATGTCCAGTCCTTCATGTGCCAAAAGAATTGACAAAAAAAGAAACGGACTTAAACTTTGTACAGTAACTAACCACGTCTTCTCCTATTCACACAGTCTTCACAAAAAAGAAAAAAGTAAGACTTCTTCTCACTGTAGAGAAAAGGTTCCTTGTGGTCATTTTCATTTGTTTCCCCTCGTATTTTAGGGGAATATAGTGCTTCTTCCTCTTGAAGAAAGGACCAAATAAGTCTTTTTAGGAGATAAATAATCAACGTCCAAACTTATAACACATCAACTGGATTGTCCTTTAAGAAGCAAAAAAGTCTCTTGATTCAATTACAGGAAAGAAAAAAAGTCCAGACCGAGAACAGAAATTGGAGGAAAAGTCAGTTCCCAGGTCCTGTGTGTTCTTGTGTCTAAACCAAACACCTGCAAAAGATTGAGAAAGAGGCGCATTTAGAGAATGCAAACAGGGCAGAGATCCGGACAGCCAGGCGCCAGAGAGGAAGCCGCAGTTTGAACATTTAACCAAACACTCAGAGACTGAGCAAAACCCTGGGCTCCAGATGTACACGAGCACAACTTTTGCTTGCACTCAATGGGTGGATTTATAGCCTCTGTTAGCGCTCGTTATATACTTCAGAGAGTACGTGACACGGCGATCATTAATCGATTTAATTAGACAGTTTAACAACTAAATAAGTTGACGATGTTAAAACAAGACGACGCTCACAAAGAAAAATTTCTCACTTACGTGCGACTTTTTACATCAAATTCTTAAGGTTTTAAAAAAGTACATCATACAGAGCTTAGTGAAAATATTAAAGAGCTTTTACCTGATTAACGGTAAAGTGTCCTGCTGTCCTCTGTGATAAAGTCTGACTGAAACTCCGGTGTCTACAGAAAAAACAACAAATTATTTATACAACCAAATTTGAACATAGTCTACGCTATATAAAGTGCATAGGCCTACGTAAAAATAACATTACGGACACATTTAAGTCGCAAAGACAAGCATGCGTTGAATAAATGAGTTTTAATGGTTGTAAATATTTACACCGCGTATTCACCCGTAGTGCACATTTTCCGACATATGATCATTGATTTACGTTACCTGTAATGAGAGGATGCTGATGTCTGTGTTCAGCGTTGTCAGGGGTGTTCTGGATGCCCCCTGCCCCGCACGCGGGAGATGGAGACTGGTGATCGTCGAATTCGAGTCAAGTGCAATCTGCAGGTCCAGGATATAATCGATGACATGTTGCAGGATTTCCATTTTGCTCACGTTTTTGTTCTGCGGGATACTAGGCACCAGTTCCTTCAGTTTGGAGTAGCAGTCGTTCATGTTGTACAGCAGGCTGAGGGGATCGTCCACGGGGGTCTTGCTCCGTGTGATTCCCAGACTGAGCTCCGTCATATTCGCGTTATTTTTCCGGAAAGATCTCGCGGGACTTATTGCCTTCATATCGACACTTCTCTTAAAGACGCTCGGTTGTTTCGTCGCGAGAATCGCTTTTGTGCTCGAGATTTCCTGTTTTCAATGTGCTGTTGAAGCAAACGCAGTGGATAAGCGAACTGTCATCGCTGTATATATACCCAGCTGGGTGGGTTGTTCACGCGCTGGTTTACATTTCGCTTATTGGTGCGCGAGGCCGTGTCACTCATCACTTTCGCGCTACACCATTGGGCGAGGGGCAGAGCTAAGAAGACCCGCCCATTCCCCCGCGTTCTTAACCAGTGAAAACGCGCGTTTAGGGTGGCGCTGACTGCCTCCAGCTTCCACGGATAATTTCTCAAATCAGTGTACCTGTTTCTGATCAACAGAATTAGTGACTTGCATGTATATATGTCATAACAAGGTTGAACTACCTGAAGTTATGTGTTACATTGAACACATTGAGTTATTATGACCAATTCAGCAACATTATTTAAATAGGTGAGATTAAAATTAACATTATTTTTGCCTGTATTTTAATTAATTAATGCATCTAGTGAAACACGCTAGGCTATAAACAATTTGAAAGCAGTTTAGTGTATTGACCGATCTCTATCTCTGGTGTTTTTTTATGGACCCACATCATTTAATTTGTCATACACAAGCAAGCACTTATACAATATATTACATTATGGGCGGCAGTTGGTGGTGTGGTCTTAATGTGTATGCTTGGTTTAAACTCATCATGAATGCCGGAGATTAGGGGAGCAGTCGGCAGGCCTGTGATGAGGGTCGTTTAAGATGTGATAGTGATGACAGTTGGTCGGTCTTAACGAGACAGGAGATCCACTCAGTCAACACCTCATGCTTTCAAGTGCAACAAGAATGGAATGTGAGTCGCATTTAGATAGTCAGAAATGCTTAAAGGACGGTCTGGGTAAACGTTTTTTAGCTACTTGATATTGTATGGCTGCAACTGAAGTGAAAATGCATTCTTCTGGAAACTAAAAATGTTTTTTATCCTGACGGAAAGACATGCTTTGTGGATTACATTTCCATATCTTAGAAACCGTTTTGGCAGTCTAGAGTGAGAGTGGTGGCAAGAAATAGAAGGGAAAAATCACTTTGTTTACACATCCTAAGCAATAATAGAGAGACATTTCCTGGTTGCTTGTGCATATCCTATAAAACAGATGTTTGCGGAGATGCCTCGGAATGCAATCGTGTTGATGTGTCGGAATGCACATCATACAATCTCATTATCACTCCATTTGAAATAAAGTGCCTGTAAACTCTCCATATCGACACAAAGAATTGTATTTTCTTGCGATTATATGTTATTTTTTTGTACTTAAAAAATAACATGAAACTACCCACAGCACTGCATTCCGCGAGGACTGTGTTGGATCTTGTGCATTTAAAAACATTAGACTGTTGTGCTCTTTTCCGCATCCGCCGCAACTGGCTTTTTCCATTTTCTACCTCGTCCCTTTTTGTTCTCACAGCTGTGTACATTTCGCATGACACCCTGACTGATCCCTGACAGGTGATGAATTGGCACCAAGCAAAGCAGTACTACAGAGCAGCGCCGCGAGCTCACGCTCTCGCAGACTCTATGGCGCCAGCCCCGTGACGTCACCCATTCACAGCGGCCCTGCAGCCAGTCCTCGCGGCGCCGTCCAGGCGGCTGCTATGGAGACGGGGCAGTTAGTTAGCGCCGGTTCTCAGCTGATCAATGTGACCCGAGCGCTTGGAGCGCTGAGAGATCGGAGTTCAGTCCGTCACCTCAGTTCTCCTGCGCTCCGAGGCCCGCACACCTGCATCGATTTGCATTTCTTAGGTTCTTAGGAGAACTTCTTGTCCTTGCAGGGTTTTAGACTTTGGAACGAATGTAGGACGAATAACCTAAAGTTACCCCATCTAAACGCGCCCGTCTTTTAAGCAGCATTATTATATAAAAGTCATGTTAATGTAGCGGATTAAATATTCTCTATACATAACAAAAAAGTAATAAGTGAACGTTCGCACAATATGCGTCTTAAATTTAGTAAAATATATTTAAATGCGTTTTTAACTCCACGGCGAGGAGTCCACGCTATATCTTACATGCAGCATTTTAGAGAAACGTCTACGTTTTTCTTCAGTCACAATGCTAATACAGAGAATGACAAGAAAACAATCTAAAGTTGGCAGAAAGTTGATGAGTTCTCCACGGGATGGAGTCAGGATGTCTGTACCGCCTCCTCTGCTGTTCCAGCTCACTGCAGCTGCACAATTCCTCCCGTCTTCAACTCAACAAACAACATCAGCAGCTCCCAAACAGTCGCAGTTTACCCACATACTTGCTGCGATCATCGATGAAAATGTTCAAAGCCTTTAAGACTATAATACATATAAAGATATAGCCTACTAGACCGAGTAGAAGAACATTCAACTTAAAAGAATAACAAGTTGACCACAAGATAACAAAGTAAAATGTATTTTGACAACGTTCACTGCAAACGACTTTATATTCTGAACAAAGCCAATGAAAAGCTAAGCTAATCTTCGAAAACCGTGTTGTATAAACCAATTGAACACAACCTGTTAGAGTAAAATAATTAGTTTAGTCCAAATAGCTTATCAATTCAGTTCGAGTCATCTCTGAACATTTCGCGACGATTTTAATACAAAGCAAATTTGACTCCCCTTCCGCACGCATCTAATCGCATCGCATCGTTTCTCTCTCTCTCTCTCTCTCTCTTTCCGCTTCGGTTCGGCTCTCTGTAGAGGTTTTCAGGTTCCCACGCGCCTGTCGCGTGCAGCAGTACACGCATGGAAGTGTGGCGCGCGACTCTTGTAGCAACACCGACCCCATGGGCGTGGCGTTAATGTTTGGCTTAGGCTATTGTTCGCCTCCCAAAAGAGGGTCGTGAGATTTTTCAATTCAGAAACCTAGTGTGTTTTGTGCTTGCGTAATGATGTCGGGCTGCTTGCTTTCACGTGGTAGACAGCAAAAATTTGGATGTAAAGGTCTTTAAAAATAAAAATAGTGGAAAACGGATACGTTTGGGCTAGTTGTGAAAGGAGGAAGTTGTCACAAATGTTTTTTGAGTAACCTTATGTATGTTATTTAATAAGTTGCACAAATGACTGTTTTCCTTAACAGCATTTCTGTATGTTGATTTCAAATACAGACTAGAATAAGATTCCTGATCTAAAATGACATTCAAAATTCATTATATTAATCATTTAAGGATATAGTGAACCAAAAGCTTGCTTGCTGGTTGTCAGTGTTTCAGACATTGTAGTTTATATTGCATCGCTTGAAACTGATTCAATTTAAATAATAGTTTCATATTTTATGCCATGACTGTTAAACCCTTTACAGTATTACTTATTCATGGATAATTTATTTGAAACATGTTTTATTATTGATAGTTATCTTTTAATAAATGTTATTTAATGAATTTATTTATTGTGACAACCTAACCAATTGAATTCAAAACTTTTTTTAACATTTTTTAATTTACTAAATGATATGCTTTTAAAGCTTTATATGACATTGGTACCAAATGTATGGTTATTATTTTGTGCATTGTACAGTCTGAAATAAAACTTTGTTAATCACACGTGTCATAGGGATTATAACCATGGACGCTACAGCCATGGTAAAGTATCTCAGAAATCACAGTGCACAGTCAGTCCCTCCGTGTAAAACTGTATAGAGAACAGAATAGAAATACTGTGTAAGATCAGGAAACAGTAGAGAAACCAGTAAAGAGAAGGAGTATGTGCTATTGAGGAAGAGAAATCCTGAAAAACTCCTTTCGCAGTCCAAATGCTTTTACTGTCACTAGGGAATTGAGAGTATTTGGGAGATCTGAAACTGCCTGCGACTTATCTGATAACCGTTCGGACATGCACTTTCTGGTTTTTGTGGTAGCTTGTGCCACTCAAACTGCTTTGGTTTAATTTTCTTTCTCTTTCCATTCATGCCGGATTGTGAGCACTTGAGTTTTTCTTCTGAGCCACTTCCTTACCGGCTTCTGCTCTCAGTCATTGGATTCTTACTCAATCTCATCGCTTTATATAGCGCACAGGGAAGAGAGAGTCTACGTGGAATTAGTTTCTCTCACTATTATTAAATAGCTGGAGAGAATTTTAGACAAGTGAGGGGTCTGGGGTTTGTGTGTGCGCCTTTGCTCTCACGGTCATCAGTAAATGTTATTTCTGGATTTTAATGAAAAAAAGACGTGTTTATGTCAGTTTTAATCAAACACTAGCAGTCTCAAAGTAAGCACTTTCAACCATATGTTTTGCATTCATTGTGACAGGATTAGCTTTGCATATTTGTCACCTATCTTAAGGTGAAAATGCATTTCAACGTCTGTGCAAAAACCCTCTACCGTATATCTTTACACCAAAATGTAAAGACACGTTCATCAGGCACTCATCAGTACTGTATTATGATATGACAGTTACCCATTGAAACAAATAATTGTGATAGAAAATACGCTGTTGTTTGGGGGGCGCTCACGGTTTAGTTTGATGATTATTGTGACTGATTGTAGTAATATGATAATGGAATTGAAGTACAGGGTTTCAAACAGGGACATTAAAGGGCTGCATTTTGTTCAGAAAACAAACAGTGTTAATTATCAAGGTTGCGATAAAGCATCAAGCTTTCAGTGATCCACTAAAATATCATAATGCATCAATGCTGAGACGACCCCTGGGTTATATAAAACACTTGCATGTTTATACATCTGCTTGATGGTCATCTCGATTTAAGCAGTTTCTTTTTTTAAGCCACCATAGGTTTGAGAATATTATTGTATCAATATCAGATGTCCTCTCGTTGGCATGGTGAGGGTTTTTATAATAAAGGGTCATGCGGTTCAGCTCTCTCTGTGGTGTTGTGGTAGCAGTAGGAGAATGGCATGGCTCTGCATGCATCCAGGCTGAAGAAAGATATCATGGCTGTGTGCCAGCATTTCATAAGGGTATGGGATTATGTTCAACAGGTATAGTTGTGTTATTAAGTATTCTGAAAAAGCACCAATTCTTTTGTGTAAACTAGAGCTTCACTTTTAAGAGATCTGTCACATCTGATTGTATGATTGGCTTCCTTATTTTTATGCATTGCAACATGGTTTATTCACACTGACTGGCTGGATATCAAAACATATATTTTATCATTTATATCTTTCAAGGGATTTGAACACATGCTTTGGCGTTCCCAATGCCAGCTGTACTAGGCCTACAATATAAGCGTTTTTGCATCCTGTTAAGTGAATGATTCACCTTAAAAATTGTCATTATTTACACAAGAATATATCTTTTTTGGGTGGTCTCTACCTTAAAAGGTCACCCTCTTGTCATTTTAAACCTGTTTGGCTTTCTTTCTTCTACAGAAATAGATATTTTGAAAATGTAAGTAACAGAAAATTGGTCCCCATTGACTTGCTTGGTTTTGTGTCCATACAATAGAAGTCGATGGGAACCAACGGTTATGGGTTACAAACATTTCTGAAAATATATTTTGTTTTGCGCAGAAGAAAGAAAATCACACAGGTTTAAAATGACAACAGGGTGACCTTTTAAGGTAGAGCTCACCCAAAAAATATATATTCTTGCACCATTTATTTACATTTTTGATCAAAACTTGTTTATGACTCCATCATCAGTTTAATACAAAAAAGATATTTTGAGAAATGTCTTGGTGATTTTGTGTCAATACAACGGAAGTCAATGGGGGCTCTATTGTTTGGAAACCTACTTTCTTTAAAATATTTGGTTAAACTTTCCTTGAAGCATGTATGTATAATGCATTATAAAGAGTTATTAAAGGGTAAAATGCATCATAATTCTTCATAATGTGTGTTGTAGTGCATTATATGTAGTTGTAAAGAAATATAACCAATTTTAAATGTGTAGTGTAGCAGTGAATTGCTAAGTGTTAGAATGTATTAACTGTGATAACAATTATTTATAAGACATAACAATGCTTTAAAACTATGTTTATAATGCATTATACATACATGCTTCAAGGAAAGTGTTACCAAGTATTTTCTTTTGTGTTCTGCAGCAGATAAAAGTCACAGGTTTGTGATCACATAAATAATGAAGGGATATATTATTTTGGGGTGAAATACCGCTTTAACAATTCTAGCTATTCAGATGTATTAATTGGTACAATTACGTTGCTAAACAATATAGCACTAATATCTTTCTCACAATCTTGCACCAAAGTGCCGAGTACAGTTCAGTAGTGCCTGATTCGATCCGCTCTTTAAATCATATCGATCAACTCAACTTACTGCGACAAAGTAAATTTCTCTGCCTCAGCCCATCCCTGCCACGTTTGCGAGACAAAACATATGGGGTCAGGACTGTCAATGCGGGGTAATGTCATGGTGTATTGATTCTTCTGCAGTGTGCTTTAGACTCTTGGGAATAGGCCGGGTCGTGCGCACACTGATGGAGGTAGTGTTCTTCATCATTGCAACAACACCTTCCCCACCCCCACACACCCATCCAATGTCGCCATGAATTATTCATGTTATGCTAATGAGCCTCTATGGAATTTCAAGGGCCTCTTTAATAGCTGTTCGTGTCCAGTGGTAGCAGTGGGACCGGATCAGGACACAATGCAAAGCTGACAGAGATGGTCTTGGCTGTGTCTGTGACCCGCACGTTGCCCCATGCGCACAGGCTTTCCCAAGGACCTTGTGTCTGGTGACTTGATCCATCCGCAATGACATGCACGTGTGAAAGGGGATCTAAGAACGAGAAGGGGATGTAAGCTGTGACACATGTGGGTTCCATGCCACTCCAGCTCTGTGACTGACACACTAAGAGGATAGTCATACTCTCAGATCCCTGTCAAAGACCAATGCAGTTGCATTATTTTTATTTGGTTTAAAGTTGACTTTGGACATTTCTGACCCACTATGTTGAAAGTGTCATTATTCACAATCAACAAACACACCATTCACAGTAAAACTGGTTCAGGAGAAAATATGTGAGAGGACATTTAACCAAATTGTGAAGAATTACATATATATATGATCTAAATCGCCGCAGCACATTCACCATTCAGCTGCCCTATGAGATTATTCACGTAAGGATGCTCCAGACGCCCGGATGCACTGCGAAAGTGGTCAGACAGGGTTAGTGGGGCTATAATAAAGCAGGCCAAACATAAAAGCCTGTCATTAGCCTTTCACAGATGCCCATAGTGCTCCCAGATCGGCTGGGTGGCCGGAAGGGTTGAAAGAGCTGACCTGGGAGCTGCGCGAGAAGGCGCTGGCCATTAGCAGAAGGGTAGGGGGCCGCTGCCTCGGCCAGATCTCAGAACAGCTCCTTCCTCCACAGCTCCATTACCATGTCAATCCCGGGGAAAAAACAGAGCCTGCCCGGGCCCAGCAGTGGGCCGGATCCATATGGAGCTGCCGGGTCCTGGAATGAATAGTGAATGGAGCGGCTGCTGCTGGAATCTGCCTCCCAGCCTTTGTGAACAGGATGACCAAAGACAAGAGGGAGCTCTTGCAGATGGCCGGGGCTATAAATAGGTAGCTAGTCTATCTCCTAGCTGTCAGTCTGTCTATCTGTTTCTCTCTCTATGCTCTCCGGCTGGCCCAGACCGCGGCAGGCTCAATAAATAAACTGTTCGCGGTGACATATCACATGTTAGAATGCGGCTGTAGGGCTGGATGCGTGACACATCTTCTAAGTCAAACATTCATTATTCGAATGTGTGTGAGGAGCCACAGATAAACAAGCCTGGGGGCTCTTTCTTGTTTAAAGGAAGCGGGATACAAAGCGGGGAGAAAATAAATCTTGTTACCTGCCGGAAGACTGTCTAAAAAGTTACACATTTAAAATGCATTAAAGCTACAATCTATTGACAGAAACACTACAACATTTTAGTCGTGTGTCAGCCACCATAGTGCTTCAAAAGGGAAGGGTGCGCCGTTGGTTGCAATACGCAACCTCACCTCTAGATGACACTAAATTTCATACACTGGACTTTGAATGCATAATTGTAATATATTTTGAAAAAACGATAGTGTGACCTTGGCTGATATACACATACAAACCTTCTCTTCTACACTGTAAAAAAATATTTTTTGTTTTTTTGTTTTTACAACTTAAAAATGGTTGCCTTAAAATTTTTACTTCATTCAAAAATATTAGTTAATTCAATGAATTTCTCGTTGAAGTGACTAAACTTGTTGAGTTGACACAATTTTTAATCATACGAGTTAAATATATTAAAGGCAACCAGGTTACTTATTCAAGTAAAAACCATTCATTTCTTTGCAGTGTAAAATAACATAAACTTCAAAGGTTTGTGAATCATGTGGAAATACATGTAATATTCCTGCTTTCAATATAATTTTTTTAAGCATAATGAGGAAAAGTACAGTATATATTCATAAAAAAATATTTATGTCCAGATTGACTGGCTCGTGGCTGTTAGTAGGTGTGTCAAAAAGTAATTTTGGACCCTGCAAGAAAGTGTGTGCTTGAAATTCGAACGTCTCACAGATGGACTTTAAAATGATAGCTAAATCCACCCATGTTGTCCAGATTGAGGGTTCTTTGTCATTAAACTAAGCCGTAGTATTGAAGCCCATCTGGCCGTGCGTATGTGCGTACGCAAGCATGTGTCTTTGTCTGTGTGTTTGTATGTTGTGACTGCATGTCAGACAAGAAACACTTCACTGCATGCTATCATACTGCAGTATATACTGTGCACAGCATGTGCACATACAATACTCACAATACATACTGCATTTGACTAAATGTACAGTGTATCCTTTATCCGAATTGCCCTGTGTTATAAAATGCAATGTGTTCATCTTGAAGTTCTTTTACACTCCAGTATATCAAATGAATCGAAAGTATGAATCTGCTTTTAATGCATTTGAGGTTTATGAAAACTATGGTTACTGTGACTTTTCCGAGTCATCCTGTTTGCACTTTGGCTCTGATCTTTTAAATACAGATAAAAATTTCAACCACCTAATTTGGTCTTGCAATAAAATAGCACCCAAGCTAATCATTAGATGTGATGTTTTTCTCTCGGGCCCAGCTGTAAACACTAGACAGCAGGACGGATCACGTTGGACCACACAGGGGAAAATAATTGCGTGGTCTCTCCGTCTGCAGTGCTGTGCCACCGTCAGATAAGATGCCACCTGGCCTGGCATGGACGGGTCACATGTTTTTTCTTCGAATCACAAGAGATGAAAAATGTGAGCGAGTGAGAGAGTGAGTTCATTGTCCAAAAAAAGAGAACATGAATTGTACACCCACAGCCCACAACAATGAAATCCCTAAACAAAGCAGCCAGGTGGTCAGTGCAGGTGGCCCGAACCTATAACTCAATAGACTTGGTTTTATTACATCACAGTGTAGAACTTGTTTGGTAAATTTGCAAAGAATATCATGAAATGAGTGAAAAGTCGTATAAAAAGGGCGTATGGAATACTTGTATTAGAGAATATTTGTATGTGTGGTAATCATCTATCAGTGGTTTTTATTTTGGAGAAATGAATAAAACTGGACCAGTGTATTCTCTTCTCTTTACAAAAACTCTTTTGAACCACAATATTGTAACTGTGTGCATTTTAACTCAACACAGTAGAGGAAGATACAATAGAGAATGTGCATTTGTGTCATTGCCTCTGTAACAAAATTTACTAGTCTCCTTTAGTCAGATCAGAATTTTTAAAAGTGCTTTTATGTGGTTGACACATAAATCAATCTTCTTTTTTAAAGGAAGAGTTCACCCAAAAATGAAAATTCGGTCTTCATTTACTCACCATCTAGCTGTTCCAAATCTGTATTGATTACTTTGTTCTGATGAACACAGAGAAAGATATTTGGAAGAATGCTTGTCACCAAACAGTTCTTGGCCATCCATTGACTACCATAGTGTGGAATATTCCTTTACAAATGAATTTTCTCTGTTGAACACAAAAGAAGATATTTTGAAGAATGTAGGAAAGCAAACAGTTCTGGGGCACTTTTGACAACCATTGTAATTTGTCCTACTATGGTAGTCAATGGTGACCAAGAACTGTTTAGTTACATCTATTCTTCCAAATATCTTTCTCATAGCTCATCAGAACAAAGAAATGTATACAAATGTGGAACAACTTGAGAGTGAATAAACAATGACAAAATATTAAGTGAGCTGTCCCTTCAGCATTGAGATTATGGCCATATTTAGTCTTTGAACGAGATCATTTAAACTGCATACAAAAATTACACTAGAGAAACTTCTCAGTGTATCACTTGTTCAGCAAAGAAAGTAAATGGAAAATGATGAAATACTTTACAGATTATTTTTGATACTTTTGATGTATTCTCACATGTGTAAGAAGATCTAAATCAATGTATTTATGGGATATCATAGACATCATCGGAGAAACATCGCAAACAATGTAAATATTTTGTTAATTTTTCTTGTTAAATCTTCTCTATTTGCTAAAGTCACCTGTTCCTCAGAGTTCAATCTATTGTCGGGTGGGCCGGGAGTTTTTGATATGGGCCGCTGTGTATAATGGCTCAGCTCCTGAGCGTGAGGGGTTTAGCTCCATGCAACGTCTGTGGGTAGCAGACCTCCTGCCATTCACTTCAGTCCAGCCTGAGCAGCAGACTGCAAGGAGCGGGCAGATGGGCCGGGGATCAAGCCCATCAAGCCAACACTCTCTTGTCAAATGTCTCTCTCTTTGCTTATATGCGCTGCATGGTTGATCTGATGTTCACCTTTTAAACATTTAGCATATTTAGAACTCTTTCTACATTTTCATGCAATGGGCAGATGTATTATTCAAAGTGACTTTCTGGGTGCCTTTTACTTGTTTGTTTGTTTGTTTGTTTGTTACAAATTGAACTGCTGATATTGGTGTTGCTAGCGCCATATTTAACCAGCTGAGTTACAGTAACCCTTTCTGGAACAGAACACTCCACAATAAGTTATTTTGCATGCCTTCTGGTCTTGTTTAATGTACTAATTTCAATTTCCATATTTTTGAGAAAATGGTTGTTCAGAAACAGCCTGTGAATTGGTGATGCGTAGCGTAGCATTAAATATAGGCATTTATTGGTCTATTAGACCAAAAACTTAAAATAAGCGAAGGAAACATTAATAAAGATATCCTCAAAAAACAAGAATAAATGAACAAACTAGTTTTTAATACAAGTCACAGTTTTTAATAACTAGTATGTACAACATAATCACAGTTTTAGTTAATTACCACCATTACAGATCAACATTGTATCACCAGGCCCCTGCATATCTCACTTATAACTCTCATATGCGTTTCTAATGTTTAAGGTTTTAAGGATAATTGAATAATTAAAATCAGTCTAATCAGTTTTTATGTAATTAATCATAAAGCACCATAATTAGAGTTGTTCGTAAGTTGATTTGATGTAAGTAATACTGTATTTTCTTTAAATGTTTTATATCCTTTAAAATCTTTATTTTTTTCAGCAAATATTTGAAAAGTTGTAGATTCTACTTGGTGGGAAATCCACCTCAGAGCCTTTCCTGAGAGAACCAGGAACTCTCCTATTATAGACAGGACCATATTGTTTTTTGTCTTCTATTTGGTTGCACCCCCTCTTCTTAGCAGAATCTTGGTCAGTGGTGTCATTACTGTAAATCAAAAGCCTCTTTGGCATTATCTAGTTCTCCTTCTGGCTCTGAAGTTAAGAACAGATGTTAGAAAAGAGGACAAAATGGATCTCCCCCCACAGAGCAAAGCTTTTCTTGCCATTGCTAATAGAAACTCCTTGAAATGCTAATGTCCGCAGTGAGCGCGGCCCATGCTCGCATAGTGATGGTGGGAATACACCACCATCCCTACAAACCCTCTTTTGTCATAAGGCCGCTGAAATATGCTCTGTAAAGAACATCTAAGATCCCGGTGAGAGGAGAACATTAAGGAAAAGAAGGACAAAAGAGCAAGGAGGAATCACCTCCAATCGAATCTCCCCCACGCGTGGAACAAGGTTGTGTGAAGGAATCCCATCAGGCCAAACTTTAGATATCATTGTGTTCATGATGGTAGAATGGAAAATGGACGAGAAACTCTGCATCAATCTTCATAAAACATTCCTGTTCATTTTCTCTTCTCACACTTGTTTTCTGTCTGCGCTGACACCCTTTCTGTTTTGCACAGATTTGTTTCACACACGCGCGCGCGCACACACACACACACACACACACACACACACACACACACACACACACACACACACACACACAGACGTGCTGGTGTCCCCAGCAGCAGCTGGTGGAGGGAGCTGAGCAGAACCCTTCTAAAGCCCTGCTGCAGAGGCCATGTGGACACTTTAAAGCTCTTCTCTGCAGCCTGTGAAGTTGTTAAGGAGCTCTGCAACACTGGCGACTGGCGCTGTGAATTCCATGCCAGCTGTAGCACGCAGCCCCCTCCTTCTGTTTCTATCTCTTTTGGTCTCTTTTTGTTTCATTCTCTCTCTCTTTCTTTCTTTCTTTCTTTCTTTCTTTCTTTATGGCAGTAGATGTCCCTGCACTCTTCTGTTGCGGTTGGACGAGCGTAGGATTTGTACAACGCTGTGTTTTATGTGTAATAGCAAGGCCCATCTGGGTGTAGGATGGACTTTTACCTGCTGGAGGCTTTGAGTCCTGTGTATGGTGACTTTTACATTTATATGTTTAATAGACAATTAAGCCAAAGCTTGAGTAAATGCGATTACTGAGAGTCAAACCCGTGACCTTTCTGCTCCTAATACAATGGTCTACAGTTACAAGAACACTTTTATGTGGGTGGTAAATACAATAGTTCAAAATCGGTGTGAATACAACATTTGATGTTTAATCTCTGGTGTTTATAATGAGACTCCAGATGCGATGTTCAACATAACGATTACATGAACTAATAATTAACAATATTTTACAGCATTTATTAATCTTAATTAAAGAATACTTTTTAACTTTTTCCTCTGCAGAACACGAAGTATTTTCTTTTAAGAATGTTTGTAACTAAACAAAAAATAACTTCCTTTGTATAGATACAAAAACATTGAGACATTTCTCAAATATGTCTGTTCTGCAGAAGAAAGAAAGTAATATTGGTTGTATAAATTCAACTTTTTTATTTCCGGTTTGAGCTATCCCTTTAATGTCAATTTAACATTTACTAATACATTTTGAAACTAAAAGTTGAATCAGACCACAAAAAAGAAAAAAAAACAGATGTTTCCTACACAACAATGAGTTTGTTTACGTGGTCAAAATATTATAAACATAAATCTCTCAAAAATCAGATTATAAAATAAACCTGTTGTCACGTGATTACATGCTTATCAATAAATCGCCTACATAGAAGAAGGCGTTTACATGGAAATTTGAGACCTTTCAGGTTTCTCTGGTGCAGTGACGTCACCATTTATAGTCCGTCTAGTACTTAATAATAGTTCAGAAGCTGTATTTTTACATGTCTCCACGTGTCCGCAGTACCTGCAAATGAAACAATAGTTTTTAATTTAGAAGTTTCTACTGTACACAAACAGAAAACCGGTAAAAGCGATTAACATGCACCCCGAAATCGGGGTAATGGGCAAGCGGCTTTTGCTTACGGCGTTTATGACCTTTACCAGATTATAGAAAAAAGTTTTACACATTTACAAGACCTTATTTTTTATAAGACTGTGCATGTAAAAGCACTCACTGAGATCAAATAGAGAGTAAATGCAAACGTTTGCTTAAATCTCCTGCACCTTAGATATTTATCCTGAGAAAAAAGATACGGAAATTTCATAAACCTCTCCAATAGATTTGTTTAAACCCCCATTGCAAGCTGCCACTCCTCCTGCTGCTATCTTGGTCACGTTGTTCTTTTAACTGTTGTATTCTCAGTTTTTGTGCTCCACTGTACTTTCTTTTGGACATTTTGTCACTATGCCGTCTAGCAATAGCAGTGACGTAAATGAAAAAGATTGACATGATTTTACCAGCAGCTGATTGGACAGATGTGACCCAAATGTCACATCTATAAAATCACCGGCTTTTGCTATTTCTAGTTTTTTTGTCGCTGAAGTAAATAAAAATAAACAAAATCTGGCCAATCAGAGTCCCCTAAACAGGTGGGGCCCCTTGGCTGCAGCCTAGACAAGCCTGTGCGTTAATCCGCGCCTGTCTGGGTGTTAGCATTAGTTATTGCACAATTAACTAACATGAAGCGAACAATGAATGACAGTATTTGTAACTTACATTTAAAAAATATGGATTCATGCTGTTGAAATATATTGTATTAACTACTTTTAATGAATGAAACCTTATTGAAACAGTTTCCTTTGCAATACGTTGAAAGTACCTAGCTACCTAATGGTCTTTTAAGCAATTAGGTAGTTAGTTGTTGCTTAGTTAGTTAGTTAGGCCATTCAAATCAACCCCAAGTCCATTTTCCATGTTGTTTGTTGATGCTGCTCACTATATAGCTTTATGCACTAGGAAAATAATTTCATCAAATTGGAAATGCGACAGAAAACAAGTTACTGGGATTTTGAAATTTGTCCCGAACAAAAAGCTTGTGTTGTAGTGTATCGATTTAACTGTAAAACCATTAAATTTGAGTGCTTGTGTCCGATTGGTCACCAAATAATACAACTAATCATGAAAAATCCACCAATTTAGGTTCTTGTTTCTAATTGGATAATGAGCAGAACAATGAAGCAACTGACTGCCCATCCAATCATGATAAAATAGAGGGTCAACATCGCTTTTAAATGTATTTTGGATTTAAAAAACCCTCTCATCAGTTGTATTTCGTAGCTCCGAGTTCACATTCGCAATCAAGTCAGCACACAGCTGTTTGCACCTCCCAAGTGTCGCTCATGTGGATGAGAGCATCCGACTGTGGTTATACACACACCTGCGATGGTTCCGGAGAAGAAGGCCTATCGCAGAGCCTCAAACCCCCCGCACGCGCCGCATGACGCATGCACAAGCTAGCGAGCATAAACTTTCACCCTGATAAAACACGTGTGATACATACAGTATACGAATGCCTTTGTCACTTGACAATCTGGCACCGTGTGGATCCGACACCGTTCTCTCAAGTCAAGCGACTCACGCGAGCGTTCTCACACCACCCAACAGAAATCCCATGTGTCACACCTTTCCCGTTCCATCCCTTCTCTTCATTTCCTTTCTCGATTCCGTATGAGGAGTCATTATGGCTGGAGGTGCTCTAGGACAGGAGCTTTCTCCTCAGGACGAGCATCCATCTGTCTTGCGGAGAAACGCTTCCTGTTTCTTTTTTCCTTCGTTCAGGCACGGCAGCAGGAGACAAGCTGCTTCTTCTGGTCGCTGCCAGCAGTAACTTCATTATACCAACCCAACACACCCTCCACCCCTGTTCCTCAGTCTGGTACCAGACGCTTTGATACTTTGATTTCTTCCTTTGTGCGGAATGAATGTCAGGGTACTCATATGGCACTCAATTTACTGTAAGATAAATTCACACCTTTCATGAGAGATGCTATTATGTGTTGTGTTTATTATCTAGATGCCGGAGTGTATGTTATTGAAACTTATCAAAGTATGTAACTACAAACCACGTGCCTTGTTTTGTTCACCACGAAGCAGAAATCTGAGTGATTCTCTTTGTGTTGAGGCCGTGGCGCTCGGAACAAACAAACCCATTGTAGCCATGCGTGACATTGATTGGCTCTATTTTTGCCTCGCCATGTGACTGAGGCAGGCTGTTCGACATCCGGCGTCAGCGCACACCTGTTTAGGGCTGTTCATTCTGAGACTTGTATGCACAGACAACACAGGAGATGACAGAAAAAACCTTCATCTCCGCAGCCCTGCCAGTCAGCTCATGCTCAAGAACACCAACTTTAAAGAAAAGCAGTAAGAATCTCAAGGTGAACTTGAAAAGAAACGCTTATTTATGAGCTTTAATAAATATTGTTAAAGGGGTCATATGGCGGACATACGTGTTTATCTATGTCTTTGGTGTGTTATAAGTTGCCCATGCTTGTATGAGGCACGTAAAATCGCAAAATGTTAGTGTCGGAACAAAAGATTGGTTTCGCTATCTAAAAGCGACTGCGAATCCAGACTTGCCTGAAACGCCTCGTGTAACCACACCCCCACACATGTGCTTCACTCTGTGGTATGATTTGACTGAGCGCCCAAATGTATACGCAAGTAAGGTGGGCGGTCTTGTAAATCTCATTGTACCGTCCCCAGCGAAGCCTGATGTTCTGAATATGGTAAGAGGCGTAACATTTCCGTGCAGTATTCGACCAATCACTACGCACTAGTGACCTGGCCAATCATAGCACACCTCGCTTTTCAGAGCGATGAGCTTATTAAAATATCAGCGTGTTTCATAGAGGCGGAGTAAAGAGGAGATACAAACATGCACGGTATGTGGAAAATACATGTTTTTTTAACCTTAAATCGTGTATACACATTGTATTACATCTAAAGCAAACAATAATATTTGTTTTAGCCGAGTCAAATGACCCCTTTAATGTATGACTACAATTGTCTTATTTGACCTTCACAGGGTCATGAAAGACATAGTTGATCATTAAACGGATAGTTCACCCAAAAATGAAAGTTATTTTATAATTTTCTCACTCTCGTGTCATTCCAAACATGTATGACTTTCTTCCTTCTCCAAAACACGAAAGAAAATATATCGAAGATAGTTGGTGCCTTAGTCAGTTATGGCACCATTGATTTCCATTGAATGGACACAAAATCACATCGTGGACTAATTTTTCTAAATATCTTTCCACAGAGAGTCGTATACAGGTTTCAAATGACATCCGGGTGAATAAATGATGACAAAATGACGAAATAAATGTAAAAGATTCATTTTTGGGTGAACTACGCCCGCATCATGTGTCATCCACCAAAGACAGAATCGGAACTGACCAAAGCTGCCCATCTCAAAAGGCTCCTACACTCTTTCAACTACATGATGAAAAGCACAAAATAGACCCCCCTTTCTTCTGAGCGTCTCACCTGGAAGAAGCATATATATCTCTCCCTACATGCCAAGATGAAGAGTTGGAGCATCATTAGGCCGTCAAAGCAGGCAGGTGCGCTTGAACGGAAACACATAAAAACAGGCACTGTTGGATTAGGCAGACTAAGGTAGGATCATGTGCGCTAATAACTTATAAATGATCGTAATGACCATCTGTTCCCAAGTGGAGTGTTCACTCTCCGTGCAGCTTTTGGCAGACATGCTGGAAGCTCTGGTCTAATTCCTTTGAAAATGCCACTCTTTGGCTCCTTGCTGGGCTGAGATAAGAACCGTGTTCGACTGAAACGGCAAGGGAGCGTCTGTACATCCTCCTTAATGTTTTGTGGGACGCACACTGTATGTGGGCATCCACACATGTGCGTGCCACAATGCGCTCTACAGCCTGAAAATCAGCTCTAGCCGTGCCATATTAATCCATGCTCATTTAATGTGGCTTGTTGCTGTGCATTTGATTGAATCGTGTACTTTCCTCGCAGACATCTGCTGTTGCATGTGAAGTGATTACGCCTGTAGATTTTCAATATGTCTGAAAGTCTCAGCAGAAGACGGCTACTCTTGCAAGGCAAGCATTTCAGCCTTCCGTTTAAATCGGTAACCCCCTAACCGCATTTGTCACAGTGGACGCTTGGGCGCAACCTCTGGTGGTACTCTTGCGAGAACTAATGTTATCCGCAGTGTGTGTCTCTCCCTCTCTGGCTTGCTGCAGATTAGCGGGCAGAAGCTAAGCAGATGGGTGCAGACCTCAGCATCCGCACACAGAGCAGGAGGTTTATGGTCTTATATCTGAGAATTTTAGACCAAACACTGCTCTAATCTCAGCGTGGAGGGGCCTAGGAGGTCCTGATACCAACGTGGCACTGAGCGCTGTGTCAAGAGCATGTGGTTAGGATGAGGTCTCACACGTGGCCATAAAGAAAGATAGTATACCCGGGATGCACTATGTACATACACACTACAAAAGCTCAAAATATGGATCTTTTTTATTCACGATACGTTTGGCTTCAGAAGACATGTTTTAACCCCCTGGAGTGAGTCATCTTGATTACATTTACATTTAGTCATTTGTCAGACGCTTTAATCCAAAGCGATTTACAGTGCACTTATTACAGGGACAATCCCCCTGGAGCAACATGGAGTAAAGTGTCTTGCTCAAGGACACACTGGTGGTGACTGCTGGGATTGAACCAGCAACCTTTTTTTTTGTTTTGATTTACCAGTTCAGTGGTTTAACCCACTAGACCACCATCTCCCAGATTTATAAATGTGATTTTAAAGATAAACAATCATCAACTGAGCAATAAACAATGCACATAAATGGTTAATGTAGGACTATGGAGTGTTTAGTGTACTGGCGAAGCAGATCTTCCTCTGGGAGATGGGTGTGTCAACTTCGGCCGACTAATCTGCTGTTAAGTCGTGTGTGCTGATCTAGTGTCATCTTCCTCTCTCTTTCAGTCTTTCTCTTAGCGCAGATGTTTCTTTATGATTCCTTTGTAGATCATTGGACTGAAATGACTGCGAATGGTGGAATGCACAGAAATCTCAGACTGTGCTTGGTCTTCACCAAAGTCATGCGGTTCATCATAGGAGTGAATGCGCACATACTCATGTTTACCATAAACATCGCAAGCATCCTCTGTGAGGACGGATGTGTCGCTGCCTGTATAGCTCTTCATTACCATGATCACTCAATCACTCGCAGTCGTCCAACCTCTCAGCGTGCGGCTGGCTGCAGTTTGTCATCATTTCCACACCGAGCTGCACCGCTGCGTGCTAGACAGAAGTCTACCTCCGATGGAGCGGAGGGGCTTCCTGGATACATCTGTGAGCTTGTTGGAGAGGATCAGACAATGATGAACTAATGAGTGTTAATTAGCACGCGCATTGGGGCTGCTCATCTGAGAGGACAGGGGCTGAATGAGGTCAAAGAAGGGACACTAGGGTAGAAATCATTAAAGGTCTGCATCAAACTCGGCTATTTAATCAATCTAATTTACGCGTTGTGACGCTTTTAATCAAAGTGACTTACTTTTTCTTTATGTCAGCAGTATCTTACCTGGGAATTGTTTCTATGCCATTTACACTGTTAGCCACATTTACATTTACATTTAGGCATTTGGCAGACGCTTTTATCCAAAGCGACTTACATTGTTTTATCCTATACAGGTATTTGCAATCCCCTGGGATCAAACCCACAACCTTGCGTTGTTAACGGAATGCTCTTACCACTGAGCTACAGGAAAACTAGATGGAACGGTTAAGCTAATAAGATTCCAAAAATCAAGTCTTTGTTATTGAATTAAGATGCATTTCAATATACTCGTAATCAGAGTACAGTTACTATGTTTTTGTTGCATATAACATTACATAGATTACACATTACATTTTTGTATCCCTACCATTTTGACAGTTAGCATTTACATTTAGTCATTTAGCAGACGGTTTTATCCAAAGAGACTTACAAAAGAGGTAAACAATGAAAGCAATTGGAACAACATAAGGGCAACAAAAAGCATAAGTGCAATAAAACTGGTCTCACATCTCTTTTTTGGGGGGATATAAAGAGTGAAAAAGATCTGATTGGTCAGATTTTGACAGAAGAGATGTGTTTTCAGACAATTCTTAAAGATGGCAACAGAATCTGCTGATCTTGCAGCAGCGGGCAGATCCAGAACCGATCCATAGATGTCTGTGAGAGTGATTTTTTTTACCTTTTTGGGATGGTACTACAAGACTTTGTTCGTCTGCAGAGCTCAGGGATCTGGCAGGTACATATGTCTGCATTAGCGAGTGAAGATAAGGGGGTGCCAAACCAGTGGTGGTCTTGTAGGCCAAGAGCAGAGCCTTGAATTTGATACAAGTGACTATAGGGAGCCAATGTAACTTAATAAAGAAAGGAGTTAAGCCAATTAACCCACTATAGCGAGTCTAACATGTTTTTGTTTACAATCCTTTATGTTCAATTGTATTATTCAAGAACACAGTTAATCTTCACAATCTAGGAACAATAATTATATGCGCCTTTAGTCTAGTCACAACATTCATTGCAAAACTGCATCAGTCTTAAATCCAAATATGTTTCAGCAGTTGAATTGGACTGCATGTCTAGCATTCAGAATATATCTTACATTTTCAACATTTTTGTTCAAAAAGTAATTAATGTGAAATTAAATGTTTTTTTTGTGTGTCATTTGTAATCAAGCCTTTCTGTATTTAGCCTTTCTGTATTTTTTTTTTATTGATTAGTTTAAAAGCTTATTGTCAGATTGTTGTTTGAATAATCTATTTTGACCATCACTGCATTAATATTACAGCTATTTACATTGATCAGTCAGTGATTACAATTCACAAGTAATCAGCCCAACTCTGCATATGGTATATAATTATTTCTCACTTTTTTAAAATTAAAATACAGTCAGAAAGTTTAAAAAATGTAGTATTAAAAAAATCAGAAATAAACTAAGTGGCAAATATTTAGGATAAGCTCCCTTACACTTAAAGAATAGCAGGAACATGGCTCTCTTTTTAAGTAGAATGAAATCAAAATTTCTAGATCAAGATTAATGCAAAATGAGGTTACACTAAATATCAACTGGAAATGTGAAGTGAAGTGAAAGTGAAAGTGACCTATTTGTCAGATATGGTGACCCATACCCGAGATGTGACCTCTGCGTTTAACCCATCCAGTGACTAGTGAACATACGCACAGCAAGTGGTGAACACACGTACACCCGGAGCAGTGGGCAGCTATCAGCGCCCGGGGAGCGTGTAGGGGTTAGGTGCCTTGCTCAAGTGCACCGCAATCGTTACCTGCCGGCCCTGAGGATCGAACCGGCAACCTTCTGGTCACGAGTCCGACTCTCTGACCATTAGGCCACGATTGCCCTGGCAAGATAACTGGCAAGTGAAGAAACCCTATTAAAGGGATAGTTCCGACAAAAATGAAACTTCTTTCAGCATTAACTCCCCCCTCACGTCTTTCCGAACCAGTATGACTTACTTTCTTCAGCAGAACACAACAGATATTTTAACAGATATTTTAAAGAACGCAGTTAACAAACAACATCGGCCTCCATTGATTTCTACCATGTCGACACTAAACCACTGAGACATTTATCAAAATATGCTCATTTTTGTTTTTCCCAGAATAAAGAGTTATACACAGAATGACATTGAAAAAAAATATTGTTGAGAAAATGCTTTTCTAAACAATTGTACGTACGAACAAACACGCATCGTGTCAGCAAGTTTTGCACATGCAGTCAAAGCTAACTTACACTGTGTTTGTAAAAGTCTCATTTCCTAAGGGTAACAAACATGCCTCATAGGCTCCATTTGCATACATTTAATATTGTTACGACTACTCGTGATAAGCCACAAATAGCTCCCGCTGCGTGCCTCGCGCTGTCTGCGCTCTATCTTTATTTGCATCTGTCTTGCTTCATCTCCACCCTGTTTCTATATTGTCTTCTATCGCTGCATTAATGAATGTTTTCCATGTTGCTGTTTCAGATTCGCAAAGGCGAAACAGTTAACCCAGAACAAAGTCTGTCTCAGGGCGGGAACAACTGTGCGAGCAGGCAGGGCGGCTTCTAAATGAGCTGTAACGTGTTTGATCTCTCGGTTCCCGCTCAAATCCCGCACAGCTTGAGAATGATGTGGTTGAGCAAAAAGCTGCCCTGGCTTTTCTCAGGGTTACTATCTGGCTGGCTGCTGACAGGATCCATGTGCATGTGTGTATGTGTGTGTTTTATCTATAGACACACCCCTTCAGATCAATGGCATGGTCAGTCCACCTCGTGCCTAGCCCATGTGACACAGGGTATTAAGAGGTGAGCAGCCTGGTTCTTCTGCACCTAGTATCTAGAAGAGAAAAAGAGGTTGCAGAGTAATGCGGTCGCAGTCAAGCTTAGCCGTCAACATGCAGCTGTCACTGTGTGTTTAGGATAATGAAGTATACAAGATCAAAGAACAGATTTGAAAACTTAAACACGTGGAATTGTGGAAACTGTCAAAGATATACAGAAGGTATTTGGCGTGAAATGCAGAAATGCCCCTTTCCAGCTGAACCCAGGTCAGGGCGTGATATGTTTCATATGGGTTTGAATTGAGGTTCCTACTGTACTTCTCATTACAGCACTGCAGCTCTCTAAAACCACATCAAACATACAAGTAGGTCATGAACCCAAGTCAGCATATTCAATGGCAAAAACCTATGAGGAGCATGGATGAAAATAAATTAATATATTTATTATTCTGCTTAAAGAAATGAATGATATGTGAGGAAGACAAGACCAGTTTTAAGGGTCAATTTTTCGAAATTAAGATTTTAAATCACCTGAAAACTGAAGAAATAAGATTTCTAGTGATATATGGTTTGTTAGGATAGGACACTATGTGGCAACACAACAACTGTTTACAAAGCTCGGATTTTTTAAGGGGGCAAAAAAAAGTTATTAACAGTTATTAAATATCTTCATGGATCATGTTCTTTACTTAATATCCTAAGGATTTTTGGTAAAGAGAAAGTTGTAAATTTTTACAACTACAATTTATTTTTGGCGCTTGCTAAAAATGATCCTGTGCTACTTAAGACTAATTTTGTTATCCAGGGTCAAATATGAAAACTAAGTTACATTGCATTGGGACTTTTTTCATGGCAGTTCAGCAGTTATGTTTGAATTACAGTAATGTTTTACAGTAATTAAAATCAATGATTAATATGGAGAATATTAGCTTTTTGAAATGTAATAGAATCAAAATGCAAAACATCTGGTTATAGTTGTAAGAATCTTGGGTGGGGCTCCATTTGTCATTTGTGTTTAATTGTCATGAAAATGATTGTCATGGCTTCATTGACTTTGTAAAATAAAATGCTTTTATCTTTTTTAACTTGTTTTGAAATGTGATCTGGACCTGTTCTGGTGAAATTCACCTTTATAAATGCTGGAACATCAAAAAGACGTCCATTTTTCAATTCCGAATGCATAAAACAAACTTGTGTTCTCATGGAGAATAGTCTTGCGAGGCAGCCTCGGAAGAACGAACTCAGATGGACGCGGCGTAATGACTCCTGGGACTTAAAGCAAGTTCGGTACATGCAAGACTGCATTTGATGCATCCTTGATATCAAGAACTCATTTGGATACTTTCAGGCGGTCTCTGTACTTGTGTTCTTGAGTATTGGAATCGGACTTTGGCGGTTGATGTTGACTTAGAGAACACGAGGATGCAAGATCGCTGAAGAACGCATATTGAGAGACAGACAAATAGATGTTTTTTTCAAAAAAATTCAAAGTCATACATTCAACTGAAAAATTACGCATTTGTCATTCCTCCATGTCTCTGATTGTTTTCTCTTGATCTCTCATCACATGCAAGTGCATGAGGTCAGAGTACCGGTTTCCTTAAAGAATTATTTTAAACCCATTAGTGACACCTGTGTGTTTGTGGATGTGGAAGATGGAGATGCCCAGGAGAAGCAGCCGGCCAAAGCAGATTAGCAGGATCTCACATGTTGTGTTATAGATCCTCTCTCTCTCTCTCTCTCTCACTCTCTCTCTCTCTCTCTCTCTCTCTCTCAAACCTGCTACAGCCCACCTATCGGCTGCTGGGCTAAGCAGTTATACCAACACTTACAGTAGTATGGAGTATTGACGTATGTGTTGAAGATGAACATAACCTGTGTGATAAAGTTCAGTGCGGTAAATCCATATATGATATAATTTGTGTATATTTCTCTGTGGGGTGAATAGATAAGGTTCAGATTGGTTATTATTATGCCACATTATAAATCATTCTGAACTTGCATCATTCCCACATTTATGTTCCATTAAAAGGATAATGCATAAGTTCCAAAACTATGGCTTGAATTGAAATCTCATCAAGATTTCATAATGAATTGCATTGTAAAGGATTGTAATTAAATGAAAACACACACAGAGAAAATATATACATATCTAGTATGTGTGTGCATATGCACGTGTGTGTGTGTACACGTGTGTGTGGCCTTAAGGTCCCTGCCAGACTGCTCACTTCATGTGGGTTCAGTCAAAAGCTCTCACAAATGTCATTAACTTCCCAGCCTGTGGCTGATCAGTCCATGTGTTCACAAGCTGCTACTGACCAACTGCAGTGTGTGTGATGTCTGGGTCTGTGTTGTGTGCGGATTTTACCAAGAAACAAAAGCAAGCTATCTCCAACTACTAAATAAGAGTTTGCTGCAGAACTCATCTCCTTTGGCTTTTCTCTGGATCAGGACAGGTTGGCACCAGTACCCTAGAAGTAGTAAAACCTGCAGTTAGAGTGTTCATCAGGAATGAAGACTTGTTTTAAGACACAGCTAAAAAAAAGGTTAATAACAGAAATGAACTAGAAGAATATAAATATCTTTAAAAAAACAAAACAAAAACAGCTCATTAAAGCAGGATTTGTATTACCTTTAAACCACAAATGTGCACTAAGTCAATATGGAAATTGGAAAAAAATAACAGAGAATATTATATATTTATTTATTAAGTTATTTATTTGTTGTTAAATGTTTATTTGTTGTTAAACTTGTGGCTCCAAAGCTTTACCGATGTATTTCCTGTTGCATTCTCTGATAGTGTCATCCCAATCAAATGAAATACATTTCTAATATAACACATTTAAAACTGTGCTATGCAGAAATATACAACTAAAAAAAGTGCCTAAACAATAGACCGAAAAGTAATGGAGAAAAGCAGAACAGAACACGGAAGAAAGCATCCTCTGAGAGCAGTTTAAAAGATGTTTCATTGGACATGTGCCTGCACGCTTGACCCCCAGTTAACTTCCAGTGTTTAGCTAGTGACTAATAATATAACTATTTATATTGAATTCATTTTTTATTTAGTAATTTGTATTATTATTTTACTGTATAATAATTGTATTTAATAAACGATTTGCTGAATTTTGTTGTATGTTCATTTTATTTAACAAAACTGTTTGTTGAATGGGTCGAATTTAAACAAACCATATGGAACATTGACGTTTAGCGCTTGGTATTGAAGTCGAAATTCAAAATATTGGAGACACCAGTTTAGCCAAGTAACGGTTCTTCTTGGTTTCTTTTGATTGTTATCAGAAATAATCTACACACACTCTATTGTTTTTTAATGTGTACCGGGAGATAAATTGGGGGGTTTACAAAAGTGCGCATGCACAGTAACGTTTGTTTATTTTTCTAAGATTAAACCGTCTATAAACTTGGGTTTATAAAAAACTTCAGAAGTCCCAAATGAAATTTAAATTTAAAACTAAATTTAAAAGCAAAAAAGAAAATAAAGCTTTTTTTTTCAGGTATGACAACAGTGTCCTGGAGATGGCCGGGCGTGTGGCATTCAGTTATAAACACTGAAGCAGCTGCTTCAGCGGCAGGCAGAGAACATCAGTAGAAACAGTATTGAGGGTCCACTGAGAACCATAAACACCGGCAGGCCATGACTTCCACAAATAGATCTCTTAGTAGAAAAAGGGGGCTAATAAAAAAAGCATGGAGGGGGTTGTGTGGGAGTGTGTATGACAGCGAAGGGAAGGATTATTTGCTTCTGAAACCAAAAATAATCAGAAGAGGCATAATTTTACATGTTTTAAATTAGTGCTTTTAATTGATGTGTGCATTGGTGGCAGATTATTAGGAAAAGCCTTGTTTTCTGCATCTTATTAGATAAGCAAATTCAGACATGGTAAACGAATCAAATGTCTAATGTGATTAGGATTCTTTTATCTTGTGGTGATTTTGCCTTAAATATTGTAGGCAACGTTAAAAAGGGATGTTTTCTTGAATTTAAACTCTGATTTATAATTCTTTTCATAAATCAATTCTTAAATTTAAACTTTGGTTTATAATTCTTTGCATATATTGTACGTGGGCAAAAGGGTATGAGAGACTTCTATATATATGACTTAATAGCACCCTGTGACTATTCAAGTGATTATGCACATGCAGCACAGCCTCGAGTGTTTTCTTCTCGATTGAATTAGTACAAAATAATCAAATTAAATACAATATGACATAGTAGATATATTAAAGGCACAAGGCTTTTTTAATTAAGCAAAGAGTCTTCCTTATAAGATCCATTCCTTTCCAATCTGAAGAACCTTTATGTTTCACAAACTTCAGATTCTTAAGGCAAATTAAAAAAACATTATTTTAAGAACCACGGGGAACCAAAAATGGTTCTTCTATCTATAAAGGCACATGAATAAAAAACAATTACCTAAATTGATAAATCATAAAGTTTAAACAGTGCAATATTCCATAA